>CP136062.1:29040928-29758143 GCA_032622095.1 Siphonodentalium dalli
AATAACTAGTCTGAGTAATAGCTTTTTCTAATGAAAACAATATTGTAATAAGTGTTTACTAATTTTTGCAGATAACCTCAGCTTATCGTAAGAATGAGTGATGTGATCCTTTGAAGACAACTTTGCCAATAATTCTGGAATTTGTGAGAAGACAAAACATTTCCAATGTCAGTCGTGTCTGTGAGTAAAATATAATGATGTTACTTTGCGTTTCAACTAATCTTTTAAGTTTGAGGGGTATTGGGGCTACATGATCTGACTCACATGTATCACAACCTACATGCACATGTACAGTCGGTCAGGATGCTGAAATCAATCATCCAGATGAACTACTCTCATAATGAGGGGGTGCTTATGACTCTACGGCAATGCCATCGATGTGTGCTTCTTACGGAACACTCATTTTAGCATTGCGAAGCTCAACAGGGATATTATATAGATATATTCTTCGCTGATGTTGAATCGAATATGAATCATATACTCATGCAGCAGCATGTTTAATTGAATATGATTTTTTTAATATTTGCAGGATCCTAAAATTAAGTTACCCCTAGTTTCATCGAGAATCTTTTATCAAATGAGTTGCAGAAAGTGCATGGATATATTTTGCGACAGCAAAACTCGAGCAGAATGTAATTATGCACTGTCCACCATGATTTTGATAAAATATTTGAGATTATGGTACAATTTGTGTTATGTATTTATTCTACACCATTGTGTCAATCCATGAGTCAGCTACCTTTATTGTGATTTAAGTCTGATGGATAACCGGTTATGATCGGGACATCACCTGAAGCTGATTGTTGACATACTAAATGTACCTATAATAGCTGTTTGTCACCTTTCTTGGTGACAACATCAACAAAATAGTTCCGGCTTCTATTCCACTAGAGGCATACAATAATAGGTATTCAATGGTTAGATTTGGTTGAATAGTCAATAGGTGTGGAATAAAGCTTTATTTTATATTACTTCTAATTACACAGCTGCAATATTTTGGTCTATTTCGTAAATTCAGTTGCATTGTTGGTATAATTTTTCAGCTTGTCCACGATAGTGCAATCCTGATGTCATTGAGACTCGCAACATAGTTGACATCATGCATGACAGCATATCCAGTACCAGAGAATTATTTTAATTTCTTACCATTTTCAATATATAACTAACTTGCCTAGATAGTGGACAAATATTATTACTTGATTGAATATTGGTGTGTAGTAAATACAAAACCAAACCACACCTGCACTTGTAGCAGGCAAACAATTGTTCACTTATCTGTTATGTTAAATTGTTATGCTGCAAGATGCAACTTGACACTGGTCACTCATGTAATATTTCACGGAACTTGAGCTCCAACATATTGGTACAATAACGTTCACCGCATTGACAGTCTGTATACTAACTATACTCACATGTTTTTTTAAATATTTGGAGTGATTATTTATTTTACTTCATTGTATACTAATTATATAAAGCATTTCATGTATAATTTAGCGTGCAAGTTCTCAATTTGATTCAATGAACCCCACATATTCAGGTTCCAACAACAACATATTTTGAAATGCTGCTTCAGTTATCATAATCGATTAATTGCTCAAAAATAATGTCAATTATAGTATAAAATTGCTAAAAATGTGTTATTTTTCAACGTGTTGTTCAATGAGAAATTTGCCCCATTATCAACACAAAGCTACTTGATTTTAGAGTTATCATCTTCATCTGCAATTTGGTCCAAGACCATTGGCCCTTTGACTTTTTCCCAGGCCACTATTAAGTCTCGATGGTGAAAAATAATAGATTTAAAAATGAATATGTAATAACTCTTAGCTTTGGTGGGTGAGTTCATCGACTCAAATCAAATATCCTCCCACCCGAATCCAAATATATAGTAATTGAGCCTTATTGAGGGGCATCTAATCGGATGATGCATACTTAATATTGATCATATTTAAAGAGTTTACAGCTCGTGTTTGTTCTGAGCAATAACTATTTATAAAAATAGTGACAAATATATGTCCCACATGGCAACTTGGTAGTCACATTATATAAGGAAATCAACATTAATTGTTAGAAGTGTTCCCAGGTAGGTGTTTTTGATTCATTTCTCTTATGTTATACCGAGGAAACTATATACTTGTTGTGGGAACAGATAATTCATCTTTAAATTGAAGCCTGGAAATCATAGAGTGTGTCATTTCATGTTTGGGAAATATGATTAACATTGGTACAAGTGACCTAGATAGCTGGAACCTGATTTGTGGATTTTCATCAACAAGTGGGGAGGTGTGTCTGAAAATGGTTGGTTAAATGTTAAAGGTACTCAATCCGATTAGACCCTCATAAATTACTATTTCTTTGGCTTCTGAGGTAAACAAAATATTGATTCGAGTAACCTACCCATCAACCCTCAGAGTGATCAGATATCAATTTTTGAAGTTTTGTTATCTCTTGTTTCTGGCCCAGAACATGCCATCAAAAGGAAGTTCTCAGTGCTTCATTTTAGAGTTATCCATCTTCGTCCGTTTGAATAAATGTTTCTGTTGCAATTATTAGTACACATCTCGAGAAAATTACAAATTAAAAAACAAATCAATATCTGATCATTCTGAGCTTTGATGGATGGGTTCCTCGACTCAAATTAATTATTTGTTTACCCCTGAAGCCGAAGAAATAGTAATTTAGGGGTGCTTAATCAGAGTGAGTACCTTTAAGATCCATGCTATAATAAAAAAAAATTCAGTTCAAACCATGACATACATAAAAAATAATTTAAAATTCTGACTTCATATATTAATTTTTTCAGGATGACTACAGAATCAGATATAAAATGTGCTATATCAGGAAGTAGAGGTCTACCATACAGTAATGATATGTTACTAATTGTAGCTCCAAAACAGATATATATATCTCTCATCTAAAGAGTAGTGAAGATCGCTCTCACAGTTAAATTATGTAATCCGGGGGTGTAGGAACTGCAGCGATCGGCCACGGATATGCTCGCGGGTGTTTGTGGAGCAGACACCTCATCACTCGAGACCAAAACATATCAATTTTATATCGCGGAAATGGCCACGAATAAGCCTAGGCTTACTGCCAGATCCCTTTATCTCTTATGTCTGTTATATATGTATGTTTGTGCCTTCTTGAGAAATAAATATTGTTTACATTAACTACATTACATAACGACCACAGCGCCGTAGTCCCCAACGACCCACACCTACTACATTAATTAACAACCACAGCGCCGTATCCACCAATGGCCCATGTTATATATGTATGTTTGTGCCTTCTTGAGAAATAAAATATTGTTTACATTAACTACATTAAATAACGACCACAGCGCCGTAGTCCCCAACGACCCACACCTACTACATTAATTAACGACCACAGCGCCGTATCCACCAATGGCCCACACCCACAACATTAATTAGCGACCACAGCGCCGTATTCCCTAATTACCCACACCTACTACATTAATTTTTTATATTTATATAACTTTTGGATGATGTATTCCCACAAACACGCTGACCGTATTCTTGTCTATTATACGATTGCCTGTAAAATATTGGAAATTACCAAAACGTATATCGTCATATCCACTTTAGTTTGTGAAAAGATAGCATCACAATGTGTTTGGAAACTCCTCACAGTTTGTAAGTCTAACAAATATTTTTGTCATCTTTATTATAGATCAATACAGAAATCATGTTTTGTATACAATATAATGTGCCCATGCTTTATTCTCTAATAACATTTGACACGAGAAAACTAAATTATATACAAAAGATAAGTCATACAATTACTAAAACAATGACAAAGCTGTTCATTTTTATCTAGTTTTTGAAATACCTGACAATAACATATTGATTTTGACTCAATCTGATAAAACCGTTTTTGAAGAAACATAACTTGAAAGTTCTTACAGATGGATTATCTCTTCCTATAACAAGTGTGATAGTTTCCTGTGTATAAAATAATAAATAGGAATCGAATAACTATTTTGTGACGGAAGACGCGCTAGTGCACAATACCAGCAATATAAAAGAATGCACTAGCTTAAATTGTCAAGGTAAATATTATTAGGCCAATGTATGATCTTATATATGCGAGGCTCCCTGACGGAGACTTGCATATATGAGATAATGCATTGGCACAGCATTTTCACAATATTTCAGGAAGCTCCAGTCATGTAAGGGCTAATTGTTATAATTCACATACAATACATTTTACGGCTCGTGTTCATTTGCAATTTGGAAATAACATCAATATTAATTGACAGTATCATTTCCGGACTGTTGTCTTTGGCTCATTTTTATTATTTTATACCCATGAAACTATACAACACTTTATAGTGAATCTTTAATGAATCTGAAAAATTGGAAATGTTTAAATTTGTTCTGTTTATCCAGTTAATCAGGAAAATAAGATCTACAACATGGACTTGGGAGACTCGCATATATTAGAGAATGCACTGACAAATGATTGTTAATGCTGCACCAGCGCAGCTCCCGTCATGAAAGGGTTAATTGGGTTTATATACGTAATCCTGCATAGACAAATTTTGTTGTAATTAGTTCCGGTTTTGGCATTTTGTCTCATAAATGCACCACATAGATGGACTACTCTCGAATACTGATGGTGTATTAGTAACCCCTACCCACATGCACCCTGACTACAGAGAGGTGTGAATCGTGAGTACAGGTTAAGAACATATGGGATACACGTCATGGATATTTCACACCAATAAATATGAAACAAATCACACATTTGCTGAAGTATTGTCCATAACGTTAACGCACCAAGAACTGTGAGACTGAACTAATGTACATCATAATATTAGTCCAGTGCATTTATGATTTCACCTCAAAATAATTGCAACGCAAAGTTTCTCAGTGGGAGTAAGAACCATAACCCATTACAAACAACATACTAGAAATTAAAAAAAATCAAGAAAGGCGAAATTGATGAATTTTGTGAAATAAATTTGTCAAAATTTGGTAAAATACTCAATCTATGGCTTTTCAATAATGTTTATGAAAAACTTTATTTCATAAGGGTGGAAACACACATGCATGTAATCTCTGTATGTAAAATACATGTATTTTACATGGCCACACCAATAATTGACAACTTTAATCACCTGCGCGCGAGCGGTTCATTGTTAACAGACAAGACAAGTGAGTAGTCATAAGCGAAGTCGAAATCTCTGCTATCAGGACATTCAAAGCCAGTCCAAAACATGTCTCCTCTTACGGATGTGGAAATTAGTTATAAGTCTGTGTAATATCTGGCATTTTCTTAATGCACGAACACCAGAAGCGACACATCTGGTGTATACAGGGTTGATATAGAACATTTTCGACAATGATGCTTGCCTGGCGTGGGGTTTCGAAAGCTTCAAATCGCCAAGGGACTTAGTTGAATGTATCAGTCGGAATAATCTTGGGCAAGAAGGTACAATATAATATGTTTTACTTAAATAGCTCAGAGTTAGCCACCCCGCCTGGTAGCTTTCGGGATCATATATAGCCCCAAGTCGGTGATCATATAGCCCCTGCGTAAGGAATTCCTGATAATATCGCCCCATGTTGGGGACAATAGCCCCTGCGTTTGGGAAATCCTGGGGTCACCACCAGTATAAAAATCAAGAGAAGACTGACAATGATTTAAACAGAAAGTCCAACATTTGGGTTAACGTGGGAACAATTATTTTAAGCGGTCTAACGACTTTGTTCAGTCAACGGCTATCTGCACGATCAGAGCTTGGCTCACTGTGGTCAAACATTGCCGCGATGATTGGGTTGTCAACGGACACATATTACATGGTCTGTACTACTACTACTACTACTACTACTACTACTACTACTACTACTACTACTACTAAGGCCTTCCAGTTATATATCCATTTTACAGAGTGCATAACCCTGATTACAGAACAGAAAACCTTTCCCAGATATGTCGAGTATTGTTGTAGTTATGTGCCTCCAAAATGTGGAGTTTATCTAATTTCGAAACCTCAATTTCTCAAAATTAGTTCAATCCATTGTTTGTGGGCTTGTATTTTAAAAACAAAAAAAATGAAGGGATTTCTTGTTGTTTTAGTCATTTTCTCTGTAGGTTGTGCACAAAATATGATTTCTTTATGCATCTATGATTGAGAGGACAAAAATATTCTTAAACAAAATGTGTGTTCCACCATTGTATGGCCAGTCAAATTTGCCTGTGGCCAAGAAAATAGCATATTTGAGGTCATACAACTCATTATATCCACTTCCCCTGGATTTCTCATAATCACGTAAGTATACATGGTTAAACACACTGTGAAGGAATGTCCGAAATCATCATGTAGAAAATAAAACTATGGTCCTATGAATCCTAAGAATTGACTTTTTATAAACAAATCGGCGTTTTTTGTCCATTTTTAAAGGTGTTTGTGCATAGACAAGTAAAAACAATGTGAGTTTAATGTGTAAAGTTATTCTTACTTTCATACTAAAACACTTTAATGTTGAAATAATTATTGGATCTGTCAATGAATGGCAATGAACGTCACTGAATTTCACTCATTTTTCTGGAAACTGATGCCAAATTTGAAAATCTGAAAAATGGGGTAGGGGAAACCATATTGACAAAATCTCAGAAAACATGGACATTGGTGCATATCCTTTACTATCACCAGCTCCTACACTCATTAATCTTTGATGGCGAAATGGTGAATCATTATTTCTGGGTTGTTCTATATAACATGCTCATAAAGTTCTAAATAACCCCCCGTTAAAGCACTAAACTTTTTTATTATTGCACGAATAATCAACACAAACTGGAATAAAACAACCTCAAATATGGGATTTTGTCACACCAGTTATGTGTCACAAGGAACATTTGGCAAAGTCCATACAATGGGACACACATTGTGTTTATTAATATTATTGTCTTCTCGATCATAGTTGCATGAAGTAATACTTTGTTGTGCACAATATAGTGAGGAAACTAATACAACAGTAAGAAATTTCTTCATTATTCTCTAGTTTTTAAAATACTAGACCACAAGATATGGATTTTAGATAATTCTTGGAAATTGAGGCTCCGAAATTAGACAAATTCCCAATTTTGGAGGCACTGAACTCGAAAAATACTAAAAGTATCTGGAAAATGTTTTCTGTTCTGTAATCATGATTATGTAAATGGATATATGTATTTATATAATTGGAAAGACATGTGAAATGACGATTTTTATAAACATCCTTGAAAGCTATACATTGATATTTTTTTAACCAAATTTTAACAAATTAATTCTCAAAATTTACCAATTTCGCCTTTCTTGATCCTTTGTGATTTTTAGTATGTTGTTTACAATTGGTTAATAGACATTATTCTGCTAAGAAACATTGTGTTGCAATTAGTTTAAGGTTTGGCACTTCTTTCTGATAAATGCACTGGACTATATATCAGTTTGACAAAGAAATAATAACAAATTAAACAATTTGTTGCTCGCTGCAATCATTATCAGTGAGATATATCTTACAGTTCCAGAATATTTCACTGAATGGTCACTATACACATTTTCGTATCTGGTACACAGAAAAATAACCTATCTGTTATTATTATTATTATTGAGTAATGGAGTCTGGGGTTCTGTCAGGGGAGGGATGAGCATGGTTGGCACCCTCAATGATATCATGAAGAGATTGATTAAAAAACTGATTTTAAACTGATTTATTAATATGGTACTTTATTAATTTTTACTAATCAATCTAAATATAGTCAATTGGTACATACTTTTGAGCAACTCACATGAAGCCTCACATATATAAGAGAATGCACTGACAGGCGTACTAGTACATGGTCAATATTGTTAGGCCAATGCATTCCCGTATGTATGCGATGATCCCTATTGGATACTCGCAGGTATAAGAGAATGCATTTGCACAGGGTTTTCGCAAAATTTCAGGAAGCTCCAGTGACAGAAGGGTTATATCTTTCTAATATATATTTTGGGACTTCTGTCTGTCTGTCTGTTAGCAATGGTCGGGAAAATTGCCGGACGGATTTCCACGACGAAATTTGATACCTATGGGTACTTATGTTCGGGATGTGTTTTGGACGGATGAAATCGTGACCCCGACCTGACATTGACCTTCAAAATGGTCAATTCAAGGTCAAATCGCGCCTTTCGACGGATTTCGATGTTAGATACGGATGATAGCAGAGGGGAAACAACCCGGACGAAGTCGGGCCCACCAGCTAGTATAATATAAATACAAAGTCTGTTAATAACTGAACACCACAATTGACTGTCACTAGGTGTGATAGACTTGAAATTGAATCATGGGTCCTGGTTTGAGACAACTATGATGGGAATCATGGTTTATGGTTATAGGACTGAGAACTGACAAACATGTAATTTATATTAATTTATAATAATTGAGCAATTGGCAATCGTGAATATTTCTGTGGGACAAACTTCGGCTTGTGGTATGATTTAGTCCTTGTTCAAATTATTGTTGAATGTAGGGTTAACAGCCTGGAGCTATGTAGTTGAATATCCCCCACCCCAACATTTCCAATACTAGGCCTGACTTGGCCACAAAATTTGAAATTAGTTGATCTAATACTAGTAGTCACTGATGAGACTTGAGTGTTGTTAGTGCATCTATATAAATTCCATTGAATTTGTATCGGGAGGGCCTACAATGTGATGCTGCTGGTACAGTCCAAAATCCAAAACCATTCATGTGCATGTATAGTCTCCAATCAAATTGCTACATCATTTCTGTCACTAGCTATCCACACTGTTTAATCTCTGGGTTTAGACGATAGGTTCCACAATATTTCTCATTGAGACCTGAGTCACTCTCCTGGCTCCTCACTGACCTCAGCCTAAATAGCACCTGATCACCCAAACTTCGATTCAAATCGAGTTTTGGACCAGTTTTCCAGGCAATAATCTTTGAATTAATTTGGAAGAAAGCAACATCCCCACTCAACACCTCGTGCAATGAGTTAAAACTCCGATAATCAAATGCAATTGTGCGTTCTATCTAATTAACTTTTAATTAATTTTCTTGCTCCTGAGAATGGAAGCCATTATTCTCAAGTTGTAAAAACTATCGTCTCGAATTGATGACGAAAGATAGTCGACCAATCAGATAGCGCGGATTGGAACTGTGGCTAAATTAATGAGCTGCGGGATTCCGCCTTATAATCGCTTCAGTAAATCAGGGATAGAGTTATACACACGTTTAGCTAGTAGTAGTTGTACATTCATGTGGGGCGAACAACATTGCTTCCCAAATATAATGACGACCATTATAATTACTGTATACAGCAAATCGTGGATAATCGTGCGAAGTGAGATTGATCACAATGCACTATCTAAAACGCTCTACTTTTATTTATTAATAATTCTCCATTAACCAAATTTTTCTTCACAAAACCATTGGTATGTAAACAATACTGTGGCAGTCAGTGTTGCATTAATTGCTGACCAATGTCTAATAACTCGATACTAAAGTTTGTACAACATCTTGTCATTAATCATTGGAAAAGGTCAAAGAATTGAAAAATATTCGAACATATTTCATCAATTAGCTATGTTTGTTGACAAATCACTGAATCAGTTCTGTTTACATACCAATCGTTTCAATATGCGACATGTTGTTAATGGAGAGCTTTCACTAATTGATTAGCAACACAGATTTAACTCTGTTATGACAGTAGCCGGGTAGGTGCAGCAGTAAATATCGTGTGTCATTGCATGCTCTTATATATGCGAGTCTCCCATAAGGAGCCTCGCATATATAAGAAGACGCACTGGCTTAAAAGTTCAAGGTAAATATTGTCAGGCCAAGGTAAGAGAATGTATGGCGAAAGGTTTTCGCCAAATGTAAGGAAGCTCCACTCATGAAAGGGTTAACCCATACCTGTGTACTGTTTAACTAAAATGGGGATATGATAGCCATCCGGGAGAGGTCAAACTTGCCCCTAATGAGTGCAACATTTTGCCCGCCCCCTCACAAGGAGTAACAACATTTCCCACAATAATGGCAACATTGCTCCTAAAGTGGTACAATTTTATCCAAGAACTGGCAACACTGCCCCCAAAATTGGCAATGATCTACCTCTTTTTTTTGTGGTAAGTTAATTGTCCCCATCAGGAGGAGCATTTCTGAACACTAATGGGGAAAGAATAATAGCAACCTCCTTTAGGGGGCAGATTTTCCCTATAAATGGGACAGAGCTGCCACCCTGTTATTTAGTGAGTATCAGTTAATATCAGCACAATTTATTTTTCGGTTACTTCTAGCGTGCTTTCACCCGTTATTGCGTTTGTTCTCATGTATTGCATGCTCCTGTAAACCCACCCAGCCTATATACAGCTCGCGGCAGGAGACCCGACCACTGTTTGGCATTTTGATGCTGAACCATATTACAATGCAATTAATCTGACATTGTTCAGCAAATAAATAATGTCCAGATCTACAGATCATCACCAAAAATAATCATTGTATACAGACTAACGTACACAAAGAATCGTTGTATGCCGGCTAACGTACACAAATAATCATTGTATACAGACTAACGTACAAAAATAATCATTGTATACCGGCTAACGTACACAAATAATCATTGTATACCGGCTTACGTAAACAAATAATCAATGTATACCGGCTAACGTACACAAATAATCATTGTATACCGGCTAACGTACACAAATAATCAATGTATACCCGCTAACGTACACAAATAATCAATGTATACCGACTAACGTACACAAATAATCATTGTATACCGGCTATCGTACACATATCATCATTGTATACCGGCTAACGTACACAAGGAATCGTTGTATGCCGGCTAACGTACACAAATAATCATTGTATACCGGCTATCGTACACAAATAATCATCGTATACCGCCTAACGTACACAAAGAATCGTTGTATGCCGGCTAACGTACACAAATAATCATTGTATACCGACTAACGTACACACATAATCATTGTATACCGGCTAACGTACACACATAATCATTGTATACCGGCTAACGTACACAAATAATCATTGTATACCGGCTAACGTACACATATAATCAATGTATACCGGCTAACGTACACAAATAATCATTGTATACCGGCTAACGTACACAAATAATCAATGTATACCGGCTAACATACACAAATAATCATTGTATACCGGCTAACGTACACAGATAATCATTGTATACCGGCTAACGTACAACGATACTCATTGTATACCGGCTAACGTACACAAATAATCATTGTATACCGGCTAACGTACACAAATAATCATTGTATACCCGCTAACGTACAAAAATAATCATTGTATACCGGCTAACGTACACAAATAATCATTGTGTACCGGCTAACTTACACAAATAATCATTGTATATCGGCTAACGTACACAAATAATCTTTGTATACCGGCTAACGTGCAACACTGTTTTGAATCATGTTTTGTTTGTTTTCGAAATTAGATTTATGGAGTAAGAGTCTGATATAGAATTAACTCAAGGGTAGTGGTCACATTGACCAATATACTATATAGTTGAATTGATGATGTGCCATGTCTGATTATATCACATGAAACCGTTATAATATCATTGGAAAATCCATTAGATATATTCTTATCTCTCACTAGTGAGTAATCGCCGCCAAATATATTACAGCGCGGATTAATATTATTTAGAAAAGCCGCACTTGACACTATTACTAGGCATTGCAAAATGATTGCTTTGTTCATTAAAGTTCAATTAGTCCGACTACGTTGCACTAACGAAAATAGTCACAAAAACAAATAGGCAAATTGGGGGACTATATGTTTCGTCGCAAGGCAGAGCGCGCAATACTGTCGTACATGTATACGGTTGTGAAGCGTCACAGTCGTACATGTATGCATTTTTATAAGTATTTTTCATCTTCTTTTAAAGATTTTGATTTGTTAAAAAGGCATAAAGCTCTAGTTTTTTCATGTGATATACAAGATCTTTAAAAGGGAAGGAAACCCTCGACGAATCAGGCCATTAATATATTTAGTATATCAACCATGGTAGATTAAAACACCTCTCATCTCTCAGTTATGCTCAAACACAACGATATCACATCGCTTAATCCAAAACTCCCGCTAATTACGGCGCGGACATATTTATAAGATCGTGGCGTCACGGCCTCACTTCGCGTTACTCATCCTTAGTACAGATATCTATAAAGGTTATCGAACTAAAATCATTTCGGCGTGTTTGTTTGTTAACCACGGCCCATTGAAGAATATACACACATGTACATGTATTATAAGCCACAATTATTTAAGTTATAATTTTGAACAACTAAACGGCCAGTTAATGGTCGCATACGATTTTAATGTGACAATCTTGGTCAAACTCATATGACTTCTACATGTGCAAATATGACAAAAAAAATAATCTTTTCCGAACTAAACTATAATTTATTAACAACAGACCATCATGTATTGCACACAATAAGCATTCAATCTGCTGTTTTATTATTTTTTTCATATAAAAAACAGACTACCGTACGCGATACAGCTTAGCCTTAAACAACCAAGTGAGGCCCGACGTTGTCCGGGCTATTCAAAAACCAAATTTCAAGTCGATAGCTCTACCCGTTTCCGAGATCTGGTCTGCGCATGCGCGAAGCTGGCGTCGCACGGGCTCGGCGACCCGATAACATTCGTATCCGGGGCAAGATACATTCACATACCAAATTTCAAGTCGATAGCTCCACCCGTTTCCGAGATCTCGTCTGCGCATGCGCGAAGCTGGCGGCGCACGGGATCGGCGACCCGATACAATTCGTATCCGGGGCAAGATACATTCACATAGCAAATTTCAAGTCGATAGCTCCACCCGTTTCCGAGATCTCGTCTGCGCATGCGCGAAGCTGGCGTCGCACGGGCTCGGCGACCCGATAAAATTCGTATCCGGGGCAAGATACATTCACATAGCAAATTTCAAGTCGATAGCTCCACCCGTTTCCGAGATCTCGTCTGCGCATGCGCGAAGCGGGCGCCGCACGGGCTCGCCAATACGACAGCGTCCACCGCCTGGTCAAACTACACACACGTACAAGTTTCGTCCCGATCGGTCGAGAATCGTAGATTTGCATAAATGACAAACAAACATACAGACAGACAGACAGACAAACAGAGGTCTTCAAAATATATATGAGATTGTTAATAATTCTTCCGAATAGGTTTAGATAAAATATAAAAACTTGCTTACCTTAATATAATTGGAGGTACTATATGCGTGGTACTGCGTACTGCGTGTATGGATTCTGAAAATGAGAATAATTCGCACTGAGTAAAGATTGTATACAACTATAAAGTCACATGATAATTATTATCTCAGTGGACGTACATTTTAACTCCGTATGGACATATTAATATATTGTTACGGGCCAATGTTGTTTTTCTTGTTGTATAGAAATATAAGTTGATTAAATATAGAAGATATAGTACGGACACAGGATATATACGATAATAGCATATTGTGTTTTAATAATTGAGATGCGTTTTATCTCAATGAGTTAGCAAGGCTTTGCCGAGCGAAAAATCATACTTCTAACGAGTTGAGATAAGACATCTCAAAACACGCTATGCTATTGTTGTGTTTCAATCGACACTAGATCATTTTCGGGCAAATTACGCCAAATTTAAATCAGTTTTGAGACAAAAACAACATACATTTTAGTAGTTTCGAAGAGTAATTTGGTAATTCGGAATAGCAATTCCCGTTACGCACGAATACGCAGTTACAGTACATGTGATGAGGTCACGGATTTATGTAGCATTGGGGTTATTTGTCAGCAATAAACAAGATATGTCCTGATTTCATATTAATCCATGTTCAGTTATCGGAACTTTGAAATTCTTTCCATCAAATGTCAATATTTTCAAACAAAAAGCTAAATCTTTCAAACTGTTATAGATTGAAAATAACCATGCACATTCTGAGAACAGTGTACATAGTAAAATTTGCAAATTGTGTGCGGTTCAAGCTGTCTAAAATTACGGGAACAGAATAGTGAAAGCTAAAATTTAGTCCTATTGGGGACATTTAATCATGTTTCATTAAATATGTAGCTACATTATTTTTTTTTTTCACTTGTATGCATTAATTTATTCGTTTAAACCATCTGAAATGCTAAAGTAGATGTGACCAAATTTCGAGGCGAGATGTTGTGTTGCTACGTCGCTAAGACAGCAACGTGAAAGGTCACGTTGTGCATAGTCCTTTCTTGGATTATAATACACATATTTACACATATCTACAATTTAATACACAGTATAACATCAAACCGGTATAAGATAAAATGATGTAACCAGATGGATGCGTTGGAGCTGGCGACAGTGTCGGTGGCCTACTTTATAATTTCCAACTGCATCCACTAAACAAATTGCAGCAACACATTAATTGGAAGTTGCAGCAGCAACTGTTCAACTGTTGGAAATGTTTAATATAACAACCCATTATTTCGAATTGAGAACACTTAGGTCCAGAAAATGACAGAAAGAAGATCAATATTGGTCTAAAAGCAAAAACTTGGCTTTTTCTGACACACACGTGTGAGTAAAGGGGTAAATTACCAAAATAAATAACTATTCGAAATTCCGTAGTACATGTAATATGAAATATTATAATTCGCAGCCAGCAAGGTAGGTCCATCCACCACTGGTACTAAGGGCTGGGAGTTATAACGGCATTGTTGACAACGTCACTTAATCGTGGAACTAAGTTACAGCCGTCCAGCGAGCAGGGTTGCGGTATGCGACCACTTAACCAGGAGGCACTTGTACAATCGCCCAGCGAACAGGGTCGTGACTGAACAATTTAACCAGGAGGCTCTTGTAAACCCACACAGCCTACATGGTCGTGACGAGTGGGTCCCCGTTTACGGTTAGCTCACTTGTAATTCTCTATAATATACACCGCCCATTGAACAATACCAAATCCCAACTAAGGGAAATTACATTGTCTCCCAAACTATTTGCTTGGAATTCTCAAACTGAAATTCCAAACTTTCCAGCTGCTGAAAATGTCCAAAAAAAAAGAAACCCCATTTGGTTGTCAAATTTTCAAATGATGGTCAATTTAGTGAAAATAATTTGACCAAAGTAGGATCATTTGAGATTTGAGATCATTCGTATGGCACAGGTATCGCAGAATTCACAAGACCATCCATCAACAATACGTCGAAAACAATATACAAGCTAACACCATCCATCAACAATACGTCGAAAACGATGCAAAGACCATCCATCAACAATACGTCGAAAACGATATAAAAGCTAACAATTGAAAACGCTCATCAGTATCTACCGCGTTTAGGTGGACGCTCATTATATACAATGTCAGAGACGATCGTTGGAATTGTTGCCTGGCCGACGTTCGTGAATTAAAAAAAAAAACCTCAATTTCAAACTATCAATTTGAAGGATAAAATCGTTATCCATTATAACCAATGTATGCTATAATACTATATTTACATACACCTAATATCGCTTCCGATTTACCCATAGCGTTACGATAGACACGCCCCCTGTGTCAATGTGTTCATAAACACATGATCGTAACGTGACGTCGCTTTCAATGTATTTCATAGTATTACATTTACATACTAAGTGTGATTATCACTAAATCCAGCATTCCGAATTGGTCGGCGCCCACGTGGCTAGTTGCAATTATTTCTCGGTGAACGCGCAACATGTCATAACTGCAGCCTCATAATTACATATACGCGTCATTGGTTTTGGAAAGACGAACGCGTAATGTTTTGGGCGCAATTGGACTCGCGCAGGATTGACTTAATAAATCATCGGGTTTCAATACTAAGAACAAATTTTCCTGTTAACTTTTGCCAAGGGTGCTATGGGATATTTTGGGCTGGTTTTGTCTCGATACACTTTTCGATTTAAATACATTTACAAAAGTGGCTTTTTCGCTAAATGTATATAATATAAGGATTAACTGTCATGCGGATTGTTTTTATGGAGATGTAACCCCGAGGTGAGTTGTCATAACTTGTGTGTAAAACCCGAAATGCATAATTATCGTTTTTTATTTGCAATTGAAAATGCGTTGTGCATATACATGTATAGTGCTACGACCGACGTAAATTCGTTTTACGGTGTATGTTTCCTATTTGGTCTTCGTACATGCGCACATACATAGTTGCACAATAACATTATACTACAGATAATACTAAAATACCACAGACAGATGCATAACCGAGCGACCATACAATACAGTAATAACCGCGCTACTCAGAGTTTGATCATTTCCCTTGCCGCTACAAATAATCCCCCAACCTCACAAATATATCATTATGGTAGAACGGCGTGTTGTCAATTTCTTATCCAGAGCCGAAAAAAATGTTAGCTTCAGGTTATTTCGTCATATGTGTATACCTTACTGTGAAATTGCGTTTTTCCGCTCCCCGTCAACGGATTCTCTCAATGTTTGGTTTTCTAAAAAGCGAGGATTAAAACTGTCCGAACTGAACTCCATGCGTGCGTTCATTTAAAGTTGAATAAATAGTGGGAATGACAGACAATCCTATCGTTCATAATGAATAGTATATAAATATAAATAATAAACAGCGGTTTCAATGTGGGCATGGGTTTTGACTGCGATAACAATTCAGCAAACTCCGCATGAACCCCTTCGGGGTTCATGCAGTTTGCTGATTTTTTCTCGCAGTCAAAATCCCATGACCACATTGAAACCGCCGTTCATTTCTTATATAGCAACAACTCTTTACCCTCACAATATGAGAGATATGTTCGAATTATGAAAAAAGTGGTTTAAAAAAAATGTTTTTATGTACGTCGACAGAGAGTTTGACAGGAAATATTTTCAAAAAAACACACTGCATTATCTAGAATATGAACTCAACTAGTGCATGCGCTCAGTCTACCATATGAAGTCATGACTGGTGACTGTCTGAGACTCTGAGTGAAAGTAAATACAATATTTTTCATTGCATACTTTAGTTGTTTTGGCAACCAAAACATGTTTTATTTATTTTCTCGTAGACAGTCATGATTCAGATTGTAGAATGAGCGCATATCCTAGTTCAGTCTTATTAAAACCAGACCTAATTTTCATTACTTTCAACTTGAGAGTTGACTGTAAGGAAACCTTGGTCTAGTTATTATTAGACTGATCCTAGTTATGTGCATAGTCTAGATAATGCAGTGTGTGTGATTTCGTTTAATATTTCCTGTCAAACTGGCTATTGAACAATATGGCTGTTTTTATTTTTCAAATCCACTTTTGTGCATAATTTGTTCATAACTCATTGTGTGAGGGTAAGCAGGTGTTGTTATTATACAGTTATTGCATTGTTTCGAGGTTGACACGAGGAACTGTAAACCCGAGGAAGTCAATATTCACCAATACCGTAGGCCGAGGTGAATATTGACTTCCAAGGTTGCGATAACTGTCTTAGGGTCTATTCTCATTGCACACGCGCGTGCGATTAATCGCAGCGTTTTTTAAGGTCGAGCGGCTCTATATGTGTGTGTTCGATGGCATTCCTCCCACTGCTAAGATTTCCCCCAAATAGGGGTGGGGGTCTGACGAACACATTCATACACAGGACTAGGGATTGGTTGGAAGATGATAAAGTACTTTTGGTTGGGGGTGACCACATATAGGCCTACATATGCTGACATATTAACTTTAATTTTCCTCAGCTATATTTACTCAGGTATAAGTTGAGTATAACCAGCCATGTCATCAAAATGACATAAGTTTTGAGGACACACAATTTATATCTAGCTAATTATAATTAGAAATAGAGGGTTCATTTCCATGTAATTGGGCATAAATATGATTATTTTATACCAGCTTGAAACGTATATAACACTATATTATTGTATAGTTCGATCACAACCCATATTGCAGGAGTTTTATGTATATAATTGTTATTATCACTCAAGATTATCAAAAGTGTACGATTCAAGTGGTTGAATTAGATCTTTCAACATTTTACCGTATAGTTAGCTACGTCTGACAAAAATCGTCTTTCTGAATAAAGCTCATTTAAAACATGTGTACTCAAACATATGATATCCAGTAAACATTGTGGGAAAAGAGGGGATGAGACCCCAATTTGTTTGGGGAAAAACAAATAGATTTGCATGTAGGGAGGATGGTAGACCCATGGTTGGGAGGGATTTTTATGTTCAACCCTGTGTATGAACGTTTTTTTCTTTCTCCAGACCTCCACTCTCCCCATCATTTGTATAGCCGCTGGTAACAGCGACAACGCGGTACTATAATTGACGAACCACCATTCAAATATAATAAGTGATGGGACTAAAATATAATAAGTGATGGGACTCAGAATTCGACCTTAAGAGTCACACACGCATCGTTTCAGGTCGAATTCTGTCGCCAGGACGCTGTTGGCATGCATGAGCGATTGATTTCAATTTGATCGCCATTGGCGGCTTATCATCAGTGATCGCACATGCTAAACGGCACATTACTATCAATCTATATATTCACAATCTTGGGTACAGTTTTACGCGAGACTGACAGGCAATATAATTCGATTGAATTCTACAAAAATCACCACTGATGCTAGCTATGCGTTGGAAACTTCGTTCCAAGTCATTTCCTTTCCGTACATCATTTATTATTTTAGCGCCCATCAGTTATGAGAATGACTGTACCCGGATAGTATATGTGACCGAGTGAACCATGTCATTCTCTGTAACGACTATCTCGATGACGAGGTTGATTGCATAAGATGATTGGTCACGAATAGGACGTGGTTGTTTGAGGAAGGTAATTGATCACGAATCCCTCTGCATTATGTTAACACGCACCTTAAAAAACGCTGCAATTAATCTATTCTCATTGCACACGCGCGTGCGATTAATCGCAGCGTTTTTTAAGTTGCGTGTTAACATAACGCAGAGCGATTCGTGATCAATTACCTTCCTCAAACAACCACGTCCTATTCGTGACCAATTATCTTATGCAATCAACCTCGTCATCGAGATAGCCGTTACAGAGAATGGCATGGTTCACTCGGTCACATATACTATCCGGGTACAGTCATTCTCATAACTGATGGGCGATAAAATAATAAATGAAGTACGGAAATGAAATGGCTTGGAAAGAAGTTTCCAACGTATAGCTAGCATCAGTGGTGATTTTTGTAGAATTCAATCGAACTATATTACCTGTCAGTCTCGCGCAAAACTGTACCCAAGATTGTGAATATATAGATTGATAGTAATGTGCCGTTAAGCATGTGCGATCAATAATGATAAGCCGCCGAGGACGATCAAATTGAAATCAATCGCTCAAGCGAACAGCGTCCTGGCGACAGAATGAGACCTGAAACGATGCGTGTGTGACGCTTAAGGTCGAATTCTGAGTCCCATCACTTATTCTATTTGACTGGTGGTTCGTCAATTATAGTATCGCGTTGTCACTGTTGCCAGCGGCTATACAAATGAGCACTCGATGATGGGGGAGGGGGGTCTGGAAAAAAACGTTCATACACAGGGTTGAACATAAAAATCCCTCCCAAACCATGGGTCTACCATCCGCCCTACATGCAAATCTATTTGTTTTTCCTCCAACAAATTGGGGTCTCATCCCCTCTTTCCCCATAATTTTTACTGGATATCATATGTTTGAGTACAACTGTTTTAAATGAGCTTTATTCAGAAAGACGATTTTTGTCAGACCTAGCTAACTATAAAGTAAAATTTTGAAAGAATTATTCAACCACTTGAATCGTACACTTTTGATAATCTTGAGTGATAATAACAATTATATACATAAAACTCCTGTAATCTGTGTTATGATCGTACTATATATAGTGTTATATACGTTTCAAGCTGGAATAAAATATGCATGTTTATGCCCAACTACATGGAATTGAACCCTCTATTTCTAATTATAATTAGCTAGATATAAATTGTGTCCTCAAAACTTATGTCATTTTGATGGCATGGCTCGTTATACTCAACTTATACCTGAGTAAATCTAACTGAGAAAAATTAAAGTTAATGTGTCAGCATATATATATGTGGTCACCCCCAACCAAAAGTAATTTATCATCCTCCAACATACCCTAGCCCTGTGTATGAATGTGTTCGTCAGACCCCCACCCCTATTGGGGGAATTCTTAGCAGTGTGAGGAAGGAATGCAATCGAACACACATATAGAGCCGCTCGACCTTAAAAAACGCTGCGATTAATCGCACGCGCGTGTGCAATGAGAATAAACCATTATTATATGAAACGTGCTTTGATTGGACACGACGTTGTGAGTTGAACGTCGCTGGGAAAATCCTATCTATTTTCAGGTCTGATAATAAGTTATGTTAACCACTGAAGTATCTGACGTCACTCATAACTGTTATTAACCTCTTGTTTGACTAATGAGGTGAACACCTTAGATACCTCGATTTTTTCGTTACGTTTTAACATAGGAATTGGGAAAGCAACTTATGATCATACAATAAAATACAATAGCATACATTGGTTATAAAGGATAATGAATTTTCCCTTCAAATTTATTGTTTGAAATTGAGATTTTTTTAAATTCACGAATCGCGCCTCATTAAATTCACGAAATTGCGTCTCATTAAACGTGTTAAACGTGTTGAAACTACAAACTGTGAACGTCGATAGATTAATGCTGTATTTCTCTTAATCCATGGAACATGACAGGATATTGAGAGTATAAATTATATACAAAAAGATCAAATAAGGAACACACATACTTATGTATATAATATACAACAATCTCCCGAGCTCACAGGCTGCAATCCATACAATCCTGTTCCGCTTTCGATGTCCTGTTGGTGTTTTTCAACCAGAACATTTAAATGGCGTGTCGGTTTTCTGTTCATTACTAGTTAAGTGAAGGTATATAAATTTGTGTATGTATCTTATCAGTTAGTTGTTTTAATCATGTATAGCATGTGAAATTTCCATTGTTAAAATGAGGCGAAGAACACTGCGTTCTCGATGTAAACAAGTAAATGAAAACAAATGCCTTTTCTAGCATTTATGGTGCATACTACGGACAAGGTAAACATATTCCATATGGAATAATTATATATCACATTAAACCCGTATTTTATCATCAAAAAGACCTTTATATAGTTCCTAATCTGTCATTAGTGATTAACAGATGAATATCTTGGCATCGCGCCAAAACATGACCGCGCCACGTCTTCGTGTTGATTGAGGCGGATTAATACTATTTCGAAAAGCGCATGACATCAACACCAGACAATGCAAAATGATTGTTTTGTTCTTTAAAGTTAAATTATTGTCCAACTTCGTAGCACCAACGAAAATAGAAACAAAAACAAGCACCAGAGCGCAATGTTGTGAAGTGTCTCAGCCAACGTTGAAAACATATGGATTTGTTTTCATCTTCTTTTGAGGATTTTGATTTGTTAAAAAGGCATAGAGCTCTAGCTTTTTTCGTGTGATATACAATATCTTCAACTAGTTATGTTGAGATATAAGATTTTATGAAACACGTTTGATAAATTTGATTCACAACTCGTCTACGACTCGTTGTGAATCAAAGTTATCAAACTCGTTACATAAAATCTTATATCTCAACATAACTCTTTGAGATCATCTATATCTTACCATGCCACCATACAACATCCTATCCATTCAAAGGTGATGGCTTCATGTTGTGTTTTATATATGTTCTAAGTTGCGATTATCGCATGCAAGCGATAAAAAATACAACGCCACGCACTCGCTAACAATCAGCATAAACACAACGCCCGCACTCGCTAACAATCGGCATAAATACAACGCCCCGCACCCGCTAACAATCAGCACAAACTTTCCATTTTTTCTATCGCAAATCTCGTATGTTTATGGGGAATCAAACAAAAAATGTAAGTATTCTCTATGTAATGATTGCAGTCTGTGTATCTGGTTCAAGCTCCTAGAATTATGAATTTGCTATGATTGTGGTGGTTATGCTGAATTGCTATGATGCGGTTAGGCTAAAATAACGCTGTTAATAACATTAAAGCACCGTTATTTGTTCTAAAGTTGTCATTTCCCAGTGCTTTGCAAATACGACCGATATCCAAAAACAAATACAGTCATATACATGATATATATATATTAAAATATTTTAATCATAGCTGTTCGGGTTTAGTCAAAGACCAAGTGATATCGCCACGTGCCAATATTTATATGAATAATATGTTGATTTATGCTGTCAAATCATGTTCCAGGATTTTTCCTAACCGCAGTTGCATAAAGACTTTTTGTATTATAATAATAATAATAATAATAATACATAGGGACACACAATAGTATTGGTCGCTACGTACACTGGTGTCTATGCAAACATTGCGGTATCCATACCTCTGACAAGTGGTACGAACACCAACCACAGAAATAACATCACCGTCATTTGGGACACACCAGTTCAAACGGATCGCACAATTCCAGCCAATAGGCCAGACATTATCGTCAAAGACAAGGACGAAGGGATCTGTCTATTGCTGTATGTGTCGGTCCCAAGTGACTATAGGGTAATTAATAAGGAAACAGAGAAAGTAAAGAAATATATTGACCTCCAAATTGAAGTAAGCAGAATGTGGGACCTGAGAACAAAGATAATAACGATAGTAATAGGAGCTACAGGTGCGGTCAGTAAACATCTCTCTAAATGGCTGAAACACCTGCCAACACACATTTCCATCCCTCTCATCCAAAATACCGCCCTGTTGGGAACATCTAGAATACTACGCAAGGTAACATCTATGCACACTGTCTAGAGAATGTTGCTACGACTGTGGTTCAGTCGCCAACATTTCACTAATATTCCTCTTCATGAGTGATTTCGTAAAGAAAACAACACCAATAATAATAATAGGGTCCTGAGCGTGGGCCTCCTCGTTTGTAGGACTGGATAGGAGAGTTCGGCTCTCTGAACTAAACGCACGCTCCAAATATGATGGTACGTCCAAAACAAAACCGTATGCAGGCTAGGACGTTGCCCTGTAAATCAAGCCCCCCCCCCCCGATACAGAGACGAGTCGGGAACAAGGGAGTATCGTCGACTCTATCCTTGCGACACCGGATGACTCTTCCGCCTCTCAAATATGCCAACATATGACGACACACTGTCCAAACGATCACGATAAAGTTAATAACCCTTGTATAAGTATACCTGTTCACCCAAATGGGTGAGAACAGAGAAACTCAAATTTCCCTCATCAGAATCAAAGTCATACCTGCACGGTGCCTCAATGCCATGGCGGCTCACTTCGGAAATCTGGAACAGCTCCTCGGAAAACAGGTACACGATTACCATGGACCACTGAAGAGGTGATGACTTGCTACTATATGGCAAAACATAAATTCCATATGGTCTCACAACCACACGAAGACACAGATGACTCATCATAATAGTTTGTCGATGCGCCAACTGACAATAACACGAACACAGAAGATTCTATAGATCTAAGTGCCGATAGATTAAAGAATATTGATCAGAGTGTGTTAGAACTAAAATGTGAGATCGAGAAGCAGTATGAAGAAGAACATAAAAAGAACATGAATCAAAGGCAAAGTTTACCAAAAACTAGCTCTAAATAAGAAAACCCGTAACCTAATTGCAGATGCCAACACAGTAATGGGAATTTTGGAAACAACACAACTCAATTTGACGGAAATTAACACACTTATGTACGCAGCATTATATGCAGTAGCTAGCAGAATGGGAATGCACCCAACACCAAAGCGTAACTCGAAGAAACAAGAAACGAAATGGAAAACACGGATACGGAAAAACATAAAAAAAACTAAGAGATGATTTATCAGTGCTAGTGGAATTAGAGAGGCACAAAATCAGTGAACATAAACGAAAGCGGATATGCAGAAAATATCTAATAAATGGACAAGCAAAATTACAAGAAACAATTGAAGATTTAAAACAGAAAATACAAGCCAAAACTCAAAGACTTAGAAGGTTTGAAAAACGTTGCATGCAATATTCACAGAACAGAAAGTTCAATACGAATGCTAAACAATTCTCTAGAGAATTGAACGAAAAAGCGCTGAAGGTTGAATCGCCACCAAGTGAAGCAGCCGTCGATATAATCTGGCGCAATATATGGAAGAAAGATGTAGAGCACAATCGACAAGCCGATTGGCTCAATAGACAAGTAGAAAACAACAGTTACATTACTTTACATCACATTACTGGCGTGAAATAACAATAGAAGAAGTACAAAAATAGCAAAAACACAAGGTTGGAAATCACTAGGCATTAATGGTGTTCAAAATGTTTGGTTCACAAATTCACAGTTTGCCACCAATACCTAGCACAATACTTTACAGGAATAGTAGAGTAACCAGAAAGTGCACCCGACTGGATTACGACCGGCATTACCATACTTTTACCGAAGTCTCAAGAAACTGACAATCCCAAAAATGACAGACCTATCACAATCATGTCTACAAACCACTTACAAACTTCTAACATCTGTTCTTACAGAGTGACTGTACAGTTATCTCTCAGCCCGAAATAGTATACCAATAGAGCAAACAGAGTGTTGCCGGGTCACATATGGCTGCAAGGACCAACTACTCCTGAACAAGATGGTAATGGAACACAGCAGGAAAAAGAAGTGAAACCTGTGTACTGCTTGGATTGACTACATGGAGGCTTTCGATAGTGTGCCGCATAGTTGGATAATATAATCCCTGAAAATGTATCGAGCCAGCCCTCTTGTAATCAATTTCTAGAGCACATTATGAAAAGATGGAACACCAAATTACACCTTCACCATGATAATGGAACAATTCAAACATAAGAGTATTAAGATATCCCTAGGTATTTTTCAGGGAGTTCATTATCTCCTCTATTATTCTGCATTAGTTTGTCCCCGCTATCAGCATAACTGAATGCTTCTGGGTCGGGTTATAACATGAAGGATAAAACCGGGACAACACAATTAACGCACATCTTGTACATGGACGACATCAAGTTATATACAGAGAGTGATGTTGAAATTGAGAATCAGATACATCTGTTGAAAACGTTTAGTGAAGATATCAAGATGGAGTTTGTTTTTTTTGAGAAGTGTGCAAAACTATCTTGCATAGATGGTAAGGTTCTGAAAACAGGAGACATACGTGTAACAGATGGAGTGATGAAAGAATTAGATCAAGAAGGATCATACAAGTATCTAGGAGTTGAAGAGAGTGATGGAATAGACCATGAGTATATGAAAAGAAAAATAGTAAAAGAGTATAAGAGAAGAGTCAGACAAGTACTACAAACTGAACTGAATTCAAAAAAACTAAACTACGGCAATCAACACAGTAGCCATTCCTGTTCTTACTTACAGTTTTTGTATCATTGACTGGAAAATATCTCATATCAATAACCTCGAGCGAAAAACGAGAAAACTGCTCGCGGCCTATGGAATGCACAACAACAAGGCAGATGTCCACAGATTGTACGTGAATCGTGTTGAGGGAGGTATGGGGCTTGTTGAAATTATAACAGCATATAAAACAGCAGTTGTGGAACAGGACAAATACATGAAAACATCAAACGACAGATATGTGCGATGTGTTACCGAATATGACCAAACCAAAGGATGGTACTCAATAACGAAAACAGCAACGAAAGTCAGAAACGAATTCGAACTAGAAGACGTGCATGCAAATGATGCAGATGCCATAGAAAATGCTAAACGAATAAAATCAGAACTCAAAAGAAAAATCCGCGAAAAACGAGTAGAATTATATGCAGATAAACCTATGCATGGTCAACATTATAACAAAATGAAAAATGAAGGCATAGATAGGGAGGCAACGTACGGATGGCTAAAATACGCAGGGCTGAAGGTTGAAACGGAAGCGCAGCTAATTGCAGGACAGGATCAAGCTATTACCACCCGCTACTTTGAACACAAACTAATATATAAGTACATTGAACCGAAATGAAGTCTCTGCCACAAAAGTTTCGAGACAGTTGAACATCGTGTCAGCATGTCAGACACTAGCTCCGACTGAATATCTGGCGCGACATAACAGGGTTTGTACGTATGTTCACTGGAACTTATGCAAACAATATGGGCTGGACATATATAACAAGTGGTACGAACATCAACCACAAAACGTGACAACAAAAGGTAACACCACACTATTATATGACACACAGGTACACACTGACCGGACAGTATCTTGCAACAGACATTATTGTCAAAGACCGTGACAACAAGAAATGTCTTCTGATAGATATTGCCGTGCCCAGCGATTACAACGTAAAACAAAAAGAGGCAGAAAAAAATCAGGAAATACCTTGATTACAAATAGAGGTTACTCGCATGTGGGGACTCAAAACATTTATCATACTAGTAGTTATAGGGGCCAACGGAGCAATCAGTAAAAGTCTGGACAAATGTATAGAGGAAATACCAGCTCCTCTCAATAAGTATGAAATCCAGAAAAGTAGTCATCTTAGGAACGTCCCGCATTCTGCGAAAATTAACATCAATCAAGACAATATAGATGCATTGTAACTTACATGTAGTAGTTTACCGAATTTTTTTTTAACAAGTTTTAGAAAATATCTAAACATTGCCACTTAGCGTCAACGCTTTCACAGACCAACATCATGGTTACATCAATTAATAGGAACCATTCAACACCGTCGCATTAAATCAGGTACAAGGAAAAAAACTTACCTTGTTCAGCACAAAACGTCGACGAACTTCAACAAAGTGGACCGAAATGACATTCTGCATAACATGAGTGGAATTTATATGAAATTTGAAGGGCTGTTACGCCCCTGGGTCTTTGATAAATATTGAATAATAGATTATGGATATCAATCTACCACTCGATATACAAGTCTCTACTAGTCTGTTGTTGGTTCACGGTGCACGTTGTTTGCGCCTATCTAAGAGTCTATATGTGCACTCCTTAGAAATAATAATCTCATTATCGACATAGTGATAGAATTCTCCAGTCCATAAGGGTATGTTCACACAGCTGCCATATTGCCTGGCAAATTTTCATTAAATTCTGCATAGATGGATATTTATTGCACACTTCTGAATGATAAATGTTGTAAATACAAAATTATTATGGTTCTTCGATTTTTGCGTTGCGCATTGGAGCAGATAAATGTCACGAGTTATTGCATAACAATTCGTTCCAGAATTGTGAAGGGTAATTTCGGGTAAATGTAAGTTGTAGACGGCTCATCGAATTGCATAAATTTAACTGTGTAATAAACTCTTGGGTGATCAAATAGAAATGGAGAATAATCTCGCTCAAAGTAGTTATTTTTACAAATATTATATCTAAATTGACAACACACACCGACATTATTATATATTAATTAAATGCAGTGACTGTCGATGGCGAAATCGTTTCCGTTACTTTATCGCCGATAGAAGCGTCCCGATTCGAGTAGTAAATATTTAAAATTTAGCATAGTTCAGACAATGTTTTCTATGGAGTGGTACTGTCGATTTGCTTTAAATTTTCGGTGATGTTAGTAGAATGCTACATTCCTCCAGTTGGCATAGCACCTGAATACTAACTTATCAGTTCCATGAACCCCAAAAAGTACATAATATGTCTTTAAGAGCCAATCAAATAAGCGAAACTCGGACAGCACGGGACTCGTAATGAAAAATACGCAAATGTAATGTTTTGAGACGAATAGCTCCCATTTCATCAAACAAATGCAATGTTTTGAGACGAATAGCTCCCATTTCATCAAACAAATTCAGAAATTCGCTCGAGAAAAGATACACCCATACCGACCATGATATAAGATACACCCATACCGACCATGATGTAAGATATACCCATACCGACCATGATGTAAAATAAAGATATACCCATACCGACCATGATGTACGATATACACATACCGACCATGATGTATGATACACCCATACCGACCATGATGTAAGATATACCCATACCGACCATGATGTATGATACACCCATACCGACCATGATGTAAGATGCACCATACCGACCATGATGTAAGATATACCCATACCGACCATGCTGTAAGATACACCCATACCGACCATGATGTAAGATACACCATACCGACCATGATGTAAGATATACCCATACCAACCATGATGTAAGATATACCCATACCGACCATGATGTCAGATATACCCATACCGACCATGATGTCAGATATACCCATACCGACCATGATGTAAGATACACCCATACCGACCATGATGTAAGATATACACATACAAACCATGATGAAAGATATACCCACACCGACCATGATGTAAGATACACCCATACCGACCATGCTGTCAGATATACCCATACCAACCATGATGTAAGATATACCCATACCGACCATGATGTCAGATATACCCATACTAACCATGATGTAAGATATACCCATACCAACCATGGTGTAAGCTATACCCATACCGACCATGATGTCAGATATACCCATACCAACCATGATGTAAGATATACCCATACCAACCATGATGTAAGATATACACATACCAACCATGATGAAAGATATACCCATACCGACCATGATGTAAAATACACACATACCGACCATGATGTACGATACACACATACCGACCATTATGTAAGATATACCCATACCGACCATGATGTAAGATATACCCATACCGACCATGATGTAAGATATACCCATACCGACCATGATGTAAAATACACACATACCGTCCATGATGTAAGATACACCCATACCGACCACTATGTAAGATATACCCATACCGACCATGATGTAAGATACACCTATGTTTAAGAACCACGAGGGTCAGCTAGCTAGATGGATCCAGGTGTTAGACACGTATGATTTTACAATCCAGCATCGTCCGGGGAGACTCCACACCCATGCAGATGGTCTTTATAGAAGAACTTGCGAGAACTGCACCTATTGTGAGAGGCAACAATTGAAAGAAGAAGAGATAGCAGAGCACTGTGTACATATAATTACCAGGCAGACCGACAAGACACAAAGTCAAACACAAGCCACTGTGGTCACTCCCTGGATAGTCCCAAAGTCAAGAGAAGAAATTGAAGATGCGCAGAAAAATGACAAAGAAATAGGGATGGTTAGTAAATGGAAGGAACAAGGCGAAAGGACCAGGTGGGAACATATATCACCACTATCCAACCAAGTGAAGACATATTGGGCACAATGGAATCGTTTAGAGCTGCAGAATGGCATTATACACAGGAAATGGATTACCGAAGACGATGAGGAGAAGTGGCAATTAGTTCTTCCAAAGTGTTGGAGAGACGAAGCTCTCAGAATGTTGCATAACGACCCAAGTGGGGGTCACATGGGTGTCAACAATAAATAGAGGGATTCAACTACAAGGGATTTCTGGTACCGGATTCAAAGATCACCAGCAATACCATTAATTATTAGTGAGCGGCACTCTACCATTACACAGGCGTTCAAGCAGGCATATAACATTTTGAGTGTAACGACCCCTCAACGTTACCGTTAGAAAGGGACCGCCTAAACATAATTTGAATAGAATTGGGTATTTATCACTGAGATAATTTGTAAACTTGATTGAAGGTTATCGGAATCGACTTCTGAGGTAGTTTGATTGCGCATATTGGGGAGATATGATTTATTAAAGAGAGAGTAAACTTTTGGTTATATATAGAGTTATCTGACTTTGTAACTAACGAATGTTTACGGTTACTACGGCTAATTTATTGCCTATTTTGGGGATACTTTTAAACGTCAATCGCTGGACTTTGACAATATTCCATAATGACATATTAATGTGGTATCTTATGGCAATAAATTATTGACTTGATTAAACCTCAAATTGTATCTCATATTGGACATCATGGGAAGGATTTAATACTTGATAATACATAATAGAGCCTGCCAACATAAATAGAGGGATTCAACTACAAGGGATTTCTGGTACCGGATTAAAAGATCACCAGCACTACCATTAATTATTAGTGAGCGGCACTCTACCATTACACAGGCGTTCAAGCAGGCATATAACATTTTGAGTGTAACGACCCCTAACGTATTTACTCTCTTTAATAAATCACGAGAATGTGATAAAGGGCGATTAATCCAAGGTAGTCTAGACTGGTATATTCTCTGTTTTTGTTACTCTTATCATGACATTTGTAAACTGCCGCAAGGTAGACTGCTCTGGATACCATTAGTGATGTTCCACTACCGGAATCCAAGACAGGGGTGCCTCTACTGTGGAACCGGGATACGAGCATCCCTCTGCTCATATGTTATGGGTATCACAAAACTAATATGATATGGAACTCGGTGTTAGGATTTGGAATCCGCCCGACCAATTTTAACATGAGTTATACACCTTGTTGATTCGTTTCCGGCGAATATGCCACGTCGTGAATAAAGAGTGTTTGCGTTTTTAGTTGGTTTTTATACGAGAATATGATAAAGGGCGATTAATCCAAGGTAGTCTAGACTGGTATATTCTATGTTTTTGTTACTCTTATCATGACATTTGTAAACTTCCGCAAGGTAGACTGCTCTGGATACAATTAGTGATGTTCCACTACCGGAATCCAAGACATGGGTGCCTCTACTGTGGAACCGGGATACGAGCATCCCTCTGCTCATATGTTATGGGTATCACAAAACTAAAACATACCGACCATGATGTAAGATACACAATACCGACCATGATGTAAGATATACCCATACCAACCATGATGTAAGATATACCCATACCGACCATGATGTAAGATACACCCATACCGACCATGATGTAAGATACACCATACCGACCATGATGTAAATACACCCATACCGACCACGATGTAAATACACCCATACCGACCATGATGTAAATACACCCATACAGACCATGATGTAAGATATACCCATACCGACCATGATGTAAGATACACACATACCGACCATGATATAATATATACCCATACCGACCATGGTGTATGATACACCCATACCGACCATTATGTATGATATACCCATACCGACCATGATGTAAGATACACCCATACCGACCATGGTGTAAGATACACCCATACCGACCATGATGTAAGATATACCCATACCGACCATGATGTAAGATACACCCATACCGACCATGATGTGAGATATACCCATACCGACCATGATGTAAGATATAACCGTACCGACCATGATGTAAGATACACCCATACCGACCATGATGTAAGATATACCCATACCGACCATGATGTAAGATACACCCATACCGACCATGATGTAAATACACCCATACAGACCATGATGTAAGATATACCCATACCGACCATGATGTAAGATACACACATACCGACCATGATATAATATATACCCATACCGACCATGATGTATGATACACCATACCGACCATGATGTATGATACACCCATACCGACCATGATGTAAGATACACCCATACCGACCATGGTGTAAGATACACCCATACCGACCATGATGTAAGATATACCCATACCGATCATGATGTAAGATACACCCATACCGACCATGATGTAAGATACACCCATACCGACCATGATGTAAGATACACCCATACCGACCATGGTGTAAGATACACCCATACCGACCATGATGTAAGATATAACCATACCGACCATGATGTAAGATACACCCATACCGACCATGATGTAAGATATACCCATACCGACCATGATGCAAGATACACCCATACCGACCATGATGCAAGATACACCCATACCGACCATGATGTAAGATACACCCATACCTACCATGATGTAAGATATACCCATACCGACCATGATGTAAGATACACCCATACCGACCATGATGTAAGATACACCCATACCGACCATGATGTAAGATACACCCATACCGACCATGATGTAAGATACACCCATACCGACCATGATGTAAGATACACCCATACCGACCATGATGTAAGATATACCCATACCGATCATGATGTAAGATATACCCATACCGATCATGATGTAAGATATACCCATACCGACCATGATGTAAGATATGCCCATACCGACCATGATGTAAGATATAGCAATACCGACCATGATGTAAGATACACCCATACCGACCATGATGCAAGATACACCCATACCGACCATGCTGTAAGATACAACCATACCGACCATGATGTAAGATACACCCATACCAACCATGATGTAAGATATACCCATACCGACCATGATGTAAGATATACCCATACCGACCATGCTGTAAGATACACCCATACCAACCATGATGTAAGATATACCCATACCGACCATGATGTAAAATATACCCATACCGACCATGCTGTAAGACACACCCATACCGACCATGATGTATGATACACCCATACCGACCATAATGTAAGATACACCCATACCGACCATGATGTAAGATATACCCATACTGACCACGATGTAAGATACACCCATACCAACCATGATGTAAGATATACCCATATCGACCATGATGTAAGATATACCAATACCGACCATGATGTAAGATACACCCATACCGACCATGATGTAAGATACACCATACCGACCATGATGTAAGATACACCCATACCGACCATGATGTAAGATACACCCATACCGACCATGATGTAAGATATACACATACCAACCATGATGTAAGATATACCCATACCGACCATGATGTAATATATACCCATACCGACCATGCTGTAAGATACACCCATACCGACCATGATGTATGATACACCCATACCGACCATGATGTAAGATACACCCATACCGACCATGATGTAATATATACCCATACCGACCATGCTGTAAGACAAACCCATACCTACCATGATGTATGATACACCCATACCGACCATGATGTAAGATACACCCATACCGACCATGATGTAAGATATACCCATACTGACCACGATGTAAGATACACCCATACCGACCATGATGTAAGATACACCCATACCGACCATGATGTATGATACACCCATACCGACCATGATGTAAGATATACCCATACCGACCATGATGTAAGATACACCCATACCGACCATGATGTAAGATACACCATACCGACCATGATGTAAGATATACCCATACCGACCATGATGTATGATACACCCATACCGACCATGGTGTAAGATACACCCATACCGACCATGATGTAAGATACACCCATACCGACCATGGTGTATGATACACCCATACCGACCATGATGCAAGATATACCCATACCGACCATAGTGCAAGATATACCCATACCAGCCATGATATAATATATACCCATACCGACCATGATGTAAGATATACCAATACCAACCATGATGGAAGATATACCCATACCCACCATGATGTAACATATACCCATACCGACCATGATGTAAGATATACCCATGCCGACCATGATGTAAGATATACCCATACCGACCATGAGGTAAGATACACATGTACCCATACCAACCATGATGTAAGATATACCCATACCGACCATGATGTAAGATATACCCATACCGACCATGATGTAAGATATGCCCATACCGACCATGATGTAAGATATACCCATACTGACCATGATGTAAGTAATACCCATACCGACCATGATGTAAGATATACCCATACCGACCATGATGTAAGATATACCCGTGCCAACAATGATGTAAGATATACCCGTACCAACAATGATGTAAGATGTACCCATAGCGACCATGATGTAAGATATACCCTACCGACCATGATGTAAGATATAACCATACCGACCATGATGTAAGATATACATGTACCCATACCGACCATGATGTTAAACAATTGTCGACATATGTCATAGTCATCAGAGTGGGTTCAACTATAATCCATAGAGTTCCATTTGATAGAAGCATAAGGTTCAGGGTATTTGTGGGGGGCGGAGGCTCAGCAGCTAAGATGTGTTAGATCATCATATGTTGTCCTGCGCTCTCAAAGATGTTGCTAATCTCGATAGATCCGGATTTATGATCCACGCTATATAGTTGCCTTATTGGTGTATCTGGGAAAGTTTGTCATGATGGTAAATGTAAATAGTTCCCAATACAATCAGTATTTAGTGCGACATGTGTTTTATTTATAAAAAAACAGTCGGACTTTGTCTTAATATCGGACAAATGTTTGGACTCAGACGGATATATCATTTGGAGAATGTCCAACCTCCGGGTTTCAGGATTGAAATTCCAAATAGTTAGAAGGCTTGCGGCACAAGTTTAAAGACATATTATGGACTTATTCGGGTGCATGAAACTGATAAGTTAGTGTGCAGTCGCTATGCCAACTGGTGGAATGTAGCATTCAACTAACATCACCGAAAATCTGAAGCAAATCGACCGTAACACTCCTTAGAAAACATCGTCTGAACTACGCTCAATTGTAAATAATTACCTCTTGATTCGGGACGCAACTACCGGCGATAAACTAATAACAACTGTTTCACCATCGAGAGTAGCTACATAGAGTAATCAATTGGTTTCGAGAATTACGAGAGTTAAGAAATTCACGAGAGACCTAAATGGCTCTCGCCTCGAGTGAATAATTTAACACAATTTACGGAACTAATTTATTACTCTATTAATTACTCTTCTGCATCAATTTGGTTACCCAAATATGATTAAAACGCCCAGAATTTATGCACGAAAGTCTCGATGTGGAGAAAGATCAACCATCGAAAATTCAGTCCAGATCAGCAGGCGATGTAACGTCAATGACTTCATGAGAAATGACATAATTCAGTAGTGACATTACCATTTTTAATTAACGGCGTTTTCAATGGAAATCGCACATAGGAGTGTAATAAATGTAATTAATATATCAGAATGAAGGTGTGTCATGTCAATTTGGATATAATATTTGTATAATGTAACTACTTTTAGCAGGATTATTCTCCATTTCTATTTGATCACCCTACCGCAGAGTTTCACATCACTTTAAGAGTTCCAACCCAAGATATAGTTCAAGTTTCCTTGGGTGTAACCAGCTTATGAAATCGGTTGGCATATAACTCTGTAAAACATGGGACTTGGCGGACTTGGGAATTTGGATCTGTTACAGTTGGAAATTTTAAGGTGAACGCACCAACGAAAACCCTCTGACCACGGCCCTGTGCCAATTGTAACCCACAAGTACCACGTCATAGCTAGTCCAATGCATCTGACTGTTACGACCAAAAGGTTGAGCGTAACACGCCTGTATGTGACGACCAGACGGTTGATCGTAACACGACTGACGACCAGAAGGTTGAGCGTAACACGCCTGTATGTGACGACCAGAAGGTTGGGCGTAACACGACTGACGACCAGACGGTTGAGACTAACACGCATGTAGCAAATCTGGTGAGTAGTAGGCTCACATTTAACATAATGATGAGTTCCGTGTCCTCAATTTAGCTCAATGATGCCCACCGTGTCCAATTTGACACCATAAACAGCATTTTATACACATATAGGCTATCAGTGTTTTATATAGGCTATCGTCGTTTTATGTAGGATATCGGCGTTTTATATATAAGCACTGTATGAACTATTATATCGGAAGGCATTATATTGCCGGCTTTGTGGTGGTCAGGAATGATTTTCTTTTTCGGTTCATTATGATTAAAAATAAAACATTTCGGAACAAAATCACGCAGAATTATATATATGTAATAAATCATTTTACCGAAAGCTGAACTTTAGATCACAATTAGCACCGAAATAGAGATTTATCGTGTAATTATCAACATGTAATCAATGAACATCAAGCCTTGTTATTGGAGACACATATAATATGAAACATATTATGAAGACGAAACATTGAGTTTAACGTATGCCTGTGCTATTCTTCTGTAAAATATAGAACATTGATAATCTGGAGCATTAGCATCATAATCACAACTTGTGTGTTACGGTTCTATTTCGGGCCAAATCACAACTGTCACGGTTCTATACATGAAATATATTCGAACGAATTGGTCAGAATATAAAGTTGTGAAGCGAACGTTAGAAAATCGATAATGACAATTATAGCCTATGCCATTTACATAATCCAAAATGTATATTAAGAAATAATAATATACATATCTAGTAACAGGATATTAAGCGACATAGTATACTTAGTGAGTCGGACCATGGTTAGGTCAAACAAAGGGTTTAATCCAGATGGGTTACTAGTTAGTCATAGTATATTTCACGTACAGAACCGATTAAATGGGAAGAGAACCGATTCGATTGGGAGAGAACCCACACATACATCACAATTCGCGGTTTCGTGGTTGCTATGACTCGCCCAATGGAATTTTCGTTATTATCGCGTTCATTGGAACAATGCATCGTATTATCTATCACCAAGATGCCCAAAAAATTACTTGTCAAATCTCCAGAATATGATTTTTTTAGTCAGAAGATCTGAAGGAACCGTAACAAAATCATCCCTGAACCACCACAAACAGGCAATAGAATTACTTTTGATGTAAAATTTCCCACACAGTGGGACCAAGGAGCAATTGATATGTTTTGGTTGTCAAATATCCAAATTTTGTAAAAGGAAGTTCCAAGGTGTTTTGAATTTCTGTCAGAAAAAGCTAAATTGCCAACGAATGCCTCGTATAACGAGCGTCCATGCGCCCGTCGCGCACAAACATTAAACAACAAGAAAACCATAGTCAGAAATGGTAACGCCACCAATATCATATTATTAGCCATAAATATAAATTATAATACAATTGTACTATAAACTAGCTTTCAAATTTTATGTGGGAAATTTGCATACTTCCATGCATATTTCAAGTTTTCCCGTTTCCCGTGTTATACATTACTTTCTTCAAACTGTCTTCTTTATTACACAAGCTGATGGGCCCGACTTCGTCCGGGCTGTTTCCCATCTGATTTCCGGCGAAAGGCGCGATTTGACCTTGAATTGACTATTTCGAAAGTCAAGGTCAGGTCAGGGTCATGATTTGACCAGTCCTAAACACCCCCACCCCGGAGAAAAGTACCCCTAGGTATCAAATTTCGTCGAAATCCGTCCGTTTTACCTCACTTGACCTTTAATTAACAATTTTGAAGGTCAAGGTAAGGTCGGAGTCATGATTTGACCCGTCCAAAACACTCCCCTGACAAAGGTATAACATTTTATCGAAATCCATCCGTTTTACCCGATTTGACCTTTGATTGACCACATTGAAGGTCAATGTCACGCCGAGGTCACGATTTGACCCGTTCAAAACACTCCCCGGACAAAATTACCCCTAGGTATCAAATTTCGACGAAATTCGTCCGTTTTACCCAAATTGACCTTGCATTGACAGTTTAAAGGTCAAGGTCAGGTCGGGGTCACGATTTGACCCGTCCAAAACACTTCCCGGACACAAATACCCCTAATTATCAAATTACGTTGAAATATATGGAAAGCCGAAGAGGACATGTTAGTTGCTAATTGCTAGATAATTATACGACGCACGACTTGTCGCGGTATTTTAAAGGTGTTTCAAACTAGGAGATAGAAGTATTCTGCGTTTCAAATGGTGATGAATTATAGTATATTATTCAAATTGTATGGCATAAATTGTTATTAAAACCGTATATACTATACAAAAATCAATGACTCGAAAATTAAGTGGGCCTTTAAACAAAGTCACAATTGCAGTTAGGCTCATCTCTTACTCGTCTATTCAGCGATATTCTGCTGCGCAGTTTGTTATAGCCTCCAGTATTTATTGAGCGTTATAGCCCCACGGTTATAATTCGCCTTTAGCAGGCGTACTCTTGCCTCAGATTATTGAGATATTAGGTCACACGTAATGACATTAAATCGCATGGAAACATAGCCATTGTGTGGGCTGCTTGGTGTGAATATGTAATGAGAAATAAGGTCATACGTAATGACATTAAACTCAAGAAAACCAGCGAAAACAAAACAAAATCACATTTAATGTTTTATGTTATTTCCTTCATAAAAAGAATCTTCGTGATAATGAACCCTCTGAATACTTTAACGAACCTTCAGATCGGTGAACCTTCGGAATAGCGAACATTCAGAGAAATTTCGGAATAGTGGACCTTCGGGATAGTGAACCTTCGGAATAGAGACATGCCCACAATATGCATAGTATATGCCCAGAGTTCAAAGGTATGGGCCCATACAATTCGAAATTTGGCCCTTAAAATATTGAACTCCAAATTGGAGCCCACACAGAACATCACTTAAGTCAACTGTACCTGTGTCTTGTCCCAATACGGGAGGGTCCATATATACCACAACATTCATATTATATGCCAATAATTCAAAGGTATGGGCCCACGTAATGACGTTAAATCTCAAGAAAACCCGCGAAAACAAAACAAAATCACATTTAATGTTCTAAGTTATTTCCTCCTGTATCTGTATCGGTGTGCGCGCAGGATCAGTTCGGGTGTGAGCGCAAACTCCATAAAAAGAATCTTCGTGATAATGAACCCTCTCAATACTTTAGAATATAGAATTAACCTAAAAATAACAAAAACATTCGGAATAGAGAGCCTTCGGAATAGCGAACCTTCGGAATAGTGAACCTTCGAAATAGCAAATATTCAGAATAGAGAACCTTCGGAATAGTGGACCTTCGGGATAGCGAACCTTCATAATTGAAACAAGTCCCCACAATTACACCGGTGACGTAAACACATGTGATAATCTTTGTCGTACCATCGTGACTCTATCGGTACGGTTTATACTCAAGTACGAAACAAGAATACATTCCTCCAGTCGACCATAGGTCTATACAAATCTCTAATACAGCTTACACCACTTTGTGGCGGTAATTATATAAAGAGCTTATCAATGTGTCAATGAATATAAAGAGCGTTTCAATTATATAAAGAGCGTTTTAATTATATAAAGATCGTCTCGGCTATGAGCTTCTGTTATGGTTTCAGACTTATGTATAATTAGCATTATGTGGTTATCTCTCCCCATTGTCCGTGTAATATAGGAATGACTGCAAGTGTATCTAATTGTTATATTTCTTGGTAGAGTGGAAAATTATCAGAGGAAACTGTGACAAAATTAATGGTATGTCTAATCGGACCAATCGTATCTAAACTTATATTATTGTAAATAATTATTTATATCTATATACCTCAAAGTATGGCACAAACTTTAGCCATATCAGAATGGCGGCCGATGGGCTTAGTTCATTTACCAAATAACATGGAAGAATAGAAAAGCGTGGGAATTTATGTATAGGTATGGTGCACACATATATGAACATGACATAATATACGGATACATAATTATCCAATACGGGCACACAACGCATACATGTACCTCAAATAGCAAATCACATTATAGTTTTAATGAATATTGTTAATGTATAAGATGTCATATCTTGTATGGCTAAAACGCGTGCTCGTGGCCACCGGCACTGTAGGCTGGATATTATATAGTTATGTAAAACTTACATTTAAGATGTAAAGGGTTAGGCTGTAGCGAGAGTTGAGATTCATAGAGTGATCTTGACCAATATATGACCTGAAAATTGGGCTTTGGAAAATAGCTGTTGAACTTGCGAAAATGAAAGTAAATATATAATATCTTATTTTTAGAGAGGGTACACACGTTTAGTTCATATGTGATATGTGATCACGTACTCCTAATACAAATCATGTGCACCGAATGTTTGCCAGGGTTTGCGGCCATGACTGTCAAATCATTGTGCTTCTTGGAGATAGGTTTCTTGACATAAGATCAAATGTACTTGTTTGCACTGCATATGCCGACATCTCTATTTGCGTCATAGTTTATTGAATACGCCGAGTGCATATGTACATTAAGTTAAACAATGACGATTTAGATGCAATGGAAATGCATGAATATTTCCTATGTAACGGTTTAACAGTGTCTAAACGCTCTTTATCAACGACACTGCGGATACGAAGGCTCTTTAACTATCACGCGATTAACACATGAACTACCCATTGCTGTGGCGGGGGATTGGAGAATGGGTGCTCTGACGTTCTCAGAAGCGGTGCGATGACATTCCATCTGGGATTTTACCCTTAGATAGGAAGTTTGGGCTCAATCCGTCCGACAGTTTTCCCTGCCATAGCTAACAGACAGACAGACAAACAGAAGTCCCAAAATATAGATTAGATATCAAAAGTTTCTCCCATATTAGGATCAGACTGCCTTGATGCGTCACTTTGACAGTTTCTCAATATATGATAAAGATTAAGTTATACAGACAAATGACGAAAAATCACCATACACCTCGAAATACCTAACACGTAGGTATTATATATATATTTAATTATATATTTCACTTTATTATGTTCTCTCAAATATTGTATTTGTATATGGTTTAATGAGAATAAACATATTTGAATTCGAATTTAGTTCCGCCAGTCGTCTCGTTGGTGAGCTCCCCGTTCTTCTGAATCTCATGAGTCGTTATTTCGTGGGAGAATCTGGATTCATATTACGGATTAGATTCCGTACGACGTGGTTCGGTAAACGAACAGACCAGAATCAGTAAACGAACAGACCGCAATCGTTATTTCGTCGTAATCTGGATTCCGATTCTGATTCCGTAAGCGGAATCAAAACATTCATAATGTTATAAACAAACCGAGATTGCCCCAACTCGGAGTTTAAAAACACAATAATACATAATAATCCGTCCCATGGGTAATGCCAAGATTAAACAGTAACATACAATTTAGATGTTTTCTTTCAATCAACGAATGTACATTATATTTTTTCGCTGACTAGTTGCACATTCTTTACCAACTGCCACGATCAGCTCGTTTCACGGAGCCCCGACCTTCAATCCTGAATCGGGCGGCGTCGCTTAAACATGAGATGTTGAGTGTAGACTTATATAGCATGAGACATTTCCATTCAGAGGGAACATAATTGCCCATGGTTAACTGGTCCTGACAATGTGGTACAAGGCTGGCTGAGTTCTGCCGAATAGCTATGCATCGTGGTAGGTCCTGATAATGTGGTATGAGGCTGGTTGTTTTCTGCTGAATAGCTATACATGCTGGTGGGTTCGGCTGAATAGTTATGCATGATGACGGGGTTCTGTTGAATAGCTATGTATGCTGGTGGGGTTCGACAGAACAGCTCCGTATGCTGGTGGGTCCCGATGAATATATATGTATGCTGGTATGTCCTGGTAATGTGGTATAAGGCAGGTAGGTCCTAATGGATAGCTATACATGCTGGTGGGTCCTCATGAATAGCTATGCATGCTGGTGGGCCCCGATGAAGAGCTGTTCATGCTGGTGTGTCCTGATAATGTGGTATGCGGCTGGTGGGTCCTGATGAACAGCTATACATGCTGGTGGGTCCTGATAATGTGTTAATGAGGCTGGTGGGGTTCTGCTGAATAACTATGCATGATGGTGGGTCCTGATAAATAGCTATTCAAGCTGGTGTGGTTCTGCTGAATAGCTAAGCATGCTGGTGGGTTTCTGATGAATAGCTATGCAATGCATACTGGTGGGTACTGATACGGTGCTATGAGGCTGGTGTGCCCTGATGAATAGCCATTCATGCAGGTGGGTCATCATAATGTGATATGAGGCTGGTGAGCCCTGATTAATAGCTATGAATGCTGGTGTGTCCTGATAATGTGGTATGAGGCTGGTGGGGTTCTGCAGAATAGATGTGCCTGCTGCTGTGGCATGATGAATAGCTATACATGCTGGTGGGTCCTGATGAATGGCTACTCATGCTGGTGGGTTCGGCTGAATAGCTATACATGCTGGTGGGATCGGCCGAATAGCTATGCATAATGGCGGGGTTCTGTTGAATAGATATGTATGCTGGTGGGTGTCGACATAACAGCTATGTATGCTGGTGGGTCCCGATGAATATATATGCATGCTGGTGTGTCCTGGTAATGTGGTATGAGGCAGGTAGATCCTAATGAATAGCTATGCATGCTGGTGGACCCCGATGAATAGCTATGCATGCTGGAGTGTTCCTATAATGTGGTATGCGGCTGGTGGGTCATGATGAATAAATATGGGTCCTGATAATGTGTTAATGAGGCTGGTGGGGTTCTGCAGAATAGCTATTCAAGCTGGTGTGGTTCTGCCGAACAGCTAAGTATGCTGGTGGGTTTCTGATGAATAGCTATGCAATGCATACTGGTGGGTACTGATAATGTGCTATGAGGCTGGTGTGCCCTGATGAATAGCTATTCATGCTGGTGGGTCCTGATAATGTGATATGAGGCTGGTGAGCCCTGATTAATATCTATGAATGCTGATGTGTCCTGATAATGTGCTATGATGCTGGTGGGGTTCTGCAGAATAGCTATGCATGCTGGTGGGCATGATCAATAGCTATACATGCTGGTGGGTCCTGATGAATGGCTATTCATGGTGGTGGGGTTCTACAGAATAACTAGGTATGCTGGTGGGTTTCTGTAGAATAGCTATGCATGCTCTTGGGCCCTGCTGAATAGCTATGTATGCTGTTGGGTCCTGGTGAATAGCGATGCATGCTGGTGGGTCCTGATAAATATATATGTATGCTGGTTGGCCCTGGTGAATAGCTATGTATGCTGGTGGGTCCTAATTATGTGATATGAGGCTGGTGTGGTTCTGATGAGTAGCTATGCATGCTGGTGGGTCCCAATCGATAGCTATGCATGCTGGTGGGCATGATCAATAGCTATACATGCTGGTGGGTCCTGATGAATGGCTATTCAAGGTGGTGGGGTTCTACAGAATAACTAGGTATGCTGGTGGGTTTCTGCAGAATAGCTATGCATGCTCTTGGGCCCTGCTGAATAGCTATGTATGCTGTTGGGTCCTGGTGAATAGCGATGCATGCTGGTGGGTCATCGTGAATAGCTATGCATGATGGTGGGTCCTAATTAATAGTTATGCATGCTGTTGGGCCCTGATGAATAGCTATGTATGCTGGTGGGTCCTAATGCATAGCTATGCATGCTGTTGGGCCCTGATGAATAGCTATGTATGCTGGTGGGTCCTAATGGATAGCTATGCATGCTGTTGGGCCCTGATGAATAGCTATGTATGCTGGTGGGTCCCGATGAATAGCTATACATGCTGTTGGGCCCTGATGAATAGCTATGTATGCTGGTGGGTCCCGATGAATAACTATACATGCTGGTGTGCCCTGATGAATAGCTATGCATGCTGGTGGGTCCTGATGAATAGCTATGCATGATGGTGGGTCTTGATGAATAGATATGTATGCTGGTGGGGTTCGGCTGAATAGCTATGCATATTGGTGGGTCCTGATGCATAGCTTTGCATGCTGGTGGGTTTCTGCAAAATACCTATGCATGCTGCTGGTGGGTCCTGGTAATGTGGTATGAGGCTGGCCGGGTTTGGCTGAATAGCTATGCGTGCTTGTGAGCCCTGGAGCATGTCTATGTATGCGGTTGGGTCCTGATGAAGAGCTATGTATGATGGTGGGTCCTGATAAATATATATGTATGCTGGTTGGCCCTGGTGAATAGCTATGTATGCTGGTGGGTCCTAATTATGTGATATGAGGCTGGTGTGGTTCTGATGAGTAGCTATGCATGCTGGTGGGTCCCAATGGATAGCTATGCATGCTGTGGGGTTCGTATGCTGAATGGATATGTATGCTGGTTGGTCCTGATGACTAACTATGCATGCTGGGGTTCGGTTGGATAGCTATGCATACTGGTGGGTCATAATGAATAGCTATACATGCTGGTTGGTCCTTATGAACAGCTATGAATGCTGGTGGGCCTTCATAATATGCTACATATATGACTGGTGGGTCCTGATAAATAGGTATGCAGGTATACATTAATTCATACAAGGATGCAAACGAGGAATAATGACCATCCGGGGTTTAACATTACTCAACTTGTGATTATAATTATGCACTTATTTTGGCCTTGTTAACCATGAATACCAAATTGAATACAAAGTTGTAGATATACAATACTGTTCACAAACAATCAAGCCAAGTGTACACGAAATGTATGTTAGTATAATATTACATGTACTTACATATATTTGTCTTAACTATGCCAGTATGAAATGGTAAATACATAAGTTATGACCATATTACAACTTCCCCTATTTGTAAATTAATATTCTATGTTATTCTGAACTACTTTATGTCTGCATGGTGTGACCATAAGACAACATTAACCCATGATTTACCATTATTACTAATAATTTGTTGGAACATGGTCTGACTAGCTGACCAATCAAGCGCGACTATGAATGGTTATGTTTTAGACTCATGCTATGTTGAAAGTGTGGGTGGGTGGGGAATTGCGATCCTGCATGGCCACAGTACAAAACGAAAAAGACTTGAACACTGGCTTCCCAACCAAGACACTTCGCGCTTGGTCAGGCAGCCAATGATAACGATAGAATGGTGGTAAAACCCGTCATTCATTAGAGCACAGTCCCATTGTTGCAATCGTTCCCTGATTTTTGGTAAAGTACACTAATTCCCAAGGCTGGCGAAGGAATAGTTCAATGATTATCCCATTGATAGGCACCCGCAACTCACAACGGAGAAATCGCACAGGCGCTTCAAATTGTGACCAGTCCGTGTTGTTTCGGGCATATCTATTCACATTCAACGGCGATCAATTCATGTTAATCACGTGTTTGGGCGTGTCTAACCGGCTATTTTGTCCAATCGCGGCCAGCGCACGGCACATTTCCAGTTTATTGCATTATGTGGGATCAATTGTGCTCTAAGTCGGTCAGAGCACGCGAAATGTTCTTTACCAGAATAAATCTCGTCTTCGACTCGATTGATTCTGGTAAAGAACAATTATTGTGCTCTAACCATTACTTACCAAATTTTGATCAACTTGTACCGTGTGGACCAAAATAAACCAATAAATATGCAAAGCTATTTCAATATTGGAAAAAAACATTACAACATTTTTCTTCGAAAATTATGACATAAAGATGCAGTGTAATGTATATGCGTCCTATCACTGTATATATACAAGTCCAACATCGCTATACACCAGCCCAACATCGCTGGCCGTATTATAACGACACTCAATGTCACTTGAAAAAATGAGGTTAAAATAGGTTAAATTGTTCTGACAATATGTTTTCCAAATCTGTATTTATAGTTTGAAATGTCGAATATGGCCATACTACAGGACGAATGTTTGGACAGCAATGGCTGTGTCAAATGGAGAATTTCCAACATTAGGGGTGTCGGGATGGACATTTCAAATAGTTCGAAAGCCTAAGGTATAACTTGCATATTTCCAACCAAAGGGGGTTGCAAATGGAACTTTTCGGACTTTATAATTTTTGACTGCTTTACGGAGATGCATGCAGTTGGAAATTGTAAAATGGATACCGCCAACGGAAACCATCTCGCAACATTCCAGTTTCCATTATATCACAGTTGGTCTATATCATTTTATACCATAATTGCCTATTATATTGTGTGTATAACATCCATTTTGTAAACTTCATCTTTACATCCTACTGTTGGCAAACAGCTTCCTACTGTGTATATACATTTCTACTTTGGTTGTAAATGTCCAAACGTAATTCCATGTGTTAGACGTTTATACCCATGCATAGTAGGACTACATCTCTTTTACCAACATGTAGTAAGCTATTTAGTTATATAATTACTAACAGACTGGTAGAACAGTTTGAAATGTATAGAATATTAGGCGATGAACTAAATGGTTTTAGACCTGGGAGGCCGTGTTTGGATAATAGTTTCATGTTATCGAGCCTTATAAATGGAAAGAAACAGTTATTCACGACATTTATTGACGTTCGGAAAGCGTTCGCTTGTGTTGATAGGGACATGCTACTGTTCAAACTACTTAATTCTGGTGTGGATGATGACATGTACCAATCAGTAAGAAGTATGTATACGGGGTAAAACAGGGTCATAGTAATTCCATAGCGCTCTTTAATTTGTATGTTTACGATCTTATTTACGAACTTAAAGATTTACACATTGGGGTTGATTTTAAGTGAACACACGATTTCCTCCCTTGCTTATGCAGATGATTTTGTTTTGGTTACAGAAAATGAAATTGATAGCAGGTTATGTTAAATGCAGTAGAAAAACTGGTGTTGCAAATTAATGGCGTATACAATCAACACCGATAAAACGAAAACATTTCATATCAGATGTATATCTAAGGATTTGACACCTTATAGATTTGTTTTTAACAATAATGTGGTTGGAAGTGAAGAAAAATATAAATATCTTGGAATAATATTTCATGAAAATGGGGATTTTGCCATTAATGCAGACATTTTGGCGAAGTCGGCAGGTAGAGCTACATGTATAAGTGCAGTAATATAAAAATTGCACACATATAAAGACATAGGTTTTAAGACATACGCTCAACTCTTTCTTAACTGTGTAACTCCGATAATGGACTATGCTTCAGCGATTTGGGGCTATACGAAATATAATTGTTTAGACAAGATTCAACATAGGGCTTTCAAGTATTTTCTAGGGGTAAATAGGATTTGTCCGCTTTTGGCAATATATGGGGAAATTAGTATTCAGACAAGCAGGATGCGACGCTGGATGAACATCGTCAGACCGTGGAATCACTTGATAACATTTAATTTACCTGATAGCAGGCTTGCGAAAATTGTTTTGTTATGGGAGTTGATGCAAAATGCAGATGGTTGGTGCGCATCCTTTGGTAAAGTTCTTGTTGATTTAATATGACTCTGAATATTTACAAGTTTGTTGTTTGGGTATTTTTCAACAAAGGCTCTTACCACAACACGAAGGGTCCTGGTTGCAAAGCCTGAACTGTGTCCCTCAATAACGCACATATATAATATTTAAAACTGCATATGAACCTGAGAAATATGTAGACATGAATATACACAAACATGGCTTCGTTCTGTCCTGGCGTTTTAAAAATGATAAGCTCGAACGCATTTGTTATATGAAGATTGAAAGAGACCCCTAGATGAGACTCACTTCCTCTTACGTTGCCCTTATTATCATTATCTCAGTGTCAGAGTATCAGAGTATCCCTCTTAAAATCTCTGCCTGAAAGAATTTCTGAATTGGTATCCGAAGGAAAGTTTGATGAAGTACTAATCGAAATAATAGTTTGCCCATGACAAAATTATATCTAAATACCTCTCCGACGCTTTCAACAAAAGAAAGAACTAGGTATATAGATAGTAAACTACTTATTATAGTAATGGTTAATACATATATACAACGAATCAGACTGACTAATTTAATTTTAATTTAATTTTTCAATTTGATTGAGCAAGAATCGATTCGTAAAATATTCCTTACGTATGCGAAAATAGTATATTAAGCGTGACATAATTATATGCATTATAGAATTTACAGGACGTGTGTTTATTGTATTGTTATCATTATTTTGTGTTATGCATACACATGTCACGTAAATAAATTATCTGTCTCTCGTATTTAGCAAAATAGTTCCTATGTCACATTCATTTAAAATTGGAATTTGTCATTATATCAATTATATGTGAGGAAATTTGCCTTCATTTCAATAAAATGTAGCTTGACAGTGTTATATGAACTAGGAAACATATGAATCGTAATTCCAAGTGACGGATTGCTCAGAAACTGACTGACGTCATGGCGTAACTGTATGCATCACTACGCGTGAAGCACATTCCTTATAGGCTATAAGGAATATGCGTCACGCGTAGTGATGCATACTTTACGTCGTGTTTGTGTCTCTCGGTGTGGATACATATTCAAAGTAAACTGGCGGAATAGTTGAATTCGCGGAACAAGTCAAAATTAATAATTATGGCATAAATAAAATACACGCATAGTAACCGAGATAACACAATTTTCACCACTCGTGGTATTGTGGTTTGAACTACTCGCCAAAAGACTCGTGGTTAAAACCACAATTCCACTCGTGATGAAAATATTATACTCTCGGCTACTATGCGTGCATATATCTCGTCTGGTAACCGTGCTAATACACGACTATATACAGGTGACGTTCAGAAGATTCAGCCGAACATGCCTGTCACAAATCTGGTGAGCTGTAGGTGCATATCTTAGACTCCAATTTCCATTCAGTCGCATAACAATTATAGTTCCATGTCCTCAGTGTAGCTTAAAGATGCCCAATACGTCCGAATTGACACCATCATACACCGTATGTGCGTTTTATATAGGGTACTAGGAAACAATTAGATCGGACCAATGAACCATTAATATAGGAAGGTTTGATTGTGAGATATCCATGCACTTTAAAACATGAATATTTATGAGGCTAACAAAAATGACAACGATCGTCTTTTATGAAGAGCGACCATTCGCCCGTCGCCCAGTAACAAAGAGCGGCCATGCTTCCGTCGCCCAGTAACAAACAGCGGCCATGCGTCCGCCGCCCAGTAACAAAGAGCGGCCATGCTTCCGTCGCCCAGTAACAAAGAGCGGCCATGCGTCCGTCGCCCAGTAACAAAGAGCGGCCATGCTTCCGCCGCCCAGTAACAAAGAGCGGCCATGCTTCCGTCGCCCAGTAACAAATAGCGGCAATGCGTCCGCCACCCAGTAACAAAGAGCGGCCATTCTTCCGTCGCCCAGTAACAAAGAGCGGCCATGCGTCCGTCGCCAAGTAACAAAGAGCGGTAATGCGTCGTCGCCCAGTAACAAAGAACGCTATTCTTGATCATGTTTGACTTATTACTTGTGATCTTGTGGATGTTCACGATGTCTATGTAATACCATATGATTGCCAGTATATATTTCATGTTTATTTTGTCTGGTAAACGGAAACTGGCTGAGGACATTCTAACATATTTGGTGTTAAATCTGATCGAGAATCTTTAAACTTTTTTTATTGCAAAAATATATTCATACCTGCCACTCTCGAATGGCTCAAACTTAGCCAGATTAGAATGGCGGCCGATCGGCATGGTGCGTTTACAATAGGAAGAATAGCAAAGGTTGGGAATTTAATTGTATTTATGGATAATATGGTGTACACTCAATCACGAAATAATATACGGATAGGTAACTTATATACATGTACATGTACGCCATATAGAGAGCAAATCATATTAAAGTAACGAATATTGATTGTCAATGTATAGTATGCCCTATCATATTTTTGTTTTATAAGTGTGTAAACGGCCACCGGACCTGGCGGTAGAATATTATGTCATTGAGTCTCTTATGACGAGCGTCCATGAGCGTCGCCCAATACTAAAGATCGCTCTAAATAATACGACGCCCAGGTCGCTCTGAATATTACGTCGCACAATACCAAAGATCGCTCTGAATAATACGTCGCCCAATACCAAAGATCGCTCTGAATAATACGTCGCCCAATACCAAATATCACTCTGAATAATACGTCGCCCAATACCAAAGATCGCTCTGAATAATACGTCGCCCAATACCAAAGATCGCTCTGAATAATATGTCGCCCAATACCAAAGATCGCTCTGAATAATACGTCGTCCAATACCAAAGATCGCTTTGAATAATACGTCGCCCAATACCAAAGATCGCTCTGAATAATACGTCGCCCAATACCAAATATCACTCTGAATAATACGTCGCCCAATACCAAAGATCGCTCTGAATAATACGTCGCCCAATACCAAAGATCGCTCTGAATAATACGTCGCCCAATACCAAAGATCGCTCTGAATAATACGTCGCCCATTACCAAAGATCGCTCTGAATAATACGTCGCCCATTACCAAAGATCGCTCTGAATAATACGTCGCCCAATACCAAAGATCGCTCTGAATAATACGTCGTCCAATACCAAAGATCGCTCTGAATAATACGTCGCCCAATACCAAAGATCGCTCTGAATAATACGTCACCCAATAACAAAGATTGCTCTGAATAATACGTCGCCCAATACCAAAGATCGCTCTGAATAACGAGCTTTTGTGATCATTTTCGACTGATTATCTACGATTTTCACGATGGCTGCGTATTACCAACGATTGCATGTATATGTTTCACTTTTTATTTTGTCTGGTAAGCTGAAATTGTCTGAGGAAATTCTAACATATTTGTTGTCAAATCCGACCGAATGTATTTAAACATATTTGATTGCAACGAAATATTTATATCTGTCTCTCTAGAATGACACAAACTTAGCCATATTAGAATGGCGCCGATCGGCATGGTGCGTTCACAATATCAATGGAATAATAGCAAAGGGTTGGGAATTTATTTGTATATTGTCTACACTCTATCATGATATCAACACGAAATAATATACGGATAGGTAACGTATATACATGTACGCCATGTAGTGAGGAAATCATATTAAAGTAACGAATATTGATAGTCAATATATAGTATGCCCTATCTTATTTTGATTTTAAAAGCGCGTAAACGGCCACCGGCCCTGACGGTATAATAACATGTCATTGAGTAAGCAATATACAATAAACAATAAACAATATGACCAGGAACTAGACCGATCTCAGACTTGCAGACAGGGCTGCACCTTTAATTGATTTTCTACAGAAAATCGCAGTTGAATTCGCGAAGATTTAAGTGGATATACATGTACTAGAGTTTATTCTAGCATAGCTAGGATGCATGTTTTGTTCAATAGTGATTGAAAGCACGCAGGCCTACGTACTAATAAAACATGTGCACTGACTGTCACCCAAGTAAACACGGTTCGCGCAGTCCACTTTCATATCAGTATTGTCCTTGTCATGGCGAGGGTATCGGTTCTTGTTTATCACGACGTTTTCTTGACATTAGATAAGATATACTTATATTTCTCTCTGCATGCTAGTAATTTATGCATGTAAACATCGATTGTATTTGAACTGCTTGTTAAACAAGTACCACCGAGTTGTATATCTGTATATGACTGTTATCTGAGATACGATATTAACCCCGAATGAACGAGCCCCGAAATGCGTTGTAGTTTAGTAATCTGCAGCACATGACTAACACATCAATGGTGATATCATTAAAGTGCACCGTAATCTGCAGCACATGCCATAAACACCATGGGTGATATAATTAAAGTGCGCAGTAATCTGCAGCACATGACTGACACATCACGGGTGATTATAGCACTGTCTGACACAAAAATTACTTTATTTTGAACCACGCCGCCATCTGTTCTATTGTTCGTCCTCCCATGGCCCCATTAAATAGGAGAACATTCGATGTTTAGACAACACATGGATAAGGCACATGTATTATCAGTACTGGGTGATTATTACAATAATCACCAATTAATCATCCTTGCATCCCGTTTTCGATTTTGGTGGGCTATCGGCAATGTTGACCAAAACAAATCGAAAATAAAAACGATAATTAAATCTAATACCATCACATGCAAGGCATATGGAACGGCCCCGCTATGATCACCCCTTGTACGTGGTATCGCCAAAACTGATGGTATCGCCAAAACCGAGAAAATGGGAAAGTCATTTTCAGGTATATGATATGGGGATATGCCTGTTTCTCATCGTAAAACAGACAACGCACAACGCATGTGTATGTCCACATGAAGCAGGAGTATTTATCCACCTGCTGTCAATCAGTTTTCCCAGATGAAACCATTTAATATTTTTTGGCGAATTTTTTCAATAGTGTTTTTGCTTTTGCTCACTCAAATTTTCGAGAACATCCACCCGCTAGTATAGTTCCTGGACTGCCACGCTGCCAAACAAATGCCGTTATATAATTTAATCTGTCAATGAAGTATAGGATTGAACAGAGTTTAAAAAATCAGTATCGTTCTCAAAATCCGCGCGATATGGATGGACCACTGTCGGCCCAGAAAGATGTCAACGCCGCAGATGAAGATGTCACCAAAGTTTAACGCCGATCATCTGTGCAGTAAATATGCGTATCACTTAAGGGGTTATGATGAGTTTTCGAGTGTTTTATGTGTATCTGAGACTCTGAAATCTGAGATCAATTGGACTGCGATTGTCATCTAAAATATGAATCCATAACATGAATCGAAATATTGTGTACATATCTATTATGAATGTATTTCAATTGGAATTAATTAAACATCCATCCCGGCATTCATATTTGCAATCTCAAAAATGTGAATGAATGATAACGCGATGCTAATATTTATGATTGGTATAAGAACAAAATATCTCTAACGTTTAATAGTCAATATGTTAATGATTGTTTTAACGGGTGTGACTATTTTAAGAGCAATGCATGTGTCCACCGCGAAGGCCATCGTGCCTTCAAGTCTAAATATTGGACTGAAATGGCCATCTATTGGGAATTTTCCAACCTTAGGGGTATCAGGTTGGAAATTCCAACACTTGGAACACTTTCGCATGTACCATGTATTATAATGGCTGAGAATAAAGAATTACTTACTTACTCTCTTATAAAGCTGAGACAAGTCTAGTTGTTATGTTAGAATTTAAAAACAATTATCGCACCGGGCCGAACCATATACATGTACATTGCAGGTTTTCATCTCAACATGTGTCCATGCATGGCCACAACAAAGGGGGGGGGGGCGTGCAAATGGAATTATGCAAACGTGTTAGTACAGTTGGACATTTCTATGTTGACACCCACTCCCCAAAACGGAAACCCGCTTGTCAAGTCCTCAGCTGTCTGCAGACGAAGGACGTGATGAATGGTGTGGTTTGAATATATCCCGATAAATTCGTGCCCATAACTGCAGGTTAAGTCGACCAACGGAACGGATTTATCAGATAAAATGCACAACAAGGAATGGCTGGTCAATTGTGCGCAATGAGTTTGCACAATCATAAGCATGCACAGCGCGAACAATAATCGTCTTATCAATCTTATCAATAGAGACCTATCGCAAAATCACGATTACGATTACGGATATCCTGCCTGAATACGACAAACATTCGATCTTTACGTACGGGGATTCTTATGTGAGACGAAATATGCCCCACTCAGTTTAATTATGTGCAGATGTGTCAAGGATGTCCCACCGGTCCTGCTTGGGGACACTCTAACATTATTCGTATGGTGTATAACACACGGATACGAGCATGCATGGGATCTAAAAGAGACACACATTACTTTTTCCATCAAATATATTATGTAACTGAATATAGTGGGGCATATGACGTGTCACCAATTAACCATCGTGTGTAAATGTTATGGTATACACGTTACTATGACAATATATATCATATCCGTAATAGTGATTTGGTATACACGTTACTATGACAATATATATCATATCCGTAACCGTAATAGTGATTTGGTATACACGTTACTAGGACAATATATATCATATCCGTAACCGTAATTGTGATTTGATATACACGTTACTATGACAATATATATATATAGTGATTTGGTATACACGTTACTATGACAATACATATCATATCCGTAATTGTGATTTGGTATACACGTTACTATGACAATGACTATGACCGTAATCGTAATAGTGATTTGGTATACACGTTACTATGACAATATATATCCTATCCGTAATCGTAATTGTGATTTGGTATACACGTTACTATGGCAATATATATCCTATCCGTAACCGTAATAGTGATTTGGTATACACGTTACTATGACAATATATATCCTATCCGTAACCGTAATAGTGATTTGGTATACACGTTACTATGACAATATATATCCTATCCGTAATCGCAATTGTGATTTGGTATACACGTTACTATGACAATATATATCCTATCCGTAATCGTAATTGTGATTTCGCGAATGGTCTCTAAATCAAACAGAAAGGTTTCGCAACTCACGGATAGAGCAACGGGTACGTTTAGGGCGACGGTTTGGGTACCACGTAATCAAATTATGCGCACTTTCTAACCGTAGCCGCGATGTCCTAACCGTACGACGGATAGAGTATCAATTTCTTTGGTGTTTACCCAACAATCCATTTCCCCCCATATATTGATACGCAGATTATCGTTCGCGCTGGACATACTCTGCATGTTAGATCGAAGCAATTCAATGCTTTAATGTTCTAACCATATTATGGCATGAAAACCAATCATGTAACATACAACATAAAATACAATAGAGACCTTTCGCAAACTCACGTTTACGATTACGGATACGGATAGGGTACTACGTCACCAACCTTTGTGTACTTTCTAATCGTTCTCGTATTATACTATCCGTAATAACGGTTACGATTTCATGGTTTCTAATAAGCTCAAATAACACCTGAAATTTATTTTCTGCAATATATTACTTTACTCCGTTCGAGACTGTATATCATGTAAACCATCCAATTATATTGAGCTACGACATCGGTGTGCTGTTTAGATTGGCAATCACTGTACTCGTCGTCGTGAATCTCGAGCTTCCCGCGAAATAAGATCTCTATTCACAACGGATAGTCATCGCTGGCTGCGACACAAAACTTTACAGTAAGAGGAGTGCATTATGAAACCAGTCGCCAAAAATACAGTATATATATAGTGTGCGATGCATGAGGAGTTTTGAGTGAAGATAATACACAATATATAGTGAAATTCAACAATTATTTAATTCAACAACCAATGGTGGTGTCCTAACGTGTGCGGTTATAGAATGCCTCAGGGGAGCCGAAAGAATGGCATAACCCTATTAATGGATAGTGAAATATTTAGTGTTCTCTTCCCCTTTCCCGAATTGAATAGTTCATTCAATTTAATAATATTCTGTTTTCGGTAGAAGTAGGGTTTTATATATCTATCTCGTAGTGTCTGTAATGCAGGGCATTTTAAAATTACATGGAATTCATAACCGAGTTCAAAGTTACATAAAGTACTCTTTCTGTCTGAGTAATCTGAACCTACCCTGGATCCCGATTCAACTGGTAAGTAGTGATTTCTGTTCCTGAACCGTAACTAAAAGAATATTTGGCACACCCACCGACATCACCAGAGCTCAGCAGTCTCTGTCAGGTTTGTTCTTTGCATTTTATTTTAAATTTAAAAAATACGCACAAATGCGGCATTTAAAGGTACTCAATCCGATTAGATGTCCCCATATCATCAGATTCCAACAACATTTTTTTTTAAATGCCGCTTCTGTTATCAGAATCGAGTAATTGCTCAAAATTAATGCTAACCCCAGTCAACTATATTATAAAAGTTCCCAAAAACTGTTATTTATCAACATTTTGTTCAACCAAATTTTGCCGGTTTGTCAAATATCTGACAAAAAAAGCCACTTGATGCACATCGCTTCTACCGTGTCGACTTTGTTTCAATTTGGTAGTACCGAATCAGAAGTGATGCACATCAGCGAGCACACCAACCTTATGTCGGATTTCCTAAACCCAAAGAGGTGAAGCCCAAATCGCATTGCAATCAAATCGCGGACTTGAAGGGGCTTGAACGATGGCATCGTGGTTAATGTGAGGTCCAAATTAAGGAAACCCTCTTCCCCCATCAGCATAACGTCTATCAGGTCATCTATACTAACAACGAACTGAATTTCCACCACATATGACCTGGCATTTATACCTGTATTGCCACAATATATCACGAGAATCCCGGGTTGTACGTTGTGACTGGTCGAATTATTGACAATATTAACAGGTCATGATTATCGCATTGTTGCAAATGAGACGATAAGTGAAGTATTAAGGGACTGTATACCAAACACACGCTTTGAGTTGTAAAAGTGGTACGAAATTATGACGGTACGTGTTCCGGTGTTCGTCAAAACTCTTACGCGTAATCGTTTTTGAAAGGACTTTTTGGCCATACAGATAGACTTACGACTACGAATAGCTATCCGTGTTCGTAATCGTAAACGTGAGGATGCGAAAGGTCTCTAATATACACATGACATTGGTGTAAACAGTTTTAGCATATACATACACACGTCATAATATCTATTCTATATTTTGGAAGATCTGTGTGTGAGGGTGTGTGTGTATGTGTGTGTGTGTCTGTCTGTAATCGATGGACTCAAAAACGGCTGAGCCAATTTCGATGAAACTTGGTATCTGGGGGTATTTTCGGGCCACGAGTAACATAGGCCTATTAATTTGTCCGTGCGAGGTCAACTTCTCACGTGCCGAGGTCAAATCTGTTTTTACGCTGTGTTACGGGACTTTCATTTGAGTTCGGTGCTTACAAATCGATTCGAAACAGCGCGAATAATAACATGCCAGTCATAATAATGACACTATGAGAATCTTTCGTGTTTCCTCTTTCCAACGATATATAATATGTATGTATCCGTTTTAGTTATCTGCCTCAATTATTAAGAAGAAGTGGTACGATCTTCTATCAGGGTAAAAACAATGCGTAACTTCTATGACGTCGTTAGAGGTCATAAAGTTAGATCACGTTAACTCTTTTCCGGCCGATGCATTTGACTGTTTCAGACGTCTTGGCGATATCTCGGGCACCGATGGTAATTTATCTTTACGTTGAAACTTGATAATTAATGAGCGTGTGTATATGAGGCGCGTTTATATACTTCAGTGGAAATCAAATCGGGTTAAACTGGCGGATTTTTACGGACGAAATTTGATGCATAGGGTATCTCGGTATCCGCTGGGCCGATTTCCCGGTATCCGCTGGGCCGATTTCCACCATTTTTGGGGTGTTGGTCCACCTGACCTTGACCTTCAAAATGGTCAATTCAAGGTCAAATCGGGTAAAACCGGATGGATTTCGACGGGTACTTTTGTCGGGTACTTTTGTTCGGGCACTGTGTTTTGGACGGGTCAAATCGTGACCCCACTTGACCTTGGCCTTCAAAATAGACAATTCAAGGTCAAAGCCCGGACGAAGTCGGGTCACCTTCTAGTCTATTATATATTTTGAAAGATCTGTGTGTGTGTGTGTGTGTATCTGTCTGTGTGTGTGTAATCGATGGACTCAAAAACGGCTGAGCCAATTTCGATGAAACTTGGTATGTGGGGGTATTTTCGGGTCAGGAGTAACATAGGCCTATTAATTTGTCCGTGCGAGGTCAACTTTTCACCTTCTAGTCTATTATATATTTTGGAAGATCTGTGTGTGTGTCTGTGTGTAATCGATGGACTCGAAAATGGCCCAGCCGATTTCGATGAAACTTGGTATGTGGGTGTATTTTCGGCCGGGGACGAACATAGGCATATTAATTTTCAGATCCGAGGTCAACTTTTCACGTGCCGATGTCAAATCTGTTTTTACGCCGTTTTGCGCTAATATATTTCAGTTCGGTGCTCACAAATCGATTCGATATAGCGCGAATAATAAATTGCCAGTCATATAATTTGCACGGTTAGAATCTGTGGCGCTTCATCTTTCAAATGATGCATCACACGCCTGTGTACGTTTAAAGTTTCTACCTTAATTATCGGGAAGAACGCAGGATCATGCTTCGCTCAACGAAAATCATTGCGTAAATATATTACGCCATCAACATATCGTGACGTGATCGCGTTAACTCTTATCCGGCCGATGTCGCGTTAACTCATCACCGGCCGAGGTATCCACAAATGACATTGGGCTATATATCTCGAAAACGGGTGGAGCTATCGACTTGAAATTTGGTATGTGAATGTATCTTGCACCGGATACGAATTTTATCGGGTCGCCGAGCCCGTGCAACGCCAGCTTCGCGCATGCGCAGACCAGATCTCGGTAACGGGTGGAGCAATCGACTTGAAATTTGGTTTTTGAATAGCCCGGACGAAGTCGGGTCACCTTCTAGTATATATATATATGTATGTAAATAAGATCTGGGTTCATGTGAGAATAATATTACAATTAAAGAATATAGTCGGGCATATTCTGCGGTGATCCAACTTTACGTATGTATCTGAGATACACACACAGTTTATTTATAATAACTACATCACAGGGGTTCATATTGTTTTTGAAATTATGGATATTTGACTGTACAGTTAGTTGGGTTGGTAAAACTCTCCTCCTCATGGAATTCATTGCTGGGCATTCCATTATATAATGAAATTCGTCCCCAATTAACCCTTTGTCGCACTGAGTACAAATTCTCGCATCAGTTGCCGTGTCGTTCCATGAGCCGACTTCAATGGGCAAGTGGTGGCTCCTACATCGGACTTTTGCCAGAATCGTTACATTTGAGGCGTTCAAAACAGACAGGTATTTTTCTGCGCCAAATTGTGTCTTTATAATACGATATATTCTACATTACTCATCGATGAAATACTAGTTTGCCATACTTACTTATACTGGTTATTCAAGGATTCTCGCACTATACTACTAAACTTGTGGTCATTACTAATTACGAACTGGTTAAACCATACATGTGATAGCCCTGTGTCGTAACACAGTTGTCTAATATGCCCTATCCATGGGTGACTATGGCTCTCGTGTACATAGTTTGATAATAAATATTCATATAATATTTTGTTAATTTTATGTGTATCCGACGCCATAAGGTTGGCCCAATACGTTATCATTCTGCATTTTACGTCTATGCTAAGAGGACAAGTGCCTGTCTCGCGATAAACCATAACGTTTGGTGTACTTGGTTTTAGTCCCAATACATATTTCAGGAATTTTAGTTGTATCTTCTCTAACTTTTCTATGTGCTGATATCCCCAAATTTCACAACCATATAATAAAATCGGTTTTACGGTTTTAGAAAAAAGCTCAATTTGTAAGTTCACAGGTATGTTCAGCAGAAACCCAATACGTACAATTGACCAGCAATAATCCATTGTTTTGCTTTATATCTGATAAATACGTCCTGTGTGTTGACTTAACGCTTGTGCGAATTTATCGGGAAGATTAGATTCAATCCACCCCATCCGTCACGTTCTCTGTTGGTATGCAGGGATGTGGCTATAATGTTTCCGCTGGTGTTGTCCACTTTGGAATTTCCAACTGCACCCCCTTGAACCATACACACCTCACAAGTTTGACTTTTATAATTTGTATGGGAGATGAATATTGGGGAGGCGCATTGCAACAATACTCTATTAGGATTTTATTAATTTATTCATTCTCTATATCAGGTGGCAGAAAGCCCCTATGGGATAAATTACTTTTGTATGTGTTCGTTCTCCAGAAAACAAATCTAAATCTGAAAACAAAAAACGTTTAAGTAAGTGACGCTGAGAAATGTGTTAATTTTGTGAGCAGACACTCTGGTCATGCTCCATTCGCTGTGTCCGATCTTTGATAAATTTCATAACCATTAGATTATTACTAGATTATTACAAATATGTGACACATAGCGAATGGAGCATAGCCTGAGAGTTTCTACTCATATGAAGCGTTAACCCATTTCTGAGCGACACTTACTTGACAGTTTGCCTTTTTGTTAAATAACTCTTTGATATTTTATCGGACGAATTTTATGGCCATTTCAGTTTCAAATCGAAACTACGCAAATGTTGGTCTAAAACAACCAATGGTCTTCCAGGTATGAAACTTCCAACTGTTGAAATTTCTTACCAAAGTTCAGTCGGTGGGGGGAGGTAGACTCCACACACACACACACACAAAACAAACTTCCGCCACACGTCCCTGTCTGCAGGACGATATTAATGCTAACTCATTTTGCGTTCCGTGCACTGTCGATCGGTATATTTACTCTATACAAAACAAATCTGTTCAATAATCATTATCGTTTTGCGAAACGAATGTTTTTGGTCCACGTGAATTGCAAAATACGAGTAGCTAAACATATCCGTTACTCTATGCGCGTCACATGCCAAACCTCTCTAATATACCGTGTCAAAGAAATTTACGACGAATACTGTTCTCGAGAAAACAATCACGAGACTTCCGGCAGTTATTGCACAAAAGCGTCGAGTAAAATATGACCAATGCAATGCATTACACTATGCTACTTCACAGTTTATCGAGAACACAGAAAAAACAAACACAATCTGCACGTGCATGCCATCGAGATGAAACGTGCAGTTTTATAAACCCATATATACAACATAAAATAAGTTGATTGCTTAAAATTATGCCCCGACACATTGTTTTCAACATATTTATAGAAATAATTATTTCAAATCAGTCGGTTGTAAAATTTCACAATTCCGGTTATTCGAGTATCCAGTTCAAACGATTAGACAAAATTGTATTGGCCGATTTTGCCAACGAGCTAAATACGCATTCATTCACACACCGCGAGTGCCTTGTGTCATGTTAGCATTCACCCACAGTGAGTGCATTGTGCCCCTTTAACATTCACACACCGCAAGTGTCTTGTGTCCCTTTAACATTTACACACCGCCAATGACTTGTTCCCTTTGACATCCTCCCATCGCGAGTGCCTTGTGTCACTTTAACATTCACCCACAGTGAGTGTATTGTGTCCCTTTAATATCCACACACCGCGAGTGCATTGTGTCACTTTAACATTTACACATCGCAAGTGCCTTGTGTCCCTTTAACTTTCACATACCGACAGTGCCGTGTGTTCATTTAATATGCACACACTGCCAGGGTTCGCGCTGCCACTTGCCAAATTTGCCAATGGCAAAAATAATTCACATTTGACAAAATATATTTTCATTTGGCAAACATTTTGGCAAGTCACTTTTGATTCCTCAAGGAAGTTTATTAATATTTATCAATCAATACCACTCATTTCAGGAAACACTTTCATTATTAATGGTATTATTGGTGATTTACACCTGTTTAAGGTTATGCAAAGTTAACACCTCTATGAGGATTCAATTAGTCTGATATCATTAATATCGACGGGTGGAGGGATTGCTAGTGTGTCTGGTTGTAGTGTTTACATAGCTAATCCTCTTAGTTTCGATGTGCCTTTCTGATGAAGAAACCCTTATACAATTTCATTGTTATGTTGTTGGTTTATTGTTCTATGATAAACCCAAGTATAGAGGCGATAATGATTAATAACTAACTGCTTCCTATCAAAGGTTGCTCAAGCAGCGATTGTCGAAATAGTCAAAATAAAAGAAATAATGTTGTAGAAACTGATAGCATTGGGCAATTCATAACAGCATTTGGCAAACATTATATTCATTTGGCAAAATATTTGGCAAAAGTAAATTTCGGGCCAGCTCGGACCCTTCCCTGCACACTGCGAGTGCATTATGTCCCTTTAACTTGCACACACATATCGTGCATCGCTGTATCCCTTTTACATTCACACACCGACCGTGGCATGTGTCCCTTTAAAGTCTAAGTGGCATATCTTACAAATAATCCCCGCATATTAGACCCACAGAGTCGCCCTTAGGCCGAAATGAATCACCCGGAGTTTATCGGATATCGTTAACATTCCAGGAAACCCCCGCGGTGGTGCGGCTGCACTGTGTCGAGATCATCGAATTAGATGCATTTCATTTTTGGCCCGTGAATCACACCGTACTTTCGCACTCAATGGTCTGTTGACATTGCATATTATCGAAATTGGCTTTCTGACTTGTCTAATTTTATATTGGTCGGAAATTGTGAATTAATTCGCCATGAACGAAGGTGTGCGGTTTATGGATTCAATAATACTGGCAAGAATCTTGACGTATTTTGACAAGGTTCTTGACGGCGAATGATATAGCCTAGAAATTAGCACCTCTATATTTGTTTTTGTTTTGGTCAACTCGTAAATAAATTCCATGTAATCTAGTATTAAAATGTGAATTTAAATGTGATGATTCTATTTGATTCCACATGTTATTATTGGTCTAAGATTGATTAAATTACTTTGAACAATATTCAGCTTTCATTTCTGAGAAACACATATTTTCGGAAAAGGTTTCAATATCGATCTCATGCAAAACTCATAACATGATGCACACGGAATTGGTGGAATTCCGTTTTTCTCAAACCTAAGATTAAAATTATACTGAAATTGTTGATACCGCTTGTCAAAAATGGGCATGCACAGTGCAACACATGGAGAAATAGATGAAAAACTAAATATAATTGCACATATTGTACATTAATAGCTGCCTGTTGGATTTCACTGGCTATAGTTGAATTCTGTGAAAGATACAGACGTTGACCATCCTCCCTCTTTTACCACCCCACCCCCACGAAAAATACCAAATTGAATTGAGGGCAGATTCTTCACAAAAGCTATATAAATGATTTTGTTTGGAGAATGAACATCTAAAAAAGTAAGTTACCCAATCACATGAATCATTCTTTATCTCCCATGGTAATAATCTTATGTTATGAAATGCATAAAACGTGGGACACATCGTAAATGGAGTAGGAGCTGCGAGTTTCTACTCACATGGGGGTATTAACCCATTTCTGAGCGCCACTTACTTGGAAGTTTGCTTTTTTTAAATTGCATTTGGTATGTTGTCGGAGGATGAATTCTATCATTTTTATGGGAGATGGATATTGGGGGAGATACATTGTAACAATACTCTATTAGGATTTTATTCATTTATTTATTCTGTATATCAGACAGGAGAAAGTCCCTGACGGATAACTTACTTTTGTATGTTTTCATTCTCCAGAACACAAAATAAATCTGAAAGTGGTCGTCAGAAATGTTAATTTTGTGAGCAGAAACTCTCTGGTCATGCACCATTCGTTATGTGTCCGATCTTTGATAAATTTCATAACCATTAGATTAGCGAATGGAGCACAACCTGAGAGTTTCTATTCACAGGAAGCGTTAACCCATTTCTGAGCGCCACTTACTTGAAAGTTACACCATCATTATCTATAAACCTCACAAGTTTGACTTTTCTAATTTGTATGGGAGATGAATATTGGGGAGTGACATTGCAAAAATTCTCTATTATGATGTTTATTAATTTATTCATTCTCTATATCAGATAGGAGAGACCCCTCTGTGGGATAACTTGCTTTTTTATGTGTTCATTCTCCAGAAGAAAAATTCTAAATCTGAAAAAAAAACTTTCAAGTAAGTGGCGCTAAGAAATGTGTTAATATTGTGAGCAGAAACTCTCTGGCCATGCTCCATTCGCTATGTGTCCCATCTTAGATAAATTTCATAACCATTAGATTATTACTAGGATAGATACAAATATGTGACACATAGCGAATGGCACCTAGCCTGAGCGCTTCTACTCACATGAAGCGTTAACCCATTTCTGAGCGCCACTTACTTGAAAGTTTGCCTTTTTGTTAAATAACACTTTGATATTTTATCGGATGGATTTTATGGGAGATGAAGATTAGGAGATACATTGTAAAAATAATCTATTATGATTTCATTCATTTATTCATTATCAGGTAAACGAAAGCCCAGTAAATGCCACCATCATTTGGGAAAGCATGCCTGATGACATTCATTAAACACGATGGAAGATGCCTGCAGTTATATAAACCAAGGTAGCCATAGCACCACCGAATAAACTGTATGTTATATATGGTTGTACTTGTCGCGAAGAGGTCCGTTAAAATGATGGCCACACTGCTGCTGATATCATAACCACACAACTTCAAGTACCAATGTGTTCAAGCACACGCTCATAGAGGCAGTATCGTTATACACTTAGAGTGTCCTTCTTCATCGATAAAATCTTTGGCCACTTCCTTCAACTTGGCGTCAACTTTATCCAACTCATGCAACATCTGCACTCACAGGTAACACCATCACCGTACACAGCGTACATGTAAAATGGGCACTTGAAATGATAAGGGAAATATTCTGGAATAATTCAGAGTTAACATTAAATTCCTCTAATTTAGTTGTTACAAACTGTGATAAGCGTTCGCATGATACAGGTGGGAAAACATTGAATTTTCATAAATACGTTATTGGTTGAAAAGGTTCAACTTTTGCGAATTTTACAAGTGGTCAAGTTATGTAACAAACTTGACCTATCTACAATGTGTTTCACTTGTTTTTAATATGTGGAATTTTGTTGTACACAGTGTTATAATTATTTTGCTAAAATCTAAATGCATACAAAGATGAGACGTTTAAAGTTACATATGTAACTTACATTGTTTAAAACAAATCAGATTAATAAATCATTAGATGTATTGTATGCTGAAAATACTGAAGAAATTGTCTCTATGAAAACAGGACTCGGAATATAGAATCACCTAGCTGACAATTGTACTATATATCCCAATACAATTTCACAAAATAACTAATATTTCTTCGACAAATGTCAATCTCTACCAGAATGCACCAGTCATACTTCCTTACCGAATACAAAGGGAGGTAAACCCTGCATGGAGTTTGGACAAATATATTAACAATGTTGCAATCCGCTAAAGAAGCTAACACCCGGACCAGCCTGGACCGCCCTTGTTGCATCTATGGGGATTTTAGTGGCCATATGTGTTCGTGGGTGTCACAAAAACCCACATGCACACGGACGGTGGTCACTGTCAAACAGAAGTGCCGATATTAACCACTAAACTGGCCAGATTCAGCCAGAATTACACTATTTTGCCCACAATAACAAGTCTCGCAGCCCTGAACCCCCGAATCGCCGGCGTACAGGTAATAACTCCGTACGTGTAAGTAGCGGAACTTCCGCCGGCTACATTCGCGAAGAAACAAGGGCGAACCACACACCAAAGACTCGCAATTAACCCTCAAAATGCCACCGTCACCGAATATGTTTTCCGCTAAAGAAACTAACACCCCCGACCAGCCCGGACCGCCCGTGTGGCATCTAGGGGGGGGGGGTGATTTTAGTGGCCATATCTTTGCGATGGTGTCATATAAACCCACATACGCACGGACGGTGGTCACTGCCAAACAGAAGTGCCGATATACCGTATATATAGCCGGCGAACAGCTTACAACTCCGTACATGTAAGTAGCGGAATTACCGCCGACTACATTTACGAAGAAACAGTGGCGAACCACCCACCAAAGCCTGTCAATTATCCCTCAAAATGCCACCGTCACCGAATATGTTTCCGCTAAAGAAGCTAACAGCCCGGACCAGCCAGGACCAGCCTGGACCGCCCTTGTGGCGATTCGGGGGTCCGGGCTGCGACTCTTGTTATTGCGAGCACAATAGTGTAATTCTGGCTGCATCTGGAAAGTTTAGGCGTTAATATCGGCACTAATGTTTGGGATAATCACGTGTTCTGTTCTCTTAGTCAGGTAATCTATCCACTCATTCGCTTATATGGATGTGGCAGTGGTGTGTTGGTGTAACATAACACCTCCCACATACGTCGGTCAACACTTTTAACATTTGGAAATGTCTTGCCCGACACAACGTCAGTTGGAAATTGCATTCCTAACATTGGTTCACATTTTTTGAGTATTTAGTTTGTAAACTGTTTTCAGACAAAAAATCCGCGTATTTAGATAATTTAAATAATTGCGGCCATATTTGTGAATTGAAACTGTCACCAGATGATGCAAAAATCTAAACTTAGGGATTGTCATATCCAACAGTTGGATGAACCCGTTGTAAACTCGATGAAATCTCGAACCTATAACATGGGGGTGCAAATAGTAGTTACTGGACGGTGGTGCATTTAGAAACTATAGGTGGACACCCCAACAGGGACCCTCTAGCCACGTCCCTGCTAACTCGTGATTTACACTGATTTAATCGAATAACACAGAATAGCCTATACTAATAAGATGACATTAGAACATAAAACACAAACATACAGGTGTTCCCCCTTTCACACTCACCCCCACCCTAAAGATGACCCATGTGCCGGCCTGTCCGAATGATAATTGGGATATTTTAAAGCAGAAACGGTCAAAACGTGAAATATATCATTCGCATTGTTTACATCAAACATCTGGTTTGGCGACATCTCATCGCAGGATCGATCTGCGGCTTTGGGTACCCACACACGACGCAGACGCCAGACACTTGTGTGGTTAAGTAAACACATAATTTGCTATTGATATACGCATTATCCCCCATCTATGGCTGATCATTATGTTTCAAACGAACTACCTAACTTCAAAATGTGTCTACTATTGATGATAAAGTCGGAAATGAGCCTACGGACTTTCTATTTATCGGGGTGAGAGCAAGCTATGGTCGCTATCCCATTGAGGGAACATTCCGCTTTACGAATTTATGTTTTGAGTGGTGGATATCATCATTTAACTGGGAGATATATAGATTCATCTGAGGGAAGATATGTTCATTTATCAAAATTGCTGATCGCAGATACTTGCAATCTAAATGTGACTGGCAAATCGATGTGTGCACAAGGCACAGTATACATAGACATGCAGACACGCACATCGTGAGCATGTGATCGTTTGTTATCGACCAAATGTGTTGTGTCCACTGTTACAATGAGAGCAGTCATAAATAAAAAATTAAAGTGAAATTGACTTTACACAGAATGAAACAATCAAATTAGTCTCCACTACATCATTGTTGGGCAGAACGATGGGGTTTTACCTTCAAAATATTCACGCAAACCGCAACTGTATCGGGACTTCGGTGTATACCGAATCGAAACAAAATGTACGGTAACGGTAAAGGTGACAGTATTGAAATTATTACCAATTATAATTGGTCTACTTAAATACCGCCCAGTACTACTACATGTAGACGTTGATAATGTATATGGTATTGCTATGCACATGTACACGTATAGTGGTAAACGACGAAGAAAGTCGATAAATCTAAAATGTGTCATTATATGAAACTATCAAAAGGAGGTTTTGATCAGCAATCCATTTATACACAATTTCAGAGTATGAAAAAAAGAATAACATAATATGTTAAACATACATGTACTAGTAGAAGTCATTCAGTATACACACTAGCACGATACTATGAAAAATCATATTTGAAGTCCACCAAATCTGTAATTCCACCAACATTTGATTTTCAACTTAAATATGCCAGTATTTTTATTTGCGTGTGTTGCCGAAACTTTTGCAGTTATGATTTCAATGAAATTCCTAAACGCTATACCCTTGAATTGCGTAAAACACAATACATGTAGAATGACATTCGGAAAAGTTGACCTATCCCTACATGTAGGTGTTGGACTATTGGCGAACCCTATTTTTCCTCTTTAAACACGAGCCACATTGATCCCAGTCGAACTGGATATCACAAGATGACCCCTCTACCAGGTATCTACGGCTAAATGTACTGTGACTGGTTATATAAACCATCTAATAGCTACTTGTACCGTGACTGGTTATATAAACCATTACATGGTGATTGTATTTCAACAATATTCGGTTGATTCGTGATTATGATTCCTCAAAATGAACAAAAAACATTGAGAGGTCTACATGTACGTACATGTATGTGGCACACTGATAAGACCCTATGTGTATTGATACTCGGTGAGCCGGTTGGGCAATGTGATATCTTGACATAAATATTGAATTATTTCACTAGCAAATATCTATATCCTTCAGACACAAGGGTTCAGATTTGATCAATTACTGTTATCTTATGTGTAAACAGTCGTTATACACCTCCAAATTCGGATCAATGCATATCAGTTTATACACTGGATGCGGCACTTTTCCGAGGATCGCTAAATCATGTGTCCATATAATTGAGTTTAAAATAACTTTCCAAGGATTATATCCGTAACATTGTAGATTATACCCGGTACATTGTAGATGTCAAATCAGTCTTGGCCATCAATGAATCCAATTTGGAATCGTTGTACTTCGCGTATGATACGTGTATACTGTACATTGTATATTGATAATGGTATATACCGTACATGGTACTCGAACCGTACATGTACCGTGTACATGTACCCATATTACCCGGCACAACCAGAGGACTCATCGCTGTCACGATGCAACAATACACCTTATGTTATGTTATGTTTCTATCACAATAACTTTGTTATTGGGCATATATTTTTCAGCACACGCAAGCACTTTTTCAGTGAATATTGGTTCTAGACTATTTGTATTTAGATACTTAAATTCATCTTTAAAATTCCAATTATTGTGTTCTCTGTTCAGTCCTGGTCAGTCAGCTTGTTTATATGCCCACATGTTTCTCTTGTAGAAACGTTTCTTTGGTTTTGGTCGACTCGAGAGAAGTTTGAGTGCTAACGGACAGTCGTATCTCACCAGGTCAGCGAAAAAAGGGTCTAAGACTTCATGGGAGAACCATAGTTTCGTTGTTAGTAAGAAATATATTGATTAATGATGATGATTCAGTAAAATTCGTCATAGCTTCAATTAATTATTTGAACTTGCTACCCAGGCATATATCATGAATATGTGCCCCACTTGTAATTAGCAACAGTTAAAATCGCCAGTAATGATATATCGCCAGTAATGATATATCGCCAGTAACGATATATCTCCAGTATAATGATAATATGTTTTGGTCAGAATGTGGCATGATCAATATTCTCTTTAACTGTATGCCATAAAATGGAAAGCGCATCTGGTGGCCTATAAATCGAACATTCTCCTTGAGTAACTGCATATCACCCCAACCATATTATAATTCTCTACTTTCTAAATTATTGGAATATAGACAGCAACACACCCGCCTCTCGTTTTGGAGACCCTGTCTTGTCTTTCAAGTGCGTGAAATGCTGGAATATCCAAATCGAGATTGGAATCGCTTGCTTTTAGCCAAGTTTCTGTGAATGCAAGGGTATCGAATTCTTCATATTCAGCAGCAATAACATATATTTAGGGTTTAAACTTTGAATATTAAGATGCATTATGGATGTAAAATTAGTACAAGAGGTACCAGGATTTGGATACAAGTCGCCTTCTATAATGATTATTATTCGCGTAATGAACTGTTTTAAGATTTTAAGCAGTTTTGAAAGTGAAATTAGTCGAATAAGAGCAGGAGTGTGAATTCCCGAGTTCCCGGGATCAAAATAGGACTACATACCAAATTTGAGTCGGATCGGTCGAGGTCCAGAAACATGCCCATATGAGCGTACATTGTATATGAGCGAGGTCAAATTCAAGGTCAAGGACACGGTCGCACGTGAAATTGGACCCACCCATATTATTCCCGGGATCAAAGTAGGGCTGCTGTCCGATAGTACATAGATAGGATGGAATATACATAGATAGAGTTTGTTATGTGTGATGTTCTATTTCCCTGTATTATATTGATAGGGTTAATTGTATAGATAAGCACAATACATAGGAGAAAAATTATACAGCCTAGAAACACACACGCATAATTAACAAGATCATATTCTTAAGTGGTAATGACTGCATGGTAGCAACCATTGTATAAGTTAGGGTGGATGAAGCCAGTATCATTCTGTAAGACAGTATAGTGATACACGTCATATCCAAGGGTATCACGGTATATCAGACCTTATTTAGACGCATGATACCCCATACGTTGAAGTAACTACCCGTGCTCTGTAGCGGGAGCTAGACGTATTTCCGACAACCTTGCTACTGCCAACACCTCTGTCGTCCGCCTATGTACTGTGCTTATCGAGAAATACTTATACATATATAAAGTTATGAAGATCTATGAACTAGTTATTGTTTAATGTTCCCGAACACGGCCACTCAACCATTCAACTCTAGACGTACCGGGACACTACATACGAAATTTGAGTCGGATCGGTCGAGCAGTTTTTGAGTCTATAACACACACATGCATACACAGACAGAAGTTCCAACAGGTACATGTATAATAGATAAATTGTCCCCATAAATGCATGGAAAAACAAAAATGAAATATAATGGCGTCTTTCGTGTATATATCAAGCAATTCTCATTCCGAGCATGCTATTTTATACACTAGAATATAAGAACAAACAGTCAATGACTGTTGAGTCGCTCACCTGACTAAATATTGAGAAGACTTACTCTGAAGACCAAAGCAGTCAGAATTTGTCAGTATCACTTAGACAAGCGATCGGTAACGTCTGGTGTACAGGATGACACGTTGGGTAAAATAAGGTAATTAATGTCGTAGTTTTTCTCAACACAAGGACACCCATGTAGTTGTTGAAACTTTCATGACCAATGGCTTGAATATGAATGCACAACAAGCAGCTGCAATAACAGATCGACTGATAAACTGTCAAAGCTGCCATCCCGTACCCCAGGCAGCAAATAGACGGATCAACACCAGACCATATCATTATAGTCTGCGGTGCCCCCAGGCAGCAAATAGACGGATCAACATCAGACCATATCATTTTAGTCAGGTGGTACAGATAGAGACAAGCAGGCAATTCTATGACACTTGCCGATTCATAAAACGAATAAAACAGTTCATAAAAACCTCCCTCCAGATCCAAAAGGTGAAAGAGGTAAATTTGCCACAAATGCATTCAAAATTAGAAAGATAAAGAAACTGAAGACCAGAAGAAGACGTGTTGGCACTCTACGGTCAAACTAGCTCTGAGAAATGGATAAGTGTTCGGTGAATCTGAGATTTCTTAAAAATGAAGGGTTACAGTTACCTGTAATCTCACTGTTGATTGATGTTCAGTACATTCTAGCATTGGGCCAGAGACAAAATAATGTGAGGTTCGGTTTTAGTTGGATACGTTTCCGGGAGCATGTTAGTGCTTCTCTCTTGAGTTCATTGAATTTAACATTCAGAAGACAAATCTTGAAGTTTGTCGATATCCTGTTGCAGCATTATCGATCCAGTTTGAAGGTCATTGGTAATAAATGCAATACATGCGTCGTCGGCAAAAGGGCAAACGTTACATGTAATATTTGCAACAATGTCAGTTATAAATACAAGAAAGAGAATATGGCCCAATACATGGGCACTCCTGATCTCACCCCCCCCCCCCCATTTGGATTGACCAGAACGTAGGACAACACGCTGCTGGCGGTTAGACAGATATGATATGAACCCTTGTAATAGATGCCATGAAGTTTAATAGAAAACCGTCGTGCCAGACTTTGCCAAATGATTTAATAATCTCGAAAAAATAGTAATCGAATGTCATGCCCCTCGTTACGTGAATTACTGATAGTGTTATATATTTCATACAACTGATAAGAGTTTAAATCAGTGGGTATGAAGTCAGACTGATGGTCGGTCTAAATGTGGTTTGACTGGAGATAAGTCATAAGATGTTTGGCGATGCATTTTTCAAATAATTTGCTCACACAACTCAGAAGTGAAATAGGACGATACATTTCTGGATTGCTACGGTCGCCTTTCTTGTGTATCAGTACCACGTTTGCTCGTTTCCATTCCGGGGGAAAGTATGATTCGCGGAGAAAACGGCTGAACATCTGCGAAATAGACTTGCTCAGGCTTTTACAGTTCTTCACTAATCGCGGGCATATACAATCAGGACCAGGTGCTTTATCAGGCTGTATTGCATTCAGTGCGTTGAAAACTTCTAGCTCGGTTATTTCTATACAATTCCGTGTAGAAATATTGTGGTCATCATCTAGCTACTGGATCTGGGGGTTTACATGACCTACCAATGGATGCGATGCTGCATAACTAATAACTCTGATGTTTCCTCATCGGCCGACACGATGTTGCCTTGCCAATTTAAAGGTGGCACATTGTCAGCTAAATCGGTGGAGAGACTAATAAAAGTTTTCCACCACTTACTGTCCTTTGTCATGGGATCATGTATGATTTATTGTACCATTGTGAGATGTATGCGTTTGGCCGCTCTCACTTCATTAATTACATCGTTGCCAATGTTACGATATTTACACCAGACTGCGGGAGAATTTCTTATTTTTCAATTTTGTGTATTCTTTTTCGTTGACTAATTAAATACATATTATGGACTTGTTCGGGTGCGCGAATCTGATAAATTAGTACTCGGGCGATATGCCAACTGGGGGAATTGTAGCATTCTACTAACATAGCAGAAAATCTCAAAGAAATCGACCATACCACTCCATAGAAAGCATCCTCTAAACTACTCTCAATTGTAAATATTTATATCGGGATTCGGGACGCAACAATCGGAGATAAACTAATGCAAATGATTTCGCCATCGAGACTCATTGTATTTAATAAATGTATAAGGACGACGGTGTTTGTTGTTAATTTTGATTTATATTCTTAAAAATAACTACTTTGAGCAAGATTATTATCTATGTCTATTTGATCGCCCTACCGGAATGTTTCACAACACTTTAAGTACTTAATCCGGGGGTTCATCCATTGAGGTTCGTCTCTCCTACAGTTGATTGTTTTGTGTGGATATGCTTTTGCATGAGATCAGTCAGTTTTTCTGTTAAAATACTACATATAATTTCGACTGTTATGTTTTTAAGCAATTATGGCCACTCAAAATATTCTATTTGATTGTTAATGGCAGTAAAATATTCTTGTTCATACGCATCTATGATGTGTATGGTAGGTTCATTCGGGTTTGACGTAGACTATGACGCTACCCATACTGTATCGGTATCTGGTCTATCCCTACGCTCGGGATCATGACATCCTAGTACGTATAAGTCGTTTGTGTTATGTTTTGTTCCAAGACAGGACTCCGTGAAACCACACACATCGTAATTTTGTATATCAGTGGAAAGAATGTCTAATTTCAGGACGATGCTCTGCACGTTCAGGTGGTAAACGGATGGTTCATTATATGGTCCAGGGCCGGGGTTCGGCAATACATTGCCAGATAGTATTAGTAATTGTCAGAACCATGTTATATTCCAATTACGTTCGTAATTGTGTATGCACATGTCTATTTAGGTTTTCTGTTTTTGTTTAATAGTATATGAATTACGAACTCGTCGTCCCATTTCATAGTCGACACAATCAATAATATGCGTAATAGTTTGATTCTGTTCGTTCCGTTGATGGATATGTTTATGAAGTAGAGGAGAAGTTTAGATGTATAAGGATCACATCTGTATTTACGTATTGCGTATCGCGCGACTGCATAATAAGCCTACCCGTGATCTATGGTAGTTATCCCGGATCATTGTGGTATGTACGGCATTTCGAGTTGGTGGGCAGCTAGGCTTCCTCGTTTAGGGTGACGTTTTATCAGATGCAAGGTTGCTGTTTAATATATATAAATACAGCGAGTTGCAGGATAGATATACAATAAGTAGAACTGATAAGAGAACAAACATAACAAAAAACGTATTCATGTTACAGAATAAAACGATCCTTTATGGGTAAGTGTAGGTTTCGTTAGTGATATATAGTTGGGAGGATGCCAATTCCGTGCAGTTGCGTGGGCATTTTAGTATGGCATAAAAGCAACAATTCTTAACTCAATGTTGGACAAAGTTTTTCATATTAAGTAAACAGGATTACTAGGCCATGAGGCCATTCAAACAAATTAAAAAATAAAACACATATGAGATGTTTCGATTCTCGACAATTTATCATTATTATGGTCCCATTCAGGCATGGTGCCCGTAGTCAAACCTGGCCGGCATATGTTTTCCTGTAGTGACCATACATAAAACGTTCCATTTCGCTGAGTTTACTATAACTGCCACCGGTATAATTATTATGGCAATTAAGAAACACGACCAGACAGACACGCGTGCGGACGGACAGACATACCAATCGATGTACTTTTCATAATCATCGTCGAGGAATTTGCAATTCAGTCCTGACACAAACAAAATTAATCAACTGTGGAACCTGGCATCATATCCCGTAACACGAAACAATGAGTTATTTATGAATGTCATTATATAATAGTATTCTTTTCATGATAATGATATGCGTTATATTATGTGTATAAATGATATTCAATAATGATAGCGTGGCTGTATGTGGTTTTGGCCAAAAAGCTCGTGGCGATAATCGTTTGCAGGTCAAGAGCGATAACCCTATCAAATTGTTGCAAACTCGGCAAAACATTCAGGCGAGATTACCCTATTATTCTGTTTTTACTCTATACAGATTGAAATGGAAAATAGTGTTGTGGCATTCTAAATTATTGCAGTATCGGAGAACGGGTTCGTTTACAATGCAAATCTGAGGGGCAAACGGTATGGTGGTATAATCGAAATACCACGTGCACTGGGGTTCTTTTCGGGTGGTGGGTGTAGGAATGGAATTGTTTAGTATTTCTTTTATGGCTGGTGTATAGCAAATAATAGCATGCGATGATACTCTGTTCACATGTGGTTTCACAGTTTCGGTGAACTTTAGTGCTTGTGATGAACATTTAAATACAAATATTATATGACAGTTTGGTAAGTATCGTGGCCGTAGAATTTGGATTTAGTTTGTAGTAGGAAGTTTGTGCGCTGCCTGGTGCGATTGCTATCCTTGTTTCGGTATTGTGTTATGCAGAACTGCTCACCCCAAGTTTGGACCTTTCACACACAATATTGCAACGGAAGGATCGATTGAGGGTCGATAGTTCTAGTGTGTGCAATCGCACCAGGATCACACACACACCAGATCGAATGCATACATAAGCATACATATGTATTTCGAAGAGGGTGTCGTGTATTTTAGTATCCTGTTTATGCGTACGGACAGTGGTCCGTTTCCGGGGTTCCGGGTTTAAGTTTTATATAGAATAAAGTATCTAAAATGGCAGCCTCCATGTCATACAATACATGGTGTCAGAATTGATCATATTCACGTCCACATACATGTATTTGTGAAAAGTGTTGTGATAGGCTGTTTATAGAATTAATATACTGACAATAGGAGTGAAAAGATGAATGCCAATAACGTTCCAAGCCCCAAAATGAATTGGGAATCGAGTGACCTAATTTCGTCGTGGAAGTCATTGAAACAACATGCGGTTTTCTGGTTTGATGGCCCGTTAAAAGACACACCGAAGCTGATAATTGCAATTACCTAATGATTTGGATAGGTGATAGGGGTCGTGATATTTATGGGACTTGGAAATTAACCGCAGATGAGAAAAAGAAGTTACAAACTCTCTATGACAAATTTGAAGCACATGTCAGACCCAGGTTCAATTCAGTGTTTTCAAGATATAAATTCTGGAAACGAGTAAAGCAAACGAATCAAACATTTAGAAATATCTAACACATGTACGAATTATGGTATCAGACTGTCAATATGACAAGCCAGATGAGATGATTCGAGACAATGTGGTATTTGGTGTTTCTGATGTTAAAGTGCGTGAACGATGCATAAATGAAGGGTTCGAACTCACTCTAGAAAAAGCAATAAGCATCGCACAAATAATGGAACTTTCTAAAAAAACAGTTACAATCAATGTCTGCTAGTTCATGTGAGGAACTCCCAGTGAATGTGGTAAAAAAAAGTTTCCCGCCAAAAAAGCCCGATCATCCAAAAAACAAATTAATTGACTGCAGGAAGTGTGGCTTACGACATGAATTTAAAATAATGCTCAGCATTTGGTAAACCGGGGCCGAAAATGTCGTTTGTTCCATCACCATGAATCCGTTTGTCCTTCGTCTGATAAACAAAAAGTCGCAAAACAAATGCACACGTGGACATCAACGATGACTCAGATGATTTTGATAACAAAAATAACCTATTTGTTGGCATGATTAATGGGTCTTCCATTAACAAAAATGACTGGATAGAAACCATGTGTATAAACAATGTTCCCATCTGTTTTCAACTTGACACAGGCGAAAAATGCAACCTTGTTCCAGAATCGGTAATAACAAGTGTTTGTCCAGATATTGAAATGCAGCCTGCCGATGCGCCACTTCGCTCGTATTCCGGACACATAATACAAGCTGCGGGAACTGTTGAACTAGATGTTTCATACAAAAAGATGAAACATCACATTAAATTATACATAGTGGAAAAAGATGTACATGTATTACCCGTGATTGGTACACAAACATGTAAAAACATGAAACTTGTTAAGAGGATACATAGCGTCACACCTCATTCATCAGATGACTTCGAAAAGGATAACAAATCTTCTGGATGACATATACAATCAGTACAGCGATGTATTTGAGGGACTTGGTTGTTTACCGGGAAAACATATAATACAAGTCGACAAAAAAGTTAACACTGTTGTACACCCTCCAAGGAAAATTCCTATTGCGCTGAAAGAAAAAGTCAAACAAGAGCTTGATCGCATGGAAGAAATGGGTGTAATCGTCAAAGAAAGTGAACCCACTGAATGTGTGAATTCCATGGTTACGGTGATACACAAATCAGGAAAAATAAGAATATGTTTGGACCCACGCGACCTCAATAAAGCGATTCAACGTGAACAGTACCCACTCAAAACTGTTGAATAAGTGATATCCGAGATGCCGAATGCAAAATTTCTGTCGAAACTTGATGCCACTTCTGGGTTTTGGCAATGCTGTCTTGATGAGAAAAGTTCAAAACTCTGTACATTTAACACACCATTTGGTCGGTATAGATTTTTGCGTCTACCTTTTGGAATAAAATCTAGTTCGGAAGTCTATCAAAAGATAACGTCTGAAATGGTGGCCGACATTGAAGGTGCAGAGGTAATTTTGTGATGATATAATTGTTTGGGGTATCGACCGTTTTGAACATGATATACATCTGAAGGAAGTTTTAGATAAAGTGCGTGAGTACAATATGAAACTCAACAAGGACAAATGTGTTTTTCGAGAATCTGAATGGACCTTTGTTGGACATCGTCTAACGTCAACTGGTATAAAACCAGATCCAGAAAAAGTTCGAGCTGTTGAAGCAATGCCAAAGCCTACAAGCGTTAAAGAACAGCATACCTTGCTAGGATTTATTCAGTACCTGGCAAAGTTTTTGCCAAATATGTCATCAGTAAGTTCGCCATTGAGAAAACTTCTAGAGAAAGATGTTTTATGGTTTTGGAGTCATGAACAGGAAAACAGTTTCAAGGTGCTAAAGAATCTTGTAACAAATGCACCGTTTCTGCAGTATTATGATTCAAACAAACCACTCACTCTGAGTATCGATGCGAGTTCAACTGGCCTCGGGGCCGTCCTCATTCAGGATGGAAAACCGGTTGCATATGGATCACGCATTTAACAAAAACGCAACAGTCGTACCCGCAAATCGAGAAAGAAACGTTAGCAATAATATACGGTTGTACAAAATTTCATGAATACATATTTCATCGGGAAGTGACAGTAGAGTCGGATCACAAACCTCTTCAGTCCATATTTGCAAAATCGATTTTCAACAGTCCACCCAGACTCCAGAGACTTATACTTGCACTTCAGAAGTATGATATCAAAGTGGTGTATAAGCCAGGAAAAGAAATGTTTCTTGCCGATCGTTTAAGTCGTGCGTACCTTAATGAAACTAGTGAAAATCTGGTGCCGGACATAAGCATAAATGACATCCATCTCATTTCGTACCTACCTGTGTCGTCGGAAATGTACTCCGAAATAAAGAATCAAACAGCTAAGGACGATGAAATGCAAGATTTACTTGATGTTATTCTTGATGGTTGGCCTCGCGAAAAGAGTGACCTCCCGTACGCTATCAGGCCATATTGGAACTTTCGTGATGAGATATCGTGCATTGACGGTGTACTGTATAAGTCTAATAAGCTTATAGTGCCAAAACATCTTCAACACAAAATGTTATCGATTATTCACCAGTCTCATCTCGGGATTGTGAAATGCAAGAATCGTGCCCGGGAAGTGGTATTCTGGTTGGGAATGGCGAAGGACATTGAAAATTATGTAAAATCATGCTCAACATGATGAGTAATATCGGAATATGAATCCAAAAGAGCCGATGATCTTAACGGACATACCAGACAGACCGTGGTCGCGAGTCGCAGCAGATTTGTTTGAATTTCGAGAAAAAAACTATTTACTGGATGTCGATTGTTTCTCGAAATGGCATGAAGTCATTAAACTTGATGATTTATCAAGCCAAAACACCATATACTACTTGAAAGGCTTAATGTCCAGATATGGTTTTATCGACGTACTTCACAGTGACAATGGACCATAGTTCGCGTCGAACATTTTCAAACAGTTTGCGAAAGACTACCTATTTGACCATGTTACAACAAGCCCTAGATTTCCACAAGCAAATTGTCAGGCAGAACGCGGAGTTCAAACGGTCAAGAATTTAATTAAAAAGTGTGACGACCCACATAAAGCGTTGTTGGACTACAGAAATACTCCACTTGACATAGGATTTTCAACAGCTCAGTTGTTTCTAAATCATAGACTTAAAACGTCTTTACCAACTTCGGCTCATCTGCTGTCTGGTGTTAATTATGATGACCTAAGAGACAAAATGAAGGCACGTCAAATCAAGGACAAAGTGTATTTCGATAAAAATGCAGGACGCGAGCTAGAACCATTGAGACCTGGAGACCGAGTGATGATGCAAATTCTAACTGACAAAAATGTAAAATGGATGCCATGTACTGTGACATCTAAGCATCCAACTCCAAGATCATATGTGGTTGAGAATGACAACAGTAGACTACATCGCAGAAATCGTAGACATTTGAATGTCACACAATCTCATCGAGCAATAGTTCCAAATTTTGAGCATCGTGATGTGACAAATTCTAGTTACAATCAGTCAGCTAGTCAAAGTAACCTTGCTGACAATGCTGGTATAGCACAGAACTCGGACAGTATACATGTATATGATAATGAGTGTGCAACAAGTGACTCAGTGCACAGACTCTGTTTCAATTTCTGATTCACAACATAACAGTCCAATTATTCATAACAATCCAATTAGAACCAGGTCTGACAGAAATGTGAATATGCCTTTAAAGTTCAAAGACTATGAAACATAGTGAAATACAATTTTTTCAAATATTAACTTTAATTTGGAAGGGAAGGATGTCGTGTATTTTAGTATTCTGTTTATGCGTACGGACAGTGGTCCATTTCCGGGGTTCCGGGTTTAAGTTTTATATAGAATAATGTATCTAAAATGGCAGCCTCCATGTCATACAAAACAGAGGGGTTCGCTTGTTTGTTACCAATATTTACGTGAGTGTTCATATTTTCGAATAATATGTGGTACGTATATAGTTTAACTAACAGAACTTTGGATGTTGGGTGTGATATAACTGAAATGATATGAATTAGCATATTTGGTGAACGATTGACGGCACAATGAAGTTTAATATGGTAACGTATGTACAAAATAATAAAGCCGTGTCAACTGGTGACTCAAACACATGATAATAGCAGATTAAGTTTCGGCCATTATAGTCAGGAATTATAGGGCGTCCTGTGGTCAATACTATGAACAATGTTATACCTGTGAATACAAATAGTATTTATTAATTTGTAATTACAAATTTGTGTTAACTATCACAGTTGTTTCATATATCGTCTCCCAACCATACATTTCGTCCTAATATGGACACGACGACGTGGGGGTGTGACATGTGGAGTGTTAACGGCTTGGTGGGTGTCCCCAACTTTGGACAACATATTTCTCAACAGTTGGAAATTTCATACCGATAGGTTGACACACACATTTTACACCACATACAAGCTCACGTTGTCATTATTGTTTAATTTCACAACACATAATAAGTGAGAACTGTGTTTGGAGACCATTCAGTCTGATTCACTAGCATATTTTTGACTTTTGTTGAAAATTATGGTCTAAATGGCCATCATATATAACTTGTTCAATGCCGGGATGCAGTTGGAAAATCAAAGATGGACAGCCAATGCACACTCAATCGTCACGTCCCTGTGTCCGAATATGTGGTTACTTTTTCAGTTGGGAGGAGGAGTGTCGACATCTAAATTTCATATCCACCCGATATGCTGCGAGTGTTATGGATATAAATTACTGTAACACCTTAGACTGGGCGATATTAAAATTGAAATTGAATTGAATTGAGGGGTGAAACCACTAAAACGTAGAAAAAACTAACTCACCACCAGCTCCAATTCACCCGTTATCAGAGTTATGTGAATACCTAGTTCAAATTAGACGGACATGTAGAGCTAAAATAACTGACAACATTTTCTATGGGAAATTTACAATGCATGCTATTATTTCGTGATTAGTTATATCGCCAGTACTATGAAACGATGAGCTATCAAAAATCTCGCACATTTCACAAATATCAACTGTTGATTATTGTAGATTGCTTACGGGCAAACAGTTACCTGTGAGTGATTCACAATGTATTGAATCACGGCAAGCCAAAGTCACAAAATAATTAACCAATCATAAGTTGAGAGGTTGATCGCTTATCAGAGCTATCCGATCGGTAGACGGATTGCCAAGTTGATAACCACTTATCTGCGCAAAGTTAACTAATAAACTGTTCGTTTGTAGAGAGTGTATGTAAGTAAAAGTCAGTGTAATATCGAGTACTACAACCAATTTTGTATCATTGTTTTCACGAATTACAACCATTCAGTTTGTGAAAACAAAATATTATTTTGATGGTATAACATTATATATATTGTGCCCATCCTATGATTTCAAACTCATCCGCTACTCTTATCATAACACAAAGCTTATTAGACTTATACAATACACCGTCAATGCACGATATCTCATCACGAAAGTTCCAATATTGCCTGATAGCGTACGGGAGGTCACTCTTTTCGCGAGGCCAACCATCAAGAATAACATCAAGTAAATCTTGCATTTCATCATCCTTAGCTGTTTGATTCTTTATTTCGGAGTACATTTCCGACGACACAGGTAGGTACGAAATGAGATGGATGTCATTTATGCTTATGTCCGGCACCAGATTTTCACAAGTTTCATTAAGGTACGCACGACTTAAACGATCGGCAAGAAACATTTCTTTTCCTGGCTTATACACCACTTTGATATCATACTTCTGAAGTGCAAGTATAAGTCTCTGGAGTCTGGTTGGACTGTTGAAAATGTGCTCCATTTATCAGGGGGTGTCCATCAAAGCTAGTATCTCAGTTATATGAGGGGTGGTCATTTTTCAATATGCACCATTTGAATACAAAAAATGCCATACATTCCAAATAGCGATGGAATCTTATATCAAGAGGCGAGTACTTTTCTACGCTGATAAAAAAGTTAGTCAATATGACTAACATATGTTAGTCAAACGTTTCCCCCAGGATGACTAACTTAGTTCAGCCAACATGACTGAGGCATAACATTAGTCGAAATTACTAGGGTGCTGTTAGTGATAACGACTAAGAAATGGGGATTCAAAACGACTAATTATTCAAGATGGCCAGGATTTAGTCATAACTTTTCTTAGTCACTGGGAAGGCGAAAATGTAAGTTGCGGAATTATGTTCAAATAATTCCAATACTTGACCAAAGTTACTCAAAATGTTTGTGACTAACACTTCGTGAGTCATATTTAGTCAAAATGTCCAACACAAGGGGGTGGCTGGACAACTTAATGTTACAGCTGGAAAATCAGAAGCCAACCGGGGTAACAATTACATTTCACAGAAATCGCAGTTTCTGATTGAGGATGGGAATACTGCTGGATATCGACGTTGGCGCACCGAATAGAGCATCTGGCCACGTCACTGCTGTAGTCATTTGTGAAAACTGTTCTTGCATCTTCGTATTCGTGTCCTTTACCATTGATAAAACATTTTCATAGGGGGGGCTTTGTCGCTGCGAATCAGAGATGGTTATATGGTCCAGTTTAAAGGGTGTGAAAATCCACAGTTTATATTAAGACCTTCTAGACAAGTTCCTTAACGATGTAACTTTCCATAAATTAGGTAATTTTAGTAGTTACAAGGAACACATACTGCTACACCCTACCCAAGCTGACACACCCTAATGTTTGACAATTTCTAAATATAGGCCATTTCAATCCAAACATTTGACCAAAGGAGGTAAATATGCAAATGTTGGTCTAAAACAAACACATACCCTCTAATAAACTGTTGTAAACACAAAATAAGAGAACAAGTTCAACCTATTGTTGTTGTAAAATTTCCAATTCATATTGTTTCAGGTATCAAATTTCCAACTGTTGAACATGTTGACAAACTGTTGGGGGGCGAGAAACATAACCAACCCCTTGTCGCGACGTCCAAGTGGTTTATACTTGAGATTTCCAGCTGACAAAACATTTTCACAAGGGGGTGAATCGACCACTTGTCGCCACGTCCCTGCTTATCATAGATGGGTATATTATCCGGGTTAAGGGTGCGAAAACTGAAAATTTATGTTCGACACACAATACGAAGACCTTCTAATCACGTTCCTTAACGTTATAACTTTCAATTAACTTTCATAGTACTCAAACATTCCTTTTGATTGGGAGATGTTTGTATATACAAAAACACGTACTATTTGTGATCTATGTTTGTAATCGTGGGTTCATAGTATTAGCGGAATAGTAAATTGTTATTTCTTACAAACAATGGTAGATTCTTACAAATAAAACGCTTCATAGTATTGACCCCTGTCCGCACTTTGACGGACCGGCTTACCTAAGTTTCTTAACAACAAATACCGACTTCAAATTAGCCTTCTCAAGTTAAATATATTGTGTATATATGTCACCAGTTAACTTTTTCATATACATGTATATATATATATATTTAAAAAAAAGGGAAGAAATTCTCCTCTGATGTAGGTGACTGCTGACGTGAAGAATGCAATAGTTTGAAAATTAAGAAAGGTATCCATTCATTGTTGAATATTTATTACATATATGTTATATATATATATATATATATATGGTGTACATTAAATGTGAGTCATCCCCCGCGTGCTTGCCATAAGGGCTGATTGAAATGCTACGCTGATGAGTCAATTAAGCATACATAATATGATGCTGGTAAATAAATTAAGAAATTGCCATTATATAAATAAACAAATGTTAAATAAACATATTTATTGTAAGTGTTTTTCCTGTCCCGAGTTTAATTGACAGTATAAGCTATCTGCACAGTATACAGAAATTATACTCTCCACTGCAGGTCCACAGTGGTCCAATATTGATATGAGACATAGAAAATAATTAATTTATATAAAATGTCTATAAGCATTTTCGTGGCATTGCCACTTTTCAATAGAAGATAACAATGATTATAACTCAACTTAGAGAACACGTTATTTCCTCAGTGAATTAAGTTAAATTTGAAATGTTTCATATAAAAGTGTTCTCTTTATTCTCTATAGATTGGTGGTAAATATAATTCGAACGTAAGCGGTTACAAATCTAGTTTTATTTATTAACAACTGTCCAATTTATGGTGTCGCTGTGTATATCAAAATTGTAAAGAATAAAGCCATATATAGGCATCGTTGACATTTTTACTAATTTCACTAATTTTGGTCTGAAACCGCGCATAAAACCCTACCTAGTATAATGTATTTGCATCCAATTTTATCAGAAAGTGTAAACATATTCAATGAGATATTATTTCATCATGCAATCTATTACAAGAACAGAACATTAGTTTTGTCTATTTGGCTGTGATTACGTTTTAACTTAGTTTAAGCTGATAAATGTATATCAGGACAGTGAACTCAATCTTGCCTGTTGAGTCACAGCAAACATTTTAGTCATTTCAATGACATATCAATAGTTATGCTCCACGCACTGCAACTTGAATTGGCATATTGTGGAATTAGATATACAGAGAAGGTATTTACCAGGCTGCAACTGAAACCATTATTGACCAATTGCGTAAAGCTACAAGCCTATATCATTGTGAAGGACACACACAATTCCATAAATTCTAACTAATTCCGGATTAGTCTATCAACCAGCTCACTATCTAGAATTATTATACGCCACTTTTGTTAGTCAATTGGAAAAACTACTGTTGCACTAAATCAATGATAAGCAATTACTATACCACGCAGTCTCTTTGAAAAGCCGACGAAAATCATACATCGAATGTACGACTCTAGAACTCTCTATTAAAATTAAGTTATGTTTTGAAAGGATTCCCTCCATTCCATTGGAGAGTGGCGCAGACTGTACGCACGATTTCATTGTTTTTTTGCGTAACAGACCACTTCGCGAATCTGAGGTCAATGACGCGTTGACGATTCCCCACTCATTGTTAAACTCAACTATTGTTGGAAAACTGAATACAGGCGACATGTTCATAATTTATTTTACTCATCGCAATACAGCCTTTTACGGGAGACATCATCTTCGAGTTTTTATTATTCAACAATATTCATGACTGATTATTCTTTCGCATCTTGTTGTATTTATAACTATTTCTAACTACTACGATTCTCAGAAACATATACTACGCCATGAATGCACTCCATATTGGGAACGTCATGTTGGGAATTCCGCGTCGTCGTAGAATTGAGATATAATGGATACTTCCAGAGACGTACATCCGCTAGGATATTAGTCGGATTTATTTTCAAAGAGACTGTATACCATGCAGACTTGGATATTAGTGATGGATTAACACATTGTATACCATGTTGACTTGGATGTTAGGTGTTTATTTAGTAACACATTTAGTCATCTGAGTTGATATATGGACAATAACTGTCGTGAGTGCAGCAAACAATTCACTGATTGATTCGATGCACTCACGACAAACAATTCACTGATTGATTCGATGCACTCACGACAATCAATTCACTGATTGATTCGATGCACTCACGACAAACAATTCACTGATTGATTCGATGCACTCACGACAAACAATTCACTGATTGATTCGATGCACTCACGACAAACAATTCACTGATTGATTCGATGCACTCACGACAAACAATTCACTGATTGATTCGATGCACTCACGACAAACAATTCACTGATTGATTCGATGCACTCACGACAAACAATTCACTGATTGATTCGATGCACTCACGACATACAATTCACTGATTGATTCGATGCACTCACGACAATCAATTCACTGATTGATTCGATGCACTCACGACAAACAATTCACTGATTGATTCGATGCACTCACGACAGCAAACAATTCACTGATTGATTCGATGCACTCACGACAAACAATTCACTGATTGATTCGATGCACTCACGACAAACAATTCACTGATTGATTCGATGCACTCACGACAGTTAGTGTCTATATATTTACATACACCTAATATCGCTTCCGTTAAAAATTTAACAAACTCCGCATGAACCCCTTGACCACATTGAAACAGCCGTTCATTTCGTATGTATTGGATAGATCATTTCGACGAGTGTCTTCAGAATTAAGAAGGGTTGCGTTTGCCTTGATTGGAAGTTATCACTCTATTCGCGAGCGCGAAGCGCGAATGAGTAGAGTTAGTAACTCCCAATCAAAACTAACGACACCCTTCTTAATTCTGAAGGCACGAGTGAGATAATCTATCAAATAATGACGATTCGTGAATAATTATGATTCACGATTCTATGCGATTCATTATTCCTAACTGTCACTATAATCGCAAAGCCATATTTCCAATATCTCCTCAGCCAACTTGATTAGGTATAATAAAATTATAATAGTTTATTTCAGGCAATGTTGCCCATATCTATGTATACAATATAATATATAACAACAATGAATCACACATTTTAGCACTAACGTATTTTGAATTGCATTATGTGTATAATATAGAATTCCAATTTAAAAATAGTCTTGACTTATACTTAATATCTGAAGAATGTATACTAGAAATTATTGTATTCGGACATTGACATACTCTCTCTCTCTCTCTGAAGTTATACACAAACTTGCGCAGCAACATAGGAAATGATAACATACAATCAGTAACATACATAGCGCTAGGACTACAATATTTAAAATATCGCATCAACATCCTATATGAATTATTATAACAGATAGACAATTTGTTGTACGTTTTCTGTGAGTAATTAGCCCACAAATGGGCACAATATAATGGCGAAATATAACGAAGAAATAAGAATATCTTGACATCAAAATAACAAAAAGAGAATTTCCGGATTATTACATTCGCTCGAATACATGTGGCACGATATTGACGTTGAATGTCATCGTCTTCAGAGAGATCGTCGCGAATCATGTGATCCATATATTTATAGGAGGAACTGAGTTAACATCGCATCCCTTAAGAAATAGTTTTGGAAAATATTTAATATTCAAAGATTTGGGAATAAAAGCCATGGCAACGGTTTTGGACGTGTTAAAACGTAGGTGAAGTTTAACGGCTTCTGTTTCATAAATAGACAATAGACGACGAAGTCCCATCAAAGATGGAGACACAAGACACAAGTCATGTCATCTGCATAACAAAGATGATTAACTAAAGTCTTACCAATCATGCATTCATTCAGCTTCTCGCTCATGCAATTTATGTATAAATTAAACAAAAAAGGACTTAACACGTTCTCTTGGCGGACGCCACTGGATGGACATAACACAAATGAGTAAGTAGAAACCCAGCGTACACTGAAGTTCTGAGTCTGAAACCACACTCTTAGCAGATAAATAATGTGTGAAGATATTCCTCGTCTATCGAGTTGACAGAATAGAGTGCCGTGGTCAACACGATCGAATGCTTTGCTAGCGTCTAAAAAGAACACAAATGTCGGAGTGTCGTGAAACATATACAGTCTGATACACTCCTTCAATGCGAACACACAATAATCGGCAGACAGTTTCTTCTTAAAGCCAAACTGGTTATTAGTTGTTTGTAATTTATCCTTACATTGAGATAGCAGAATCAGTTCCAGGACCTTGGATAATACACGTGATAACGCGATTGGTCTATAGTTATCTTTGTCAGCTATGTTTCCAGATTTGTTTTTTTTACAATTGGTACTAAAGTTTACATCAAGCATGTCCATAGGTAGATGTCCATGGATAATAATCGAAATAAACAAACATTGTAACAATGTATTTATATAACAGTCGGCAAATTTTAATTGTTCCGATGTTAATCCATCGGCACCACAAGCTTTCCCACAATGGAGCTTTTGGATTGCACCTATCACGTCAGTTTGTGAGACGAGTAGAGACTCGGTGCATTTACCTTCGCTGGCATCTGATATTATGTTGCTCGTAGTTATGTTTGTGTCACAATCAAGTAAGGATTTGAAATGATGAAACCACATGTTGGTTATATCGGTTTCGCCAGTGGCTCCCCCTACAGAACATGGATTACCGCAGTTTTTCCATGAAGCGACCTTTCGCCAAAAGTCAGTGAAATTGTTATCATTGAAGTCCGAAGCTAGCTTGTCGGCTTTCAACATATCGGCGTGTTTTTGCACTTGCGTAGGTCATTTTAAAACGTTTGCGCGCACGATTCATTGTATCATTGTAAAGTTTATTTTCGGAGTATATCTTAGACCTAAGTGATTACATCAAGGCATAAGGTATGTTTTGCTAAAGTTTAACTGGGGTGGGCACTATTTCGTCATAACAAGAATGCGGTGGTGTAAATTAAAGGGGGACTGTACAATAAATCCGGCCATTTATGGGACGATTTACGGGACGTTAATGAGTTATTAACGCGAGACCTAAACTCATTTTAATTATAACTACCATGTTGTTTGTATCGTTCATAGAGCACACGACTGTATTTTTCACTAATTCATGGCCAACACAAGCGTAGTGTCTTCGTCATTAATAGCCACATATTGAACAAAACAAACTTAAGGTATGTATCGTCTAACACGGTAGATGATATATCATTTTGAAGAAAGATTAATCGCGGACATGTCAGGTGATTAATCACATTCAGGAGTTTACGTGAATACCCGGGCTCCACGTTTACATGAATACCCGGGCTCCACGTTTACATGTAGAACGTCGTTTGAATGAACGTCCGTTATAGAAGTGCAATAGAGTGGGACTCGGTGCAAAAACAGCGCCATTCCTTACCGACATCCCAAGCTGTTGTGGACCGAGAATAGTTCATCTAATATACGTTTATACATGTTGGTGTTACAAGCCTATATTAGGGATTTTAAAGTATCAAGTAAAACATTTACGAGAGGGTGTAAACATGTGTCTCAAATGACAGTTTTGACCACCCCCGGCCGGCAAACCTTCCTGCAAAAACAAAACTTACACCCCCAGAATACATGAACATGTTCTCTCGTTTTATTCTCCATACACACTGTAGGGTCCTTCGAAAATACCGATTTAGCATCACCACTATGCATTAGAAGCATATTATATTGAACATAATACTGCATAAAATTAATGTACACATGTAAATTCACCTGCTCTTCATTTTGGAGGAATAAAGAATATTATTATTCATGTAGGTGTGAATAGTATATATATGTAGGTGAGATACTTTTGAAATGATTTTGTAGATTGGATTTGTTGGGAAACTGACTTGAGAAATTCTGAATTATTTGATGTCAAGCCAGACCGTGGACCTTTAGACTAGGGTATTTCTGCTGCCGCTTTGTATAAAAACCTTACTCTCTAAAGCCTCGTCCACACATCGAACCTTACTCCATAAAGTCGCGTCCACACACTGTATCAAACCTTACTCCCTAAAGCCGCGTCCACACACTGGTTACTCTCTAAAGCCGCGTTCACACGCTGTATCAAACCTTACTCTCTAAAGCCGCGTCCACACACTGCAAAAGTTGCCTTGTATTTTTAGGATCTCGTCATAGAAAACCATAATTATGATGCCAGAATATGAGCGGCAACATGCGTTTAACACGTGTCTTTATCCACCATGCGTATAACACGAGTCTTTACCCACCACGCGTATACCACGTGTCTTTACCCACCACGCGTATAACACGTGTCTTTACCCACCACGCGTATAACACGTGTCTTTATCCACCACGCGTATAACACGTGTCTTTACCCACCACGCGTATAACAAGTGTCTTTACCCACCACGCGTATAACACGTGTCTTTACCCACCATGCGTATAACACGTGTCTTTACCCACAACGCGTATAACACGAGTCTTTACCCACCTCGCGTATAACACGTGTCTTTACCCACCACGCGTATACCACGTGTCTTTACCCACCACGCGTATAACACGTGTCTTTACCCACCATGCGTATAACAAGTGTCTTTACCCAACACGCGTATAACGCGAGTCTTTACCCACCACGCGTATATCACGAGTCTTTACCCACCATGCGTTTAACACGAGTCTTTACCCACCACGCGTATAACACGAGTCTTTACCCACCACGCGTATAACACGAGTCTTTACCCGCCGGATTCTTGTGATATAATTGGATGCTATTTACCGTCAATGTTTTTACTTATAATGTATAGTTAGCAGTGACACAGGTACACTGTAAAAATAGGTGTTTAGGATCTCAACACAATCTTAAACGCAATACCGTTACAGTTTTCACACGCGTCAACGCATTTATTTTCTAAATGGAATGTTTATTATCTAAACGTCACGTTTTTAATGAATAAATGTCAAATATGTTTAGAAAATAAACTAATGTGTTTAAGGAATAAACACATAGTGTTAACATGACGTTTAGTTTCTAAACATATTGATGTGTTTATTACCTAAACACCACGTTTGGGTCATTAAACACATATAATGTTTTGGAAATAAACGCATTATAATAACATTCCATTTAGGTTATAAACATAATAATGTGTTTAGCTGATGTGTTGATGTGTTTAGGTTAAAAACACATCCGGGCGTTTATGGGGTTGTTCCACTTTACACACACATGGACACGTTTATAAGACGAAATATGTTTATAAAATAGAATGTGTTTATTCAAGTAACATATTTAACAGTGACAGGATAGTCAAATTTACATATGTGTAACAGCTACAGACAAAACATAATTAAAACAAGTGCACCGCTGGGCGGAGGTGACGCCCCCGACTGTACAATCAGAGAGGATTTTCTTATTTTTGTGCAAATACTTATTAAATGGCACTTTGTAAAGTTATGTTATTCATGAGTATTAGGTACGATAGAAGATGACTTGTTAAAATATGACAACACTTACAGAGACCTCACACGCACGCAATATCAATGATGAAAACCTGAATTTTCTAAGTCCAAAAAGGGGCGTAACTCTGGAAAAAATGGGCGGACGAAACCACGGCTACGGGGAAATCTTGAATTAGCGAAACCAAAGTTATGAGTTGAAACGTTCGTACGAACGGAATTTTCTAAGTCCAAAAAGGGGCGTAACTCTGGAAAAAATGGTCGGACGAAACCGCAGTTATGGGGAAATCTTGTCCCCCCGGCTGGTCTATTAGCATACCAAAGATCAACTGAATTGAGTTAGCGAAACCAAAGTTATGAGTTGAAACGTTCGTACGGACGGAAGGACGACGGAAGGACGGGCGGAAGGAAGGACGGAAGGACGGAGGGCTCCACTATATACCCCCAAATCTCCATCGGAGATCGGGTGCATAATAATGCATTCTCACAGTTCAATAGTTATATACATATTTTCAGGCTGATTTTGATATTAGGTCTAAAAATAGTGATGTTTCCGCTAACAGACGGGGAAAAAATTAGGGGCGGGCGTAAATAAAATTGTTGTTTTTTTTTAACATTCATATATGGATTATATTCATCTGTTTTTCCAAGGGACTTGTAATAAACACAGGGTGCTAAATAAGCACTGTAATGGTGGGGTTTGAACACAAATGAGCCTAACTACATGTACCTTTATTCGGGTCCAGAGAATATAATCAGAGATGATAAAGGAAATTTTAATTAGGTTTTTGCATGTATTAATTTTTTCACGGGTTAGTACAATAGTAGGGGAGGATGTCCGGAAATATCACTATTTGTTTTTACCTAAGCAGTAATGCATTAGGGAAATTTATAAGTTTCTCAGGATTCTTGAGACCTTAAAGGGGTAATGTATTCTAAATCCAGTACTTTTTGGGACCATCTCCTTTTATACTCAACAGATTATGTGTAAGAAATGAATGAATTTGAGCCATGGATTAGTGCAAAATCCACTCATATACTCTATGAACGATGCAAATAAGATAGTAATTATAATGAATATGAATTTATGAATCATTTTAATTATAATTGCCATGATATTTGCATTGTTATTAGAACACATGAGTGTATTTTGCGCTCATCCATGGCTCTAATTTATTCATTTGTTCCATAGATTCTGTTGAGTATAAAAGGAGATGATCCTATAAAATGCCAGATTTAGGGTACATTGGTACAGTCCCCCTTTAAAAACAATGAAAAAACAACTTGCCTAGACAAAGTCCAAAACTAATTGCTACAAAGTAATCTATATATAATTCCAAAATGTTTGCTGCCTTGCACCTAATACAACTGAGATATTCCAATAGTTCTCTGTGGTAATGTCAAAATGTGCTATTTTCCATGACTGCTCATAGTACTGGTGTATACAAATTATGTTTCACATAAATATTAACACATTAAAAAAGACTGCATTATAAACATATTTAATATGTTGCTATAATTTCTACATACTAATGACCTAACAATAGATATGTCGTAATTCGGTCTGGAGCCATGAATATATCCTTGAAAATTCAGCACAAAAGCATATGAAAATAGGCATAACATTGTAGATGGTGCTAAAAGTTATTCCATGAAATATACGGATGGCCTTTGCGCTGTGTATTGTGTTATAAATCTTTGGTTAAAATTGAAGCCAGATTATTTACAACATACCGATATAGCGCTCGCTAATCCTCGCCACTCAAGATATTTCAATATTGATTGGTCACAGTAAATCACTCTCCGAACTTTGTTCATTATTTTGCTTATCAAACACTAATTATGTCATGTATATAAACAAATGCTTAGTTCACACACAGTGTGTTTTGTGGATAACCAACCAACCAAGGACATCAGTGCCGTTTAAATGTTAAATATATCAAATTTGTCTATATAATTATACAAGCTTGACTACAGAAAGATAGTCAAGTAAATGATTATTGTAAACAAACGATAATAGTCATGTTCGAATTAATAAAACATACTTGACACAATTGTGTCTTGCATTTACTATAGCGACGCACATGGTTCAGTGGCTGAAGGATTAGCCAATATGTGTCGACTGTAGTATCAAGATGACACTCTTCAAGCTAATTGAACTATCATTAGATCAGTTGACTACACAAGTAAATGACACTCCTCCATTGGCAAAATAGTCTCTAAGCTCAGACATAATAAATGGCCAAGAGGCATCGAACAGCTTCAAATGTTGAAATGGGTCATTACTATGCAACCAAATCCGAACATCGTCGCCTACAACAACTGCTCCCTCCATCTCCCCGCTGTCCTCAGAAAGAAAGAGCACCAATTTGGGGGCTGTCTGACGATTTGTTTTCGTTTCTTTATCCAAGTCTTCAAACGTTCACACCTTAGAAAGGAAGACACATTCTAATTTATATTTGTGGATTTTAAGGACTAAATTTACTAAAACATGCTCAAAGCGTATTGATTTGTTCACTCAAGAATGAAGCAAATAATAAACACAATGGCACGCATCAAAATCAAATAAACAAACAAACGAACCTGGTGTTTGTTTATATTATGGTGGTAAACATAAAGAGCGTTCTTTGTTGCTGAATTCCTGATATGGAACTAATAAAGAGCGTTTATATCATTTGTGTGTGATTAGCCAGTAACACTGTGCTGTCTTCTGTAACACAACCAGGCTCTTGCTTAGGTAAAATAGAGTAGGTCTTTATGATAGCATGCTGTTTACGCGATGGTCATGGTATATATGATCGAAACTGTATGCGTTTTTGTCCCCCGACGTTTCCGTCGGAGGACTATAGAAATGGCCCTCGTCCGTCCGTCCGTCCGTGCGTCCGTGCGTCCGCACTAACCAGATAGTACTTGTGGGGTGCGATGAATTTAACATGCTTTTCTTCTGCTCTTTAAAAATACGCTCTTTAAAAAATCGTCAGTTGTGGGTTGCACCCCACAAATTACTCAAACAAAAGATCGCATCCCACAAGTATTCATAGGTAAGTGCGGTCACCCCACAAGTATACTCTGGCCCGTCCGAGAGTGGGTACCTTCATGGTGTAATCAACTCCTCCTACAGTTTTAAATGTAGAGATTTTAAACTCTGGGATATTGTTCCTAACATGTTGATGATTTGCAACATCTATATAGCTAATAAAAAATATCATTTTTTCCATATTTTTGGGGGGTTTTCGACTTAGACAATTTGAAAATTTTTGCCTTTTGGATGAGATTGGGTACCTTCATGGTGTAATCAACTCCTCCTACAGTTTTAAATGTAGAGATTTGAAACTCTGGTTTAATTTCTTTAACAGCAGCCATCGACATTTTTTAAAATTTCTTTAACAAAGCGGCCATCGACTTGCCACGTTGTCGGGGGACACTGTGGTTGGCCGACCTTTTATTCTGTTTACGGTGATTGGAACAAATATGAATATTTTCGACAACTAAGGCCTCCCGTGCCTTTAATATTCCATGTTATTTGTTTGACAAACACTGCATGTCCTGAATCAAAATTGATTTGCACAATTGCCAACATCTGATTTGTGTTAAAAAAAACTAATTTTAGTAGAAAAATATTGACAGTAGTTCGGCTGAAACGACGATAGCTGTCAGTTGAAGGAAGTCCTGTTGAATGTTGATTGCGAAAAACATTTTCGACTTTTCGTTGCCTGAAACGGAAGTGCAGTTTGGAAATCCATGCATTACCCGCTTCAAAATCCACCCCGCTCGTGGCTGCGGCCCTCGTAATCTGATTTTGGAACATCATGCTGATATTTAGATTCCTAACTATCAAAAGATCAGAATAAATTTAGATTCTCCTCACTCTCAATGGATTTTGAGCCCCGCATAGGCAATGGTAGAGACCTCATTGATAAACAGAAAAGTGCCACAAATAATAATAATATACGTGCATTTTATATTTCTAATACATAATCTGTCTGCTAAGTCACATGTGTTAGCTCAATTGATGGCAGGATTAGGCACTAAATTTATCATTTTGGAAACTCAAGAATTTACATAAAGTCATCTCAAATAGGGAAAAGAGTTGGACTTTACCTTTTTGACATCAATGACCGTCTTTGTCTTTTGCCCTTTCCATTTAAAAAGGCCTGTCTGCTTCTCCAACCATTTCCATGTTTTGATGAAGGTCTCGGTTCCTGTTACCTGAAGAAAAATAATCAAGGTTTTACCACTCACAGAAATATAATGGGCCGAATCCTCAAAATCGCACATAAATTATTTTGCCGATCGCTTCGTATAATGTTTGAAAGCACTGATATGATGAGACATGATATCTGGTGTGGTTGAAATGACACTTTGTATTGCTTCCTGTGAAAGTCTGTGTTTGGTTTCCAAAGATAAGAGATAGGCAGCACTGTATGAAATTAAACAGTTTGGTTGAAGCAAGTTATTTGGCATATGCATGTCACTAGGAAGATTGTCATTATATTCTTCTGCCTCGTCGAACATAACTCAATCACTTGTGCTTGTCAGAGAATCATTCACAGAAGAGTGCCCCCGTTTCATATGCATTTTAAAAGCTGGCCAACTTTTCGTAGTGTAAGCACACGATTCAACTGTACAATTAAAAATGAACATCTTATCAAATTTATGAAAGCGAACAACATGATAACAAAATTGTCTATAATTATGCGATTCGTAATAACACATAGTGCATTTGAGGACATTCATTTTGAGAATTCTAATTGATCTATTGTTGAACTTGAAATTATTTAAATTATTGATAAGATTCAATGAGATTTAACTGAATATTTAAGGATACGGGCGGTGTTGGCGGTGGGTATGCTTTTAAAATATTCACCTCCACCAAAAACCGCCTTAAACAGAAAGAATAATAAAATATAGACATACCTTGTTCTTATACCAATCAGAAATATGGCATAAACAGTATGTTATTGTCAAATGTTTTTCCTTTGTTATGTAAACAAAAGCAAAAAACGTTACAGAACCTGGCTTTTGTTTAGATCCGGATATGGTCAACATAAAGAGCGTTATTTGTTACTGTAGTCCTGATATTGAAACAATAAAGAGCGTTTATATCATTTGTGTGTGAATAGCCAATAAAATTTCGCTGTGTATGTTAATAGAAGCAAAACGTCTACATAACAAGATCATGCTCTTGTTTACGTACACCATCGTACACCTTGACGACAATATACTATTTACGCGCTGATTATGTTTGGCATATGAACAAAACTATGTATATTTTAATATTCCTTCTGCTGATGGCGATTTGAACAAATATGAATAATTCTGCAACGAACGCCGCCCGTGCCTTTAATTATTTGGTTAAAATTTCACAAAATATATAATGATTACTACCATCTATTCTATGTAAAACTAGGGACAGCACAATTTTTTGTCTTGAAATTAAGTTAATGCAATGATGGTTTGAAATTAAAATTTAATGTGGTTCAAATCAAAGCCCAAAATTATATATTTATAATATAATTATATACCACACATTACCAGAATTTTCTCACAGAATTTTAGTTTACATGTTATTGTTCAGTGTTGTTACGTCAGTGTTGATGTTCAATTATTGTCAATATGAATTTTCAAAAATATGGATTAAAAACTTGAAAAAGTAACACAATAAACTTGCCATACATGTACTATGATTATAGCCTACTAGTATATCGGTAAAGTTAAGTGCAATAGTAGTATTAGTACATGTAATAATCATGTAGCTAGGCTACATGTATATATTAAACTTAAACATTAAATAAAAGTTAAAAATCATATGAATACAAACTTTTAAAAAGATTTATTTGGGAAAATTGGGTAAATTTTCTAAATTAGTCCTTACATGTACTGTATGATATGAATTTCTAGTTTTAATACTCAAATTGTTAGATGAGTCGCAGTCGCAGAGCAGTAATGGCCGTCAGCCACTTTCAGTTTGACTGTGAGTGACTTGTCAGCAGATTTTACTTGTTTTCGATAGGTTTTAAAAGTAGATCAATCGCAGTTGCAAAGAAAATGTACTTACTAATTTCAGGAAGTATCCAAGAATTGAAATATTGCTGTTGTTATCTTGTTGTGGAAATAAACAAACCGACACAAACTCTGATCAACGACTCAATACCGACATCCTTGTTCGTCTTCATCTTTGAATAACGTGCTGCCAACACGCGCATGCGCCGGAATCAAAATATGTGGGTCGGTGCTGTGAAATCGCGGAATCGAATTACACCCTAAACGCCAATATATCTGTCAATGGGTCTGTCTGGTTAAACACATCGTTTAGCTTGATGTCGTATAACAATTCAAGAAGAATATGGCCGAACAAGGTCATCGTTGTTATCGACATACAATAATGCTGCCACACGCAGGGAATCTTGGGGCTCCTATGTTCCGCACGCTCTATTTGTTGCATATGAATCGGGAGGGGTAATACAATGAATAAACATTCGCCGTAATCAACACCCAGATCCTGGTGGGTTTTTTCCCCGATTTTCTGCAATAATGACATTAATGTGTACACAATCAGCGGGTTCAATTTATGTCTAGACTGAGCATTGATAATTTCTACAATCCATGTAGCTAATACATTATATTTGTTGTATAGACTGTATGGTATATGCCCTATATGCTATTGCAACAAGTTAAACACTTTGTCGCTATACGCCTACACATAAACACATATAGGTATAATCCATCAAAATATGAAACGTGCCGTTTAGGTTCCAAACATTTTATAAACAGCTAAATGCCTATTAAACGCATATAACGTCAATTAGTATTTACAGTGTATATTTTATAGGACTGTTTGCGTTGTTTTCTGGTACATTACAATATATAGCTCGCTGTATCGGAAATTTGCGAACAATCGAGTGTGTGAACCCGGTCTAATAGTTGGATGCTATTTACAGTCAATGTTTTTACTTCTAATGTATAGTTAGCCGTGACAGAGATATATTGTATAGGATTGTATGCGTTGTTTTCTGGTACAGTATATATAGCTTGTTGTATCGGAAAGTTTGCAAACACGCGAGTGTGTGAACTCGGACTAAAAGCAGGATTCCTTCATTTTAACTTATCAGTGTACTATGTGTTCGTGTAACAACGAGGATAGAAAACTCTCACATATTTATATAGATAGTCTGTCGATCCAACAGCCTGCATGGAATATTGCGTCAAATGTCACATGTAAAATAATTGCGAAGCCAGGGCCATAACTCTTTCCCTCCATAGTAATTCTTAATTCGACTTCCCCAGAACCATCGGGCCTAGGTAGCTTATATTTGATGTGGAGGCTCCTCGGATTACTGGAGTTCAGTCTTGTTAAAATGGGGGTCATTGTGATTTACCAGAAACCCGAATACTCAGGCCATGCGCACGGGTGTAGATATAAAACAATGTGTGATCCTCCGTAGGATAGGGTATCATATAATATGTTATCCTCATCTCAGGAGTCACTCGTGTCTCAATGAAGGCAGGACCATATATCAAAATGAGAGGATATGGTGATCCCAAGAAAAGAGGACCACCATATCCTCTCATTTTGATATGTGATCCTAAAATAAGAAAATATTGTTATTAACTAAATAACGGAAATATTTGAAGAAGTGTTTTTGACGAAATAACATAAATATTTGAAGAAGTGTTTTAAAGAGCGTGATTTCTTGTTTTGTACTTGTATATAGATTCCCAGATTACATGTAATACTCTTGATATACCAGTATTATCAGTGATATAGATTCCCATATTACATGTAATACTCTTGATATACCAGTATTATCAGTGATATAGATTCCCATATTACATGTAATACTCTTGATATACCAGTATTATCAGTGATATAGATTCCCATATTACATGTAATACTCTTGATATACCAGTATTATCAGTGATATAGATTCCCAGATTACATGTAATAGTGTTGATATACCGGTATTATCAGTGATATAGATTCCCATATTACATGTAATACTCTTGATATACCAGTATTATCAGTGATATAGATTCCCATATTACATGTAATACTCTTGATATACCAGTATTATCAGTGATATAGATTCCCATATTACATGTAATACTCTTGATATACCAGTATTATCAGTGATATAGATTCCCATATTACATGTAATACTCTTGATATACCAGTATTATCAGTGATATAGATTCCCATATTACATGTAATACTCTTGATATACCAGTATTATCAGTGATATAGATTCCCAGATTACATGTAATAGTGTTGATATACCGGTATTATCAGTGATATAGATTCCCATATTACATGTAATACTCTTGATATACCAGTATTATCAGTGATATAGATTCCCAGATTACATGTAATAATGTTGATATACCGGTATTATCAGTGATATAGATTCCCATATTACATGTAATAGTGCTGATATACCGGTATTATCAGTAAGGTTATGATAAATGTCTAACAGGAGAGCTTGAAGTACCAGTTGTAATTTAGTTTGGTCCAGTTGGGAGGTAATGGGCGATGATCTATTGGAGGTCGGGTGTGCAGTTAGAAATTTCAACGTGGCACCCCACTCCCTCACCGTTCAACGAAGACCCTTTACCTGTGTTCCTCTTTAGAAGTACTTGCTTCAAAGTGATCTGACAAGTACTGAATATTGTAGTCTTCAGAGTCCCAGTCTCAACAGTCTTTACAGTCTGGTGAGCGACGTCAGTCATTGATTGTATATTCTTAGATCGAAGCCATCGCCTGTCTGGTATTCGTATTGACGTCCGAGGAGTGCATCGTATTTATAAATGACCCACCCGATATTCAACAACAAATAAGATGCAATGTCTAAAAAACAAAGTTTTGCTTTCCAGTCCGCTATAATGTAAATATAATTTAAACGGACATGCATGGCTCATTCGTGCGTCAAAATTATGTCTTCGTAATTTGGAAGGAGGTATTAGATAGGCTGACAAATACACGAAATATGTATACACCGGCTTCGTATGCTCTTAAAATACCTTCCACGATCAGAGCCATCTTCCGTCTGTTTTCAATGTTTCAATGAAATAAACACTCTTTATTTCTACCATATCAGGAATAGACACAGAAGTGAAATAAACGCTCTCTATTTCTACCATATCAGGAATAGACACGGAGTGTCCTTTTCTGCTCCATGCAATGCAAATGGCTGTTTTTATTTTGGACCCAAAGATCGTGTTCAAAGTTGAATTGTGTATTACTTCAATGCGTCTTTCTGTGAAATATAATCTTCGTATAGAAAGGTAATTCCAGTATTCATCGACCTATTTCGATATTTTGGAGCGCAGCCGCCTAGTGGCTTTAGGAACATAAAAATAGGCTTAAGAATTATCTTACGATAATTATTTCGGGAAAGATAAGTTACATTTTGACGCCAATGAATCCACGGAATCCTCTTTATTTTCTTCGCACGCCCTATCATTGCAAAATAGAAACAATGCACTGAAGGGTTCATTTGTTCGACCAATGATTTCGGGTACATAAAACGTATAAATAGTCATTTTATGTTGTCATATCGAACGGGGAACCTTCAAACGTGTTTCAATGGGGCGGCTAGTCGGGGCCACTCTTTCTAATATTCGACACCATTGTAACTCGTACAATATACCGCGGGGTGCATAAAATAAATACGACAGTTTTAAGTATGAACAATATATATTTCCACAATAATAATATACAATTAGCAATATCTCCGCATGTTTTTGTATGGTCCTCTTGGCTATTGTATCAATGTTTATGTCGATAGTCGTGAGTGCTATATTGCAGTTTATGGTAACTTTTCGAATAATAAACTACTACTGATAATAATTGCGACTAGATAATACATATATAGTAGTCGTAAATATTTGGGACAATCCAAAAACTTTTTACTTTTGTGAGAAATTGGTGTCCTTCAAACTTATTGTCACTCACAGTAAGGTGATATGATTATGTGTGTCGTGATTGTTTTCTACTTAATTATATGCTGTTATCAGATCATATTAATTAAATGCTGTTATCAGATCATATTAATTATATGCTGTTATCAGATCATATTAATTATATGCTGTTATCAGATCATATTAATTATATGCCGTTATCAGGTCATATTAATTATATGCTGTTATCAGATCATATTAATTATATGCTGTTATCAGATCATATTAATTATATGCTGTTATCAGATCATATTATTATATGCTGTTATCAGATCATATTAATTATATGCTGTTATCAGATCATATTAATTATATGCTGTTATCAGATCATATTAATTAAATGCTGTTATCAGATCATATTAATTATATGCTGTTATCAGGTCATATTAATTATATGCTGTTATCAGATTTTAATAAGTGGTAGTCTCTGCGGCTGCATGCATGCAAAGCTCGCGTGTCCATGGTTGGCTTCTCGCAACCGCAATCGATATGGCAAAACGACTACTGATGGACAGAACACAAATTATAGTGACGTAATACCCTATTCGTAATTCTTATCAGTAGTAGTTCATTGTGCGAAAGGTGATATTGTCTCTCCGCTCGATATGTGATATCCAAGATCAATCACATCACTGGCCCGGTGTTAACACTTCACGTCATGTGCTCTGAATGAGACTTAAAATAATAGTTATTAGCCCGACATGGTCATAACAGTTAGTCTATAGTTAAAGGTACTCAATCCGATCAGACGGTCCCCATACCATCAAGATACAACAACAACAACATTTCTTCAAAATACGCTTTTGTTATAAGAATCGATAATGCTAACCACTGTCAACTATGGTATCAAATTTCCAAAAACTTGTTATTTATCAACATTTTGTTCAACAAAATATGGCCATATTATCACGTAATTATCACGGAATTTACCGTATTACACTTGATTTTAGAGTTATCCATCTTCATCCGCAATTTTGTCCGAGACCCTCAGTTTGACCACGTGTTTCTGGGCCACATATTATTACACATCTCGAGAAATAACAAACTTCAAAAATCGATAACTGATTACTCTGAGCTTTGATGGGTGGGTTCCTCGACTCAATCAAATATTGTTCACCCCCGAAGCCAAAGAACTAGTAATTTAGGAGCGTCTGATCGGATTACGTACCTTTAAATAAAATCATGATCGTCGCATGCAGTAGATGCATGTGAACAATTATATATATATATATATATATCCTTTTATTGCCTCCACGATCGGAGAGTTAAATTTAAATAACATAGTTATAAACAATTATAATACAAAAATGACAGTGGAATATATTCACATTTAAGGAATATGACAACTCAAAATAAAGCGAGATTACGCACACAGTTACACGCACACACACTGAGTCTCAGGCACATGCAACCACCCAGCCGCGCACAGGCGTACACGTAAACACGCAAAATATATTGTTGCCTGTTGGAAAATGTGCTACATGTAGGTGTTTTTAAGAATTTTAATGCTTCGATGCTTTTATAATTTTCATGTTCATGATGTAATCATTTTATTTGAAAGCGATATTGCTGTTCGGAGTCAGCGTATAATGAACACGACAATTTGCATGTAGTGTAACAGGAGATGAGTGTACTTATAACATGTAGTGTAACAGGAGATGGGTGTACTTATAACATGTAGTGTAACAGGAGATGGGTGTACTTATAACATGTAGTGTAACAGGAGATGAGTGTACTTATAACATGTAGTGTAACAGGAGATGGGTGTACTTATAACATGTAGTGTAACAGGAGATGGGTGTACTTATAACATGTAGTGTAACAGGAGATGGGTGTACTTATAACATGTAGTGTAACAGGAGATGGGTGTACTTATAACATGTAGTGTAACAGGAGATGAGTGTACTTATAACATGTAGTGTAACAGGAGATGAGTGTACTTATAACATGAAGTGTAACAGGAGATGAGTATACTTATATCACGTAGTGTAACAGGAGATGAGTGTACTTATAACACGTAGTGTAACAGGAGATGAGTATACTTATAACATGAAGTGTAACATGAGATGAGTATACTTATAACATGAAGTGTAACATGAGACGAGTGTACTTATAACATGTCGTGTAACAGGAGATGAGTGTACGTATAACATGTCGTGTAACAGGAGATGAGTGTACTTATAACATGAAGTGTAACAGGAGATGAGTGTACTTATAACATGAAGTGTAACAGGAGATGAGTATACTTATATCACGTAGTGTAACAGGAGATGAGTGTACTTATAACACGTAGTGTAACAGGAGATGAGTATACTTATAACATGAAGTGTAACATGAGATGAGTATACTTATAACATGAAGTGTAACATGAGACGAGTGTACTTATAACATGTCGTGTAACAGGAGATGAGTGTACGTATAACATGTCGTGTAACAGGAGATGAGTGTACTTATAACATGAAGTGTAACAGGAGATGAGTGTACTTATAACATGTAGTGTAACATGGAATGAGTGTACTTATAACATGCCGTGTAACAGGAGATGAGTGTACTTATAACATGTAGTGTAACAGGAGATGAGTGTACGTATAACACGTAGTGTAACATGGGATGAGTGTACTTATAACATGTCGTGTAACAGGAGATGAGTGTACGTATAACATGTCGTGTAACAGGAGATGAGTGTACATATAACACGAAGTGTAACAGGAGATGAGTGTACTTATAACATGTAGTGTAACATGGAATGAGTGTACTTATAACATACCGTGTAACAGGATATGAGTGTACTTATAACATATAGTGTAACAGGAGATGAGTGTACTTATAACACGTAGTGTAACATGGGATGAGTGTACTTATAACATGTCGTGTAACAGGAGATGAGTGTACGTATAACATGTCGTGTAACAGGAGATGAGTGTACTTATAACATGAAGTGTAACAGGAGATGAGTGTACTTATAACATGTAGTGTAACATGGAATGAGTGTACTTATAACATACCGTGTAACAGGAGATGAGTGTACTTATAACATGTAGTGTAACAGGAGATGAGTGTACTTATAACACGTAGTGTAACATGGAATGAGTGTACTTATAACATGTCGTGTAACAGGAGATGAGTGTACTTATAACATGTCGTGTAACAGGAGATGAGTGTACTTATAACATGTAGTGTAACATGGGATGAGTGTACTTATAACATGTAGTGTAACAGGAGATGAGTATACTTATAACATGTAGTGTAACATGGGATGAGTGTACTTATAACATGTCGTGTAACAGGAGATGAGTGTACTTATAACATGAAGTGTAACAGGAGATGAGTATACTTATAACATGTAGTGTAACATGGGATGAGTATACTTATAACATGTAGTGTAACATGGGATGAGTGTACTTATAACACGTAGTGTAACATGGGATGAGTGTACTTATAACACGTAGTGTAACAGGAGATGAGTATACTTATAACATGTAGTGTAACATGATATGAGTATACTTATAACATGAAGTGTAACAGGAGATGAGTATAGTTATAACATGAAGTGTAACAGGAGATGAGTGTACTTATAACATGTAGTGTAACATGGAATGAGTGTACTTATAACATGTCGTGTAACATGAGATGAGTGTACTTATAACATGTCGTGTAACATGAGATGAGTGTACTTATAACATGTAGTGTAACAGGAGACGAGTGTACTTATAACATGAAGTGTAACCGGAGATGAGTGTACTTATAACATGTAGTGTAACAGGAGATGAGTGTAGTTATAACATGTCGTGTAACAGGAGATGAGTGTACTTATAACATGTAGTGTAACAGGAGATGAGTGTACCTATAACATGTAGTGTAACAGGAGATGATTGTACTTATAACATGTCGTGTAACAGGAGATGAGTGTACCTATAACATGTAGTGTAACAGGAGATGAGTGTACTTATAACATGTAGTGTAACATGATATGAGTATACTTATAACATGAAGTGTAACAGGAGATGAGTATACTTATAACATGTAGTGTAACAGGAGACGAGTGTACTTATAACATGAAGTGTAACAGGAGATGAGTGTACTTATAACATGTAGTGTAACAGGAGACGAGTGTTCTTATAACATGAAGTGTAACAGGAGATGAGTGTACTTATAACATGTAGTGTAACAGGAGATGAGTGTACTTATAACATGTAGTGTAACATGAGATGAGTATACTTATAACATGAAGTGTAACAGGAGATGAGTGTACTTATAATATGTATTGTAACAGGAGACGAGTGTACTTATAACATGAAGTGTACCAGGAGATGAGTGTACTTATAACATGTAGTGTAACAGGAGATGAGTGTACTTATAACATGTAGTGTCACATGAGATGAGTATACTTATAACATGAAGTGTAACAGGAGATGAGTATACTTATAACATGAAGGGTAACAGCAGATGAGTGTACTTATAACACGTAGTGTAACAGGATATGAGTGTACTTATAACACGTAGTGTAACAGGAGATGAGTATACTTATAACATGAAGTGTAACAGGAGATGAGTATACTTATAACATGAAGGGTAACAGCAGATGAGTGTACTTATAACACGTAGTGTAACAGGATATGAGTGTACTTATAACACGTAGTGTAACAGGAGATGAGTGTACTAATAACATGTAGTGTAACAGGAGATGAGTGTACTGATAACATGTAGTGTAACAGGAGATGAGTGTACTTATATCATGTAGTGTAACAGGAGATGAGTGTACTTATAACATGTAGTGTAACATGGGATGAGTGTACTTATAACACGTAGTGTAACAGGAGATGAGGGTACTTATAACATGTAGTGCAACAGGAGATGAGTGTACTTATAACATGTAGTGTAACAGGAGATGAGGGTACTTATAACATGAAGTGTAACAGGAGATGAGTGTACTTATAACATGTAGTGCAACAGGAGATGAGTGTACTTATAACATGTAGTGTAACAGGAGATGAGTGTACTGATAACATGTAGTGTAACAGGAGATGAGTGTACTTATATCATGTAGTGTAACAGGAGATGAGTGTACTTATAACATGTAGTGTAACAGGAGATGAGGGTACTTATAACATGTAGTGTAACAGGAGATGAGTATACTTATAACATGTAGTGTAACAGGAGATGAGTGTACTTATAACATGTAGTGTAACAGGAGATGAGTGTACTTATAACACGTAGTGTAACAGGAGATGAGTGTACTTATAACATGTAGTGTAACAGGAGATGAGGGTACTTATAACATGTAGTGTAACAGGAGATGAGGGTACTTATAACATGTAGTGTAACAGGAGATGAGGGTACTTATAACATGTAGTGTAACAGGATATGAGTGTACTTATAACATGTAGTGTAACAGGAGATGAGTGTACTTATAACATGTAGTGTAACAGGAGATGAGTGTACTTATAACATGTAGTGTAACAGGAGATGAGGGTACTTATAACATGTAGTGTAACAGGAGATGAGTATACTTATAACACGTAGTGTAACAGGAGATGAGTGTACTTATAACATGTAGTGTAACAGGAGATGAGGGTACTTATAACATGTAGTGTAACAGGATATGAGTGTACTTATAACATGTAGTGCAACAGGAGATGAGGGTACTTATAACACGTAGTGTAACAGGAGATGAGGGTACTTATAACATGTAGTGTAACAGGAGATGAGTATACTTATAACACGTAGTGTAACAGGAGATGAGTGTACTTATAACATGTAGTGTAACAGGAGATGAGTGTACTTATAACATGTAGTGTAACAGGAGATGAGGGTACTTATAACATGTAGTGTAACAGGAGATGAGTATACTTATAACATGTAGTGTAACAGGAGATGAGTGTACTTATAACACGTAGTGTAACAGGAGATGAGTGTACTTATAACATGTAGTGTAACAGGAGATGAGTGTACTTATAACATGTAGTGTAACAGGAGATGAGTGTACTTATAACACGTAGTGTAACAGGAGATGAGTGTACTTATAACATGTAGTGTAACAGGAGATGAGGGTACTTATAACATGAAGTGTAACAGGAGATGAGTGTACTTATAACATGTAGTGCAACAGGAGATGAGTGTACTTATAACATGTAGTGTAACAGGAGATGAGTGTACTTATAACATGTAGTGTAACAGGAGATGAGTGTACTTATAACATGTAGTGTAACAGGAGATGAGTGTACTTATAACATGTAGTGCAACAGGAGATGAGTGTACTTATAACATGTAGTGTAACAGGAGATGAGTGTACTTATAACATGTAGTGTAACAGGAGATGAGTGTACTTATAACATGTAGTGTAACAGGAGATGAGTGTACTTATAACATGTAGTGTAACAGGAGATGAGTGTACTTATAACATGTAGTGTAACAGGAGATGAGTGTACTTATAACATGTAGTGTAACAGGAGATGAGTTTACTTATAACATGTAGTGTAACAGGAGATGAGTATACTTATAACATGAAGGGTAACAGCAGATGAGTGTACTTATAACACGTAGTGTAACAGGATATGAGTGTACTTATAACACGTAGTGTAACAGGATATGAGTGTACTTATAACACGTAGTGTAACAGGAGATGAGTATACTTATAACATGTAGTGTAACAGGATATGAGTGTACTTATAACACGTAGTGTAACAGGAGATGAGTATACTTATAACATGTAGTGTAACAGGATATGAGTGTACTTATAACATGTAGTGTAACAGGAGATGAGTATACTTATAACATGTAGTGTAACAGGATATGAGTGTACTTATAACACGTAGTGTAACAGGAGATGAGTATACTTATAACATGTAGTGTAACAGGAGATGAGTATACTTATAACATGTAGTGTAACAGGAGATGAGTGTATTTATAACATGTAGTGTAACAGGATATGAGTGTACTTATAACACGTAGTGTAACAGGAGATGAGTATACTTATAACATGTAGTGTAACAGGAGATGAGTATACTTATAACATGTAGTGTAACAGGAGATGAGTATACTTATAACATGTAGTGTAACAGGAGATGAGTATACTTATAACATGTAGTGTAACAGGAGATGAGTGTATTTACAACATGTAGTGTAACATGAGATGATTTTACTTATAACACTGCGTTCAACGACATAATTATTTTACTGCGTGATTATTTATAATGGAAATAAGACTATACGGTATTTATTTTTCACGTTTTATTGATAATGGTGATTTTACAGACTTCAAAGTTATTTTGCATACCCCCACTTCGAATGCATCCTGTGTCCATCATTCGCATTAGAAAACGATGTTATCGTGCACACTATCCGAAAATAACGCCACTGTTACGGTAATAAATTAAAACTAGATATTTATATCACATGTATATCTATAATCTCTACGAATGTTACGATAATCAATGAGAAATAGATAGTTGTATTAATATATTACGTGTACATGTATAACATGTCAGAATCTTACGATAATAAATGAGAATGTTACGATAATCAATGAGAAATATATAGTTGTATTAATGTATTACATGTACATGTATAATATGTCAGAATGTTACGATAATCAATGAGAAATAGATAGTTGTATTAATGTATTACATGTATAATCTCTCCGAATGTTACGATAATAAATGAGAAATAGATAGTTGTATTAATGTATTACATGTACATGTATAATCTCTCCGAATGTTACGACAATCAGTGAGAAATAGATAGTTGTATTACTGTATTACATGTACATGTATAATCTCTTCGAATGTTACGATAATCAATGAGAAATAGATAGTTGTATTAATGTATTACATGTACATGTATAATATGTCAGAATCTTACGATAATAAATGAGAATCTTACGGTAATCAATGAGCAATAGAGTTGTATTACATGTACATTTATCATCTCCGAATGTTCCGATAATCAATATGAAATATATAGTTGTATTACATGTACATGTATAACCTCTCCGAATGTTATGGTAATCAATGAAAAATAGATAGTTTTATTACACACTTAGTCGTGATTTATAAGGATTTCTCGTTGAATTAAAAGTGATAATGTCACACCTGTGAATTACGTCACCGGCGAGAGCACGCGATTTTTGACAGTTCCCGTAGCCCCGCCCTAAGCCGGAACTATTTTTGTTTACGTAAACAGGAAGCGCGTGTTTGAGCTGTCATCTGCGCTGTCAAAATGTCTGACAATACAGATATCGACGATTTCACGAGATATTTCATGTTATCAGAATTTGAAGAGCTTCCACCTCCAAATAGACCACTTGAGAGCAACAGTGATGAAATTACAGAATTATCTGATACAATTATGCCAGTATTGGCCGGCTCGAACTCTGAAAGTGAAACTGGTACATTTCGACTTCGTACCGAAATGAACAGTCAACAACAACTTGAAGTTGAACAAGGTGAAGGTGTTTTGAGCTCAGGCGTTAGGCCTACTAACAGTCGGTTTGGGCTGATAGATCAGGGAGCCATTTCAGACTTTATTGCTGATCAAGAAAATTTGAACACACGTAAAAAAACTGAAAGTGACATGCGTCTGTTTAGTGTATAGTTACATACTAAGTGTTGTCATCACTAAATCCAGCATTCTGGTTGGTCGGCGCCCACGTGGCTAGTTGCAATTATTTCTCGGTGAATGCGCAACTGCTAATAACTGCAAGCTCATAACAACATCGATACATCATTTGGGTTTGGGAAGACGAACGCGTAATGTTTTGGGCGCATTTGGATTCGCGCAGGATTGACTTAATAAATCATCGGGTTTCAATTGTTCCTGTTAACTTTTGCCAAGGGTGCTATGGGATATTTTGGGCTGGTTTTGTCATGATACACTTTTCGATTTAAATACATTTACAAAAGTGGCTTTTTCGCTAAATGTATATAAATATAAGGATTAACTGTCATGTGGACTGTTTTTATGGAGATGTAACGGTGAGGTTAGAAGTCATAACTTGTATGTAAAACCCTTCGGGTTTTACACAAGTTATGACCACTTACCTCACGGTTGCATATCCATAAAAACAGTCCACATGACAGTTAATCCTTATATAACATGTACCCGTATAGTTCAGTGCATTTGTGGTTTCACCCAGAACTAATTGCGACATAATTTTGTTTTGCTGGAATAGGAACATAAACCCTCCATACACAAAATACTAAAATTCAGCAAAATCTGAAAAGGGGAATTGGGTGATTTTCGTGAAATAAATGTGAAAATTCCGTCAAATGAGCCAAATGCTGTATGTTATGGTCAATTATTGAATAAAATGTAGACCAAACTGAAGGGCTTTATCAGTGTGGTTTCCTCACTAAATTAAACACAAAATGTGATTATTATGGCATCTATGATTAAGAAGAACAAGATATTCTCTAACAAAATGTGTGTTCCATTGTGTGGACTAATCTGAGTGATCATTTCTTTCCACAATGGCATTTTAGTATCTCGGGGTGCAGCATAGGAAAAATTTATAATGTCATTAAACCTTATCCAAGTTTCAGTAAATATCTAATTCGCATACCATTTTATTTGTCAGAACATTTGACAACAATCCGAACATCTAATCATAGGTTACCAAACGAAATGTGTAGATGGAAATCTAACAAAAGTGAAAAAAAAGCAAAATATGTGGTGTTTTAGAGGATGAATTCCATTTTGTTTTAGAATGTGACGTAATTAAAGACCTCAGAGAGAAATACATCCCACAATATTATTGGAAATATCCCGTTAGAGAGAAATTCCACGATTTACTCACTATATGTAACGTGGCAATACTGAAACGAATTTGCATATTTATAAAACTTGCATTCAAACGGATAAAATAGTAATCTCATATGAAGGAAGCAGTGAAGCTGGGGTACAGAACATAATGGAAAGAGCTAGTATTTCCGTTATGTTGTGTAAATCATGTTTCATTGTTAAATATGAAAATACTACTGCACTGAAATTATTCAACAAATTGTATACCCAGTGCCACTTAGCCAGATCAGTAAAATTCATCTTTGTATATATGTATATATATTATTGACTAATGTATGTTATATTCATATTAAGTACTATGTCATATAACATGTGTTATTGGTGGAACAATAACTAAATATATCAAACATAATTATTCGACGTCATGTAACTCAATAAATTAATATCCATATGCTCTGGTTTTCTCGTAGCCGTTTGAGAATACTGATTGAACAAAATGTGAAGGAATTTCCAAATGCATTGGAGACGAAAATTAAACTATGGCCCTGTGAACTCTTAGTCTAGCATCTTTTCCGAAAATCCTATTGTGGGGCATTTTTGTCATTTTTGTATTGATACCTTTACAATTTGTTGAAACTATAGTATACTCAAAAGGTTATTAGAAATGCAGGGTTTATGGATATCGAATTATTGAGTTACTCGACCTCAAATATTGCATATCATCACACGAGTTCATTGTCAGAGACAAATTTGACAAAGTCCATACGATGGAACACACATTTTGTTTGAGAATATATTCTTCTTGATCATAGAAGCACATATTAATCATGTTTTGTGTTTACTCTAGTGAGGAAATTACTAAAACACTAAAAAATCCCTTCAGTTGGCTCTAGTTTTCAAAATAATTAATCATAAAATTTGGTTCATTATGCGAAATTGAGGCTCTGAAATAGGTAAACTCCCGTTTTTGAAGGCACACAACTCGAAAAATACTTAAGGAATCTGGGAATAGTTTTCATTTCTGGATTCCGGAAATTGATGTCGACACAATAGACATGATATTTGTAGGACTTGTAAATTTGATTTGTTTATATACATCCATGAAAATCCATAAATTGATAATTTGACCAAATTTCCCCAAATTTATTTCACAAAATTCACCAATTTCCATTTTTCCGATTTTTGCTGATTTTTATAATGGAGGGTTTAAGTATATATTCCAGCAATTATTTCCGGGTTTGGCATGTTTTCTCATAAATGCACTGGACCAGTATATTAACTAAGAACATTACGGCAATCAATGAGAAATCTACTTGTGTACATGTAGTTGTATTACATGTATATGTATAATCTCACCGAATGTTACGATAATTAATGTGAAATAGATAGTTGTATTACATATACATGTATAATCTCACCGAATGTTACGGCAATCAATGAGAAATATATAGTTGTAATGCAATCATGTATAATCTCACCGAATGTTACGGCAAACAATGAGAAATATATAGTTGTAATGCAATCATGTATAATATCTCCGAATGTTACGGTGATCAATGAGAAATATATAGTTGTTTTACATGTGCATGTATAATCTCACCGAATGTTACGGTGATCAATGAGAAATATATAGTTGTATTACATGTATAATCTCACTGAATGTTACTTTAATCAATGAGAAATAGATTGTTGTAATACAATCATATATAATCTCTCCGAATGTTACGATAATCAATGCGAAATAGATAGTTGTAATACAATCATGTATAATCTCTCCGGATGTTACGATAATCAATGCGAAATATATAGTTGTATTACATGTGCATGTATAATCTCACCGAATATTACGGTGATCAATGAGAAATAGATAGTTGTATTACATGTACAATCTCACTGAATGTTACTTTAATCAATGAGAAATAGATAGTTGTAATACAATCATGTATAATCTCTCCGAATGTTAGGGTGATCAATGAGAAATAGATAGTTGAAATAAAATCATGTATAATCTTCCGAATGTTGTTTTTGTTCGTGTTTCTTTCACCATTTTAACAATGCGTTGTGATGATTCCGTTAAAGATTAATTAATCGTAAGACGCAGTCAACTATTTATTTCAAATATCCCGCTGCATCCTGTTTGTGAGTGGAACTAATACTGACTGAGTGTTGACAATACGCGGAGAGATTACATACGCGGACACCACATGTATGCTATCAGGTAATGATTTCGTTCAAATAACGATATGCATATGTACATGCATTGAGTAATCGAGATTATCGTACTGGGTACCAGCCACCATCGCAGCTATATGAGGTCCCGCGACTCCCATTATACCCAAAGTATATGTATACTCCGAATAGTGTGTTTCTTTAACCAGTTTAGCAATGGTGATGGCTCCGTTAACCGAGTATACATCGAAAGACGCGGCCAATTCAAATGTCACATGGAGTCCCACATCTGAGTAGAACTATTACCTGTGGACGCAGGTGGGTGGTTGATAATACGGAGATCATACATACATCTGCGGAAACCATGCATACCAGATATGTGGGTTATCCGGTAATGATTTCGCAGATATAACGATAGGTAGATGTGCATGTGTAATCGATATAGTCGTACTGATCACCACGCAGCGACACACAGTTCACTGAGGTCCCTCGATGTCCATACCCGGAGAGCCAATTGGTCCACATTGAGCCCCCATCGGAGTTAACCCAGCTCCCCTCACGGTCGGTGTCACTCCCGTCTATCCAGTAATTTTGGGCTGTAATAGAGAATATAATGCGACGTTAACTGAATGAGGTCGTATCCGGAGCAACACACAAGGTTTCATTCCCATCTATCCAGTAATATTGGGCTGTAATAGAGAATATAATGTGACGTTAACTGAATGAGGTCGTATCCGGAGCAACACACAAGGTTTCATTCCCATCTATCCAGTAATATTGGGCTGCAATAGATAATATAATGTGACGTCAACTGAATGAGGTCGTATCTGGAGCAACACACAATGTTTCATTCCCATATATCCAGTAATATTGGGCTGCAATAGATAGTATAATGTGACGTTAACTGAATGAGGTCGTATCCGGAGCAACACACAAGGTTTCATTCCCATATATCCAGTAATATTGGGCTGCAATAGATAGTATAATGTGACGTTAACTGAATGGGGTCGTATCAGGGGCAACACACTGGGTTTCATTCACGGTTTATTAATTTAACGAGAAATAGAAATGGGCGAATTGGGATGAGACTACGTTAAACTTCGCAGTTACAACAAGATGCAACAAACTATAACACTCTAAAGGAGTGGGCGGTATCACTTCAAACTATAACATTCTAAAGGAGCGGGCGGTATCACTTCAAACTATAACATCATAAAGGAGTGGGCGGTATCACTTCAAACTATAACATTATAAAGGAGTGGCCGGTATCACTTCAAACTATAACATTATAAAGGAGTGGGCGGTATCACTTCAAACTATAACACTCTAAAGGAGCGGCCGGTATCACTTCAAACTATAACATTATAAAGGAGCGGGTGGTATCACTTCAAACTATAACATTCTAAAGGAGCGGCCGGTATCACTTCAAACTATAACATTCTAAAGGAGTGGGCGGTATCACTTCAAACTATAACATTATAAAGGAGTGGGCGGTATCACTTCAAACAATAACATTATAAAGGAGTGGGCGGTATCACTTCAAACTATAACACTATAAAGGAGTGGGCGGTATCACTTCAAACTATAACATTATAAAGGAGTGGGCGGTATCACTTCAAACTATAACATTATAAAGGAGTGGGCGGTATCACTTCAAACTATAACATTATAAAGGAGTGGGCGGTATCACTTCAAACTATAACACTCTAAAGGAGCGGGCGGTATCACTTCAAACTATAACATTATAAAGGAGTGGGCGGTATCACTTCAAACTATAACATTATAAAGGAGTGGGCGGTATCACTTCAAACTATAACATTATAAAGGAGTGGGCGGTATCACTTCAAACTATAACATTATAAAGGAGTGGGCGATATCACTTCCATATACTCTCAGTAACGATGGACTACACAAGAAAAACGAAGACGATGTTAACACGATGACGTAGCATCGGGGCATCATACACTGTTTAATTCACGGATTGTGCATTTGATTCGAAATACAGTGGACGGGTTTAGTTGAGATTATACATCAAACGTGGTAGTTGTATGAACCAGCAATAACGTGGTAGTTGTATAAACCAGCAAGCCATAACTCTCCACCTGTTTGATATGAGAATCGATGAACGGTAGCTGATGGTAACCTCTATATAGACCCCTAGTATGAGTTTCGCACGAGCGCCCATCGTATATAATATATATATACGGACTGTAATATGGCGCGTTTCAGATCTCGGTGTCATTTGGTTTAAACAATATATTTATGTCCCTCTCTATATGTGGTATTCATAAATACAATTACATAAGATATAATATAAGTAAAAAAGAAACTAAGTCCTGTTTGAAACTTGTACGTGTAAAGTGTGTCGTCACTCGGATTCAATTGTGCATCTGAACAGGTTTGTATGGTGTCCAAGTGGGTTGGTTGTTTCGATTGTTACGTTCGTGGCTTCTCCTTCTTCTGCATATAACATTAACCAGACATCCAACGACGTGAATGGATATATGTACTGATCACAAGAATCTACCAGCATGTCAGGTCTGCTCTTCGTTTGTTAATTAAACCGAACATAGACATCCTCCCGATTCTCTTGACGTAATTGGAGATACTATTTATTGAGAACAACCGATAACAACCGAGAACAAGTTATAAAATGCCATATTATACATTAAATAACGTGTTATACTTAACATATATACAGTAGACATCGATATTTGCATTAACATGTTAACTTTGTGCATCTAACCGACATATACTTAAAGGTACTCAGTCCGTAAAGAGGGTCCCCATCTCAACAGATTCCAACAACAACAATCCGATCAGAGGGTCCTATATTACTATTTCTTTGGCTTTGGGGGTAAAAAATATTTGATTCGAGTCGAGGAACCCATCAAACAAAGCTCAGAGTTATTAGATATTGATTTTTGAAATTTGTTAACTGCTCGAGATGAGTACTAATAAGTGCCGTCAATTTGGTAACCTGCTCGAGATTTTACGCCAAAACTCTATTCAAACAGACAAGGATGGATAACTCTATAATCAAGTGGTAATAACAACGAAATTTTGACTGTCTTCTGGGCCAGAAAGAATTCCCGATAATGAAAAATAATAGATTTCTAAAATCGATATCTAACAAATCTGAGCTTTGATGGGTGACTTCCTCGACTCGAATCAAATATTTTTGACCCCCGAAGCCATTGAAATAGTAATTGAGAGGAGTTTTATCGGATTGAGTACCTTTAACCAATCGCAATCTCTAAAAACTATACGCTGCGATCGCTACCTGTGCGATCTCGTTCTAACATTGCGCCTCGGCTTAAAGTAGTAATTAGTTGACTACAAGCTTGTTCTCGGTGTATAGACTGATCGGTTTGACATCAGTGTGGACACGTAAACTTTTTTAAAATATGATTGCTATACATTGAGCGATATACAGGGGGGGGGGGTCTGGAAACAATTTGAGAACATAAGGCCCAACAAAATAGTTTCCGACCTCAAGGTACCGATCACTCACACCCCATACTTGTAATATTTGGGACCCACCCCCGTTTTTCATCTCATATTTGAGATCGTTTAAGATGGAGATGCACGTGTTGCATAAATACAGACAAAAATGACAAGTGATTTTCAAATTTTTCTGGATTTATCGGGCGAAAAATCTTGAAATTCACATATCATCATCTTCATTGTATGTAGAATCTGAGTAATTATTAATAAGTGACAAAAACAAAGGTTTTTAATACATTTGAGAGGTTTAAACTATCATTTATGTGTTGTCCCTTTCGGCACCGAGAACTGCTAGAATAATTAATAATTTCACACAACACTTCGATCACCTAATAGCTTATTATCTTGACTCCATGAGAGGAGGCTTCATTTGTATCATTAATGTAGAGTTAGATGTTTAATTGTATAATATAGCACCATACCCTCATATAATGCAGTCACATATATGCCAGCCCAATGAAATCAAATGTTGATATGCAGTGTGGTTCACTCAAGAAGAGATAATTCAACTAGGAATTAGGTCACAGTGTTCAGGGTGGAATTTTGTTCCGGGCACGTATGCCGGGGTGAGTGAATTTTTTCCGCAACTCAATTCCTTTTTTTTTAAACTTTTTTTTAAATGAGTTTGGTTTAAAACACATTAGAATAACAGGGGGATTATTTCCGGGAACGTATGGCGGGGTGGGTGGGTATTCGATGGGACCAACAAACATTTTTTTTCCGCAACTCACAGTGTGGGTGTCCAAAGATGTTCGGAAAAATCTGCCGAAAACGGAACAAATTTTGGACGCGGGGAGGGGGGGGGGGGCGGGTGGGTCCCAACAAGGGTCGAAAGGAAAAATCAGCATACGTGCCTGAATTTTTTTTCCGACCCCATCTGCAGTGTTAAGATATATGTTGGTCAGCTTTGACTTGGTTATGAACCAATGACCCATTCTAACTCATCTGAGCCCAATCACCGTGCATGACATGAACATTCTCAAATACAGAACATCATGGGTAGTTAGTTACCTTTCTAAATGAAAATAGTGGAGCTAGCCATATAACGTCGGCATAGGACATTCGAAGTCAATTCTACGTTACAGCGACGTTTAGGCACAGTCGAGATACGACGCCAGATTGACTTTCATATGACACCAACTTCAGGTTGTATAGACATTAACAGGCAATGTATAGACTCTATCCGACGGTGTTTTGAATTTTTGATTGTGATTGCGAGTCGTCGCGATTGGTGTGTGCTATCTGGGGATAATTTTACTTTGCTAAGACATATTATGCCGATTAGAACTCAGTTTCGTTTCTAAAATATAGGCCTACTGCACTCGTAGTTTTTCACAGGTGTGTACGTCACGGTGCGTCGGGCTATCGATACCAATTATCGCTCCACTTTCAATTGCGGATTTAAGGATTAAATATTCAAAATCCCCACGACATGTTATTTATACTACTATTATGATAATTAGGCAATCGCAATTCGTAGTGATCACCAAACAGTAAGACATCTTAGTATATACAATTCAACAAATTCTGATCACAAACAGACCAAGAGTCGTAATTTCGCTAAAATCCGGATTGAGAATCCGAAGCCGATTACGGGGGCGGGGCTAATTCCCGATTCTAGGTCAGATTTTGAAATCCACGTGGTCTCCGAAACTATGTTTAATGTTCTCCCAGCGTCAAACATGGCTCATGTATTTGACACAAGTATCATTTGTATCTTATATTTATAAAGTTCATGTTTGTTGTGAAAGTCATGCTTTTATTCTATGTGTATATACACGGCACATAATTTGCTGCCAATCCGACTTAATCGCATCTTTTTTTGTCAAGTTAAAGTGTGTTTATTGATGATGGCAAGCATATCTAAACGTGACAGCTCTTGGCCTCCTGAATCAAATTCCGAAGATGTTGTGAAGAACACACGAAACTGTCAGTTGAACAGGGACGTGACGACAGGGGTTGATTGGGTGTCTCGACCCCCACCCCGAACTTTGGTACAATTTGCTAAGCTGTGCAGTCATTCATACGTGAGGAAAATCAGGATTATTTTGACTAACTGTTTCAAATAATGATACGTACAAGCCAACAAACGCAACAAACAAACCCGATTTTAAATAAATACATATACAAACTTATGACTAACTCGGGAGAGGGGGTGTCCAGTGATCTGTATATATGTTCAACTTGTTTTGGTAGTCATGTTGCTTTGCCATTACTAATTATTTATTTTTTCAGTGTAATAACATATGGGAGAGGGGGTACCCTTAAGTGAGTCAGTACTTGTCCCCCAATTCCTTTGTATGTATAAACAAATGTATGTGTTATATATCATGTGTTATCTAAATTTGACATATATTTGAAATAAATATATCTAAACTAAACTTTGGTACATTCCAGCAGTTGGAAATTTCATGCATGACACAACATTAGTTGGACATTAATTTGACACCATATATAGGTTGGCATTGTTCTCATTGTTTGATTTTTTTCAACCAGTAAAAGTTGGTAATTTTCCAATCTTAGTGTTTGTCAGATTGGATATTTCCAAGGGGAGCAAATTGAATTCTGCGAACCTGTGAGATTGATGTTTGGTTCAATGGGGGGGGGGGGGGGGGGGGGGGTGGGGGGGGGGGGGGTGCAGTTGGCCGGAAATTTGAGGAAACTTCTAGCCACGTCCCTAGAGAATGTGTCTGTTGTTTATACAGAGACTATTGTGCAAAACGACTGCATTTAACGAAACAAAACATGTTAAACATGAAATTGCTATAACTTTAAAACTAGATGATAGTACATACGTGTATCTGATAATCCATCGATACCATATAATCCTACTATTTCTTGAATAAGAAGAAACATTATAATAACGAACACAGCAGAAGACATATCCATGCAGGTTCATATGAATTCGGTCAATGGTGACGTATCCGCCGAATTCGAAATCGACATGCGTTCGGGCGGTATTTTAAGGATGGAATTATGAAATGGACATATGAAAGTGACAATCAACAATGATTTGCAATTACTTCGCCATCAACCGAATTGCTCCCCCAGCGTTACTATCAATAGCGTTATTATTTGGCTAATTTCAGTAATATTCTCCCAGTTTACATTCAATAAAACAAATTTGTCTCCGCATTTAAAATTCTTTGATATAGATCGTTTATATTCTGCAATAATTTGTACACAAGAGACGGATTCTTATGTTTTATTGTGTTTTTAAACTCTGAGGTGGCGAAATCTCGGTTTGTTTACATTACGAACAATTGAGTCCGTAATCGGAATCGGAATCCCAATCGGATTACCACGAAATTGAGATTACGGTCTGTTCGTTTACTGATTCTGCCAATTTCTGGTCTGTTCTTTTGCCGAACCAAGTCGTACGGGGACCAATCTGTAATCTGAATCCAGAATCTGAATCGGATTTTAGCGAAATAACGCCTCTGGCAGTAGTTAATTAACACTTAGGCACGGCTTATACATTTGTATTACCGCCAACCGAGAACAAGGCGACTGTGCGATGTTTCGAGTGATAACTACTTGTAATGTCATTTCAAATGTCAAATAAGGTATAATATTAACTGAAGATTGACATATACACTATGCTTGAACATTATTATGACTTATAATTATCAATTTTGTGTTTGTTCTCGGTGGTCATCGGTTGTTCTCGGTTGTTCTCGATAAATGGTAACTCCGGACGTAATTTACGCCAACAAAGTGTAGGGCGATCGCATGTTGAAAACATGTAGTAGAGTTGAAAACAGTAGCAAGTTATTCAAATATTCAATGAAATATCATGGAGCTACAAGTTAGTTGTATGAAAATATCTCCATTTATTCTTAAAGAGTGTCTATCTCTTTGTATACATGTGTTATATATACATATATAAAATATTATATATGAATCAGAAGACCCCTGTTCGGAAATGCTTCTATCGATTAATATCGATAATATTTCGAATATTTTCTAGTCTAAAACGTGTGGTTGTTCAGCTAACGAACAGTATTGGTTACTGTTAACAGAGACCAGGAAAGTTATTGTGTAATGCTGTGACAAATAAACGTTAATTAGAGTCATTGTCGTTTATAACTATGTAATAACAGAATACAAATAATCAATCTGGGACATTTGACGTTCGGAGCATAACTATAGGAACACCCTAATGATCTATATTGCCAAATGGTATCCCCTGAATGGTCTGTTCTAAAAATAGATAAATAAAGTGTCCCACTTTATCGTGTCATTTTATAATAAAATATTCGAAATAAAATCAATATTAATTGATCGAAGCATTTCTGGACAGGGATTTCCAACTCATACGCATTATTTCATACCCAGGAAACTATCAAAGTTTTTTTTATTTAAAGAGACAAGCCATCTCTAATACGTATAGGGGACAGAATGAAATTGTTTCTATCTAAACGGATATATGTATGTGTGCCACTGTGTGGTGTTGTAGCGGGTATGGTTGGAGCTAAAACTGGATTAGACCGGAAGCCCAGAGGGTGTGAAAGGTTTGATGCCCTAGATTTGGTATCACATTTGAATCATCGCAGAAAACACATTCCTTAAATTTCGCAATCCTGGCGTTTAGGGCATAGCTGCATTAAAACAATCACATTCAATGACACTTTCGCGTTCACTGACGAAATTTCCTTGCGTTTAGAGATAAGTGGGGTTTTTTGGAAGCACCCCATCGAAACCCGATTTTCAACCGCTGTTTAGAAGGACATATAGTCCAGAGGCTGACATGGTACCCTTGCACCCCCAATATTTACCTTCACTAGACTCATTTTCGTCCTTATTATGTCCATCAACTGTTAAGCAATGTTAACACGAAAAAAGTGGCCGCATAGACAAAATGCAAGATGGAATCCAACATGGCCGCCGTTTTCAGACGGTTCACTAAGTCAGTTTGATGCAAATTATAGTGAGAAACTCTTGCTATATGTATACAAATGTATATAGTTTAGTGAAGCTAAAATATGTCACGTTTTAGGGTAAAATTGGAATTCCGCGTGCAAGGTGGCCGCCACAATGGCAGCCGGAAGTGGAAAATTTGACGCTTTTTTCAATAATATCTTCTAGATCAGTTTCTGCTGTATGGAACTGGTTCAGAAATGTGATTTTATTTTGTATTTTGTAAGTTAACAAAAAATCTTTCCGAGCTCATATGATTCCTAAATAGGAGCGATGATAAAATGTACAGTCCGATAACATTTCGAGTGAAAAAGAGCAGGATCGATTTTCCAATTCCAAGATAAAGTTAACATTGAAATTTAAATTGAGTTTGAATCCGATATCGCTATTTCAATTTTGAAAAAAAAAAGTTACGGTCACATATCATATCGCTTAAATGTAGTATACGCAATGAAAGTCTGTTACAGAAGTGTAATGGGACGGGACTCGGTCCAAAAACAGTATCAACCCAACCGATATCCCAAGCTGTTGTGGATGGAGAAGACTTGGTTTAGGTAATCCATGGTCGGTTTTGGTACATACAGCATGACAGCATGTTCGTATGACCGGTGCATAAATAAGATTGAAATATCTTACATTCCAACGGATCAATTATATACGTTAAACTGATTAACTTTTGTGCGGGTTCATAAGGTGGATTCTGAATAGTAATACGTTCTATATAGTAATACAGTCTGTATAGTAATACATTCCATTCCTGATGCTACACTTACGACATGAAGACGTCGCCGAAGCTTGTTTTAAAGGCACGTGAGGCCTTAGTTGTCGAAAATATTCATATTTGTTCCAATCACCGTAAACAGAAAAACATTAAAACGCATACAGTTTCGTTCATATATACCATGACCATCGCATAAACAGCATGTTATCATAAAGATTTACTATATTTTACCTAAGCAAGAGCCTGATTGTGTTACAGAAGACAACACAATGCTGCTGGCTAATCACACACAAATGGCATAAACGCTCTTTATTCGTTCCATATCAGGAATTCACCCAGAAAGAACGCTCTTTATGTTTACCATCATAATATAAACAAACACCAGAAAAGTTACTTTTTATGCTTTTGTTTACATAACAAAGGTCAAAAATATGACAATAACATACTGTTTCTGCGATATTTCTTATTTGTATACGGACAAAGTATGTCTACATTTTGTTGTTCTTTCTGTTTGTGGCGGTTTTTGACGGGTGGAAATATTTTCACAGGATTCCCACCGCCAAGGCCAACCGTACCTTTAATAATTAAGGATGAACACGAATCTATTGGAATATTGACGGAAGCTCAATTCTCACGAGGTTTTGTACATCCGCACGCATCTCACCAGACAATCGTTGTATTTATTAACATGATTCGTGTAATACTTACTCTCTAACTTCCCGTGAAGCTCCCGAAGCATGGTTGCGTTTTTAATGATGATGAGTTGTCCGCACATCCGTGTACATGTCATCATAGCTGCAACGTGGTTCTTCTGGTCTCGACTGACGTATATGCAGACGCTCGAATCCGACAGCCATACTCTATCGCTCCCGATGCAGTCTGTAATAAGATGGACGACATTCATGTATTGCTCTGCTTGTTGTAGATTAGATTGTGGGTTGTTCGTAATAACCAATATATAAATGTGTGACGTAGACTGACAATAGAGACCTTTCGCACAATCCATATTACGATTATGGATATGATATACTGTACTTGTAAGATGAACACCATCACAACTTACGTACGATAGTTAATTGTTGACTGATGATACGGTCTATTTATTCAGTTTCACATATATTTGATCCGCGTGTTATACACCACCCGGATAATGTTAGAGGGTCCCCTCCCGACCAGATGCACTTCTCTAGTTAGTACTCTGCATCAACATTGTTTTATAGGTTAACCAATACTGGTAAGTGGGTGCCTGACCAGGTAACACATCTGCCCGGGTCAACGAAAATCACACCTAGCCCTCAGGAATGACAATAACAAGTCAGAATGGAGCACTGGCTGACGGACCTTACGGCCTTTCCGTTTGTCAACACAAGTAGATTGAACGAAATAATGGCTTACAACCAATCCGTCATATAATTTCCCCACATAATGAAGGTGGTGCACAAATGTATGGATGTCAAAAGAAAGGGGAGGTTGACTGCTTAGGCATATTAAAGAAGATTCGAGGCTAAATGTGATGATGACCAAGGTCCCAATTTCTCGCAGACAAATTGCTCCTCGTTCTGATGACATGAATTTTGAGGTGGAAGCTGGACCCTGGAGCGGTTTCTTCGAATTTTGAAAATAATTGTAGAACGTAAGCCACAAAAACAAGATTATTTAATGCCAATTGAAGAATTTCTAAAATTTTTTTAAATTACTCCCAATGAGTTAAAAAGATGCCAAAATGGTTTGATAAGACCATCATCAGTTGCAGATTGCTGACTATATGCCATGCTAAGCGCATGTCACATCACGTTTCGACTCGTTATGCACTTCTCTAGTTAGTACTCTGCTTCAACATTGAATCGTGATCAATTCCTGTAGTTTTATCTACCCAGTACCACACCATTCACGCTAGCCGGAGGTATTTATTAAATTGTTCTCGTCAAATGATCGTTTCAGCTATATGTCCGAGTGAAAACCCCGAGTTTAGGTTACATCTTAGCGAACAATTTCAGTGTTGGGTCCCCTCTTTCTGTCAAAATATCCATCCATAGCCCCATCGAAAATATAAACACAACAACAACGGCCATCATTTGTATTTGCTTGATAAGCGGAACATTAACGTTTGACCAATTTGATGTAAAATCGGAGAGTTGATCTTGAAAGTCATAACGATAGGGGCGAAGGAATGGTCACTACATATATCTCAGTGAACCACGATGCACAGCGACTTTGATAAGCGCCGACTGATACACGCGCAGCAGTTTGTGTCTCAAATAAATTGAAATCAAAACACAAATTTACGGCCGCGGAAAATAAGCGGATTAAGTGTGATGTAATTTATCCAGGTACTTCGCAAGTGTGCTTTCTATCACCATTATATACTAAAAGGGGACATTTAAACAGATAGGTTTCATTTTCGTCGGACACGTACGCCGACAAAGCCGGAGGTGCGAAGAAGGAATTAATTGTCGCTGTTTTCGGCTGTGTGGGGGGTAATTAATCCCAAACACTGTAACCCTTTATAGCATACCGACAGAACTATGTTCACTCAACATTCTCTGGAAAATGGGTGTAAACATTCCCAATAGAACCACTTTTATCGGGCCTTTTCTAACAAAATATTGTTAGCGCACTGAGATTTCTGAATTTTCCGACTATTTTGTAGCATAAAATCAACAAAAAATACGATGAGAAACTGAAAATGTTTTTAACGTACTGGAAGAAGTATACATGTATGTCCCTGATATATCTGTAAAATTGTACGCAAAAACTATGTAAGTTAACAAAGTTATTAAACCCAATCTGAATCTCCCATAGTGAGTGCATACGGCTCGAACCAGGTGGTCGTTTGTTTGGATATAATCCATCCCATGATACAACAGTCAAAATGGCCTATATGGGGCTAACTGAATCACTCATATACGTCTACTGACCCTGTTGCTTCGACACAAAGACTCCGCATGACCAGTGTACGGTGTTGTTCCCTGGACACGAGCTGCCACCAAACTGCGGCCGGGGATTACTGCACATCCGACTTCTCACGTTCACGCCACGACAATCAGTCACCATTATACACGACTCCGTCCATTGCGTCCATTCTCCGTCGACTAAATGATAGACAATGATATGATGTTTCAAAGTTCATTGTTCACACATTGCATATACCGTATATGGTACGCGCGAAGCGTCCTGTGGTGAAATAATGTCACATTGGACCGACAAACAACGCTAATTTGCAATATTCTTGTAAACGTGTTTCGCGTATTTCTCCACGTTTTGCTGCTGTTCAGATAAAAATCAAACCAAATAGTCAATCGTAACAGACTCTAATAATGATATGTGCACTAAAGAAGGAGACTAACTATAAACTATTATAATTATATTTGGACTACATGTGGGACAATCAATGCAGACTATATTACTTACATGTGCACTATAGGTTGGACAATCAATACAGACTATTACAAGTATATGGTCACACCTTGATGAGTGGGAGAATAAATACAGACTATTATAATTATATGTGCACTATAGGTGGAACAAGGGAAATCCATAATACTATAATAAGTATATGTGTACTATAGGTTGGACAATCAATACAGACTATAATAATTATATGGGCACTATAGGTGGGACAATCAATACAGACTATTACAATTATATGTGTACTATAGGTTGGACAATCAATACATACGATAGTCAATACAGACTATAATAAGTATATGTGTACTGTAGGTGGGACAATCGATACAGACTATTACAATGATATGTGCACTATAGGTTGGACAATCAATACATACTATAATAATTATTGTTACACTATATGTGAGACAATCAATGCATACTATAGGTGGGATAATCATTACAGACTATAATAATTAATAATTATACATGTAGGTGTACTACATGTAGGTGGGAGAATGATATTCATGAATCCGATAGCTATGTTATGTCGCGACCAGACTATTACAGGTGGGATAATAACGATGAGTAATGCTAAATATGGGAGGGGTTTTCATTAGAAATACTTAACATCAGCATATGAATGAGAGCACTGTAAGGTGCACTGATGTGTCATCAGACTATATATAACCTGATGCTGTGATGACGTATGCTTCGATCAAGGAAAGTAGTTTGAAATCATTCCACAAAGACTAACACAACCTTCTGAGATCGATGCCAACGTTCTGGAGCTGAGTTTGTGAACATTATCAACACATTTAAATGGCTGCTATATATATATATATAACTAGCAGGGCGGTCCGGCGTTGCTCGTGTTAAAGTGACGCGAAACCCTCCGCTGTGGATATTTGGTGGGACTAAAACTATCTTGATCAAAGTGTTTTCTGTTGTTGTACCGCATGTAAAGGAGTATTTATTTACAACTCTGGTCACGTTATTTGTTTTTAATTGCACATTCCACGTGGTTGTAATTATCAGTACCTTCAAATCGAGAAACAAGTTGGCCGCCAAAATAATCGCAATTGCGCTCGTATATCGGAATTGATCGCTATTAATAGTTAATATAGTATCTTATTATATGCTAAGCTATCAAATAATAGTATTTTTGCGTCAGAAAAAAACCGTTACCCGTCTAGTGAGATTAATATTATCCACCATGACCTGGGGTGTGGGATGGAAAAATCTCACCCGAGGGGCCAGATAATTGGGCCGGACACGAGGCTTGCCGAGTGTCCGGACCAAATATCTGGCCCCGAGGGTGAGATTTTTCCATCCCACACCCCAGGTCATGGTGGATCATTTTTCTCCCAACCCAAGAGCCTCATTCCGATTTTTTGTTTTATACCGATCTTTGGCACATTCCAGTAGCTTCGTAACGGTATATCTTGGGAGAAATCTGATGCGATATTCGTGATTAACTGGGATGATTTCGGTATATACCAAAGGTATATACGATAAAAACAAAGCGCGTTACCAGTGCGCGCAGGGTTAATACGTTAGAGTGAAATCGACACGGTCAAGATTGTGAAAACGACACGGACACGTCACATCATTGCACCTGCATAAATTCCGAGAAACGCGCGTATTGATATGAAGTATATACAACTGGACTAACGGTTCACTAACCGTGTTTGTCATCGGAAATGACCATATCGATACCATTTGAAAAGGAAACATGTGAATATATGATAGACAAATGTTAGTTAGACGCGTTCGACGATGACAACTGTTCGAATGTGGAATTATTTCGTTCGTCATTTGTGAAGCGGCTATTGTTTACCTGTTACGAAATGTGCCAGTTTCGCTTGGGGGTCTTCCGTTTTATGGAATATGTTCACAAATTAGTCGTTTATATTTCATGTTATATATGTAACTATGTGTCTGCAAGTGAGGTTATGTTGAAGGTTTTTCGTGATTAACAGTTGAGGCTTATCTCCATTTGTATTAGCGTCCACGAATTCGTCCGTATTTATTTACTTGAAACGTGAAGCGTAACTGGTTGGTCGCCATTGTTTTGATCTGTTTTAGTTCACACAAAACGTGATGACGGATTGTTAAATTAGTTCCGGCTCTTAATTAAATAGGTAAAGCAGTCACGTGGGTGGTGTGAGATAGATGGTCACGTGTTATGTGAGACAGTGAAATCTCACCCAGCTATTTCACACTGGCTGCCTGTGCTAAAGTGTGTATGGGGTGGGAGAAATCGACATCTCACTCGTATCCATCGGCGCTAAAATTAAAGTGATTCGGTTTCTTCGTGGAAGACTGTGATAAAAGTCCCTGAGTGTTCATGTTGAAAAAATTATAATATGTGATCAATTAAATGTTTCTGTTAAACATACTGCTGTTAGCCTCTTTATCCCTCAACCAATCTGTTTGAAACAATTGAACTATTTTATATGCACAAGCTCACTACCATGGCTGTGCTTGGGTATACACATTTGTAAATTTTACTCTTCTTTCCAGTTGATCCATGTGTAAACTGAATGGAGCATATATTAAACAGAACATCTACACTTTTTGGTTGGATATGGAAATTATCTCATGAGTGATGACAAACAAAATGAATTTCCACGAGTGGCTCTGCCACGAGCCACTCGTGGCAGAGCCACTCGTGGAAATTCATTTTATTTTTGTCATCACGAATGAGATAATTACCATATGCAAACAAAAAGTGTAATGTTCTGTTTATTATATATATATTCTCTATACATGCGTTTTATTTTCCTCTTGATTCGTTATTCTAATATACAAATCTTAAAATTAACTAAAAACAGTTACCAAACTCCAATATGGCGACCAAGCTGGCGGAAGAAATATGAAACTTTGCTACATTTTCGGTATTTAACATCATACCGTTTGTCTCTATAGAACAAATCATGGGCATTTTGACTTGATATTATATATTAATATATAGAAGAGTTATTTACGCACACGATCACACGATGGGACCATAATATACATTCCTGGCCGAATATCACCTTTTTACAAATGCCGGTATTATCCGGTCAAAGCCGAATCGACGTTAACAACGCAGTGTCTGTTTCTGATTGGTGTGTGTTATTGTTATTATAACTCCACCAATACATATATCTGTGCAGCAGATACCCGAGCTAGGATTCGTATTATACCTGAGTCGATGACAATTTACCCAAATCTAAGATGGCAGTCAAAATGGCGGTCAGAAATTGAAAAAACCTAGAAAATCACTGATATTAACATCAGCGAACGTTATTGTCACTACAACCAGATCCATGCTTACTCTTGTTGTGAGTTGTAAAAACTGATGCAAAGAATTCTCTGTCGCATAAAAAGAAGTTTCAAACTCCAAAATGGCAGACAGATTTTGAATACTGACTGAAAATCCCCTCACATCATTGGGCGTTATTGTCATGACAACTCTACCCATGCGTACATACAGTTGAGATGGTAATACTGACGCCAAGTAATTATCTTACATCACATGCACGAAAATGGATTCCTAAATCCAAGATGGTGGCTAAATCGTCTTCAGAAATTTGAAAACACGTCGTTATTTCTTTACTTTCTGACACTGGGTGTTATTGTTATGCGTGATTTGGTAACATTGATACGAATTATTAGTTTGTATTGGGCAATTGTTTCTCAATGACAAGATGGCAGCCAAACTGTTTGCCAGAAATGGTATAGTCGTCGATATTTCCAAAAACTAATTTCCACTCTTGTCATAATATCGATATGTATAGACGCAACCATACATATGTTATTTATAGGTTCATACATAAACATCTTGAAACGCTTAAAGATTATTCTCAATTTCTATTTGATCACCCTACCGGAGTGTTTCACATCACTTTAACATAGCTTTTGGAAAGACGAAATTCCACAATTTATAATCTCGATGTCACATTTCGTAATCCATTCTGCAGTAAGCATTGACAATGACCGTAACCGTAGGTGCTTTTATGTGCAACCATATAAGGTAAGGGGGTGTCTGACAATGACCGTAACCGTAGGTGCGCCGAATAGTCATATGATGAGTTACAAGAATCAGAACAACTATACGAGAACCGATTCTGATTTGCCACATTGAGAATTAACTGAACCAGCGTCCATCTCTTTGTCTGATGAATCTATCTCGATCACACAAACAAAGTATTCTCGAATCAGAACGTTTCAAGCAAGCCATTTGCCATAATCTAGCTCACGCTATTTAATATGTGCTAAATATTGTGCGTCATCATGAAATTGAAAGGCATGCGGTCGATGGGTATACTAACGTTCAGACACTGGACGAAAAGTGAGGTTTACAGATAATTATGGTGATTTCACGTATGTATCGGATTTACGTGAGATTTACGACCCTTTTATTCTTAAATACAGATTTTCTGTATATTTCACGTTTGATCGCATTTAAATTCCAATTAAATCCCAACATGTGGCAAATCCTATCAATTTGTTAACATGTCACCGCGCCGGGTTTTGCATAACCCGTCCCTGTCGACCGAATCTTAGATTAATTCAATAGATACCACCGAGGACCAAAGGTTGGCCCCATCTGTTGACTTGTCAACTTCCTTGGCAGATTATAACGCACGTCTGCCCAGTCGATGTCAGTTTTATGAATGATGGTGTTCTAATCGCTGCAATTCCTGCATGGTGCCTTGGGCGGTTAATGAATTTAATGCCCTCACATGTTGACAGCTAACTTCATAGCGATCAGTGAATGACAGTAACATACTACGACAGAACGGAACTCTTGGTATTTTAAAATTGGATACTCGACTCTTACTAATATAGTTCAAGATGAAAACATACATGAATATTTCTTTGATTCAGACTGCATAGTTTGTTTGCGTTTTGTTTTTACTGATGAGGTTAAGGGGGAGACGCATGTTTTGCATAAATCACAGTAAATCCAGCCAGAAATGGCAAGTGATTTTCAACAAAGAATTTCTCTGGATCTATCTGGTGAAAAATCTTGAATTTTACATATGATAATTTTCATTACATATAGAATCAGAGCAATTATAAAGAGCTAATAACAATAATGGATTTTAATACATTTGAGAGGTTGAAAATATTTGTTTCGTTTCTGTCCCTTTAGGTACCGAGAATTGTCAAAAAATTTATAATTTCAAACAACATGTCAACCATCAAATAGCTTATTGTCTTGACTCCATGAGAGGAGGCTTCATTTGAATCATAATGTTGAGTTAGCTTTTTAATTGCATATTATAGCATCATACCCCATGTATTATAATGAAGAATAAAGCAGTCACAAATATGCCAGCCCAATGAAAACAAATGTTCAAATGTGGTGCTGTCCACTCAAGCAGGGAGCAATCAACATAAATTAGGCCACAGTGTTAAGATAGATTTAACTTGGTTATGAACCCATGACCCATAACTCAACTGAGCCCAATTTTTCAATGACCAAAAAGCATGGCATGAAAATTCTCAATAATAAAAAATGATTTATGGTAGTTGTCTTTCTGAATGAAAATAATAATTTAATTTCATGAATCAAGAAAAATTAAGTCTCCTCTCATGATCTTCAGATATGATATCATGTATATATGAAATGCACTTTGGAAAAATCTGTTTTACAGTAGTTCTCAGTACCTGAACACAGTGAAATTTTAAAGATTTGTCATGCCATAAAAGTAAAGTAAATGTGATTATAATAACCAAATGTCCAATGGTTCTTATGTATGGTACCGCAATAATCTCTTGTACAAAATTTCACAAAGATATTCCCGATAGATTTAGAGAAATACATTTCGAAATACCAGGAAATTTTGGCAAAACGTGCGTCTGACCCTTAACCAGAAGTCATATGACATCGTCACTATTAACATATGTGTATAATTTGTATTTATTTCTAGTGTCCAGGCAATTTACATGTGTCTCATTTTTAACATTGTCTATTATGTTATCGTACCAATTTTACATGTTTCGCTCTATTTTCAGATAACTTTATTAAAATGATCTACCAAGGATTTACTAAATTACGCGGCGTGATATGGATTATGCCGGCTATTACAATGGATTAAGCTGATTTTATAGATGCATAGCACTGTAATACTGATATTATGACGACTATTACAATGGATTAAGCTGATTTTAATGATGCATAGCACTGTAATACTGATATTATGACGACTATTACAATGGATTAAGCTGATTTTAATGATGCATAGCACTGTAATACTGATATCACACAAACAAAGTATTCTCGAATCAGAACGTTTCAAGCAAGCCATTTGCCAGAAGCTAGCTCGCGCTATTGAATATGTGCTAAATATTGTGCGTCACATCATGGAATTGAAAGGAATGCGGTCGATGAGTATACTATAACGTTCAGACACTGGACGAAAAGTGAGGTTTACAGATAATTATGGTGATTTCACGTATTTTCAGTGTATCGGATTTACGTGAGACTTACGACCCTTTTATTCTTAAATACAGATTTTCTGTATATTTCACCTATGATCGCATTTAAATTCCAATTAAATCCCAACATGTGGCAAATCCTATCAATTTGTTAACATTTCACCGCGCCGGGTTTTGCATAACCCGTCCCTGTCGACCGAATCTTAGATTAATTCAATAGATACCACCGAGGACCAAAGGTTGGCCCCATCTGTTGACTTATCAACTTCCTTGGCAGATTATAACGCACGTCTGCCCAGTCTCTGTCAGTTTTATGAATGATGGTGTTCTAATCGCTGCAATTCCTGCATGGTGCCTTGGGCGATTCTACATATAACCGAATGAATTTAATGCCCTCACATGTTGACAGTTAACTTCATAGCGACCAGTGAATGATAGGTACCTACTACGACAGCACAGAACTCTTGATATTTTAAAATTGGATACTCGACTCTTACTAATATAGTTTAAAATGAAAACATATATGAATATTTCTTTGATTCAGACTGCATAGTGTTTTGCTTTCACCGATGAGGTTAACCAGAAGTCATATGACATCGTCACTATTAACATATGTGTATAATTTGTATTTATTTCTAGTTTCCAGGCAATATACATGGGTCTCATTTTTAACATTGTCTATTATGTTATCGTACCAATATTTTACATGTTTCGCTCTATTTTCAGATAACTATATTAAAGATGCATAGCATTGTAATACTGATATTATGACGACTATTACAATGGATTAAGCTGTTTTTATAGATGCATAGCACTGTAATACTGATATTATGACGACTATTACAATGGATTAAGCTGATTTTATAGATGCATATCATTGTAATACTGATATTATGACGACTATTACAATGGATTAAGCTGATTTTATAGATGCATAGCACTGTAATACTGATATTATGAAAACAATGGAAATTATAATGTGACACGGTCGACTACGTCAATTTATGAACACCATCTTGACTGAGTATCAATTGCCCAACTCAAACGAATACTTCATATCAATGTTAACTACCACATTCAAATATGACCCGAATTCACCTAACAATAACATCCATTGTAAGAAAGTAAAGGAATATCAACGATTTTTCGACGATTTTTAAATTTTTGGCCCCCGTTCGATATTTCGCCGTTTCAATAAGAAATGAGTATTTGTTCACGCACACTGAAGTAAGCATATTTGAAGTAATGAACACGTATACTGAGTCCATACCGCCATAAATCTGATATATTTAGAAGTTTCGTCGATATCGGCGACTAACCATATTCTTATCTAAGTTAGTGCCCCCCCCACCCCCCCCACGATTATATTCCTCGAATTATGGAGAAGAATCAGGGAGGGTCTGGAAAAAAATTGCACATATAGGGCCCAAAAAGTTTTTTTCCGACCTCGAGGGACCCACCACCCCATTTTTGCAAAAAAAATATTTTTTTCCTCCAAAATTTTGGGGACCCACCCCCCGTTTCTCATGTTTTTATCAAAATTTCAGAGGTTTTTTTTAGCCGTTCTTCAATAACTGTGTTAACTGCCTTACTAATTCGTAAACACAGATCAGAAAAACGAAAAATATACTGTATTTCCATGTGTTTCCTGGTGTTTTCAGTATCTAACAACAATATTAATTAAGCATTGTGTAGGTACACTATATGTCACAAATTGCCCTAAACCCCATTATAGCCTTAATATATCGAGTGTGTTGTGTCTGACAGAGAACACTGGCCAGTGTAAATAGTGGTAAACAGGTCAGGGGTTCCACAATTATATGTGCATGATCAAGGAACTCTTTAGTCTTATCCAACGAGATGGGGTGGGGAGGGGAATTGTTTTTTGGTTATGTTTACACATATATATATGGTTATTATACTGCCCGATATTAGTCGGCGGGTATATAGTTGACGTCTCGAGCCGTCTGTCCGTACAAACATTTTGAATTTTAACTCAAGTGTCAGTTCATGTACCTTTATAGTATTTTAGTTTCGTCTTATTGAGCAGTAAAGCTCCCAGATGAAGTTCGGAAATTCAATGAGAATAGCGTCACCTTCATTTGGGATTGTCTGAGCAGTAAACAGTAATGTCATTCATCATAACCAATTCAGTTTTATTTGGATAATTGTTGCAAATTAACATTACTTGCAATCATTCAAGGTGAGAAATAACCAGAAGGAATGAATTTGATTACATGCCAGAACAAGACAGTATTTCAGACATTAGAAATTTATGAGATACCCTTTTCAATTTCATGTTATGCAATAATCAGGTTAATGATATCTACTAGTAGTCATCATTGAGTATTCACCGTGTAGTATCCAATTTGTGATAAGAGTTTTTTGGTTTTATTACTTTTATTCAGATAATACAACTGGGTAATATATTAATTTTGTTACTAAATATTTCTTCCGTTGATCATAAGTTTCCTGAACGTTAATACGGTGGTCCACTGTGAAGTGGTCCGGGATACTGTGAAATCCAGAATGTTGCTAAATCTGAGGCTAAAGAGTCACTTTAGCTGCCTATATAGCCCTATACCAACAAGCATGGTACTAACATGCTTACAAACAACATTACATGGTCAGTACTTGTAAATTGTTTGAAAAAAAACCCATTTTGGAAAAAATTTACAAGCACCATTTTTTCCGCCTCTGGACCACCCACCCACCCCGGCCCTATATACGGAATTTTTTTGCAGACCCCCCCCCCTGGAAGAATAGGTATAAATTTGGTGGAAAGCGGCGCTAACAGTATTTAAAAAATTGGTGACCCTCTCTCAAAAAACCCTGACTCGAACGGCGCCACTGTCGGCATCTTTAAACCACATCATTAGACTCATCATATAATGGAGATGATCATTTATAAGTTCGATGGAAATTGGCGACAAAAATGTCATCGATTGTATTGCCATCCCCTGTTTTCTGTCCATGACACCAGCATCGTCACTTTAGACAATTTTAACATGCACTATTATCTTCCTCGTAAACCCCTGTTAGACCCGTTTGGAGCCATTTAGATGAACCCCGTTAATGTATATACTACAGACAAACAAACAGACATTGACAAACATATTTTGACAAACTATGTCGCTGCAAAATCGATTAGGTGAATGGTTGCTCTTTGATGTTATATCACTTACCGGGACAACTCGTTTGCGTACAGTCAGTAAGTTCTTGGTGAGGTCCCTGGCAGTCGGTGCCGCCGTTTTGTGGTGATGGGTTTGAACATATTCGTTTACGCACTGCGACACCGTCACCACACTCAACACTGCATTTGTTCGACACCCAGTTAGTCCATCCACCATTTACTACAATATTTAAACATAATAAGTATATCCTATCGTTCCATCTTTTTAGATGGACGATTTCAAAAAAACATGGGGACTAGCTACGTTCTTATGGTAAGTGACGCATTTGGTGTAATTTCCCGAAGCTGAATCCACGAGGGACCATTACTTTAAAGTTGAGGGACATAACAAGGAATAAAATCAGTGGGGTTAAGTTAAGTCATGTGGTTGGGGGTGCAGCGTATTATATTTGCGTTTTCGTTGCCATTGCGTGACCTTTTTATCTTTGGTGACGTCATCAATGATACAATACTTATTTGTTTTTGGTACCAGTGGATAGGGTGTTCAAATACCGTCCACAAGCAGCCACAAGACACACAATCAATCTGTTAAAATCAAATCACAAAGACATCACTTATATGGGATACCGTTTCCCCCACCCATCATAATCTAAACAAATGGTAACTGAGTAAGGCTAAACTTTGACACAGTAGGTACAAAACTATTTGCTGTTTACATCAGTTTTCCTGAAAAATACGCATTCGGGTACATGAAAATACCAAAAATAAGTTAATTAGTGGGGGTGCACGAGGGGTCCTACCAGCCCATATAATATTATTGATTGCTTCAGTTTGTTCAACAGGTAGAGATACATGTGGAACAAACCGCTGGTACTAATCCAAATGACAATGAGTTGAACAAACTCACGAAGAATAGTTGGCGATGCTTGCTAGAATAATATTAATTTATAGAAGCGTTTCCAGTGGTCTTCGATTCGCATTTATTATTTTGTACCTAGGGAACTATAAAACTTGTAGAAAGGGATAAATCATCAGTTGTAAATGCGTGGCTGGAAGAACAACAGATTGAAATTCGGAAAGCAGTATCTATATAAGTGCGTTGAATATTTTCTTAGTTTCAATAAAATGTGATATTAAATTGCCCTCAGTTGGAATATTTCAATTACTCAACGAATGTCCGGGTCACGTCCCTGATATAGGTCACACCCTTTCTCAGACTAAAGATGTTCCACCCGGTTTGACATCAAACGATCAAAACAGGTATACAAAACGCAGTACACACGAAGCAACACACGCTCTTTGTCATATACATGTAGATGATCCAGCCGACAACAATTTAAAACCTCGTAATAATCCAGTTCTCAATTACTTGCTACAAAACTCACCGAAACAACCAATTGATTCCATTTCATTATCCCTCGGATAAATGTGCTATTAACAGAAACCACCCAGCTCTAGCTCGTGTGTAGATTATGCGCGATGTTATTACAGTATATATATTCGACTTGAGCTGCCTCACATACATTCAACTGACTTTGACGACAGTGAACAGTTTTGTATGATGTTGAGAAGGCAGCGATCATTTGTTTGATTGCAAAACGGGTAAGTTATTAATTACCTGTTGGTATTCGTAGGTTGAAAGGAACCTTCGCCGGTTGATAACACACCAGTCTAACGGCGTCGTTGTCACCACGCGCTCTCAGATCCTTCCAACACATGAATACATCGAGACCAGTAGGTAATTATTAGGTACAAATATAATAGTACAAGGTGGAACATTTCCCCAAATTGAATACCAGTACATGTACTGTACTCAAGTCATAATACAGGATTGAAGTTTCCCCACATCTATTGTCAGTATACTAAACAGTAATTGTTGCCATTTTTTTGTAAAACACATTTGCATCCGGGATGATCTGATGGCACATATTCATAACGGTTAGCAACAATTAATAATCATGCACAGTATACATTCAAATAAACGTGTACGGACACACATATATGGATCGCACATGGTGGATTTATGCAGACAATTAATAATTATACATGATTATTTGGATCCCGAGTTAATACATGATTTCCGACGAGGCAGAATGGGTTAAGTTTACATCTTATAGTTGCACTATGCACCCACCTGCACAATCTGGAGTAGAACATCCGGTTACGGTCCTGTTCGATGGTCCATCGCAATCCTTCCCGCCGCTTGCAGGCGCTGGGTTGGTACAGCTGCGGATTTCATTCTGGGTCCCGTTGCCACACGTGACGCTGCAGGGAAGTTGTACCCAGCCCGACCAACCACCATCGATGACTGTAAACGAAGAAAAAAGAAAACGTTATTCGATCGCCTACACGTGGCTGTTCGATACATGCAGCTAACGTTAATGTAATCCCACTCGATAAACTTATTTTTTGGAATAACATGAGATATTGAGTGTGCGCCGATAAACTGACATTGGGATAATTAGCAACAATGGCAGCCGATCGGGAAATTCGGGAAATACAGGATCCTACCTATAATACGATTGATCCCGGGGCAGCTCATCTCGACAAAATACGTAGGATCCATAGTTTAAATACGAATTATCCCGGGGCAGCTCCTCTCGATAACACACGTATGATCAATCGATATAATTTTATCAGGGGATCTTCAGTTGAAGCATACGGCAGGGTGATAACACTAAATAGAACGTACTTTAATAAACAGTGAATTAATATTGAGTAAATAACGGACATATTTGATGAAGTCTTAACGAAATAACGGACATATTTCAAAAACGTAAAGAGCGTAACCTAAATCAGCCGCAGTTCCGCCCCTAATAGGATAATTTGATTTATTGTAGACGAAAGTTGAACACTTATGGCGTTATAAATTCTTTCATATAAATATCTGTTATTTCGTTAAAGTACGTTCTATTTAGAGTTATCACCCTTCATTCTGCTTCAACTGAAGATCCTCTATTAAGCTATATTGTATCTCACGTGACTTTGTTATTGAAATCAAGCTTTCCGATTGGTTGGCTACTCGACTCTATTAGTCGTAGTTGTATACTACGCCTTCAAGTCTCTCCCATCGTGCACTATGCATATGTAGTTTTGACTACTAAAAATAGTAACGAACTCTACATCAAACTTTGTTCTGAAACTACTTGTTATTTCGCCGCTGATCCAAATTAAAGCGTCAGTAAGGCGAACATCAATTGTCTGAACTTAGTAAAAGTTGAAAGCAGTAGTTTAATTTCTGCATTAAAATTTTGTTCGATACAATATAATAATTTGAGCATGACTTGTCGTGAAATACGCCGATATAGTGCATAGTGCGGCTGTGTAGTTCACTCCGCTTCGCGTCGTGAACTACACAACCTCACTATGCACTATATCGGCGTATTTCACTCCAAGCCATGCTCTATTTATTAGTTATCGATGGATCCCACATCGCTAACCATTCCAGGTGAAGACCCAATACGTATGTTATCGGGAGGATTTGACCCGGGATTATTCGTATATCAGGAAGGATCGGGTGCATCCTACAGCTTGGACCTGCCCCGGGATTACTCGTATATCAGGAAGTATCGGGTGCATACGACAGCTTGGACCTGCCCCGGGATTATTCGTATATCAGGAAGGATCGGGTGCATCCGACAGCTTGGACCTGCCCCGAGGTTATTCGTATATCAGGAAGGATTGGGTGCAACCGACAGCTTGGACCTCCCCCGGGATTATTCGTATATCAGGAAGGATCGGGTGCCTCAGACAGCTTGGATCTACCCCGGGATTATTCGTATATCAGGAAGGATCGGGTGCATCCGACAGCTTGGACCTGCCCCGGGATTACTCGTATATCAGGAAAGATCGGTGCATCCGATAGCTTGGACAGCAACACGCATTCTCACTTAACATTTGCATATACTTTGTTAAGAACATCTAATATTAAAATTTATAACATAACTACCCTCTAAATCCGACCTCTTATTCATTAGTAAGACACCTGTGTATTATCGGCACGCGCAGTTTCGTAACAACTTAGTGCAATGATGTTCGATGTCAATGCCGGAACTATATTATTATGCTTATTAGAATATAACTATGATACTCAATTTGTTATGGGTTATTTAGTGTCGACTGTGCGATATACATGGGTGAAAAGGGTGGTTAAACAATTTTGTCAAAACGAAAAGAAACATTTAAAATGGAACTATATCTTGAAGGTGTCTTTACTTCCTCTTTGATTGTGATAAGGAACTCAATATAAGGTTGGTTTAACCTCGGCCGTTTTGAGATGGTTTTTTTCTAAAATTGCTAAAATGTGAAAAAATTATCTCAAATTCGTCGCAATTCTATACGAAATGTATTAATCTCGTCCACTAAATTGTATTCGAACCTCGCTAAAGCTCGGCTCGAATCGAATTTAGTGCACTCGTTTAATATCTTTCGTTTCGAATTGCGACTCATTAGATATCCTTTATGCGCTTTTCCTTCCGTGAAGTAGAAGCATAGACAGTTCCTGACTTTCGCGCATTATGCCGGTTCTTGCACTGTCAGAACATCCCGTAAATATACGGGGAAATCACCCGTGAAATTGGTCTAAATTCTTAGGAGCGGCCAATACGGAGTAATTTACCGTAATTAGAGAAGAAACCATCGATTCGAATCCACAACGAAGGTGATTTCCGTTCATTATTCCTTATTCCAAAAATAATATTTAGGTTAAACAAAGGATGTTGTAGGGTGGTCCTCAATGCACTCTTTCTACACACCACACACACCCATCCCGGTCCAAAATGGCCGCCGCCCAGAGAGGTCTAAATAAGGCATTCATATCAATTATCGGCCCCTTAATTGACATAATTTAGGTCAAACATAGGGTGTTGTAGGGTGGCCCACATGCCAATCTAAATATTTACCACAAACAACACCCTTTGATTGACCTAAATTAGGTCAATCTTCACTAATTTGTAGTTTTGCCAAAGCAGGAAGCAACATAACCACAGTATGTTGTAACATTAGAACACAATGCTTGTGTATTATGTGGGGGGGCATACACAAGCAAAACTAGTTTTACTTTTGTAACGACACGATATTGGCCGTGTATTCTCCTGTCGCTTTTTGTGTAATCGGTTGTTCATAACACAATCATCGTCTTATAGGCCATTTCGGGGGGTTCCATTGACTGTTTATAATGTACATATATAACTATATACACATCACAAATCAAAATGCAGAAAGCGAAAAATAATGAGCAAAGTCCAGGATGAAAAGAGCGTCTATTTCTGCCATCCCAATGCCAACTTAACACACAGGGTTATTACAATATACCCCCAGACTTAAATAACCCTAACACCAGGGTCATTACAATATTCCCTCAGGCTGAAATAAACCTAACACCCAGGGTCATTACAATATTCCCTCAGGCTGAAATAAACCTAACATCCAGGGTTATTACAATATTCCCTCATACTAAATTAAACCTAACACCCAGGGTTATTACAATATTCCCTCACACTGAAATAAACCTAACATACAGGGTTATTACAATATTCACTCAGACTGAAATAAACCTAACATCCAGGGTTATTACAATATTCCCTCAGACTAAATTAAACCTAACACCCAGAGTTATTACAATATTCCCTCAGACTTAAATAAAGGTAGTTACATTATCAGTGATAGTCACATGACTGAACTTATCTGACATAAGAGTGTCCAATAAATACAGAATTCAGCTTGAAATATAATTTAGAATATTTTGTCAAGTGAGTTGCTGGCGGCGATTAGTCATTTCATTCAAATTCCAATTTCGTGAAATATATCCTTGCGCCGTCGGCAACTCATTCCATGTAAGATAGTCGAATAAGATGCGTGTTGTGCTATGTCGACATGTATGTGTTCAATTATAGTAAAATTACATTTTACTTAGTATTCCAATGATCACGACTCATAAACTTACCCGGGCACACTACTTCCTGGCAGATGTCAACTTCTCTGTTTGAACCAACACAATTTTCGGTTGTGGTATGGGGATCGTCATTTGAACAGTTACGCGTCCGGATGAGGATGCCCAACCCACAGCTCACGCTGCATGGACCCTCCTTCCACGCGAGCCATGGGGCACCAACTGTGAATAAATTAACATGTATGCATGCATAATAAACTTTGATTTTGATTATATTAATTAGATCTTTACTAAATATCATTGCAGAATATATCACGCTGTACATGGTCAGAAAATAAGTTCAACAAATGTGCATATCCGTTAGTTAAACTTATTGAAATGTTGAAATCGATGTAAGCAGACGCCGGTGATTTAATGTGTGAGTTTGAAATCGGTTTTAGTCGGCCTCGGTGGTTCAGTCGGTGAGATTAAAATCGGGGTTAGTAGGCCCCGGTGATTTAGTAGGTGAGATTAAAATCGGTATTAGTCGACCTCGGTGGTTTAGTCGGTGATATTAAAATCGGGGTTAGTAGGCCCCGGTGGTTTAGTCGTTTAGACTAAAATCGGGGTTAGTCGGCCTCGGTGGTTTAGTTGGTTAGATTAAAATCGGGGTTAGTCGGCCCCGGGTGGTTTAGTAGGTGAGATTAAATCGGGGTTAGTCGGCCTCGGTGGTTTAGTCGGTGAGCTTAAAATCGGGGTTAGTCGGTCCCGGTGGTTTAGTAGGTGAAACTAAATAGGGGTTAGTCGGCCTCTGTGGTTTAGAAGGTGAGATTAAATCGGGGTTAGTCGGTCCCGGTGGTAGTAATAACATTTAGACAACATTAATTAACATGACATTGATAGTCGCATTTAAATGTCTTAGTTAGATTAGTAGGTAAAGTATATTTATTTAAGTGTTACATTTCTCGAAGTGTTTATATTTAAAAGACTGTTGAAACTTCCAGTCTCTTTGATGTAGCCGTGGTTGTTTTATTATATTAGGTGTTGCACATTTTAAAATAGTATAATTTTTTTTTTAAACTATTAATTTTTAAAAGAGTGTTGCAGTTTTTAATCTCAAGTTGCTTCGTAAGTTCATCAAGGAAAATCCTAATATATTTTTATATATGGCACAGTAGCATGTTATATATACGTGTCCGAGACATGCCGAGCATTGCTTTGCTATTTGAACATGACTGGGACTATACAACACACAAGGCGCCTATTTTTTTCGACGTCCTATTGTTGAAGTTTCCAGTCTATTTTTACTTATTATTTTGATGAAAACATATGATACCAGATCTCAGTTAATATTTCTAAAAATGTCCATGGCGAGATTTTTGCGAATGGTGTCGGGAAGGAAGTTTTTCACATTACGGTCCCACATTTAACATGCCATAACTGACTGCCATCGCCATTGATGGCAATATATTTACATACTAATTGTTGTCATCACTAAATCCAGCATTCTGATTGGTCGGCGCCCACGTGGCTAGTTGCAATTATTTCTCGGTGAATGCTCAACGGCTTATAACTGCAAGCTCATAACAACATCGATACGTCATTTGGGTTTGGAAAGACGAACGCGTAATGTTTTGGGCGCATTTGGATTCGCGCAGGATTGACTTAATAAATCATCGGGTTTCAATTCTTCCTGTTAACTTTTGCCAAGGGTGCTATGGGATATTTTGGGCTGGTTTTGTCACGATACAGTTTTCGATTGAAATACATTTACAAAAGTGGCTTTTTCGCTAAATGTATATAAATATAAGGATTAACTGTCATGTGGACTGTTTTTATGGAGATGTAACCGTGAGGTAAGTGGTCATAACTTGTATGTAAAACCCTTCGGGTTTTACACAAGTTATGACCACTTACCTCATATGAAGTCTCAGTAACATAGATATGGTGTTTTTTTGCAGTGAAGTTATGTTTCGAATTGTTAAATAATTATGCTATATCTTTGATTTTAAACCAACAACCATAAAACAGTGCCTATAAAGGGTGTGTTTCGTGTAGAATGGAATCTCTCACTACTCATCGTCGTGATTTTGCTGATATTTGTCGGCCGGTGGCATGCGTGATGCTTGTACGAAGAGCACATAGTTGACTCAGTGTCTGTGAGCATATAAAGCATTTTCGGTATAAACCGAAGACATTGGAAACTATCTGTTATGGTGGTCATGGCTTCTCGGTTAGAGTTATAATGCACGTATGACTTGGTGTCGTATATTAGTGTACTAACTCTAATCGTAACTGATAACCATGAGTTACTCAATAATTGGTGGTATTTTTTGGCAAGTTTCATTTCGGCCAATTTGGCCGGTTACTTCATGTGACTTTTTCATCTGACGTGTGTGCCGGATAATTGATCTGGAGGATTTATGTAAATGTTAGCCCAAACTACATTTCCAAGTAACGATGGTTTTGTTGTTTATTTTGAGGAATAATACCGCGTCAGATGAATTCAGCCCAAATATGTTAACAGTTGTCGTGTCAAACATTCGGCAGTAGGTTAGCGTTATTTAGTATTTGTGGATGTCCTTTAACATGGGGAAAATAGACTACTGCGCTTGAACGAGCATGTGAATTTGTCGTTTTTAATGTACAGCAACTTGATAATCAATAACAGAGGCATTATCTGTCAAATAAGGTCGCTCTATTTACGGTATTAATTGCGGAACTTTCTAAAGTAAACTACGCGTAAACGGATACATACGGTAAATTATAGAATGTGCCGGAATCGGCCTAATCGCCCCAGGGCCAACTCGCCCAGTCGACGTGTGTCAATTCGGTACCTACTATAACATGTACCCGAGTCCGATACGGAATAAAAGATGTATACGGGTGTTATATAGCGTTTGGTTCGTTGTTTCTCAATGAATATTATTGAAATTTGGTGTATATGTCCGGGCTGGGACATGGAATACAACAACGTTTGAATTGTTTTTAAATTTACAAATTTGTTGATTTTATTCAATTTTTTTTCGTTCTGAAAACACACTATAACGTGTATAAAATATAATAACGAACACGAGACATACATAATTTATAAACTGTTAACAAAAGATATCAAATTCAATACATGACAAAGATGACTCAGTGGAGTTTATAAAGTGAACATAAAAACATTGAGGTAAGAATCTTTTTAAGGAATGCAACTTTATTTAATGATAATAAACACATAAATTAAAATAACAAACATGAGACATACATTATTTATAAACTGTTAACAAAAGATATCAAACTCAATACATGACAAAGATGACTCAGTGAAGTTTATAAAGTGAACATAAAAATATTAAGGTAAGAATCTTTTAATGCATTACTAAACCGTTTAGCACAGACCACAGTCCACTTCACTCATCCGATCATCACCAAACTTCATATTTATCTTGATATTGATCTATCAGATGAGAGCTATCAAATATTTTTTTAATTTCATAGGAAAAAATGGTCGCCAGCGGCCATATTGCATTTACGTTATATTTTATCGCGTCATGTCGATATCTAGTATTACTTAGAAATTTCACCTTTCCAGATTCATAATTGCTCCATTGACTGTAACAGATGAAATTATTCCCCTCTTCGGATAGAGTGTCACTGAAACTTTATTTTGTCAGACTGTCTGTATAATCACTGATTATATATGGCAATAATCTGTAATAAGATGTAGCACTATTTTATTTTATATTTACATGCAGTGCTGTTTTTATACATCAATTCTAATCCTCCTAGATCATCATGTGATCGATCATACATCGCGCGAGGACCTGGTTGAATTAAGGGGGGTTTTATGGATCACTTCTGTCCTCAAGCTAGATTATACTTATGACATTTAATGGCATGTTTCTAACGTGGAGGGTTAGATATGCTTGAGAAACCACCACTCTTTAATTCACACCAAGTTCTCAGCTGTCATGTTCGGATATTAGAACCCATAGCCATGATATATGGTTTATTTTGTGTATACTAGTAATATAGTTATTTTCAGTACCTTTATATACCAGTACTGTGTATAACAATGCATATAAATTAATCCATGTATACATGTATATTGATTCAACGGATTCAGTGGTTTTGTCCATCAGTCTATCAAATTTGCGGGGAAAACATGGCCACAAGCAGTACACCCTGCTAAATTTCGAATTTGAATCAATTGGCGCACCCTGCAGCCAGCTTTTATTGGAGAACTTTTTCTTATGTGGATATTTTGGGTCACCGCTAGATGTGAGCCATATTTTGTTCTCAAACTGTCCTTGTGAAGACATCACTGCCAGCGGTGATCTTCAATTTTACTATTTTTATGGCTAAATAATTTGGTTGATCCTACAGACGACACCCCTTGTCCGATCGTCATCAGATTCCACAATTATCTTCTGGATAACCAGGGTGAGAGTAATCTAATTTTCCCGAATTTCGTTCAAAAACATTACCACAGGCAGCAATTTGGTATCTTACTCTTTGATCCTCTTTTGTATGACTGAATTGTTTAGCAACTGTACAGACATATCACTCATCTGGTTTTTATATACATGTATATCTCTTCATGCGGATAGCCAGTATTACGTAGGTACTTCAACTTTCTGCATTCCTGTCATCATTTGAAATATAAAAATTTACCTGATACATGCACCCTTCAAAATTTGTTTCGTCGTATCTATTTTAATGACCCGTATGGTAATATTGATACAGATATATTTGTCAAACATTTCTTTGTACAATATACAGGTATTTAGTTTGTAACTAAATCTAGAAATATATAATAGTAGCTCGTGGACCCCACTTCGTCCGGGATGTTCCCCTCTGATTTTCGGAGAAATGCGCGATTTAACCTTGAATTGACTATTTTAAAGGTGAAGGTCATGTCGGGGTCACGATTTGACCCTTCCAAAACACTCCCCGGACAAAAGTCACGACAAAAGTACCCGTCGAAATCCGCCCGGCTTTATACCCGATTTGACCTTGAATTGACAATTTTGAATGTCAAGATCAGGTCAGGGTCATGATTTGACCCACCCGAAACACTCCTGGGACAAAAGTAACAGTAGGTATAAAATTTCGTTGAAATACTTCCGTTTTACCAGATTTGACCTTGAATTGATCTTTTTGAATGTCAAAGTCAGGTCGGGATCAAGATTTGACCCGTCCAAAATACTCCCTGGAAATAATTTCCCCTAGGTATCAAATTTCGTCAAATCTGTCCGGCAGTTTTCCCGGCCATAGCTAACAGACAAACAGACATACAAATGTCCAAAATATATATTAAACTAGCTGATGAACTCGACTACGTTCGGGCTAGTTAGGGATTTTTTTTGTGATCGCCTCCATCTGGACAGTACCCAGTATATACAGCGTCTGGCCAAACTATTGTTCAATTGGTCCAGAAACATGCCTATATCAGCTCGTTCGAGAACATGGCCACACGTGAAATTGGACCCGTCCATATTGCTCCCGGGATCGAAGTAGTCCTACACACAAATTTTTAGTCGGATCGGTCAAGGTCCAGAAACATGCCTATGAGCGAGGTCAAGTTGACACGTTAAATACCAAATTCGAGCAGTGTTAGAGTCTATAACACATACACACATGCATTCACGCATACACACATACATACATACAGACAGGTGTTTCAAAATGTATAATCGATAGCTACAACAATTCTATGGTAGATAGTTCACGGCCGACCTGATGCATGCATCTTAGTTTTCTTGTAGATGATGGTTGTGTGATACAACAAACATATAGCACACTGAGTGTATAAACCGAAATAATTAAAATCCAATCCGTAATGCCAGTTAGTATTTCGTGGTTACAGTTCTAATTTTATGACACAAACCTAAATTAAAAATAAATAATTGAAAACCCATTGTGGCGGTTATGGCTTCACGGTTACAGCTAGGATATGCACATAAACTGGTGACGTAGTGCCCTAACTGTAATCGAAACTGTTAACATTGAGTTTGCGAAAACTCTCTATTATTTATTGCGATCTCGAAACAACAATTTCATTCTGATCGAGTGCGTCCGAAAAGTCACAAAAAAAATCCAACAAAAAAACCTATTATTCCAGCAAGTATTTGATGCGAAACTGTATGTGTTTAGACAAAAAGTAAGATAGTGCTCTACTTTCGGGAATTGTATTTGACTGAAATGACCATCAAGTGGAAACATCCAACCATTAGGGGGTGTTAGGTTGGAAATATTCAAAAGGTAAAAGTTTGAGATGCAATGCCAGTTAAACAAAATCGAACCCGAGGGGTTTAATTTATCTACTTAATGGTATATGCCGTTGGAAATTACAACTCCCAACGGAGAACCTCTAGCCACGTCCCTGTGCATTCGAAACTGCCATTGTAATTTCATTTTTGTTCTAAGACCACAATAGAGCTTTCGCAAACTGACATTACAATTAAAGTTACCATGTATAGACATGCTGCGCTCCCTGGGTTGTATCATTTACTGGTCGCTTACTTGTATAATTATACCAAACGTCAACTTACATCCGGATCTGACATTCGCCTTGGATTGGGCGTGTTCTGAGTTGTTATCGGTTGCTTGGCTTCCTCCGGCTATTATTACCGACCAGAAAACGCATATTACTAAAGTGAACATATTCAACCTGGAATGGAATAATTATGTTGATGAAAAATAGAGTATAAATAACCGACGAAGTTATCAGGCGGATGCAGGTATCTGCCTCGCTGCTTTAGGACGTTCTCGTGTGTGACGATGTACCAACTTATAGTACGATGTGTTCGAACACAATCTGATTGTGTATCTAGTTTTATAATGCACTAGCAGGTTAACCCGCCACTGGCGGCATTCGTCTCATGGCTTTGTTTCAGAAACATGACATTTTTTTAATTTAACAAAATTTCAAGTCGATAGCTCCACCCGTTTCAGAGATCTGGTCTGCGCATGCGCGAAGCTTGCGTCGCACGGGCTCGGCGACCCGATAAAATTCGTACCCGGGGCAAGATACATTCACATACCAAATTTCAAGTCGATAGGTCCACCCGTTTCCGAGATCTGGTCTGCGCATGCGCGAAGCTTGTGTCGCACGGACTCGGCGACCCGATAAAATTTGTATCCGGGGCAAGATACATTCACATAAATTTCAAGTCGATAGCTCCACCCGTTTGCGAGATAACGCATTCTTTGTTTTTCAATGAGTTAATTCATGGTACCCGTCCTCCCCGTCCTAAACTTCAGAGCGGACAGTCAATTAATCCCGTCGTGAAATCCCTCTGCATAATATTTCGAGCTCTTAGATCAATTCTGCCTTTTTAGTTGCATTTGGTCCGCATCCGTATTTCGGACGCATTGGGTCAGACGCATGGGGTATCGTTTAGCCACGTCCATTGCAATAAAGAGCTTTAATTTTTAAAACCTCCGTATAAGGTATAGATAAAGAGCGTTATTGCCTTAACCCCCGTCGTGCCTTTGCGGTGATTTGGGAGTGGATAAATGGTGCTCAGAGATTCTCGAAAACACGACTACGGCGGTGTCGGTGTGATTTTACACTTACATACGAAATTTTATCTCAATCTGTACACGCGTTTTGGATTCTATGAAGTACACACACACACACACACATATACGAAGTCTCAAAATATATAGTACTAGCAGGTTAGCCCGCCACCGGCGGCTTGTCCGAAACATTGTTTATATATTTTTTTAATTTTTAGCTCCACGCGTTTCAATAAGAAAAAATTGTACCCGGTAGCTCCACCCGTTTCCGAGATCTGGTCTGCGCATGCGCGAAGCTGGCTTCGCACGGACTCGGCGACCCGATCAAATTTGTACCCGGCCCAAGATACATTCACATAGCAAATTTCAAGTCGATAGCTCCACCCGTTTCCGATATCTCGTCTGCGCATGCGCTGCACGGGCGTCGCATGGGCTCGGCGACCCGATAAAATTTGTACCCGGCGCAAGATACATTCACATTGCAATTTTCAAGTCGATAGCTCCACCCGTTTCCGAGATCTGCCTTTTTAATCGAGATAAATGCATTTCGTACCCGTCCTAATGTACTATTTCGAGCGATAACAATTGTCAGACTCCCATCGTGAACCTCAACACGAAGTAAACACGTGTTTCGAGCGATAACATTGCATTGAAGTCAGACTCCCATCGTGGACCCCCAAGACGACGTAAACACGTGTTTGTTCCCGTATAACTCTGGAGACTCTGACTTCATATATATATATAATGACGTTATTAACCCCGGCCGTGCCGTTTGAGCTGATTTTAATGACTGGGAGTGGAGTACGGGTGCTCGGAGCTTCTGGAAAACGCGTGGACGACATCGTACGTGGTATTTTACCTCTAGATGGGAAGTTTGAGCTCAATCTGTCCAGCCGTTGTACTATTTCGAGCGATAACAATTGTCAGACTCCCATCGTGAACCTCAACACGAAGTAAACACGTGTTTCGAGCGATAACATTGCATTGAAGTCAGACTCCCATCGTGGACCCCCAAGACGACGTAAACACGTGTTTGTTCCGGTATAACTCTGGAGACTCTGACTTCATATATATATATAATGACGTTATTAACCCCGGCCGTGCCGTTTGAGCTGATTTTGATGAATGGGAGTGGAGAACGGGTGCTCTGAGCTTTTCTAAACCGCGACCACTTTCGTGTCGGTGGGATTTGACACTTACATAGGAAATTTGATCTCAATCTGTACACGCGTTTTGGATTCTATGAAGTACACACACACGGAAGTCTCAAAATATATAGTATAGACTAGCAGGTTAGCCCGCCACTGTAAAAACAAAGCGAGCCATCCGTGCTCGCAGGGTTGGTCAGAAACAAATGTTTTTTAAATTTAATGTGTGTTCCGTATATCTCTCTGCAGATGCAAATAACGTTGAATGGCAAACAGACGCTCTTTATAGCGATGCGTAAAAAACAAACGCTCATTAAATAATCACTTGATTAACCCCCGCCGTGCCTTTGCGGTGATTTGGGAGTGGATAAAGGGTGCTCAGGGCTTCTCGTAAACCCGACTACGGCGGTGTCGGTGTGATTTTACACTTACATACGAAATTTGAGCTCGATCGGATCAGTCGTTTTGGATTCTATGAAGTACACACACACATATATACACACATATATACGAAGTCTCAAAATATATAGTATAGACTAGCAGGTTAGCCCGCCACTGGCGTGCTTGGTCAGAAACATGACATTTTTTAAATACATTTTTTAACGATTGATTCGTTAATTGAACTGAATGGTCAGAATACAGAATTGAAAACGTGAGGAGACAATCAATGAGTTAATTCTGCCTTTATATCAAGAGAAATTATGGTCTCACCATGGACCAATAACAATTCAAGTACAAAAGTTAATTAAATTGTAAATTGTTTTCGTCCCATGGCTTTGTTTCAGAAACATGACATTTTTGTAATTATTTTGTTTTTATTTATTTTTGTTTTTTATTTTTTTGAATTTAATGTTTTTAAAATTTAATTTTTTGTTTCTGGCGGAAAAATTTACCCGTAGAAATCCCCCCTTCGTAGGAACGACAGACAATGCATTCTTTGTTTCGTGAAATCTCTCTACGATAACATTGCATTGAATTTAAAACAAACGCTTCCCGTCGGGAAATCTGTCTGCATAATATTTCGAGTCTGCCGTACCCGTCGTAATGTCGTGAAATCTCGACTGCATAATATATAACATTGCATTGAATCTGTTGTTGGCATTCAGGGCTTCGGGCCGTTGTTGTTGGCATCACGGCTCCCCGAAAACTCTCACATTGCCGAAAACGTGTATTTAGTAATATCGTTGTTGTTGATATTTACGGCTTGGGGGCTATTTTCTCGCCAACAATGTCGTTGGCGTTCACGGTTTGGGGCAGTGTGTATAGCTGCGTGAGTTAGCAGGAATCGAGGGGTGTAAGTTTAGAGCTTGTTTATATGAATGTTTCGGAAATAGACTAAGATTTTCAGCCGTAACAAAAAATGTATACATCAGAAAATGTAAATTCCATCGGCTTTCATGTGTAGTAAAGATGTCTTATAAGCCGACATTGCCGTGGGGATGCCCGTTCCTACACGCGTTTTCGATTCTATGAAGTACCCACATATATACACACATACACACATATATCCGATCGGTCGAGGTGTTGGTATCTGATGCAAAAGACGAAATTGTGAGTGTTGGTCAATAGTCCCCGTCGTGAACCTCATCGTCGCAAAGAGCGGACAGTCAATTAACCCCGTTGTGAACCTCAATCACCAACACGACGTAAACATGTGTTACGTTCTAAAAATAGGAAAGCACTTAAGTTTGAGCTCAATCGGCATTCCCTGGAATTTCCCGTAGATTGGCAGATTAATATAATTCCAGTAGCTTCATAACGGTATATCTGGGGAGAAATCTGATGCTATATTCGTGATTATCTCGGATGATTTCGGTATATAACTATATACTGTAAAAACAAAGCGAGCCATCCGTGCTCGCAGGGTTGGTCAGAAACAAATGTTTTTTAAATTTAATGTGTGTTCCGTATATCTCTCTGCAGATGCAAATAACGTTGAATGGCAAACAGACGCTCTTTATAGCGATGCGTAAAAAACAAACGCTCATTAAATAATCACTTGATTAACCCCCGCCGTGCCTTTGCGGTGATTTGGGAGTGGATAAAGGGTGCTCAGGGCTTCTCGTAAACCCGACTACGGCGGTGTCGGTGTGATTTTACACTTACATACGAAATTTGAGCTCGATCGGATCAGTCGTTTTGGATTCTATGAAGTACACACACACATATATACACACATATATACGAAGTCTCAAAATATATAGTAAGAAGAAGACTAGCAGGTTAGCCCGCCACTGGCGTGCTTGGTCAGAAACATGACATTTTTTAAATACATTTTTTAACGATTGATTCGTTAATTGAACTGAATGGTCAGAATACAGAATTGAAAACGTGAGGAGACAATCAATGAGTTAATTCTGCCTTTATATCAAGAGAAATTATGGTCTCACCATGGACCAATAACAATTCAAGTACAAAAGTTAATTAAATTGTAAATTGTTTTCGTCCCATGGCTTTGTTTCAGAAACATGACATTTTTGTAATTATTTTGTTTTTATTTATTTTTGTTTTTTATTTTTTTGAATTTAATGTTTTTAAAATTTAATTTTTTGTTTCTGGCGGAAAAATTTACCCGTATAAATCCCCCCTTCGTAGGAACGACAGACAACGCATTCTTTGTTTCGTGAAATCTCTCTACGATAACATTGCATTGAATTTAAAACAAACGCTTCCCGTCGGGAAATCTGTCTGCATAATATTTCGAGTCTGCCGTACCCGTCGTAATGTCGTGAAATCTCGACTGCATAATATATAACATTGCATTGAATCTGTTGTTGGCATTCAGGGCTTCGGGCCGTTGTTGTTGGCATCACGGCTCCCCGAAAACTCTCACATTGCCGAAAACGTGTATTTAGTAATATCGTTGTTGTTGATATTTACGGCTTGGGGGCTATTTTCTCGCCAACAATGTCGTTGGCGTTCACGGTTTGGGGCAGTGTGTATAGCTGCGTGAGTTAGCAGGAATCGAGGGGTGTAAGTTTAGAGCTTGTTTATATGAATGTTTCGGAAATAGACTAAGATTTTCAGCCGTAACAAAAAATGTATACATCAGAAAATGTAAATTCCATCGGCTTTCATGTGTAGTAAAGATGTCTTATAAGCCGACATTGCCGTGGGGATGCCCGTTCCTACACGCGTTTTCGATTCTATGAAGTGCCCACATATATACACACATACACACATATATCCGATCGGTCGAGGTGTTGGTATCTGATGCAAAAGACGAAATTGTGAGTGTTGGTCAATAGTCCCCGTCGTGAACCTCATCGTCGCAAAGAGCGGACAGTCAATTAACCCCGTTGTGAACCTCAATCACCAACACGACGTAAACATGTGTTACGTTCTAAAAATAGGAAAGCACTTAAGTTTGAGCTCAATCGGCATTCCCTGGAATTTCCCGTAGATTGGCAGATTAATATAATTCCAGTAGCTTCATAACGGTATATCTGGGGAGAAATCTGATGCTATATTCGTGATTATCTCGGATGATTTCGGTATATAACTATATACTGTAAAAACAAAGCGAGCCATCCGTGCTCGCAGGGTTGGTCAGAAACAAATGTTTTTTAAATTTAATGTGTGTTCCGTATATCTCTCTGCAGATGCAAATAACGTTGAATGGCAAACAGACGCTCTTTATAGCGATGCGTAAAAAACAAACGCTCATTAAATAATCACTTGATTAACCCCCGCCGTGCCTTTGCGGTGATTTGGGAGTGGATAAAGGGTGCTCAGGGCTTCTCGTAAACCCGACTACGGCGGTGTCGGTGTGATTTTACACTTACATACGAAATTTGAGCTCGATCGGATCAGTCGTTTTGGATTCTATGAAGTACACACACACATATATGAGTCAATATCAATTTTGGTCAAAATTACAGATATGCCACATGGCATTTTTTTAGTTCCGATAATGGGGAAAGTTGTTGTCATTTCGAGATATATAGCTATTTAACTGGAAGAAACGACTGATGTTCGAGCTTAAACATCCAGCACTGATATGTTATGATGCTATGAATGGTGGATGTCTGGAAATTATGTCTCTTCTGTAACAGTATTGTCATCTGGTATATCATTTTTCAGAATAGAGATATTGGAGTACTTTTTGATCCGAATTGAGTATTGACCGGTAATGCATAGCTCGAGAAAACATTTACCCTTTGTATAGCTGGTTTTCAATGGGGGCCACAATGGAACTCATTTTTCTCAGAAAAAATTTAATTTCAACACAACATTAAACTATATCAAATCAAGATAATCAAATGTCACACACTTTCTAACATAATATTGAATTGGACACTCCTTGTCCATCAAATATTGAACAAAACTGGAATTGAAGTATATAACGTTTCATTTATAGATGAAAAAATAATATGTGTTACACGACGGACTTCAGCGCAACACGAAAGACACATATTTGCTACGGGGTGGACAATATCTGATAAATTTCTGTATAAAAGCCATGTCGAAATCCAGAGTTACGAAATATGCTAACAAGATGATAAAACCTGTTATTCATAAAGAAAATACAGCGACGAACTACACAATCAGGATATCTGACGTTTGGTATACGATGTAGGAATATGCTTTGTTACAGTAAGGACCACAACGTTACACAACTGACAAAGTCATATGCGAAATGTCATTTGTATACATATAGGTATCATAATCATGTACTGGCATCAGTGCAAATTCAATATTATGGCGATTCTCGCGAGAATTCATGTCCCAAATACTTAATGATGTTTTCTGACGCGTATTTCTATATCAATATATGATGTGCGTTACAGTAAAGATTACTCGATTGACAAAAAAAAGCGCATAGCATATATACAGGCTATTATATAAAACGAGGTTCAATTTGTGGAATTTCTTTTCATAATAAATGCCCCACTGTTTTTTACACATTTAGTACACATATGGTATAACGAATATTGTTAACTGAATACCACCGTGTCTTGTGCTATAGTAAATAAATTGTCGTTACACAATAGACATTGGTTATAGTCGGGTGAACACTCTATCCCTTGCTTTATCAAATGACATAATATGAACGTACACTAACATTCGTTTGTGTTTAAATATAATACAACTATGTGGCGAAGAGCTGCCCGCGTACTGGACAATATGTAAGGATAAAGAATATTGTGTGTAGGTTAAACTATTGTGACAGATTCGAGTAACATACGACAGGGATATGCTATGGGATTATCCGGATACATGTAAATTAGCACCCATTGTATATTTGAATCCCTTTCGTATATGGTACCTGTCTCGTTTAGCTTTGTGCTCGGTTGAGATAAATTAAAACAAGTGCATGTCCGTGTTTCATAAATATAAGTACATGTTCCTGGTGTTAGATAAGCTATCCCGATGCACGTTGCTCGAATTCATCATTACAAGCATGAATTCCACCTTCATTATATTCACAGGTCCCCAGAACAAAAATTTACCACAATTTTTGTTTTGGGGACCTGTGATTATATTCACATATAAAACAAGTATATTAGTGAGGTGAAGTAATGATAACTTTTAAAACAGTTTACTCATCGCCGAGTCCCACGCACATTCCCCAACAGCGAAATGTGAATGAGACCCCTCGATCAGTTGTGGATCTGGAATAAACGAGATCACTTCATCATAATTATACCAAGAAATGTCATTAAATTTTTTCGGCCAGCAGAAGCAGTTAGAATATTTAACGCAACACCTTGCTCAACCACCGTCTTCTTACATATCTGCTCGCCCCGTATTTCCGCGGCAACCTCTACCTGTGAACCTTGGTTCATGCTCGACTCATAATTCTTGCAATAATCGTGTTCAACCCAGCTTCCATCAACTATGTCCTCATCAACAAAAGTCACATCGACGCGCACACCACTCTGCTCACAACTTTCACTGACCACGCTACCTTGCTCGACCTCCACCTCCTCACATATCTCCTCACCACCAAAACCACTTCCGCTGCAACATCAAACTCAAACGCGCTAATCTCGCTACAAACTGGATCTGCCTCCGCAATCGTGCATATCTCCTCACCCTCAACGACCACATCACTCGACTCACAACATGCATTAACCACGCTACCACATTCCTCAACCTCCATCTCCTCACATATCTCCTCACATATCTCCCGACTCCCCACAACCACATCTACCAGCACATCACTCGACTCACAACATGCATTAACCACGCTACCCCTTGTTCAACCACTATCTCCTCACATATCTCCTCACATATCTCCCGATCCCTCACAGCCACATCTACCAGCACACCACTCGACTCACAACATTCATTAACCACGCTACCTCGTTCCTCAACCTCCATCTTCTCAACCCCAATCCCCATAGCTACCAGCACACCGCTCGACTCAAAACATTCATTAACCACGCTACCACCTTGTTCAACCACTATCTCCTCACATGTCTCCTCGCATATCTCCCGATATCTCACAACCGCATCTAACAGCACACCACTCGACTCACAACAATCATTAACCACGCTACCACCTTGTTCAACCACTATCTCCTCACATATCTCCTCACATATCTCCCGATCCCTCACAGCCACATCTACCAGCACACCACTCGACTCACAACATTCATTAAACACGCTACCTCGTTCCTCAACCTCCATCTTCTCACCCTCAATCCCCACATATACCAGCACACCGCTCGACTCACAACATTCATTAACCACGCTACCACCTTGCTCAACCTCTTCGCGTATCTCCTCACCCCTTGCAATCCTACTTCCATCACATATGCCTTCACCTCTCACATTACTTGTTCTCTTAATATATATTGTTGATCAGTTATGTCTTTGCTACATCGTCACGCAATTCATTACTATATGGGACAATATGTTGTAACACTTTACATAAGAAATGAACGGCGGTTTCAATGTGGTCATGGGATTTTGACCGCGAGAAAAAATCAGCAAACTGCATGAACCCCGAAGGGGTTCATTTGGAGTTTGCTGATTTTTAATCGCGGTCAAAACCCATGACCACGTTGAATCCGCCGTTTATTATTTATATTTATATACTTAAATTCATTATGAACTAGGATTGTCTGTCTTTCCCACTATTTATTCATCTATTTAAATGAACGAATGGAGTCCAGTTAAGAAAGTTTGAATCCTGTTTTTTTGGAAAACCAAACATTTTGAGAATCCGTTCACGGAGAACGGAAAAAAAACGCAATTTCACAGTTACGTATACACATATGACAAACTGTCTTGTTTAGCTAGTAACTAATGTAGACCTGTTGAATTCAAGAATGATATCTGAAACTAACAATTAAGTTTCGGCTGTGGATAAGAAATCGACAACACGTCGTTCTACGTTCTACCATAATGATATATTTGCGAGGTTCGGGGGGGGGGGGGTATTTGTAGCGGTAAGGAAAATGGTAAAACGCTATTGAGTATCGGGCTTTTTTAACATCAACGCTCAGTAACAACGGGCAACAACACTGATTATAGACCAAAATAAATTTCTTGCCAAATCCGGACGTACTATATATATACTCAAGCAGTCGGCAATGTCCGACAATATCCGGGACCAATGTGTTCATAAACCTATGAACGACATTGGAAGTGACGTCACGTTGCGTTCATAGCTTTATGAACGTATTGGATAAGGGGCGTGTCTACCGTAACGCTATGGGGAAATCGGAAGAGATATTAGGTGTATGTAAATATAAGAACATGTCCTTCCAATAACACTGGCTGTATTTCTGTAACAACCACTCAAGTTGTGTTCGATCGTGCACACAATGAACACACACGACTAATATAACTAACGAAAAGCATTATAATATATATTACTTCCTATTGTCGTAGTTCGGAAGCCTTCCCTGAAACAAAATATCGACATAACATACACGAACATACTTAACCTAACAACAATATCTTTCGTGTAACAATAAAGCCAAAACCTCAACGCTAGAAAACGTAATATTTTTTAAATCAGAGAACTATTGCTAGGTGAATGATAAATAAAGTATTGCTCAATCATTGGCACATCATGTGATATATTTTCCGGCACACTGGAAACTTTAAGTCATCAGGCAACTCAGGCAGATCGTACACATGGCATTGGATGTATTTAATGTAACGGACACATGCTTTCAGAAGAGCGTACATGATATCGTGAAGGAATTGGCACGCGTGATTATTATAACTTAGCGAACTCATTATAATACATTTTACTCCATGGCCATATTGTTTAAAAGACGCCCCATAACGCATAATCAACTCACAACGTATCAATATCATTACTATAACATACATATATCCCTCGTGTAACACTAATTTCCCAAATTTAACACTAGAAAGGTTACTATTATCCAAACCAGAAAAATAGTTCGAGTTGAAAGACAAACATAACAAATTAAATATTATGTACATCGTGTGATATATTTCCGCGGCAAAGAAAAGAGAACAAATTATTAAATGCCACAGGTATGTCCTCTGGATAACAATTGTTGTATTTACTGTAACGGCCACTCGATTTGAGTTAGATCGTACACGGAATCATGTTGCAACCGAAGGAATAACTAATAAAAAGTAACAGTCTCGTTATAATTGATGTTTTCTCCCGGCTATCATGGTTTCATACCAATCACATGAAATGCAAAATCGACTTACCACATAAGAACATCTTTAATGTAACATAAACATATCTTTCATGTAACGAAAATTCAAAACATCGACGCACGAAAATGATAATATTTTCCAAATCAAACACATTTTGTAATCTGAAAGAAGAACAAGACCCCAGTTACACCCTCTAGATATTTCAGCTTGGTGTTGCGTGTGTTCACGCACAAACAGCCTCTGTAAACAGCAGCCTTCCCCTTTCGTTACAGTATTGGTCTCTCCTGTAACGTTTTGGCCTGTTACAACAGAGAACGTTACAGTAGAGATGTACAGACCATTCTGGTCACGGCATTCAATGAGTTCTCCCTCCAGTATGGCGAAAATAGGGAAGTATAAAATACACCACAGTGGCTTCGGAAACATTTATTTGAACTATAATTATATATATGTTATAGCGAACAAACATGCGTTATTTAAAAGACGACTTTGAAAAGTACGCGAGGGGGTCAACCTACCTATTATATAATTGTGTTATCGCAAGTTGTTTTTTTATTCAGACGACATGCGTTTCCGATATTGTGATGTACACAGCGTCACGGAGCACAAAATACGAGGATTATAAATATCAGGGATACGTCATTATATCAAGTAAATAGCACTTCGTTACATGAGAGACAAAATGCTAAGGTACAAAGTTTCTGAGCAATTTTCACTTAGTTAAGTTCAATCTTGGGTGTCGTATATGTGACAGTAGTTCATATCAAGAACTAAACTATTGATATGCCAGAGGATTTTCTCGGTGGCATGTAGTTAATATATCGAAATTTCGATTTTAGCCTATAAAATTTTCCTGGGGACAGGCCATTTTGGTCAAATATGGCCATGAATGAGCCCATTACACACATATGTACCCGAACATCACGCTTATTTGTGTGTGCATGTTATGACAGTGATGGAGATGCACACTGGGAACAATAGTTGGGATCCGAACGTTGCATTATGCACTCATCATCCACCGAGGACATAAATTTTGACCAAAATTGATATTGACTCATATACACACATATATACGAAGTCTCAAAATATATAGTATAGACTAGAAGGTGACCCGACTTCGTCCGGGCTTTGACCTTGAATTGTCTATTTTGAAGGCCAAGGTCAAGTGTGGTCACGATTTGACCCGTCCAAAACACAGTGCCCGAACAAAAGTACCCGACAAAAGTACCCGTCGAAATCCATCCGGTTTTACCCGATTTGACCTTGAATTGACCATTTTGAAGGTCAAGGTCAGGTGGGGTCAAACACCAACACCCCAAAAATGGTGGAAATCGGCCCAGCGGATACCGGGAAATCGGCCCAGCGGATACCGAGATACCCTATGCATCAAGTTTCGTCCGTAAAAATCCGCCAGTTTAACCCGATTTGATTTCCACTGAAGTATATAAACGCGCCTCATATACACACGCTCATTAATTATCAAGTTTCAACGTAAAGATAAATTACCATCGGTGCCCGAGATATCGCCAAGACGTCTGAAACAGTCAAATGCATCGGCCGGGTAAGAGTTAACGTGATCTAACTGTATGACCTCTAACGACGTCATAGAAGTTACGCATTGTTTTTACCCTGATAGAAGATCGTACCACTTCTTCTTAATAATTGAGGCAGATAACTAAAACGGATACATACATATTATATATCGTTGGAAAGAGGAAACACGAAAGATTCTCATAGTGTCATTATTATGACTGGCATGTTATTATTCGCGCTGTTTCGAATCGATTTGTAAGCACCGAACTGAAATATATTAGCGCAAAACGGCGTAAAAACAGATTTGACCTCGGCACGTGAAAAGTTGACATCGGATCTGAAAATTAATAGGCCTATGTTCGTCCCCGGCCGAAAATACCCCCACATACCAAGTTTCATCGAAATCGGGTGGGACGTTTTCGAGTTCATCGCGAACACACACACAGACACACACACAGACACACACACAGACACACAGATCTTCCAAAATATATAATAGATAGATTATTGTATACAGTAGAATTCACATAATGTCACACTGCCTCGTGTCTGCACGAAGCGCAATCACGTAGAGGGTAATTGTGACCATTGGCAGGCGAGCGAACTATCGCCGGGTTATAGCATTGGAACTAATAACCGTGTGTGGTTGGCGCCAAGCGAGAATGTCATATACATGTATAGTAAAAATAAAACATACTGCCAGGCTTGGGAGGAATAAGGATATACTTTATTCCGATACAAGGTTTATCGGTCATATGTCATGCATGTTGTTCAAGAGACACCACCCGAGAACATAATTATCGTTAGTCCACTACAGGCAGTCAATACGTATACTAAAAAAATCGATTGCTTAAGACACATTCACCTGCAACTATTGAATCCTTATTGTACAGTATAGTTATCTACAATCATAAGGAGAAATAAGGTGACTAACATTCTGGACGGTTTCCTAGCTATCGGATTTGAGCTATCCCTCGTGCAAAAAAAAAACAATGTTTTAGATCGAAAAACTACATATGTTTTACAAAATTAACCCTTTCAATGCCAGGGGCCGATCTCATCGGCCCTAATTTACGGTCTGTAAAATCGGCCCTAAAAAATTTTAAAATTAAAAATATTTTTTTTTTTTTTTTTTTTTTTTTTTTAGTTGAATTTGTTTTGAATATGCTTAAGCATGCTATAGCGAATTTAAAAACAAACTGGTTAAACCTTAGGGGCATGTTATAACTCAAAAATATCTATCACCAAGTATTCATAGTAATAATGTTGATGCCCATGAAAAATGTAAGATTCCCTGGCACTAAACCTACAAAATAAGTCTGTTAAAGAATATAAGAACAAATTATTAAAATTGTACAAAATTGTAAAAAATAATAACAAATGATGAAGAATTATTAAACCAATGCATTCTCTTATATATGCGAGGCGACCTATGGTCGAATTCGCATATATAAGAGAATGCATTGGAACAGCGTATATGGGTTGATATAAAAATCGGACCTGGCACTGAAAGGGTTAGTCCAAGTCTTCTCGTACTAAAACCAGCTAAGATATTTTGATGGCGAGATGCTGGCATTTAGTCCGAGTTCCAGGCCCATGCATTTCTATGACACGACTTAAGCGTTGGTGACCCGCTCAAACAAAACCACAATTATGTGAAATAAAATATCACAAATGCGACAATAAACGGATATTTTCCGCAGAAGACATGCTACTTGATCTGAAACCCACATCAGTTGTGAATTGAAAGCGGTAATTTAATGTGAAAAGAGACATTTGCCGCAGTGTTTACATATTTTTAAAGTATGCGAACTCAGTTGACCTCGCGAACTGCGTTCGGCATTTTCCGGTGAAAATATTCCGTAGATTTTCGATCAACCACGCACGATGAATTATCCATTGTAATCGTAATTATACGTGTCAATAAATAAATAAATACATATATTAAGTAAATATTGACGATATAAATGTAATACATTATATAAATTACGGGAATTACAACCATCTCATAGTTAAAAGAGTGTAAACACAACGAGCATTATAATAATATGGGGGCTGCCATTTTGTTTGTATATAAATTCGTCTCGGTCAAAACATAAACAAACTCCGGACTATGCCGAGGTTCTTCGTAACACTTCGGCTTCCAGTTAAAACGTAAACAAAATATAAAAACAGCGATGTCGGTGACAATCAACCGGAATATTCTATGCGTAATTTAACATGAAAGTTAGATTATTATACACCATTATGACCACAAGATGTCACTCTTTCCGATGTATATAGCATCATGTATTGATTTGTTAGGTAAATCGAGTAAAATACACCACAAATTCCCGCCACAGATCCTGGGGGTAAGTCGTGTCATAGGAATGCATGGGCCTGTAACTCGGACTAAATACCAGCATCTCGCCATCAAAATATCTTAGCTGGTTTTAGTACGAGAAGATTTGGACTATGAAAGGGTTAACTGACTGTCCTGACGGTTCTTTATTGTGGTCACACACACGGTGAAGATCCCGTTTATTTATTGACCAACCGCTTTTTGTACACTTGCCCAGGCTGTCGGAAATCAATGCATCCTGATAGAGTAGCCAATTTACCACATCTCAGTTAATAATGTGTTTGAAAATTCAAGTAGGGCATGGGCCATGAAAACATAGAACATTCCGATTTATTTATTTGTCAGCTGCATTTAGTAAAGTGTACAAAACTTTCTGCGCCAAATCCACCAATGTCAAATTCAATGTTGTATACTTCCTGGTACCCTTTGTCCATACCTTCAGTTACCATTGATACCATGCCGCTCATGTTGGTCATGCGTTCGTTCAGATATCCATATACCATAAGGGGTCCTATAAAACGATCGCAAATTTATATTTGTCAGCCTATTGTTGTAATGTGTCCCTCTCTGGACAACACCTACACCCTTTGTTTGACCTAAATCGGTCAAGGGGTTGAGAAGTGGCATGGTTGCTTTATGTAAACCCTTATGTGAACGGTGGCCATTTTGGATCGGTGTGGGGCGAGTTGTGTGCATGGAAAGAGTACCTTGTGTGCCATCCTTCATTTGACCTAAATCGGTCAAGGAACGACGGTCTGGATCGGGGTGTGGTGAGTGGAATAAGTGCATTGTGGGCACCATACAACACCCTTTGTTGATTTAAATCGGTCAAGGGAACGATAAATGTCATGCCTGCCCAATTTATAACCTCTCTGGACGGAGTTTATGTTGGATCTGGGTGGGGTGTGTTGGACGAATATTTAGATTGAAGTGGGGACCACCCTACAACACCCTTTGCTTGACCTTTGTTAAGTCTTAATTAAGAGATACGTAAGTCTCAATTAAGCGATACGTAAGTCTTAATTAAGAGATAAATAAGTCTCAATTAAGCGATACGCAAGTCTTAATTAAGAGATACGTAAGTCTTAAGAGATACGTAAACATTAATAAAGAGAATGTAAGTCTTATTTAAGGGACACTACATCTTACTTAAGAGGTACGTACGTTACGAGATAATTACGGAATTTTATTTTCGACTGTGGCCCCAATACGCTTCCGTGAATGTCCAAGTGGATGGGTTATCTTTAAACCACGAAAGAAAAAATAAACAAATGAAATTGGATAGGAATTGAATAGGAATAGATAGTTCACTCTAGTCGAAAAAATGTAACGGCTTACTTAGGAGGAATCGTCCCTCAACTGGCGAGTCCGGATACGAATTAAATAATAATTAGACAAGTGTCGCATAACGAACGACAGATAATTATCCGAATAGGGTACATCGTCACTAGAATTTGTGTCCTTTATATTCGTTGTCGTTTTTCCCTGTCCGTTTTTCACGATTACACAGCAAATAATGTGGGGAACCAAATAAGCTTAGTTGGTTCTTCACAGTCGAAGAACCAATTGGTTCTTTACCCATCTATTGTAGAACCAAACAAAGAACCAATTGGTTTTTGGTTGAGGAATAACCAGATGGTTGACAGAACCAAATAAGAAATATTTTTATTACACCATTGAAGAACCAAATGAGGAACCAAAATTGTTACCAAGAACCACAATTTTGGGTCTACAACTGTGTTATAATTACTACAATTACCAAACTGTCCCAGTGGCGGAACCAGCAAAGCTATCTGGTTCTTCCCAAGAACCAGTTGGTTCCACATAAATTGTCTTGGTTCTTCGCGAAGAACCTAAAATGTCCGGGGCAAAACATATGTATCTTCATGTAAATATGATAACCAAGTGTCCTCAAAATTTTAGTCTAATCGACTGGATTGATTTATACATGTCTATGTAAAACCCAATTGTCTGTTTGAACTAATGTTCATGTTTTGATCCCAATAAAGCTATTTAAAAATAACAAAATAAACGTCAATGCCAACCATGTCGACTGTACGATTTAAAAATGGTAACGTCTGAAGTACGCTCAGTTGTAAATAAATAAATATTTATTTATTGGTGGGATGAATTAATCGCGATAAACAAAATGACAAACATTCCGGGAAAGGTGAGCCATTACTTATAACCCATGTATAAGAATAAGAATAGTATTCTCTATCCCCATCAAAAGTCCACAGCAGAGGGTTTACGTCACTTTAACATGGGCAACGCCGGTAACCCTGCTTTTGCGAATGTCTGTTTGTATGTCTGTCTGTCCGTGTTATATAGCAATTCACAGGGGACCACCTAGATGGCACAAAAGGGGTCTAATAGGGATAACTTTTTACGAGAAAGATAATGGCGAGGGTTAGAATTTTCTAAAGTGACGCCGTTGTTGTCAGGGGCAGAAAAGGGGGAGGGGTAGAAAAAACAATTGTCACCGATTGCCACCAAACTTATATATAATCATCCCCATAATATGAGGAATCTAATGGTGTGGTTTAAATATGTCAAAAGTCGCGCCGTTCGCGTCAGGGACGCCCGGAAGGGGAGAGGGGCACCAAAATTGATCAGAAATAATTTTAGCGCCGAATTCCACCAAATTGATGCATTTTCTTCTGAGATCTTCTCCATGATACAAAGAATCCTATTGTGTGATTTAAAGACGTCAAATTGGTGTCGTTGGAATGCGAGATTTTGTGGGGGTGGGGGGGGGGGGGTGGGTGGGTACTAAATCTGACAAGAATTGGTTTAGTCGCCGATTGTCGCGAAACTTATACAAATTCATCCCCATGGCATGAGGTGTCTAATGGCGCCAACGGTGGCGTCATTCGAGTCAGGGGTGCACTGAAAGGGAGAGGGGCACCAAAATTGATACACAATATTTTTAGCGCCAATTTCCACCAAATTGATACACATTCTTATCCATGATATGAGGAATCTAATCGTGTGATTTTAAAGTCGTCATATTGGTGCTGCTTTGGTGAGAGATGGGGGTGGGGTGGGCACTAAATTTGAAAACAAATTGTTTAGTTGCGTATTAGCACCAAACTTACAAATAATAATCTCCATGATATCAGGAGTCTAATTGTGTGGTTTAAAGATGTCAAAAGTGGGCCCATTCGAGTCAGGGGTGCCTAGAGGGACACACACATTGATAAACAATATGTTTAGCGCCGATTTCCACCTGATTGATACATATTCTTCTCCGTGATATGAATAATCTAATCGTGTGATTTAAATGCGCCAAATTGGTGCCTTTTGGGTGAGAGATAATTATGCAATGGTGGCTCTAAATTTGATACGAATTTGTATACTCGCCAATTTTCATAAATTGTATATATATTCATCTCTATAATGTGAGTGTGGTTATAGCAAATTTATCAGAACCACTTAACGTTGAGGTTAATGCACACCATCCCAGCCTACAGGGTCGCGGCAGGACCACTTATCGTTGAGTCTAATGTACACCAGCCCAGCCTACATGGTCGCGGCCGGTCCACTTAACGTTGAGTCTAATGTACACCAGCCCAGTCAACAGGGTCGCGGCGTGACCACTTAACGTTGAGGCTAACATACACCAGACGAGCCTACATGGTCAGGGAGAACCACTTAACCAGGAGGCTGCACCCCTTTCGTTACGATGAGCCATGCCTAATTCACAACTTGGGGAAATTGCATTGACACCCCATCTTTTTATTTTAGAACTCCCCAACTGATTTCTCAGGCTTTCCAACTCCCGAGAATGTCCAACCAGAAACCCAATAAGGTTGTGACATTTTGCAATGATGCTTAAAGTAGTCATTTTTTTTATTTAAGTAGAAATAATGGAGATTTGAGATAACTTATATGACACATGTATCGCAAACTTTCACAAAACCATCCATAAGCAATACGTCGAAAACTGTCCTTGTTAGGTGGCGGAAGCATGGCTGCTCTTTATAAGAGTCGATCGTTGGTCGAAACATGAACGCTCTTTATAATAGACGATCGTTGGAGGAACCATGAACGCTCTTTATACAAGACTATCGTTGAAATGTTCGCAAGACTGACACAATGTTAAACGTGTTGAAACTCTTTTAAAAGTCGATATCTGGTCATCAAAACATCGATGTGTTCACGGGTTTAATCGGCTTCTAGGCACATGCATTGATGAATGTCCACCCCTCGTTAAGTTGTGTGGTCCTGCTAATTTGCTACGCTTTTGGTGGATCTGCTGATGGTGAGGGCATGCCAAACTGACGCTGGCAATAACTTGAATGTGGGTTGTATTTTGTTACGTTGTCATTGTCCGGTTATTCGCACAATGTGAGCGATTTCAGAAAACATCTGGTGATCTGCATGAACATAATATATTAAACTACTTTAATCGTTGTTGCTCAGGTGTTTGTAAAACGACAGGGATATCCATCTTAATTGGGATCGATTTACAACAACCAACAATGTCCTTATTAAAGTATTTTACAGCATTTAATTGTTGCAATGTTTTATAAACACAATGTCTTTTCCTTTAATTTTTCAGATTAGTGTGAAAGGCCAGATGATATCGTCACATGCTAATATGTGTATTATATATGCCAGTGCATCTATTATGACAATGTCGACGAGAAGAGAGATGTTAACACACTTAACCATTCCATGACTGGGGCTTCCTGAAATTTTGGGATAACCCTGTGCCAATACATTATCTTATATATGTTAGTCGCCCATAGGGCGCTTCGCATATATACGATAATGCATTGGCCTAACACGTTTTATAAGAGACGCTCTTTATAAGAGACGATCATTGGCTGAACATGGACGCTCTTTATAAGAGACGATCGTTGGTGGAAACGTGGACGCTATTTATAAGAGACGATCGTTGGCGGAAGCATGGACGCTCTTTATAAGAGACGATCGTTGGCGGAAACATGGACGCTCTTTATAAGAGACGATCGTTGGCGGAAGCGTGGACGCTCTTAATAAGAGTCGATCGTTGGCGGAATCATGGACGCTCTTTATAAGAGACGATCGTTGGTGGAAACGTGGACGCTCTTTATGAGAGACGATCGTTGGCGGAAGCGTGGACGATCTTTATGAGAGACGATCGTTGGCGGAAGCGTGGACGCTCTTTATAAGAGACGATCGTTGGCGGAATCATGGACGCTCTTTATAAGAGGCGATCGTTGGCGGAAGCATGGACGCTCTTTATGAGAGACGATCGTTGGCGGAAGCGTGGACGCTCTTTATAAGAGATGATCGTTGGCGGAAACATGGACGCTATTTATAAAAGACGATCGTTGGGATGTTTGCTTGGCTGATAAAACGCTAAAAGTGCCTGTTGAAACTTCCTCTTTTAAAAGTAGATATCTGGCCATCAATACTCCCATTAAATAAATTTCGGAAATTCACAATGCTCTGACAATTTTGAACATTACAAACACAACCAAAATTCTATTAAACTTGAACGCCGCCATACTGTTTGTTGTAATCGGGTAGAAATTCTTATCGGCCGCTTGTGAACACTTCGGCTTTCGGTTAACATAAATATCGATGTTAGTACTAATAAACCTGAATATTTTATGTATAATTTAACATGAAAGTTAGAATATTATACATAATTATGACCACAATATGTCACTCTTTCCGATTGACAAGCATCATGTATTGATTTGTTGGGTAAAATCTAGTAAAATAAACGACAAATCCCGCCACTGGGTCTTGACGTGAAGTCCGCCATAAAATATACCGTGGCCGATCTCGGACTTAAACTAGCATCCCGCTCTCCGATGTAACTAGCTGGTTTACGTCTACATCTACATATGAGGAAACCGGTGTTATAATGCGGGTAGGTCAAACTGATACTGATTAAGACAATTAATGTATCGTCATTTTGTATTTGAAAAGTAAATTTCCAGTGATCTGCACAATACGAGCGATTTAAAAAAAATAATATATATAGTGACCTCCATGAAACATTCCTGAACATATATTACAAAATTTAATCATGACTGCTCAGTGCTCAGGTATTTGCAAAAACGACAGGAATAGCCATGTTGATTGTGGTCTTAAAACAACCAAGTATCATTATTCAAATATTTTACAACCTATAATTTGATTATTGTTTTATAAACATAATGACCTTTTCCTCCGTTATTTCACATTAGTCAAATACCGGGTTTTATCATTACAAACTAATATTTGTATTATATATGTCATTGCCTCTTATATGAAAATTTCAATGAGAGTATAGATATTAATAAACTTCGAATCTGAACTAATTAGTTTGTTGTACAGAAAACATACAAATGGTTGTATTATGCTGTCGAATGGTACAAGACATCTATAAATGTTCCCACCAATGTGTTATAATTATATTAGTACATATATACTCTCAGGAGGCTGTTCTCCGAGCTGCAGCGCATATGCGTGCGTATCAGGATAAATCATGGTGATTCATCGACACCCGGAAAGTACTCGTTTAACACACAGGCGACAGCGCGAGCGCACGTCTTCAATGGTCAAAACATGCATACATGTACATGTAAATAGGACGGAGTAGTCATCTAGCTGTGTAATTGTGTAAACAAACATGACACGCTAACCACTGGACCACGGGGCTCCCGAGTAGAACCGTTCGGATTACCAATGTCCGCAACAGTTTTAAAACATATCTAAACATTTCCATTTAACATTACGGTAATTGCATGAATCACCAACGTCGTCGCAGTAATTATAAGAGAGCAGAAAAGACTTACCGTGTGAGTACAAATGTAGGAAATGTCGTTGCTCTCCGAAAATTCTGGACTGAAGTAACGCTCTGGAGAATAACCGGCGATTGAATTTATATAAATTTTGAAGAATGTCACGTCTCTTAGGTGTTTGATAAATATTTAATCATCGCGTTTGGATGTCAAAGTACTGCACTCGATACAAAAGTATACAAAAGTATGCATCAGTATTGTGTCGACTCCGTGTCCACTTTCTTTGCACCGCATCTAAGAGTCTATATTTGCAATTTTGAAGGGCGTTCACGCATGGATGTCAATTTAGCACTAGATATACAAGTATGTATCAGTCTGTTTTTGATTCAATGGATCACGTTCTTTGCGCCCTATTTAAAGTATATATTTGCACTCGAGTGAAGTCCTTAGAAATATTATGCTATGTCATTGTCGACAGTGTGATAGAATTTTCTAGTCCATAAGTGTACGTTCACATAGATGTCAAATTGCCTGGAAAATGTTCATGAAATTCTTCATAAATGTTTGATTGTTTGTTGCACACTTCTGAATGATAAATATTGTGACTACATTCTGAATAACGTCTCTGCTATTGTTATCATTGCGCTGTGGAGCCGACATATGCCACGAGTTATTGTATAACCCAATCTTCCCCGACATTTGAGGGCTAATTACGGGCAAATGTAGGTTGTATAACAACTTAATGAATTACAAAGATCTCACTGCGCTTATAGTAAATTGTTAAACTATGCATCAGTTTGGTAGAATGTTTTAGAGCTGTATGCGTTCCAAGTGTGTCCAAGGGCCTTGACCAATCAAAATTCATACGTTCCAGCGAAATCTAAAGTACTTGGAACTAAATGATCCAAAATAACGAACAATGGCCATATTATGCAGTGATCGGCATGCAGCAAATTAGGACTAAGTATGGTCCTGCGAATATCGGATATTCGATACGACGCCGACATCGGTCACCCAGGTAGCATTAACCATTAGATATATCGATGACCTATGCAACATGCTGTTCCTTTCAACACAAACTTGGTGAGAGATACCGTTTAGAGAACTGTATAGCACTGAATAGAGCTATCCTCAACCACTTCGAGTTGGAATTGTATGACGCATACAATGCCCTGTCAAGCATAATTTGAGGGCCCATAATTAGTTTGTGATTCTTTTCGTTTTCCCTTGCTGAAGATTATTGAATTAACGTCTTATCCAAATTGAGAATTTTGTAAAATTAGTGGAACATTGACCGATGAAACTGACATATTTGATGTCTAATCGAATCGAAACAATCGTATCGAAACATATTGTATTTTGTAACGAATTATGTTTACCTATATACCTCACTAGAATGGCTCAAACTTAGTCAGATTAGAATGGCGACTAATCGGCTTAGTGGGTTTACAATATAAAATGGAAGAACAGAAAAGGGGTTAGAATTTATTTGTATATATGGTGTACACACATATATATATGAACATGAACTAATATATTATTCAATAGGTACAAACAACGTATACATGTACGCCACATAGCACATCACAGTAATGTCATAAATATTGTCAAATGTACACGTTTAACATTAGTTCGAGAGCTAATAAGGGTACTCTTATGTGACTTAACTTCAACCAACTCATTTTGTTCCTTATTATGTCCTTTAATTTTTAAGCAATGTTAACAAGAAAAAAAAGTGGCCGTATAGACTCCAGACAAGATGGCGGCCACCATGGCCACCGTTGTTTAGACTAGGACCTAAGTCAGTTTGATGCAAATTATATATCTTCTATATAAGTTTATTCTGTTTTGAACTGGTTGAGAAATGTGACTTTATTTTGTATTGTGTATATTAACGGACGGACAATTGGAGCAATGAGATGTGCAATTATTGGGGGGTTAGCCACTTCGGATCCCTCAAAAATTCTATTTTACAGAATTCGGTATAAAATTTCCAAAAAATTCACAATTGGGATTTTAGTCATATTTCAACAAGTAATGTACATAACTTTATAATTTAAGTGACATATGAATATTCCAACTTATTGGAACCAAAATTGTGACTTTGGCTCAAATTGGCTGCCAAAATGGCCGCCGAAATATTTAAAAAGTAGATATTGCCCCAGCGTGCCCTGCAATTGGATATTCTACCTTCTATACATTGAATACTAACATGTCTGATGCACCATGGTTAATTGTTACTATTGTCACCACTGATATCACCAGAAATATTGGATTTTTCTTTCACAAACTTGACAAAAATATCGGCAAATAATTGCTTTTCAGGTTTGGACATTTTTTCAAATAAAATGTAACTATCTTTGGTATGAATGGTGTTTGTTGTTTTTGTTTATATTAAATGTGTCACATTACGGTGTTTATAGACCAAATTGCTCAAGATGGCTTCCAAAATGGCAACCAAATTTAGCAATAAGTAAATATTTTACATATGCCCCGAACATTATTCTCTGCGTTTTCCGAAAAGGCAGCAAATTGTGACTCACTTGGTTATTATCCATGACCATACAGCTAAATCCGTATACAACCACCAATGATAATACATACACGACATATATAGATATACATCCCACCCGTTACCACAAGGAACCTGATGACTTGTGATTTGATTATCCCCTTGAATGTATGAGGTGGATGGAAAGAATGTTTGTCCAGGAGTTGATGTGAATCCCTCGGTTTGAAATATACATTGGTGTCGATAATTGAATTCGTTTTAAATTGTTCCCCCTTAAAAATGGTAAGGTCCAGGAAATCGATGGATGTTTCTGATTGCGTGCGTGTGAGCTTGATGTGTGGAGAGTGATCATTCAACATATTAAAACATTGGTCCAAATCTGCTACGCAATGAGGCCATACCAAGATATCGTAGATATGTGAGGGGCTGTTTTGGGCAATTTGCTAGCGCCTCATCTTCCCAGTGTGCCATGCATATGGAGCTAAAGTTTGGGGCCCACCGTTTTCCCATACTAACCCCCTTTATTTGTTGGTAAATTTCTCCGTTGAATTCAAAGTCATTGCCTTCAAGCGAAATTTTTAAGAACTCCAGAATTTCTTTCGTGGGCCGGCGGTTTTCAGAATAAAATTCAAACGCACGTTCGACCGCTGTGATGCCTTCTTCGATTGGAATATTCGTATACATATTTTTGACATCGAACGAAACCAGGAGAGCATCACTTGGGATTTTAATTTTCGAAAGTTTAGCGAGTAAGTCCTCTGTGTTTTTGATGTAACTGGTGTGCCGGTTTGCGACTGGTTTTAGGCAAAAGTCAATATATCTTGAAAGATTGTATGATTCGGAATTGCAATCGCTGATGATTGGTCGGCCAGGAGGTGTGAGAGTGTCTGTCCACGATTCCACGGGCTTATGTATTTTAATAGTCATATATAATCTCCTATTTCTAGAACTGCGTTTGGCACAAAGATGTCCTATCTCCTTTCTATCAATTATGTCTTTTTCATAAAGTTTGTTGAGAACATCGTTGAATTTTTAAATATTTTTCGGCCAAATAACTGAATCAATCTTTTTATACAATTCTACATTGTTTAACTGATGTAAAGCCTCTTTGATATAATTTTCTCTGGACATAATTAAGTCGCAGAGCCTTTATCGGCGGGTTTGATAACAATTTTCCTATTCTTTCTAAACTGAGCCCGCCGTTCTGAAGCGCACAACTGTTGCTTATTATGGTAAATGCGTAAGCCCTTAATTCTTTCTGTTACATTTGAGCCGCCTCTGACAATTGCCGGGTCAGCATTTTTGTCGTCTGGGACCCAGCCCGTCTTGTCTTTGAAAAGTTTATGAGCTCCATTCGATTACCTAAATTTGTCAAAGAGGCACGTTTTCTGAAAACTTCCAACTGTTGAAATTTCTGACCAAAATTCTGACCGTGCACTGTCGATCGGTATATTTACTCTATAAAAACAAATCTGTTCAATAATCCTTATCGTTGTCGTTACGTTATGCGAAACTAATGGTTTTGGTCCACGTGAATTTCAAAATACGAGTAGCTAAACGTGTCCGTTACTCTGTCCGCGTCACATGCCAAACCTCTCTAATATACCATGTCAAATAATTTTAAGACGAACACACGTTTCTCGAGAAAACAATCACGAGACTTCCGGCAGTTATTGCACAAAATCGTCGAGTAAAATATGACCAATTCAATGCATTACAATATACTACTTCACAGTTTATCGAGAACACAGAACAAACAAAAACAATCTGCACGTGAATGCCATTGAGATGAAACGTGCAGTTTTATAAACCCATATATACAACATAAAATAAGTTGATTGCTTATAATTATTGCAAAATAAATTATTCGAATAAAGACAGCAGCACCTCCGCCTCTCGTCACGAAGACCCTGTCTTACATCCGCCTCTCCTTACGGATACCCTGTCTTACCTCCGCCTCTAGTTACGGAGACCCTGTCTTACCTCCGCCTCTCGTTACGGAGACCCTGTCTTACCTCCGCCTCTCGTTACGGAGACCTTGTCTTACCTCCGCATCTCGTTACGGAGACCCTGTCTTACCTCCGCCTCTCGTTTCGGATACCCTGTCTTACCTCCGCCTCTCGTTTTGGAGACCCTGTCTTACCTCCGCCTCTCGTTACGGAGACCCTGTCTTACCTCAGCCTCTCGTTACGGAGACCCTGTCTTACCTCCGCCTCTCGTTACGGAGACCCTGTCTTACCTCCGCCTCTCGTTTCGGAGACCATGTCTTACCTCCGCCTCTCGTTACGGAGACCCCGTCTTACCTCCGCCTCTCGTTTCGGAGACGCTGTCTTACCTCCGCCTCTCGTTACGGAGACCCTGTCTTGTCTTTCAGATTCGTGAAACGCTGCAAGACCCAAACCGAGATTGGAATCGCTTGCTTTTGACAAACGTTCTGTGAATGCAAGGATATCGAAGTCTTCAGATTCAGCAGCAATAACATCTATTTTAGCGTTTAAACTTTGGATATTAAGATGCATTATGGATGTAAATTAGTACAAGAGGGACCAGGATTTGGGTGCAAGTCGCCTTCTATAATGAGTATTATTCGCGTAATGAACTGTTTTAAGATTTTAAGCAATTTTGAAATTGACATTAGTCGAATAAGAGTCTGTGTGTGCATTCCCGATAATTGGGTTTAATCGTACAAGACGTCTATTATATGTGTGACAATATCGCGTGCCAATCGAGTACACCTGGTCGTCTGTTATTTTCTCGATGAAAACTTACGATTTTAATCAAAAATAAGTTATGTTGCTGCCTGATATAAACAATTAATTGGTGTATAATTATCTATTATAACACATAGAATCCCGAGGACTATATTTTCGAAGAACTCGAGTATTTGTGTCGAAATAACAGGACATTGAGTCGGGAATAATTTCACCTAATTTCGAGGTAAAAATGACGTCGCAGTAAAATTTATAATTGTTCGACAACAACAAAGAATACAAAATGGTAAAGAACTTTTATACTGGTATCAGTGGAACACAAATGTCCACAGGTCTTTGCTTTGCTATATTTGAAGACTCGACAGAATGTTCACCATTCGTTATAGGTGTGAAAGGAGCAGTACACAAAGGATGTAAAACATTTTCTCAAGCTAAATATTTACTTGAAAGTGCGAAGCTTTCACTGGCTATGATATATGTCAGCGACCTATCAAAGTGGGTACCAGTGAATGATTACGAGGAAATTCTCGCATGTGATGATGTGCTTTCTATCTATGTCGATGAATTGGATTGTGACTGTGAGGAATATGAATCGTGTGACGAGTTCATGGAATGTGCCTCACCTAGTTTTGATTTTGTTGATCAGGATGCTACTTTGACTAATTATCTACCTGAATTTCATGAACCAGCCGAGGACCTGGATCATACAGTTGTGAGTATGGACAGTGTCAATATAAATGACAACCAGATCGCATTCACAGTCACAGATATTGAACATTTATTAGAAAATACTGATAAAAATAACAGTATTATGAGTATAAACAAACCAACAAACCTGGCTACTGTTACTAATGTTACGGTAGAAAATTCCAGTGAAACTAAGAACTGTTCAATGTGTAGTGAAATAGATTCTATTGAGATGATAATGTGCAATACATGCAAGAACTGGATTCATGATCTCTGCACAAAAATTCCAGCATATGAACTAGTAAAATACATAAAGAACAAAGCAAAGAAATACTTGTGTGAAACCTGCACCTTAAATGACAAGAAATTCAAAGATAGTGCCGATACTGTGAGATATTCCATGAAACAGTTTGCGTACAACGCCACTCCACAAGATATTAGAAAAGTTGTTGAAGCTGAACTGAATGAATTTAAGAAATAAACAATAGACAGTATGCAGCAAAATATTATTTCTGCTATAGAGAGCTTCAGTAGTAACACTCATACAAAACACTTAGATAATTCTACAAAATCTGAACGCACAAAACTGAAATCTGAGCTATCTGACATTAGGCAGAAGAACCAGCTCCTACCATTGGAAACAAAGAATTTGAGAAGTGAGAAGCTCCTTACATATTCTATGTGGGAATCAAAATTCAAAAGTTCCACAAAATTATATGAAGAAAGATTATCAGTATACTCCAAAAGCTGTTCTAACTTGCAAGTGGATGTGGATAATAAAGTGACAATCATAGATCGCTTAACAGATGAAAATGCAAGACTTACAGATACAATCCCTACATAAAGATCTGCTTTAAGACAAACAGCAGCTGAATACATTAAAATGTCAGCTTAGTGCTAATGCTGAAAAGGATGATGAACTGTTCAAAACTCAAGATTGTTCTGAGAATTAAGTGCAAAACACTCCAAAAATTCAGGAAAAAACTAAATCCCTCCTGCTTGGTACATCAAATCTGGATCATGTGGCTCCAGAGAAAATAAGTTATCGCTACTGTGTGGAAAAGGAAACAGCCTATACTATTGAACAGGCAACCCAAATTATGGAAAACAAAAATAACAATAAGTATAACATTATTGCACTCCATATACTGACAAATGAGATAAAAAAAGAGAGGAAATCTGAGGACATATGTAAGGACTATAAGCAGTTAATTGCAGAAGTTAGCAATTCACACCCAGAATCCAGAGTACTAACTTCCTTAGCTACAAACCGCACAGATACAACTCGTAGAAACTTAACGGCTCTAGCAGTAAATGCGTCACTAACAGAACTATCATATGAGGACCAGAAGCTATCTGTCTGTGATAATGGTAACTTAGCACAAAATGGAGAAATACGAGAGAGGTTCATCAGCAGAGACGGTTACCATCTTTCTGACCAAGGGGTTAGGGTACTTGCATCTAATTTGAGGCGTTCCTTTGACAAGTCGTTGAACAATGAATCCACCCATACACAGGACAGACGTAAATTCAGACCATGGCCCCCAAGAGGAGGACCATGATTTCGTGGGCATTTCAGAGGCCACTACTAGTTACTGTTTGGAACATTGATGGCCTTCAAACTAAAGATTTTGATAAATATCTGGACATAGAATTCAGAAATTCAATAAGTCGCTATGATATTATTGGATTAGTTGAAACTCATATCACACACAATATCCCTTGTCCCCTTGGTGATTTAAAAATTTATCATAAATTTAGGAAACAAAATGAAAAAGCAAATTTGGGGGTATAAGTATTTTTTTGAGGAAGACAATAGCAGATGGGTTATCTGTTTTACCAAATAGTAATTCAAATTTACAATGGATTAAACTCCACAAAGACTTTTTTCAACTTACAAAGGGATATTTTCTTATGTTTTACTCATCTTCCTCCTGAGAACTCAACATATAGTTGTCAAAATGGTAACCAATTTGAATATCTGGTACAGGAGGTTGAAATTGTTTCCAAATTGGGCCACCTTATGTTGTGTGGTGATTTTAATGCTCGGTGTGCCAACCGCCCAGACTACACATCAGAAATATCAAATTTGGATTACCTTCCTGAATTCCCAGATAATGATAGAAACACTCCCCGAGTCTCACAAGATAATTCAGTGTGTGCTAGGGGATCTCAACTACTTTAACTCTGTGTAAGTGCCAAACTTCGTATTCTAAATGGAAGACTGTTTGGGGACATGTTAGGTAAACTCACTTCACACTGTTCATTAGGCAGTAGTGTTATTGATTATTTCATTGTTAGTGAAGATATTTACAACACATTTCTGTATATGAAAGTTCACACATTTAAACGCTCTTTATCAAACCACTGTCAAATTTCAACAGCCATTGCAACTATACCCAATACCACTAATAACTTATGTAGCAAAAGACAGCTGGTAAGTAATTCAGAGTCTTTATGTTTGAGACCTAAATTCATATGGAAAGAAAACTCAATTCAAGATTTTCAGAAAGCTTTGCAATCCCAATCTATTTGTCAATCAATAACTGAATTTCTTAGTAATCCATATGAGGCTAACCATACAAACTATATAGTGAATGAGTTTACCTCGATCATCACCCAAGCAGCAGAGTACATAGACCCAATGATAATAATGAGCTGATTTCAAAACCTAAACACAAAAAGTGGTTTGACACTTCATTGAGAGAACTACGTAGAAGTATTGATCATTGTAGTAAACAACTTGGTTTACACCCTTTCGATAGACAGTTGCGTAATAAATGTTTTCAAATGAGTAAACTATATAATAAGTCTCGGAAACAAGAGCGGCGTAAATATTATTGCGGTGTATATGACGAGTTGGATGCTACCCCCATGGACATCAAAAAGACTTCTGGTCAGCCATTAACAAAATAAAGAAGGCTGAGCATGGCAGCGTCATATCTCCTATTGAAGCAGATAATTGGCTTAACTACTAAAAAACTCTTAATACTGTATCCCCGGAAAAAGAGGAAATAACACAGGGCTTAGCTGTAAAGTTTTTCCAATTTAGCCAAACCAGAATCTGATTCCATTCTTGATCAAACTACATCATGCAAAGAAATATCGCAGGCATGTCTGAAACTAAAAAATAACAAGAGTAGTGGCAAGGATCGAATTATCAATGAAATGCTCAAATACGGCCAATTTGCGCTTCTGTCGTGTCTTGAGAAACTTTTTAACACAATTTTAAATACAGTTCATTATCCAAAATGCTGGACAGAGGGACTAATCACACCTATCTTCAAAACTGGTGATCCTTTGGAGCCCACTAATTATCGTGGCATAGCAATAACAAGTTATCTATCAAAGCTATTTAACCATATACTGAATAAATGTTTGGAAAATTACCTAGAGAATAAAAACGTCATGCATGAGGAACAAATTGGTTTCAAAGCAGGATGTCGCACATCTGACCACATATTTAAATTGAAGACAATTATTGACAAATACCTTAATAAGTCACAATATGTATATTCTTGTTTTATTGATCTGCGTAAAGCATTTGATTCTATACTTCATCCTGGTTTATTTCTAAAGCTTAGAACGGCTGGTATTGGTGGTAAGTTCAGCTCTATCATTGAGTCAATGTACTCTAAGATAAATCTTAATGTCCTTTTAACAGGGAATGCCATTAAGGAATGTTTCCCATCCAGCGTTGGTGTATTCCAGGGCGATTGTTTGAGTCCTAGTTTATTTTCACTCTATATGAATGATATTGTTGACTGTTTTGATTATTCTTGCAGCCCAGTTTCATTGGGCGGGAAACATATCAACTGTTTATTATATGCAGATGACCTTGTCCTGTTGTCAGAAACTTCAAGTGGACTGCAAAATTGCTTAGATAAATGTTGCTCATACTTTCAGGAATGGGGTCTAGATATTAATTATTCTAAATCAATAACAATGATTTTTAATAAGGCAAGCTGTTGAATTAAAAGCCAGTTCACTATGAATACCCAAATTATTGAATCTGTTAGAAATTATCGATATCTTGGAATATTATTCTGCCTGAATGGCAATTTCAACTAAGCTCTCAATGATCTTTATCAAAGAGCATCTAAAGCCTTTTTCAAAATTAAAAGTACCTTCAATGACATGCCGTTCAATCCGAGAAAACTCATGCATGTATAACTAACTTTATTCAATGATGAAATTAACTAATTTTAAGGAATCTACTCATTTAGAATGTCACACTGTACTAGTGTAATCAGCACATAGCCATTGGAAATACACATTGAGGCATTATTAGAGTTACTCCCCATTATACAGAACACTGGTGCTCTTTATTATTATAGTTATATTATTTATTATTTATTATTTATTGTTATATTTTCTTCTCTTCTACTATTTACAAAATTGGATGTTCCGACATGGAGCTTTCGTTATCGAATAAAATCTTGAATCTTGAATCGTGTGTGTAAACAGTAATCCGATTGTCATATAAAATCTAAGGATTGTTGGGAATAAAGTTCCACGGATAGTGGGCACGTAACTCAAAGAAAAGCATGATGCCATCAACAATATTTCTACATAAGACTTTTTCCTTTGGTGAGTAGTAGTGTTGCACGTGCATTGTACTACTCTTATCCGATACAGGTTCAATTCTGCGTTTATGACTTAAAGATACGGGCGGCGTTGGCGTCTGTTGGTGGGTCTGATGTTAAAATATTCACCTCCGTCAAAAACCGCCATAAACAGAAAGAATAGTAAAATATAGACATACCTTGTCCTTATACCAATGAGAAATATGACATAAACAGTATGTTATTGTCAATTAGTTTTCCTTTGTTATGTAAACAAAAGCCAAAAAACGTTACGTTACCTGGCTTTTGTTCAGATCCGGATATGGTAAACATAAAGAGTGTTATTTGTTACTGATTTCCTGATATGAAAATAATAAAGAGCGTTTATATCATGTGTGTGTGTGATTAACCAATATAATTGCGCTGTGTTATGTAAACAGAAGCACAACTTCTGTAACACGAGCAGGCTCTTGTTTACGTACACAATCGTACGTCTTGACGATAATATACTATTTACTCGCTGATTATGTTTGGCATATGAACAAAACTATATATATTTTAATATTCCTTCTGTTGGTGGCGATTTGAACAACTATGATTATTTCTGCAAAGAACGCCGCCCGTGCCTTTAATAGTTTGGAGGGCAATAACATATATTATTACAGGTGGGCTCGTGGGTCGGATGTGCAAGTGTGTGTATGTTTGTCATTTGTGTTATTGCATGAGACATAAACAAAGAAATTAACAGAAACAAGTAAATAGTATGCATACAAAATAGCATTAATGTGAGCTGGCGGTGAACTATTCTTCTTATGTACGGAAAAATAATTTTTATTGTGGGGTCACCCCATGGGAATCGTGCACAGTACATGTATATCAGTCAATATACAGTAATCTGTTGAATCCGGCGATGGCGGCAACTAAAAAAGACATCATGTGCACAGTCCCCATGGGGTGGGTCCCCAAATAAACTGTACTTGGTTTCGGAATTTGTTTGTCATGCCATTTCCGCGCTTCTGTTTGACGTGATAGGTAGGAAGGGAAAGAACTATATGGATAATGAGCTAGATACTAACGTCATCTGCAAAGTAGAGTTGTTAGCCCTGATACATTATTTCGCGAGGCAGTGCAAAGAACGATATAACAGGTCCAAATTGAGTAAATGAGTGTGATTAATGGTGCAAGGTTTTGCGCATTATGTATATTATTGTTTGTAGACAACTTTGATTTAAGTCCATATTTCATGTGACAGTAATGCGCAGCAAGAGGTGTATCTCTCATGGGTTTTGTTATAAACAGCGTTTGGTCGTGATGCTATAATTAGATCATATGCCATTACCGCGCTGCTTTGTGTGATGATGCGTAGGAAGATAAACAAGAAAACCGCAGTCAAAAATGCTAACGCCCTCAAGATCATATTATTATATAGGCATATATAAAATATATTCGAATTTTAATGTAGTGATTGTGAAAAACGTGTATATATGTCACGACTATATAGTTGATTATATGTGATACTAGCAGGGTTACACGGCGTTGCCCAGGTTAATGCAATGTGAAACCCTCTGTATGCTGTGGATATTTGTTGGGAATAGAGAATGCTCTTGTTTGAAGTGTTGTACGTGTTCTCATAAATTATATATTCAAATAGCATCACAAAACATGATTATTACAGTCATGGAATATAAGTAGTTGCTCACCTTGTCAGTTGTCATTCTGTTTATCGCAATTAATCCGTTCCACAAATAATGAAGTATTTATTAATTTACAACTGCATATACATTAGACGTTATAATATGATACATGAACATCATAAACACATTAGTTCGATAAAAGATGATAATTGGGTTTTACATATTGAGATGTATCAATCAATCTAGTGGGTTGGACTAAGATCTCGAGGACACCTGGCTATCATATGTCCATGAAGATACAGATGTTTCAATGAAATTTCCAAGTGCTCCTCTGTTCATGGTGCTATATATTAGCTAAATATTTTCAGTTTAAACGAAATGTTGCTGCGCGGGTATATCAGCTACATATGCCAGACACAGAACGAGATTTTGAGTTGTTTATGTCAGTCGATGACTCTGTTCTAAAACCCTTGTCAGATGTCAGTACTGGGAGGATCCTGAAAAGTCTTGTGCTACTAACTGCATTTTCTTGTATATCAGAAGAAACTATATTTGACTGCACACTGTGACCACTATTTTTGAATAGGCCTCCCAGATCTCTTGACAAATTGAAACTTTTTGTGGAAACTGTATTGAATTGAACAGACTCAATTTTGTTATAATTGTATGCAATCCTCTGACGGTTCGACGTCTCTCAGTTTGCACGAATATATGTATCTCTTCAATAGAATGATAAATATACGTTTAATGCTTCTTCTATGTATATCTTTTTGCTAGCTCATTGTGTGAATGCCCTGATTGCCATCCCCATATAAATATGACAGTTAAGAAGATATAATTGTTCAAGTGACTTAAGTGGGTCACTATATGTCGGGATTGTGAAATATGAACGCCCAAAACTACTTAAAATGATATGGAGATGGCCTGGGTGACTGTTTATAACTTATATGTGGATATCAGCGAATAGCAATCTTATCAATGATAGTGCATATCCGCTCGCCATCCGTAACGCAAACGATACCAAATATGATTTAATTCATGGTATGTTATCAGAGAAAAACGTGTATGAATTTGGTGGAAATTGGTGCCAAATATATTTGTATCAGCTTTTGCCTCTTTTGACATATTTAAACCACGCCCATTAGACTCGTGGGTGAATGATATACTGGCGACGATAATATATATGTTTGGTGGTAATCAGCAACTAAACAAATTCTGAGAATAGTTATGACCCCACATCTCTCACCCAAACGACAGTAATTTGGCGTCTTTAAATCACACGATGATATTCCTCGTATCATAGAGAAGAATAATATATAAATTTGGTGGAAATCTGGGCTAAAAATAGTTTATTAAATCAATTGTTGATGCAACGCTGACTCGAACAACGCCATATTGCGAAGGTGATTATGTATTCGTTTGGTGGAAATCGGCGAAAAAACTATTTCACCATATTTTTTTAATTTTGCCGACCTCCCCCGTTTCTTACCCTGACACCAACAGCGTCATTTAGAAAATGTTAACCCGCACCATTATCTTCCTTGTAAAAAGTTACCCCTCTTAGAACGCCTTAGTGCCATCTGGATTGTATCGCGTGAAGTTATATATAGAACGCACACAGACAGACAGAAAGACAGACAGACGGCACGATTTCTTGTATCATTTGAGAAGAACGTGTCTGAATTTAATGGTAATTGGTACTAAAAATATTTTTGTATCAGTTTTGGTGACCCTCCCGTCCCCATTTCGGACTCAAGCTGCACACACTAAGACTCATTAGAGATTAGATATGCATATATATGAAATTGGTGAAAATTGGCGAATATACAAATTGGTATCAAATTTAAGGTCCCCATATCTCTCATCCATACACTGCCAAAAATATTTTCTCAATTCAGGAAAAAAAAAATCTTGAAATGAGATATTATCTTGGGAGAATAGCTAGAAAAATAAGAAAAACATATTTTCTAGGTCAAGAAATGAAAGGGTGGGATAATTTCTTGTCTGAGAAAATTTCTTTAAGAAAACACAGTAATCTTAGTAAGAAAATCCTAGTAAAAAAATCTTAGTATAGATTTTTTTTCTTAATGTAGGAAAGATTGTTTTTCTCACATAAGTTTATTTTTCTTGAAATAAGATAAGTTTAAGATACTGCGATTATCTTGGGAGAATAGCTAGAAATTTAAGAAAGCTATACAATTAATCTAGAACAAGAAATTATATTTTCTATAGTAAGAAATATCGTCAAGATATTTTTTATTAAGTGATGCCAATTTTTTCTAGAATGAGATTTTCTCAAGCAGGAAAATAAATCTAAGTGAGGAAAACAAGTTTTCTTAACTAGGAATATTTTCCCCAATTAGGAAAGATATATTAGAAAACAATTCTTAATTAAGAAAAACATTTAATTTTAAATTAATATATAATTTCAATTGTGTTTTAAAATATACAATTGACATTTATTCTGAATATAAAAACTTGTAAATATCATTGTTAAATGTATAATAGAGACAATAAGGGGGCTTAAAGGCACGGGAGGCCTTAGTTGTCGAAAATATTCATATTTGTTTCAATCACCGTAAACAGAAAAACATTAAAACGCATACAGTTTTGTTCATATAAACATGACCATCGCGTAAACAGCATGCTATCATAAAGACCTACTATATTTTACCTAAGCAGGAGCCTGATTGTGTTACAGAAGGCAGCACAGTATTACTGGCTAATCACACACAAATGATATAAATGCTCTTTATTCGTTCCATATCAAAATTCAGCAACAATGAACGCTCTTTATGTTTACCATCATAATATAAACAAACACCAGGAAAGTACCTTTTTATGCTTTTGTTTACATAAGAATGGTCAAACATATGACAATAACATACTGTTTATGCGATATTTCTTATTTGTATACGGACAAAGTCTGTCTGCATTTTAATATTCTTTCTGTTTGTGGCGGTTTTTGACCGGTGGAAATATTTTCACAGCATACCCACCGCCAAGGCTATATATACAGTCAACAATTTCTCGTTACAGTTATGGGTTTCTAAAATTGCAAGTGGCCAAACAAGATACTGTGTACATTCGCGAAATGAAACTATACAAAGTACCTGTATCTTGTTCTGCCTCTTAAAATTGTATAAACCTATATACGCAACAAAAAATATATTGATTGCTAATATTACATCCCGACACATGATTTTCAATATATTTATAGAAAGAGTTACCTCAAATCTGTCGGTTGCAAAAATAATATATAACAATTTCTGTTATTTGAGTATCCAGTTCAAACGATAGGATAAAAAATCATCACACATGACAAAACAAGCACTGTATGTGCCTTAATAAACATCGTAACCCTGTATTTTTAAATGCACATATTCTAGGACGGGTGATGTGTAATAAACACAGAAAGACACTTGTATTAATGGATTTGTTGATACAGCACTTGTGCCATTGAGGAAAGATAGAACTCTAGGGTGTGCTGTTCATTCCGTCATTGTGCGCTAGCACTCGTGTCATATCAACAAACCCATAAACAAAATTGTGTAATTCTAAGTATATACAGCATGGTTTCAATAGCTGTTTCATGAATCATGCAGATTGCAGGTTTACTGTTCAGGTACTAGCCCAAGTCTTTTCGGTATGCAACAGCTTGAGATATCGAATACAGTAATGCCCAGAGTATAATCGACTCCTTAAACACAGTAGAATTATGGGTAACTTTTCAGGATTTAGTCGGAAATATGGCTTGTTGCCATTCATCAGAAAGCTCTCTGAGAGCTTTCCGATGAATGGCAACAAGCCATATTTCCAACTAAATCCTGAAAAGTTACCCATAATTCTGCTGTGGTTAAGGAGTTGATTACTTAGAGCATTACTGCAGTTGAAACTGTTTTGGATCGAGTCCTGTCCGGCTACTCTTCTATAACCTCTCAAGATTTTGAAGTGTTGAATGGGTCACCATGAATCGCTCAATTAAACAATCGCAACGGTGTTGAGTGTTTTGCTTATCGCTCACTATTTACTGCTGTATATAAACAAACGATTGACTCACACAAAGTGTGTTTTGTGGATAATAACGCATTCATATGAACATTATCCTATACTATTAGTATATTCTTGGGAAACTTTTTGTAAATGTTATTTATAAATTATAACCTATAACGAAGGCCATCCATTCCTTTAAGTTCCAAAGATATAAGGAGAATCACTGCATTTTAATTGCATACCGCATCCATCGTGGTGCTGTTTTGTGTTCAAGTGACAACCTTACCATGGTGTTGGAAATTACTGCAGTGTAATACCACAGCATTACCTGGGTAACACCACGTTAGAGATGGTCAATTACTTTAAGTATATGCAGGTTTGAAATCATCACGCTTGGGAAAGGCTGCCCTCTATGTTCTTATAAAAAAGCGTCACTTTGACCTAATCTGACGAAATACTGGTAGTGCTACAATCAAGATAACTTCAACCCACAATTCTGGGCGTAAAGTCCATTATAGAACAGTATCGGGATGGGACTCGGTCCAAAACAGCATCAACCCAACCGATACCACAAGTTGTGGACAGGGAAAACTTGGTCTAAACAGGTACTAGTACATGCATGTATTACAAGCATTAAAGGGTACACTAAATCCGGCCATTTATGAGACCATCTCCTTGTATACTCAACAGAATATATGCAACAAATGAATGTGCTCTATGTCTAAGCCACATTAAGCTCCTTGTACAGATTACTTGGTGATACAGCAGGTTGACAAAGATAAAGGAACATCAGAATATTTTTATTCTGTGATGGATTTTAAGGCCTGTATGTGTGTACATGTACATGAATCTGATTATATTGACATGCTGCAATAATGTGTCACTTGAAGTGATGTGAAACACTCCAATAGGGTGATAAAATATAAATGGAGAATAATCTTGTTAAAAGTAGTACTTTTTACAAACATTATATCCAAATTAACAACACACACCATCATTCGTATACATAATTAAATGCAGTAACTATCAAAGGCGAACTCGTTTTCGTTATATTATCGCCGATAGATGCGCCCCGAATCGAGTAGTAAATATTCACAATTGAGCGTAGTTCAGACAATGTTTTCTATGGAGTATTACGGTTGATTTGCTTTCGATTTTCGGCTATGTTAGTAGAATGCTACCTTATTCCAGTTGGCATAGCGCCTTGGTACTAACTGATCAGTTTCACGCACCAGAACAAGTGCATAATATATCTTTAAAAGTTCATATCCTTCAGACAAGCTCAGAAACAAGGCTTGAGACTGATCCGTGGGTACTGTTGTGCTTTGTGTAGAGATATGAAACTGGTACACCTCCAAATTCTGGTCAATGTAGTATGAAGTACGGTATAACAAAGGTTATGCATACACTGGATGCCATAGTGCACATTTTCTGAGACTCATACAGGTACATACAGAAGCATACAGGTACATGTATGTTGTAGAATTGAATTCACTAACTTCACTTGCCAAGATTTTCACCACTAAGTCTGATAAAATGTAGACGTCACTGATCGGTCTCCATCAAGGAAGGAATTGATGTGTCATTTTTGCCTTTGATGAAGACATTGGTCATCATTTGGTTATATATTAAAGCCTCCCCTTCGCTGCACAGTACTGGATTCAGTGCATACCGTCCATTGGCATACATATGGTACATGTATATAGCCAGGACTGTCACAAAGCAACAACTCACATTATGTCATGCATGGACGAATACCGATAACATCTAGATTACATGTATCCGTTACATGTACACCGAATAACATTTGAAATCCTTCCTCATCCAGTCCTGGACAGAATTAATAATATTGGTATCAATGGTAATCATTATCTGCAAGAAACACTCAGGAAACACGATTCTATGATTGGTTGTCAGATATCATGCCTTGAATGAAATGTGTATGTCTCAATCCAGTCAGGCAGCTCCTCCTGTCTGAAAAATAAGATTTGAATGCTTGTAATGACATCAGAAAAGCGGAATGACTAATCATGTACATATTATTAAGATGTACGGTCCAAATTAATCACCCGGGGGGGGGGGGGAGGGGCAGTTATAACAGTAATGTTATCCATTCAAACGCTGCTTGTTGGTCAGAATCAGCTACAAATACATATATTTACATACTAAGTGTTGTCATCACTAAATCCAGCATACTGATTGGTCGGCGCCCACGTGGCTAGTTGCAGTTATTTCTCGGTGAATGCGCAACGGCTCATAACACCAAGCTCACAACACCATACATACGTCATTGGGTTTGGAAAGACGAACGCGTAATGTTTTGGGAGCATTTGGACTCGCGCAGGATTGACTTAATACATCATCTGGTTGCAATATGAAGAGAAATTGTTCCTATTAACTTTTGCCAAGGGTGCTATTGGGTACTTTGGGCTGTTTTTTGTCACGATACACTATTCAATTTAAATACATTTACAAAAGTGGCTTTTTCGCTAAATGTATATAAATATAAGGATTAACTGTCATGTGGACTATTTTAATGGAGATGTAACCGTGAGGAAAGTGGTCATAACTTGTATGTAAAACCCTTTGGGTTTTACACAAGTTATGTCCACTTACCTCACGGTTACATCTCCATAAAAACAGTCCACATGACAGTTAATACTTATGTACATATACTAGTAGCATATACCGTTGTAACAGGATACCTCCCCTTAAATATCTCCCCACTAACAATACCCACATGAATGACTAAAATAAAATTTCACTCATTTGATATGTTACTTGAACAAACAAAATTAAATAAAAAACAAACGTAAATCTCATAAAACATCTTTTTCGGGCCATTTCATGGTCAAATGATATCAAAAGGGTGAATTTTCTTTTAGTCAAAGATTGGGGGAATGTCAGGGAATTACAGTAATGCCCAAAGTAAGTGACCACTTAACCTCAGGATTGTGGGTAATTTTTCAGGATTTATTCAGAAATATGGCTTGTGTGGTCTCACACCAGAAACTTCTAACACAGCAGTACTAGAAAGGTTACCGCTTCAACACTGCACCAAATCGGTTGATATTTATGTAAAATATACGAAGCAGACTAGGTGTTATGTATTGCTCTGCGTACCTATTTTTCCATGTACCTAAAAATAAGTCAAGCCCTGTTCCATGTGTGAGGTATGGCTACATGTATACTCAAAGTAATTGGCCACCTCTTAGTATAGTGCCCCCGTTAATACTGCAGTATTAAAGATATATAAAGCACAGTAACCTCCAACACCTCATTATGGTTACTAGTACAGTTTCAACGTTGCATATACCACAGTTACACCCCATATGCATGTTGTCATGTCACACCCCATATGCATGTTGTCATGTTACACCCCATATGCATGTTGTCATGTTACACCCCATATGCATGTTGTCATGTTACACCCCATATGGCATATGCATGTTGTCATGTTACACCCCATATGCATGTTGTCATGTTTCGCATGCATGAAAATAAAATGCAGTGTTTTTCCTCCTATCTGTGGAACGGATGGCCTTCGTTACATGTACATGTATATATTATTCCAAATATAGGACATGGGAACGCTGATAGAAAAATTGTATTGTATATACGGGAGTTAAATGTAGCACATAATGAACTTTTAAGTTGCCAACATTGTTTAGGCTGTCAATTTATAAACTCCACCCATCCATGTTGTCAGGCTGCATTGATTGGCATTACACAAACAAGCATGAAAAGATAATTTAGTGATTCATCTTATTCATGCATATATAAGTTCATTGAACAAGATCCATGTGGCTGTTTTAATTTTCAACTTTAGGTGTGATATTTGTTGGTGTATCATAACTGCATGGTGCTCCACAACAGTAATCGACTTGATACCGTGGTGGATATCATATACTGCCCGTATATACTGCGATCATTACCAGGTATCCCCCCCCGGAAAACAACTGCGGGACACAACGTACCGGGGGGTGGGGTGGTACTTAGGCGTAAAAAATTTACACGTAAATTTTTTCCTTATTCATTTAGGGGGGGGGGGTTGTCGGAAAAAATTTGCATGTAATATTTTTCCAAATATGTATTTTCAGACTCACAACTTCAATTTTCTCTCATTTTATAGAATATGGATTAACCTTAATATCCAAATCATATATACATGAGTAATACAATCCACATAAAACAATTTTGGATAACCACTGTCTTGGTGTACATGTGATATTGACCCCATTAACCCTCTTAATAATGCCAACTATGTCAGTGTCTACCAGTCGATTGCAGAATTCTACCCTGCGATCGCTTATCTGGCAAATTTTTACTGCAGAACTATCCCATGTATTAAACAATTGCTCCTCCAATGGTATCAGAAAACAGTTATATGCTGGTATCTCACTCATCTCATTTGCATCTTTTTCAAAGTCGAGGTAATGACTAGTTGTCATTTTTTAAAGTGCATACATAGCGTTGCGATCACCAATATACATGTTTGTACATGTCATGACATCACGAGGTACAAATCTGCGTTCTACTGGTAGACAATGACCATTTTAGTCACAATAATCTAAACTAAGTTAACAAGCACCTTCTCGTGAATTGTATGCTCCGGTGTTTTTTTCGCTTTCCGGTCAAACCGAGTTGTTGTCCGGCTGCGGTAGATTTGATTTGGGGGGGGGGGCGGGCAAATGGTCAGTGGGGATACCCAAACCGAAGAAAACAGTTTTTTCCACCCTGTGTCTGCAGTTTTTTTCCGCCCCCCCCCCTGCCCCCCCCCATTTTTAAGGTCCATAATTTTGAGGATAGCAGTATATACATGTATTGGTGACAATGTACAAATATTCATCTGCATGGTAGCTATACATGTAGATTATAAACTCACCACTGGTATTTTGGCGAACAGACTTCCAGTAATATTTCACCTGTCATTTGTTCATTGCCACGTGTCTAGCTAGACAGGACCGACGCTTAGACTAATCATGGGCGAAATCAATCTTCATATGTTGAAGATGAGAGGGCATGATGCCGCATCCACCATGGCTAATGAATCTGGTATTTCTGTAATTGAAGAAAAAATACATGTACATGTATGCTGCATATATATGTATGTGATATGGATGCATGTATTTTCATAATTTGCAAACATATTCAAAAACCAAGTGTAAAGTTCATTCTTCCAACAATATTAGCATTTTCGGCGATTCAGATGTCAGAAGACCATAATTCAATCGTAAGTGGAGGAATCGGGCCTGACAAAATCATGGATAGTTTGTTACGATGTCATCGCAGATGAGAATATTTAATATCGGTGGTTAACCACGTGATTAACTATCCTATGATATTTCTATTTACTTTGTACGATTTTTACGTACACGCAAATTTCACCAAGTGGAGGTAACCAAGGATACGTCACAATTTTTGCAAATCTGCATTGATATAACTCGTGATCATGTCGTGAGCATGCGCAGTCCAACTATCGGTTATTACCCAAGATGGGAATCTGTCCACTTACAATTGAATCGTAGTCATATGAATCATGAATGTTCACTCAGTGAACGTACAGATGAAAGATATAATCTTAAGTGGAGGAACCGGGATCGACGAGATCGTGGATAGTTTGTTCACACGATTACGATGTCGTACATGATGAAATCACAGTTTTTTTGTAAAGCATGTGATTGACTATCATGCGATCCTTCAGGCCACACTTTTTACATACACATGACTGATTAGTGATTACGTCGCAAATGGGGATAACCAAGGATACGCCACAATTTCGCTTTTAAATAAAACAGTGCATGATATTATTTTTTACCTACTTACAATTGTATCGTGGTAATCTGAACGTTCACTTAGTGTTAAATTGGCCATGGCATGACAATATTAAAGAGATTGTGGGAATTCTATCAGATTGACTATCTATCTATCTACTCGATACTCCATCGCCCTCAATGTGCTGAGGATTATGTGGAGGTCCAGGTGCTACCACGGCCGAGTAACTTTATAACCCTGTGGTGACTCCAGTAGCGTTCTTTAACGTGCACACACTGAGGCGTGTACACGGGTCAGCCATTAATGTCCGCGTCCGATCGGACAGCGTACTGAACCCACGACAACATACCTGGACAAGTGTTGTATTGGGGGGAAGTCGGCATTTTTGCATTCGGATCTTTATTCAGTGATCTCGAATGAGACTTTTCAGCCTGACAAACTTGTATCTGACCGAGTTCTGATTTTTGTCAGAATACCCTGACCACGTTACGATCCCCGGTCCGATAGCACGAGAGACCAGTACGCTACCTGTCGGCCACCGACTTCCCTTGACATTTGTTAGAATAATGGTATGAAGTATAACTGATCATAACTGACAATTTCCTTATAAGCTACATGTATATTTTCAATAAATGGGACCTTTTTATTTTCCAACTATTGTCATATTAATGTCGACCGATAATACACTGCATTTATGGCAGAATTTGATTTTGCAGACGAAAATAGCCATTCCCGGATAGTTTTTCTTTTTATGTAGCATAAAATTTAGGCCAATTTATAATTCATTAAAAATCGTTTTTGCAGTTGGGAACGCAGTTGGGAATATTGTGTAGGGCTACCTTTATATATGAATCATAAATGCCATATAATCATAGTCCGTCAGAAGTTACTATTTTGACCAAAAAAATGTTCATTTATCAATGACGGATTCCATTTTCTGAAATATTACACGGAAACAAAATTAGGCCGATTTACTATCAAATTTCATTTGAATAAAATGGATAATTCGTGCCCTTTTAATTGTAGTTCGATTAAATATTTTACTAGTAACAGTCTGTTCATAATGAGAAATCACTTCAATTGATTACTAATTAGTTTCACTTACCTAAAATCCGATCAATTTGTATCCTATGAAAACGTAAGATGGACGTAGTTTTTTATCCACGAAGCCTCGATCTGAGCCGGTAGGTAAAACAATAGGAATGCTTTTGCCCCTGTTGTAAAGTGGAACGAAATTACACGCTCAAATTTGTAATAATAAAAGTTCAACGAAGCAATAGATTGATAAGGCCACCACCAACAGGAACGTGGAGACAGGGTGATTGGGGTGTATATATCCCAAACAGTTCTAATAATTAAAAATTTCATGACTGCCACATTAGTTGTAAACTTCACACCATATAAGAGCACCCCCACCCCCTGGAATACGGAATAATACCACTTAACACAGAGGGTGGAATACGAAATACCAGTTAACAGCCATATGGATAAATTCTCTATTGTCGTACGAACGCAGGTCATAATGTCCATGTCTAAAATGATATAAATTGATGATCGACGATCTGTATGTCAAACCGTGCATTTATTGTGACAAACATCGCATTTATATTATTCTTATGATCATTTTTTTTGGAAGGTTGGAATACGAATACCGGTATTTTTGGAATACCGAATACCTCCTAACAGAGGGGCCGGAATATGTCGTACCTCGTAACAGGGCATGGAATACGGCGTACGAAATGGGGGGGGGGGCTCTTATACCGGGTATGACATACATAAAAAACACACTCACCGCGCTGTTGAAGGGGGGGGGTGTCTGTGCCACCTTTGTTTATTAATTTAACCCTTTCATAACGGGAGTTAGGCTGGTGCAGCATTAAGGACGCTGTTTGTATTAAACATTTATCATGGTCAGTGTATGCATTTTAAAACACAGGGCAAGTTAGATTACATCATTTAATTGATATTCTAGTTAAAATAGTCTGTGAAACTACTTTAAAACCACATGTTATGCACCCTGTTTTGCCAACCAAACTATGAAATATAGATATGTTATTTGTTTTATTATCAGAGAAAAGCATTCTGCAAAGATATGGCCTTATACATGTTATAAACATGCAAATAGTGGCTTCATTTGGCCTTTCTACCATCATTTAGAGAGTCAAATCTGAAGAAATTCCCTTAGTTTGATATTTATGATTCTATAATCCCATGAAATGGTATTTAAAACCTCAAATGTCAGTATTTCCTATCAGATGGACATATCAACTAATAAATTAAACATTTCCCATGGTCATTACATGCATTTTTAATATACAAGGCAATGTAGAAAACATCATTTGATGGATATTTTACTTAAAATAGTCAGTGGAAACTACATAAAAGCAATATTGTATGCATCCCTGTATAGCCAAATCAAATTAAACTATGGATATTGTATTGTTTATTTCATCTGAGACATGTATTCTGTTCAGATATAGCCTTATATATGTTATAAAGATGCCAATAATGGCATAATTTAGGCTTTTTTTCCATAATTTAGAGGGTCAAAGCTGAATAAATTCCCTTATTTCAAATTTGTAAGATGCCAAGCCAGCTGAAATGGTATATCAAACCTCAAATGGCAGTATTTCTTATCAGATGGACATCTCTACCAATAAATTAAACATTTTTCATGGTCATTGCATGCATTTTAATATACAGGACAAGGCAGAAAACATCATTTGATGGATATTTTACTTAAAATAGTCTGTGGAAACAACCTAAAAGCCATGTTGTATGCATCCCTGTATAGCCAAAACAAATTAAACTATGGATATTTTATTGTTGATTTCATCAGAGACATGCATTCTGTTCAGATATAGCCTTATATATGTTATAAAGATGCCAATAATGGCATAATTTAGGTTTTTTTTCCATAATTTAGAGGGTCAAAGCTGAATAAATTCCCTTATTTCAAATTTGTAAGATGCCAAGCCAGCTGAAATGGTGTATCAAACCTCAAATGGCAGTATTTCTTATCAGATGGACATCTCTACCAATAAATTAAACATTTTTCATGGTCATTGCATGCATTTTAATATACAGGACAAGGCAGAAAACATCATTTGATGGATATTTTACTTAAAATAGTCTGTGGAAACAACCTAAAAGCCATGTTGTATGCATCCCTGTATAGCCAAAACAAATTAAACTATGGATATTTTATTGTTGATTTCATCAGAGACATGTATTCTGTTGAGATATAGCCTTATACATGTCATTAACATGCAAATAGTGGCTTCATTTTGGCTTTCTTCCATTATTTAGAGAGTCAAATCTGAAGGAATTCCCTTAGTTTGATATTTATGATCCCATAATCCCATGAAATGGTATTTTAAACCTCAATTGTCAGTATTTCTTATCAGATGGACATATCAACTAATGAATTAAACATTTCCCATGATCATTACAAGCATTTTAATATACAAGGCTATGTAGAAAACATCATTTGATGGATATTTTACTTAAAATGGTCTGTGGAAACTACATAAAACCAATATTGTATGCATCCCTCTATAGCCAAATGCAATTGAACTATGAATATTTTATTGTGCATTTTATCAGAGACATGTATTCTGTTGAGATATAGCCTTATACATGTTACTAACATGCAAATAGTGGCTTCATTTGGGCTTTCTTCCATAATTTAGAGGGTCAAAGCTGAATAAATTTCCTTAGGTTTCAAATTTAAAAGATGCCAAGCCAGCTGAAATGGTGTATCAAACCTAAAATGTCAGTATTTCTTATCAGATTGACATATCTACCTATAAATTAAGCATTTATCATGGCCATTGCATGCATTTTAATATATAGGACAAGGCAGAACACATCACTTGATGGATATTTTACTTAAAATACTTTGTGGAAACTACATAAAAGCCACATTGTATGCTTTCCTATATAGCCAAATGAAATTCAACTATGGATAAATTGGATATTTTATTGTTTGTATCATCAGAGACATGCATTCTGCTAAGATATAGTCTTTTGTGTATTATAAACATACAATAGGTGCATGGCCTCATTGGGCTTGCTTTCATAATACAAGAGAGTCAACTCTGAAGAAATACCATCGGTTTGAAATTGGTAGCATCTTCCATCCTTATATAAGAGGGGTATATACCAGCTTGAAGACCTGTTTAATTAATAGGTTCAATGCAAGGGGCCACCAGAGAGGTTTGTCTAGTTCGGGATGGTGTGGCAAACCACCAACTGGAGATTTCAAGGGAGGCCTCCTCAATGGCGACCCACTATATTGTGCAAACAAAATTTTATTAAAATTGTATAACGGTCAGCAATCCCTAAGAGCATTGAGAAATAGATAAAAACACTTACTGACAGATTGCCAATAACAAAATTACAGCTGTTGAAACTATTGTCATGTACACAAAACTGTTACAGTGATTTGTCAACAAATATATAATTCTAGCTGTATTATTAGTTCAAATATTTAACTATGAATAACATTTTCAGAATATTTAATCAACAGGTTGGACCTTTTCCAATGTTATGTAAACAAAACTGTTACAGTGAGTGACTTGTCAACAATTATATAATCCTATAGCTGTAGTATTACATGTAGTTCAAATATTTAAGTATGAATATGAATTTCAGAATATTTAATCAACAGGTTGGACCTTTTTCAATGTTTACCATAACATTTTTATCACAATTTTGCTATCGTTGGACTTTTACAGTTATTCCATTACAGCAGTAATTTGTACATAACAATTAATTCTTGGTTTATAAATATTTTCTTTAAGTATTTCTTAACTTAGAAAAAAAATCTTGAAACAAGAAATATATATTTAATTTTTGAAGCCATTTTCTTAGTAAGGAAATTGTTTCTTGTTTCAAGACTAAAATCTATCTTATTTGAGAAAACTATCTCTTGACTGGTGGGAGTTTCTTAAATGTTCTTGATGTAGCAGACTTGGGGGGTATATTTCCCAAAATAAGATTTATTTTCCTGTTTCAGGAAATAGTTTTTCTTGTTTCAAGATATTTTATCTTATTAAGAAATTATTTTTGGCAGTGTAGGGCACCAATTTTGTGTATCTAAACCACACGATAAGATTCCTCGTATCACGGAGAAGAATATGTATCAATCTGGTGGAAATCTGCACTAAACATATAGATATAATTTTGTGTGTGCCTCTCATCTGTATACACCACTGACTCGAATGGCCCCACTTGTAACCACATGATTACACTCCTGATATCATGTATATAATTGTTTATAAGTTTGGTGATAATCGGCGACTAAATATTTTTTTTATCAAATTTGGTGCCAATCCCTCCCCTCCCCATCTATCACACAAACAGCACCAATATGGCATCTTTAAATCACACGATTAAATTCCTCGTATCATGGATAAGAACGTGTATCAATTTGGTGGAAATTGGCGCTCAAAAAATTGTGCATCAATTTTGGTCCCTTTCAATGCAACTCTGAGTCCCTGACTCGAATGAGGCCACATTTGACAGAATTAAGCCACACCATTAGACTCCTCATAAAATGGGGATGATGTTGTATAAGTGTGGTGGCAATCGGCGACTAAACCAATTATTATCAAATTTAGTGCGCACCCCCTCCCAATCTCTCATCCAAAAGACAACAATTTGGCGTTGTTAAATCGCATAATTAGACCCATTGTATCATGAAGAAGAATATATATCAATTTGGTGGAAATCGGCGCTAAAATTAGTTTTATCAATTTTGGTGTCCCTCTCCCCTTCCGTGCATCCCTGACTCGAACAACGCCACTTTTTTTTAAAGCACCCCGTTGGATTCTTCATATCATGCGGATGATTATATGTAAGTTTCGTGGCAATCGGCGACAGAAACAAAATCTGCCCCTCCCCCTTCCGGGCACCCCTGATGCGAACGGCGCGACTTTTGCCATATTTAAATTACACCATTATATTCCTCATATTATGGGGATGATTATATATAAGTTTGGTGGCAATCGGCGACAAATTTATTTTCTGCCCCTCCCCTTTTCTGCCCCTGACATCAACGGCGTCTCTTTAGAAAATTATAACCCCGACCATTATCTTTCTCGTAAAAAGCTACTCCTAGTAGACCCCTTTGTCATCATCTAGATGTTCCCTGTGAATTTCTATAGAACACAGACAGACAGACAGACAGACAGACAGACAGACAGACAGACATTCGCAAATATAGATATAGATTTTGGATATGTGTATATACTGTACACTTGGTGAGAAAGGATGCGAAAACATTTAAAAAATCGGACGTGCCAACTAAAGTTTATTTTGAAATATTTACACACCACACAGTATGCGTTCACATACGGCGCATACATATATACGTTCTGAAATGTGCATCGCCAAACATGCAACGGCCATTGCATTGATACACCAATCACCACACACCCATTGCCAAAGAAGTGACGAATGCCTTGACGATTAACACGTTATTATGCTGACGAGCTGCCAGCTGCGGCAAGTACACTAAACTGTTGGTTTCTCGGCTCTCTTCTACGACATTTGATTTGTTTTCGATTTGGCATTGTTCTTTTCTTTGTTATTTCCTATAGAAATAGAAATATGAATTATCAATAGTGCATGAAATAGCATGCACAATAATAACCAGGTCAAAAAGCTCTCGATCGTCGTTACTTGGTTCAAGTACGCAAATACCGAGTACGTTTCTAATTACACAGAGTCCATCCGAGTAAGCAAATACTTGTTCTAATTTCTATTGAAATCGACGTCTGAAAAGTGCATGAAATTGCATGCAGGATAATAATGCTGCCAAATTTGTCAATCTTCGTTACATGGTCCAAGTACGCAAATACCGAGTACGTTTCTGGTCACATTTAGACCATCCAAGTACGCAATCACCGAGTAAGTTTTAATCACATTTAGACCATCCAAGTACGCAGTCACCGAGTAAGTTTTAATCACATTTAGTCCATCACATCGTACGACGGGGTCCGATATACTTGCCAATATACACCATAACGGTACTTTTTATTAACAGCATCAGTTTGTCCTAACAGCATCATAGCAATTCAGCAGGACCCAAACGCGTCATAGCACATTTGCAGGACCACTTGACCAGGGGTGTATACAGCTCTAACAAGCTGCCAAAACATATCTCAATCACCTCCAGACGATTGACCACGGAACTATCACCCACACAGACGCATGATAAACATAATGATATCAAATAAGGCACGTGTGTCTAAATAGTGTATCCTAACTAATGACAACTGATCAGACCAGTAAGTTTGATAATGATCCGAAAACAACCATCTATTGTGCATGCGCGTTGTGTAACACGCTATCTGCAGGCTTGGATTCGACAATATCGAACACGACGTAGCTGTATTTACTTTGCTTCATGGAGACGTGATAATTATGTGGAATTAATATTAATATCTAACTGCTATTGACATGATCGTTATATATATTAAGTCACAGCTCCTATTAAAAATATTGGTATAACCGCTATGTATTTCAAGCCTTTGTCACATTTCATCGACAATTCGAACAAGGTAAGAACTTTTATTATATTTTCATAACTTTTTACGTCAAAATACAGCCTACTCTCATAGAGGAGCGGCCAAATCCAAAAAGGGCCTTAGTTTTTCGAGATAGCCCTACCCTCGGTAGAACAAGTTGAAACCAACTTTTTCTGGAAGGTAAATCTATATTGTTTACGAAATTGATTCTTGGCCTTGTCGGAATTGGTGGCAGCTATGTATGGTAAGACTATTTGTGAAGGTACCCTACCGAAAACTTTGCCTATTTTCAGCGTTTGACCAGCAATAGACAATTGGTTAAAAGACAATCAAATCACAATAATTAGAACGATGTAATAGTTAGTATGTGACACATGGTGATACTAGATCTGCACGTTCTTATTTTGTTCTGGTTCGTTTGAGATTTCGCGACGTCATTGTAGAAAATGTAACGTTCTGCGTCAACAAATCATGACGATTCATGGAAACTGTCACCCGCCAACTCTATAAAAAAAAACTAACTCGCTGGACTTAGCCCAATTAATCATATGTGGTTGGGAAGAATGGAGTATTTACTACCCGGCGGTATAAACTTTATTGTCATGACCCTACAAATGTTGAAATAATAGGCAAAACTTATCCCCCAATATCATACAATTCGAAATATAGCCATCGCCGGGGATTGGATCATGGAATGATAGAATAATACGTAGTATTTGCCTTCATTTAATGTATAACACAAATAAAAAGTGTAAAATGCTAACTTTCCATCCATATTCACTATTAGAAAAGTATCAAAATCCATGATGGCGTCCAATGTGGCATTCAGTTTAATTTTAATACTTAGTGAAGCGACATACGAAAATCCCGAAAAGGAACGTCCCAAGTGGTAAAATGTATATTATTGTAATGACCATGTAGAATATCAAACATTAGTCTCACCACTAATACATCTTATCAATTGGTATAATACTAGGCAAACATTTATTCCGCCGTTCAATGTCATAAAAATCGAACTAAAGTTATCGCCTGGGATTGGAACCATGAATGACCGCACAATGTGCAGTATTTTTTTTTTATTTAATGTAGAATACACATACGAATTGATAAGAGAAATTGCCATCCAGATTTGTTATTAGAAGAGTATCATAATCCAAGATGACGTTCAATATGGCGGCCAATTTTAATTTTAAAAGTCTCCAACATGAAGTGAATTATTGTACCAACAAAATGAATCATGACATTCATGGAATACTCTTTTCTGATTTGAAGTCAACCGACTGTGAACACTTAACGTCAACAAGTGACACAAGATACATTGATTGAAGGAATATCGACAGCTATAGTTCAGCTTACTGAGAAGTTATTGAATAATTATCGCTTATTTGTCTGATAAAGAGAGAGTGAAAATGTTTTAATATCTTAAAATACCAAAAGGAACGTCCCCACTGGTGTATTATATATCATTGTACTGACTGCATATTATATGTCATATCAAACATTATATTCACCTTTAATCCATATTATCAATTGATGAAATAATAGACAAAAAACTTAACCACCCATACAGTCTCAAACTTCCACAAAAATGCGCCACTAGGGATTGTACATGTAGTACAGGCCAAAAATAATTGAGCATACATTTTGGAATTCATTTGTGCTGAATACGATAGAGAAACAAAAAAGTTTGAAACCACATCCACTATGGCCCCATAATGGCGGCCAACATGGCAGTTAAGTTTAATCTCAACACTTTGTGAACAACTAATACGATATGCGGAAGAACGTCTCATATGGTATCACGTATAGCGATGTATTACCCAGAGTGTGATTCCATCATTAAATGGTAATTTATTGTTTGCGTGACGACGGAGACCAAAATATGGCGGTCAAGTATATACACAAAAAAAAACAGATGAACTTTGTCATGTCTCAAATTTAGAATTCTTCGTGAAAACTTATACGGGAAAACAGGACAAATGACGTATCCAGCGATATTATGGCGATTCATTGCATTCAGTTCATTATATTGGTCATATGAGTAGTTTTGTTATTAACATATCTTTTAATTTGCGAAGTATTTAACACAAAACTCAACATTCCTCATCTCTAAAGTTATAACATTGCGCCCAGAGGGACATTAAAATACAAGATGACAATCCATAATATGGATGTCATTTGAATTTTGCGTAGAAGTACAACAGCCAGAGAATAGACGCCCCTTCGTGGTGCTTTGTGTCGGGTTTGTTGTTGAAGTGCCAGAGGTCTTCAACAACCGTTCAAATTGTGTGTTTGTTCGCTCTAGTGCCGGTAGTTGATTGCAGGTATCACGCGATAAGTTAACTCTTCAATAATAATATTTTGGAATGGAATAGCATCGACATATATTTATCTATATATAGATGAGCAACACTTGCTTTTCTCAATCATAAGTACTGCATGGCTCTGATAGCCAACCATGTAATTAGCTTTCAGTGACTAAAAGGTCAAACATGACTTCAATAACGACATGTTTATAGAGACATAGACAGAGTGATCTGATAAATTCATTTCTAATTCCCGCATTTTCATTGAATATGAGTCATACAATGTGAATCTATGCATTTACATCAATTGGGCACTTGAGCATGGCACTTTTTTGAAAAAACGCAAATCACTCTACTGCGTAAACAGGAACGCAACACTATATATGCCAGTGATTTTGAGCTGATCACATCACTCTGACTTACACTCAGTTACTTATCTCCACATAACACACTACATCAATGACGAAGGTGTTATGAATCCCTATCATCAACACTGATATGAAGTCCATGTTAAATGAAAATAACTTTCGAATATCTGTGCTAGTTTTAGGGTAGGTGGTTTATGTGTGCACTGAGTATATTGATTCCGCGGTAAGATCTGCGACGTCTTTCCGCCAGCCATAAGCATACAATGATGGCCTAGGCGCCATAGACCAAACCATAAACACAAATTGAATATATATATCAAGACTAATGACTAGTGTGAATTACCTTATGACTGTCGCAATTTCAATTTTGTTTATATTTGCTACTAGCCTACAGGTTTTCATTGCTTGCCATTTTATCCAATTCAAATTCCACCTGACTCAAAAGAATCGTGGACACAACATTGTTTTTCTGTGACATTCTAATTTGCTAGTGAGTTGATGTGCCTATGGATATAATCTAACGGCAATCATAACTGGAACACCAACGTGCATGTTCAGTTGAGATTATCGCACTGTCACCTATATATCAATAAAATGTATTAGCATGAAATATATTACTATACATGTATAGCCGGACCCACGTCCCTAATATACATGTATATGATTTCCGTCGGAGATATAGCTAGAAGATTCAATTTAATTAGTCAAGCCCGAAAACTCAATATCTTCTGTTTGTAACATATATGAATCCGACTGACATAGTGACATTCACAATTTAACGCACATATTACTCGAGACTAAAATGTAAATGTACGGCACAACATGCACATCAAGCAACATATGGCGATCACAACTTATATGCATAGGTGTCTGGTGTTGTTCTCTTGTTGGACGCTGGGCCGAAACTTGGACGATTATACAAAACAGCAAGCTCTCGACCATTATAAATAATATTTATAACGCTGATTGCATTATACCGACATTGTGGTCCCGTGTTATGCCATTAAAAGCACGGGCGGCGTTTGTTGCAGAAATATTCATATTTGTTCAAATCGCCACCAACAGAAGGAATATTAAAATATATATAGTGTTGTTCATATGCCAAACATGATCGGCGCGTAAATAGTATATTGTCGTCAAGACGTAAGATGGTTTACGCAAACAAGAGCATGCTCTTGTTACAGAAGTGTTACTTCTGTTTACATAATACAGCTCAATTATATTGGTTAATGATATAAACGATCTTTATTATTTCCATATCAGAAAAACAGTAACAAATAACGCTCTTTATGTTGACCATATCCGGATCTAAACAAAAGCTAGGTTCTGTAAACTGTTTTGCTTTTGTTTAAATTACAAAGGAAAAACATTTGACAATAACATACTGTTTATGCCATATTTCTGATTGGTATAGGAACAAGGTCTGTCTATATTTTACTATTCTTTCTGTGTATGGCGGTTTTTTACGGAGGTGAATATTTGAACAGCATACCCACCGCCAACGCCGCCCGTGTCGTTAAAGAGCATGTTGTGTGTGCGATGATGAATCCCGTGTTACGTTAATAAGTAGTTACTATGATGTGTGAACTTTGATTGCTCGTGGACTCATATCCCACTTTTCCAAAAACCAGAGATCGATTAAATATCTTATTTGCTGGATTTCAAAATGTATGGCATTTTTTTCGTTGCAGCTGCATATAACGATATATAGTGATTCCCTTATTTAATGATTCGTTTGGCAAAAACTGTTGCAAGGCTCTCTGAAAATGTTGGTGGAAATTCAAAATAGCATGGTAAGGAGGACTGCACATTCTAGACTATCACAATATAGTAATGCAAGTTATATGTTAGTATTGAACATTACAACATCAGTTCGTACCGCATCGAATGCATGATTATTTGTAACGGTTATTGACCATCCTTTATTACTGCCAGGAATATACATATCGTTAATGCTTTATTGACTTGACATCTCAAAATGACATCAAATGTGTCAAACAATAGTCAATATACGCATTGGAGATCGATACAAGATTATTCTATTTAGTTGACACATCTATATCGCCTGGCTGCCGTTGATGGAATTCAGCAAATTAAACTATTTAAGCCATTCTCGGACTTTCGCGAAATGTTTTTTATTTTGGATTGTTTGTCTTTCTCCAAATATTTGATATAAAGTTCCTGATAATTGCTAAACAAAACAACCTAAACAGTCAACAAATGCAAATTTCCACCCAGTGTTGATCGTTGCGTCACACCTGTGTCATAGCTAAATGGGTGACATTTGGAACCTGATGTAGGATACTACCGAACCAACATGGAAGACACGGTCTACCCGGCCGTACGGGAGCTGATCGATGGTTTAAGGAAGTTGATTTGAGACAATCGTGTCAAATCTTTATCTGAAAATGTTCTCTTACCACCATCACTCAAACACAACATATCGCCATCTAATATAAACACAAAGTGTTATTAGCCGTCATGTTGGGCGCCATCTTGGATTTTAATTATCTCCTAAAACCAGTTGTGGATGCAAATTTTACATTTTATGTTTCTTCGTTGTATTCAACACAAAGTAATTCCGAACGATATGCTTAATTCTGTGCATTCTGGACTAGAGCCACAAGTGCCGCCATTATGTGGACGTATGTGACTGGGTGGTGGTTAAGTTTTTGTTGACTAATTCTCCAACTGATAAGATGGACTAATGGTGAAACTACTGTTCGATGTGAAATATCGTCTATGTAGTCACTTCAATGATACACACTATGCAAAATGGGACTTCCCCTTTATACCCCGTTCGTGTGTCCGTTCATTAAGTGTTACAATTAAAATTGGACGCCATATTGGACTCCATCTTGGAGTTTCATACTCTTCTAATAGTGAATATGGATGAAAATTTATACTTGTCACTTCGTGTGTGTGTTCTGCATTAAATAAAACAAAATACTGCGCATCATGCTACCATTCGTGTTTCCAATCGCAGGCGATAACTTATTTCGAATTTTATGACATTGGAAGGCGGGATAAATTTTTACCAATTGAAAAGATATATTAATGGTGAACTTAATGTTTGATAAGAAATGTTATTCTATGTAGTCATTACAATAATATAGATGTTACCACTGGGACGTTTCTTTTCTGTATTTTTCGTATGTCGCTTCACTAAGTCTTAACATAAAAACTGACCGCCATATTGCACGCCATCTTGGATTTTGATAGTCTTCTAATAGTGAATATGGTTGGAAATTCGCATTTTACACTTGTTATGTGTGTTCTACACTAAATAAAAGCAAATACTACGCATTATTATATTTTCAGTAACTTTTTCTGACAAAATAATAATCGTATCCCCACTCCCGGAAGCGCCACGATGTTATCCTACTCACAGAGGTTTATTCTACAGAGGTTTATCCTACTTCCAGAGGTTTATCCTACTCCCAGCGATGACGGACTATCTATCCCAACCTCGCGAGTACGTTCCGAGTTACGTAATCTTCACGCATTTCAACTTCAAGTTCCGCGGATATTCGGGTGCAGATTCCAAATGACGGTGGGCAGTGACATCTCATATAACTCCGAAGGCTTATCAACACAATGATATTCTAAACAGTTACTAATTTAATCAATAAAGTTTGTTGTTTGTTTGAAAATTCCGTCGAAAACAATCCCCTTTGAAGTTGGTGGCAACAGGAGAAATCAGTCAATGAAATGACGTCACTTTCCTTGTATGGGGTAAACTACTATTGCGCGCGCGGGCCATAGTAAAAAATCATGAATGAATGACGTTATCAACATGTATTTACCTTATTTTGGTTGTTATGTTATCATTGCGCGTAATTTTAACGGAGACATTTAGGTCAATGTTTTGAATAGGAAACATCTCATCAATGCATTTAATTAGAGTTGTGTCGTGACAAACTGTTGTTGAAAATATAATAAACACAATAGTTAACTGTCATCAGCGACGAACGAAGTTTCTCCTCTCGTGAGATGCGAGGATTATTTATCATGAAAAATAATACTCCGCTTCTCACTCGAGGAGAAACTTCGTTCGTCGCTGATGACAGTTAACTATTGTCTATTTATTCTATCGAATTTGGGATCCAATCCCCGGCGATGGCTATATTTCGCATTTTATGATATTGGGGGAGGGTTAAGTTTTTGCCTATTATTGCAAAATTTCTAGGGACAGGATAATAGTGTTGACACCACCCGGTAGAAAATACTCCAATCTTTCCAAACATATATGACAAGATAATCTAGGTCCAGCATGCTAGTTTTGTACAGAGTTGACGTGCGACAGTTACTCTGAATCGTCATGATTTGTTGACGCAAAACGTTACATTCTCTACCATGACGTCGTGAAATCTCAAATAAACCAGAAACAATAAGAACGTTTCAGATAGAGTATCACCATATACCCCATAATAACAAATAGAACGTTCTGCTCTTGGTGATGTGATTAACTTTTGAACAATTGTGTATTGCCAGTCAATCGCTGAAAACAGACTAATTTTTCGGTAGGGTACCTTCACAAATAGTCTTACAATATATAGCTGCCACCAATTCCGACAAGACCAAGAATCATTTTCATAAATGATATAGATTTCCGTTCCAGAAAAACAGTTGGTTTCAACTTGTTCTACCGAGGGTAGGGGTATCCGACCACTTTTGGCATTTGTCGGCTCCTCTGTCAACACTGCGTCATGACGTCAATTGTTGCATCATTCGGTATCCTTGTGCGCTATTTTAACATAAATGGCAGTTGATGTTGTAGCTTTAACCCTTTACCCAACAAAACGGCCCTGTGCCAATGCATTCTCGTGTATATGCGAGTCGACCATATGTCGCCTCGCATATATAAGAGAATGCATTGGCTTAACACATATTAAAATGATAAAATTGTCAAAGAATGTAGAAAAATATTATAAAAAAAATGTATGAAAAAATTATAAAATTGTTAAAGAATGTAAGAAAAAATGGTAAAAAGTGTTAAAAAATGAATTTTTGTTTGGCCAATGCATTCTCTTATATATGCGAGGCGACCTATGGTCGACTCGCATATATAAGAGAATGCATTGGCACATGTCATAACTGTAACTATCACAATGTAGTCAATGAGCCGGTTCCAATGATATCCATATGTGTATGGTTCTATTGAGACAGACCCAAGATAATTTAGGCTGTTGCAGCTTTATTTGGGCTATTTTTCTGGGCGTTTTGTTGGGTAAAGGGTTAAGAACGGATTATACATGTAGGTCACTAGGTCTAACCGTGTGTTTCATTATGGTCGTAACAAACTGGCATAGAAAATATAATAAACACAACAATCAACTGTTCTGAGTAGCGTACGGGTTTTCTCCTCTTGTGAGGAATGCTGGACGTTTCGGCACCTGGACGTTTCGGCACCCGGGATTGTGGTTCGGCACCTGGACGTTTCGGCACCCGATTGTTCGGCACTTCGGACGTTTCGGCACCTGATAATTTTCTGACCAACTAAACAACCAGTTATGAATATAAATGCATTCTTTATTTCAATAAAATGTCACCAGTGGTTTGCTAGCGGAAATCGGATCATGTTGCATTAATCAGTATCACTCATCAGACGATACCATCTTCATGAGGATGGTCATGTTATTGTTTGTGTATAAGCCAGATTGTACTATGCCGGCGTGTGGGAGCTGCGACGGGACAAAAGATGTTATGACGTCATGGTAACATGACTAGAGCACTTGCCAAATTTTCGTATAATCGTATTTGAACGGGAACATGTAGAGCGATATTGCCTTTGGATGTCCTCTTCATCGTCCAGGTCTTTCGTTATCACATGACCGAGGTACTTGCAAGACGAAGCCTGCTGTATAGACGAACCGCCCACCGACAATGTGGGCACTGTATTTATATCAAGGGTTTTCGGTATGAAGGACATCGCAACAGTTTTAGCGGGTTATAGACCAGCTTCAGATCCCTGGCAACAACCTCACACACGTTTATAAGCCTTCGCAAGCCGTGTATGGATGGAGCGAGAAGACACATGTCATCAGCATATGCGAGGTTATTCAAAAGTCTCCCTCCAATCACACATCCAGCGTTAGTGATGTTTAGCTCTTCGCTAATCATGTCAATATAAACATTGAATAGCATGGGGCTTAACATAAGTCCCTGTCGTACTCCATTTCTCGGAATGAATTCTTTCGAGTTTGAAGACCCCCATCTTACACAATACCTTTGATGTTCGAACCACTCTCTCAGCAGTCTGATGAAATATATGTTGACACCACGTCGCTCCAAGACCTCGAACAATTTGTCATGATCAACTCTATCGAAAGCCTTACTAGCATCAAGGAAGCACACATACACCGGTGTGTTCTTTGATAAATAGCATCTGATTGTTTCTTTCAGTGTGAAAATACACATATCCGTTGAATGCTTCTCCTTGAAGCCAAATTTATTGTCATTCGTGGCTAGTTTGTCCTTTATTCTGCTAAATATGACTCGTTCAAGAATTTTAGATAGTAAGTTAGATAAAGCTATTGGACGGTAATTTTCTTTGGAGGATAAACTACCAGTTTTGTTCTTGACGATGGGAACGAGCGTCACTTCCAACATAGTATCCGGTAGATGTCCATATTTCAACATCAGTGTGAACAAATATGCCAAATATTGGTTGATTTTGCTGCAACAGAATTTCAGATGCTCCGCTGAAATACCATCTGAACCACATGCCTTCCGATTATGAAGTTTATGTATAGCGCATTGAATGTCAGAACTGTTGAATGCTAAATCACTCCCATCCATGCAATATTCGGTCTTTGATTTGGGATCATGTGTATTTCCACATTTTCCGCTCAAAATATCCGAAAAGTATTCTTTCCACATTTCGCAGATGGTGTGTTCTCCCGAAATCCCATCGATTGTTACAGCGTTTCCACATTTATCCTGTTTTGACCTCGATATTGAATTCCAAAATTGCGTATAATTCTTATTGTTGTATTCTTCTACAATCCGATCACAGCGCATCTGCTCCTTGTTTGATTTGCATTTACGTAACGCATGTTTGAAATCGCTGCGAGCTCTGCACATAGACTCAAAAATATAACGATGACGTGGTTTCCCGACTTTAACCCAAATAATGAAACGGTCCCTTGCAATTCCATGGAGTTTCTTAACAGAGGAGTTCCATCCCATTAACTGTCTATGTTCACCTACAGTCGGTCCACTTGGTATAGTAGCTTGTGCCGATCTGTCAAGAGTAGAAATAATATATTGATACGAAGTATCAATTATCGAAAATCGTTCTTTATCTGTGCTAGCTACTCTACACCTGGAGTCAACAGATGAAATATCTATATTATCCAGCATGACAGAACACATGTTTCGATAATTTCCCAGGTCGGTTGGTTTTGCGGATTTCCAATTTACGCGTGGTTTATTAGACGATGAAGGCGAATGTGTTGTCCTAGAGAGTGAAGAGAGTTCAGCTGTTACGATGAGTGGGAAATGGTCCGAACACATGTAATCGTGTGAAATTTCCATCTCCTTTATAGCAGAGTCCGCATATGTAGTGCATATGCAATGGTCAAGCCAAGACACTGATGAATGCGCTGCACTGTAGAATGTGAAAGTGTCCGATTGTGATCCGAAGAAATTCACATCTGAGATGATCAAAGGAATTTCACTGCAGAATTTCTCAAGTTCTCGCATTTGTCCGTTCTTCCTGTGAGCACATGAATTGAAGTCTCCCATCACAGAAACAGAACTTGTTCCCGTTTCTTCTATTATAGCATCAATTTTTCCTAAACATTCTGTAAATTCGGCAAAATTACTTGATTCATCGGTTGGCATATAGACACAAAGGATAAGTGTGTTTATGTCATCTGTTGCCAATTGTAACCCTATTATCCTTGGGTCGTTTTCGTAATTAATAAAGCAGACACTGTCTGCTATTTCCTTGCGCCACAAAATAGCAGTGTCACCAAATGGGCGCCCTACGCGTAGCTCCTTTTCTGTGTCAATGGCAGAAATCCCTTCAGCCAAAAAATCATTATGGATGGATCTCAGCATTGGTATTTCTTCTTTAAGCAACCAATGTTCCTGTAGTAGAACAATGTCGCATTTGTTACAAAGATCTTTGACGGCATCAAGTGATGATTTAACGGACTTACAGTTGAAGCTTGCTATTTTAACTTGTTCCATGTTTTTAGTGTTTTATAAATCCCAGGAATTAGAAAGTCCCTGCGTACGTCGACTCTTTGGTTCAAAGTATTTTCTGACCAAGGCATTCCGCGGCCATTTAGACGCATCCAATAACGAATTCATAACATCTTTATCGTCAACTTCGATGCGAAACGAAGCATAACTGTCATATCTGGTCTGTAGTTTCTCACACTTCATCACTGCTGTGTTGAACTTGTTGTTGACAAATTGTGCAACGCTGCTTTCAGAAATATCGGGAGCTAACCTTGATATGAAAACTGACATGGGTCGGGAGTTTCTGACAGTTCTCAATTCATCATCGCTTGAGGTTCCAATAACTGGAGATTTGCGTTTCCGTCGTCCATTGACTCTTTGAAAGTCTGTAATGTTATACGAACCATTTTCTGCGAAGTCATTACCATCCGGAATTTTCAACAAGGCCTGTGCATATGATATGTCTTTTCTTTTCCAATCAGCATCAGCGACATCGACATACTCGGGTGGAGTCTCGAACGCGCTCGTATCACGTTCCGTATTATGCGAAGTTGTTACATCGTATGCCTGTGTAGCATTGCCGTATCCTTTTTTCGACAAATTTTTATTGTTTTTGATAACTGCACTGCATCTACCTGCATCAAATGTTACTCGTTTCTCCTCACGAATGTCGTTGTCTTGTGTCTTTTCTCCGAGTGTAACAATGTCGGTTACAACCTTTTTCATTTCTTCTCTTCTTTCGTTTTCCGTTAATGTTAACGTTTTCTGAACAACGTCTTTCATTTCTTTCAACAGATCATCCTTAATTTCTCGCACTAGTTCATCTTTCAGGTGCATTATATCATTCTCCGTCTGCATGATTCCAACTTGATTGAATCCAGCAAATGATTTTGTAATATCACTTAGCTCAGCCTTCATAGATGAAAGTTGTCTCAAAATCCCAGTTACATCAATATGGTCAAAATCGATTGGTGGTAGTTTTGATAAGTCATACGCGACAAATAGTGGCAATTCTTCTATATCGCTTTCATGTAGCAGTGTAATAATGTCTCGAATATTTTGTACACACTTATCATCTCCTCTGCGTTTTTTCAAACGAGTCCGTGTATCGGGCACCAAATCAAAGAGAATCCTCTTCGCATGTTCAACTTCAGCTTCACTGAATGTTTCAGTACACAGTTTGACAATCATATCAGTCGTTAACTTCACAAATTTGTTAACTACAAAACACAAAAGTTCATTAATCAGGATCGGTTTATCTGCAGGTTTTTCTTTACCGTCCTCACCTTTTCCTCTCTTTTTGTCGGTCTTTTCGCTCTTCTGGCCAACTCGAGGCTGATCCTCCTTTCGATTTTCTTTCGATCCAGTTCCGTATTTCTTTTTTATGCATACGGAGCACAGGTACTGATCACCTTGGGTGAATTGGACATCTTTTGTCCCGTCGCAGCTCTCACACGCCGGCATAGTACAATCTGGCTTATACACAAACTACCAGACTCCTGTTCACTTCGAGGAATCGACGTTTCCGTTACTTTTTCAAGCGAAATCTTCAAACTTTCTACATCTTTCGAATGAACTGTTTCCAGTTACATAATTCTTTAAAAGTTTCTATGTTCCAACATCCCAAAATTCGGTAAAAAACTGATATTTTGAGGAGAGAATTTATAAAACGCTGTTACTACGTCCCTTCTATGACGTCATATGTGTTTTATAAATCCCAGGAATTGGAAAGTCCCTGCGTACGTCGACTCTTTGGTTCAAAGTGTCTTGGCTTGACCACTGCATATGCACTACAGATGCGGACTCTGCTATAAAGGAGATGGAAATTTCACACGATTACATGTGTTCGGACCATTTCCCACTCATCGTAACAGCTGAACTCTCTTCACTCTCTAGGACAACACATTCGCCTTCATCGTCTAATAAACCACGCGTAAATTGGAAATCCGCAAAACCAACCGACCTGGGAAATTATCGAAACATGTGTTCTGTCATGCTGGATAATATAGATATTTCATCTGTTGACTCCAGGTGTAGAGTAGCTAGCACAGATAAAGAACGATTTTCGATAATTGATACTTCGTATCAATATATTATTTCTACTCTTGACAGATCGGCACAAGCTACTATACCAAGTGGACCGACTGTAGGTGAACATAGACAGTTAATGGGATGGAACTCCTCTGTTAAGAAACTCCATGGAATTGCAAGGGACCGTTTCATTATTTGGGTTAAAGTCGGGAAACCACGTCATCGTTATATTTTTGAGTCTATGTGCAGAGCTCGCAGCGATTTCAAACATGCGTTACGTAAATGCAAATCAAACAAGGAGCAGATGCGCTGTGATCGGATTGTAGAAGAATACAACAATAAGAATTATACGCAATTTTGGAATTCAATATCGAGGTCAAAACAGGATAAATGTGGAAACGCTGTAACAATCGATGGGATTTCGGGAGAACACACCATCTGCGAAATGTGGAAAGAATACTTTTCGGATATTTTGAGCGGAAAATGTGGAAATACACATGATCCCAAATCAAAGACCGAATATTGCATGGATGGGAGTGATTTAGCATCCAACAGTTCTGACATTCAATGCGCTATACATAAACTTCATAATCGGAAGGCATGTGGTTCAGATGGTATTTCAGCGGAGCATCTGAAATTCTGTTGCAGCAAAATCAACCAATATTTGGCATATTTGTTCACACTGATGTTGAAATATGGACATCTACCGGATACTATGTTGGAAGTGACGCTCGTTTCCATCGTCAAGAACAAAACTGGTAGTTTATCCCCCAAAGAAAATTACCGTCCAATAGCTTTATCTAACTTACTATAGAAAATTCTTGAGCGAGTCATATTTAGCAGAATAAAGGACAAACTAGCCACGAATGACAATCAATTTGGCTTCAAGGAGAAGCATTCAACGGATATGTGTATTTTCACACTGAAAGAAACAATCAGATGCTATTTATCAAAGAACACACCGGTGTATGTGTGCTTCCTTGATGCTAGTAAGATTTCGATAGAGTTGATCATGACAAATTGTTCGAGGTCTTGGAGCGACGTGGTGTCAACATATATTTCATCAGACTGCTGAGAGAGTGGTTCGAACATCAAAGGTATTGTGTAAGATGGGGGTCTTCAAACTCGAAAGAATTCATTCCGAGAAATGGAGTACGACAGGGAATTATGTTAAGCCCCATGCTATTCAATGTTTATATTGACATGATTAGCGAAGAGCTAAGCATCACTAACGCTGGATGTGTGATTGGAGGGAGACTTTTGAATAGCCTCGCATATGCTGATGACATGTGTCTTCTCGCTCCAGCCATACACGGCTTGCGAAGGCTTATAAAAGTGTGTGAGGTTGTTGTCAGGGATCTGAAGCTGGTCTATAACCCGCTAAAAACTGTTGCGATGTCCTTCATACCGAAAACCCTTGATATAAATACAGTGCCCACATTGTCGTTGGGCGGTTCGTCTATACAGCAGGCTTCGTCTTGCAAGTACCTCGGTCATGTGATAACGAAAGACCTGGACGATGAAGAGGACATCCAAAGGCAATATCGCTCTACATGTTCCCGTTCAAATACGATTATACGAAAATTTGGCAAGTGCTCTAGTCATGTTAAGAGATTCTTATTTGAACGTTTTGTTGCTCCTCGGTACTGTACCCACTTGTGGGCAAGTTATAAAAAGACAACCTATAATAAGCTCATAGTGTGCTACAATAACGCCTACAGGATGCTAATGAAATACGATCGATATTGCAGCGCTAGCGGAATGTTCGCATGGGATCAGGTTGATTCTTTGCCTGAAGTAAGGAGGAGGACGATATACAGTTTCATACAGAGGGTATCCAATAGCACAAATTCTCTGGTTCAAGCAATATTTGAAATGAGCGTTGTTTCGTCAGCGAGACTAATAACACTTTGGAATCTTCTGCTCCATGTATAAGTATTCAATACTTCTAACGTCTAAAAACCTATATATGGGCAATACTGCCTGAAATAAAAGAATACAATACAATACAATACAATTGATATGTATCGTAATTGTGAATTAATCAAGATATAATCAGGATGTACATTTTGGTATACCGCAATTGAGGGTCCACGTGCGTCTTGCTGTGAATATATATGATGTACTTGTTGTGGTAATTGTGGACAGTAAAGTCCGTGCTTCGTGAGTGAACTAATCATACACACTACGATACGATAAGTTGTGGTCCCGAAGTGCTTACTAAGCGATATATTATTGTACATCTTCAATTTGCGCATGAACAATAAAGAGCTTTCCTTGTTCGGTAAAAAATTCCTGATAATTGAGGCAATAAAGAGCGTTTGCCTTACTTCTGTTCGAACTGTTAAAATTACTGATAACGTATTACTTATATAAGCTTACAGATGGTCGGCGTATTATTATAACAAGTTATTTAGTATTATATGAATGTATCTACGTTTTTTTATAAATTACAAGATTTATATGTATATTCTTCAGGACATGCGCCTATTGATCGAATTCGAAAACGTATACAAATTTTAATAAAATCCAGAGAGGTGGCTTAATTCCAGGGAGGATTTCTTCATTATATTATTAGTAAAGATAACACTACCTGATTACAAAACGAATTTGACAGTGGCTGTTGGCATAACAAATTAGCACGTAGTCGGATTATAGTCTTATCAATCATTATTACAATAACACATGTCTCAACTTATATGGCTCTAATAACTGTCGGTCTTAATATCGTCACCGATTAAAATGTTTGCCACTTAACGTGTGCGGTCTTATATTACAAAGCTATAAAGACCACAATTTGTTTATAATACAGCATCGACATTGCGAATTTTCATATTATCGGTGTCAACAATCAGAGAACGAAGATCATAGTATCTTGAACCATATTTATATAAGATGTCTAATGTAATGAAATTAGTCTCACTTGTCATAACCCGCAACGAGAAAACATTGAAACAACAATTATTATTCATACACTATGTGCCACAAATACTACCATCTGAGTCCTCTTGATGCTTAAGGGGGAGACGCACGTTTTGCATAAATCACAGTAAATCCAGCCAGAAATGGCAACTGATTTTCAACAAAGAATTTCTCTGGATCTATCTGGTGAAAAATCTTGAATTTTACATATGATAATTTTCATTATATATAGAATCAGAGCAATTATAAAGAGACAATAACTATAATGGATTTTAATACATTTGAGAGGTTGAAAATATTTGTTTCGTTTCTGTCCCTTTAGGTACCGAGAACTGCCAGAAAAATTTATAATTTCAAATAACTTGTCAACCATCAAATAGCTTATTGTCTTGACTCCATGAGAGGAGGCTTCATTTGTATCATAATGTTGAGTTAGCTTTTTAATTGCATATTATAGCATCATACCCCATGTATTATAATGAAGAATAAAGCAGTCACAAATATGCCAGCCCAATGAAAACAAATGTTCAAATGTGGTGCTGTCCACTCAAGCAGGGAGCAATCAACATAAATTAGGCCACAGTGTTGAGAGATATGGTGGTCAGATTTAACTTGGTTATGAACCCATGACCCAGAACTCAACTGAGCCCAATTTTTCAATGACCAACAAGCATGGCATGAAAATTCTCAATAATAAAACATTATTTATGGTAGTTGTCTTTCTGAATGAAAATAATCATTTAATTTCACGAATCAAGAAAAATTAAGTCTCCTCTCATGATCTTCAGATATGATATCATGTATATATGAAATGCACTTTCGAAAAAAATCTGTTGTACAGTAGTTCTCGGTACCTGGACACAGTGAAATTAGATTAAATGAGATTATAATAACCAAATGTCCAATGGTTCTTATGTATGGTACCACAATAATCTCTTGTACAAAATTTCACAAAGATATTCCTGATAGATTTAGAGAAAATACATTTTGAAATAACAGGAAATTTTGGCAAAACGTGCGTCTGACCCTTAAGCCACATAGCTATTCAGAAGTAACACCCAACGACTATGCGAATTTCGGACCTATTGGGAACTACAATGTGAGGAATAATATATTGCATACAGAATATTTTCGTAGCATGTAGCCGGATCATCTGTCAGTTTAGGTAGTGTATAATTGAACAACATAACGTCGCGTGAGAACTATAATGTCGTAACTCCATTTTGGCGGGAAATGAGTTTTTGATATCATTCGAATCGTGAGAAAAAAGTTCAATCCGATGGGCCAAACTGTTTTTGCATTGGATGGCAAACATTCTCATAAACCAGTGACACGAATGTCGTATCTCCAGCGATCTTCACAATTATTCGTGCTATAAGGTCGTATTTCCAACATCAGCCAATCGGATTCTTCTGGTTGTCCACGTGACTTCTGTTTCGTGTTTGTAAATTATCAAATGTGTGCTATATGGTCGTATCTCCATGTTAGTCACGTGATCATTTGGTGATTTAAATTTTGTGATTGTTCCACAAATTTCTGTATGATGATGCACATTACTGAATATTCATAATGTAGAATATTTACTTTTTAGTTCATAGACACATGCGATTGCCACCATATTTAGCTTAATCTGTATTTATTAGCACAACTTCCTTTTTGCACGGAAACCAATCGTCGTTGGCGTACGCAAAAATGTCGTATCTCCAAACAAGTTATTGCTTTTTAAAAGAAAACCTGGGAGTAAACACCTTTTAATCAGAAAAAATATGTGGTTCAATTGACAGCTAATGCCAATTTTCATTGGGATAAATACAACAATACGTCATTCTTTGTCAACATTATGAGAAATGTTGACTGAAAACTTCAAACTTCATTTTCTCGGAAAGTTGAAAATGTGAGTTACGACATTATAGTTCTCACACGACGAAAACATCTAAAAACCTATTCGACTTCATACTAATCATGTCCATGCAAATAATAAATAAACCAGGTGCCGAAACGTCTTCGATGAAGTGCCGAAACGTCCAAATGTTTGGGCCGAAACAACCAAGTGCCGAAAACCCAGGTGCCGAAACAACCAAGTGCCGAAAACCCAGGTGCCGAAACGTCCCGAAAACCAGGTTAACGCCTCGTAAAATTAATCCTCCTCATCTCTCTCGAGGAGGAAAACCGTATCTCAGAGAGAGAGCTTTCCGATTAATGTTAACAAGCCATATTTCCGACTAAATCCTGAAAAAATAATTATACTTTGGTTAAGGAGTCGATTATTTAGGGCATTACTGTAGTGCATCGGTTATCATTAATGATTTGGGTTCACTAAAATAAGCAATGTTTCTTTAACAGATTTCCTTCCTGTGTCAGAATGTTCGGACTAATTGTGTTCATAGCATGCATGCTTACCATTTATGCTGATCCATTGACCAATCTGCAACAAGTTGATGGTATTTCTGGCAGAGGACATCTAATTCTGAACGAAAATCCTGCTGGGAAACACTACATATCGGGATGTGAGTATACGGTTGTATTGCCCTTGTGCATACTTATCTTGTGTTCTGGAGCTTTGCAAATTGGCCTAATATATAAAACTAACTGGCAGATTCAAGTCATATTATGCACAAACCTGATGTATACTATCTTATTATAGGCTATGCATGGTACAAAATTAAAAATTCACTAAAATTCAAATTAAATTATGTGTAATATCGATCCCAAAGTACTCTGCCAAAACCTGCTTCGATTGGAAGGGACGTTATAAATAATTAAAAATAACAATAGTAATTTTATATATGAGCATTATTACGCGCGCCGCGTGTATACTAATGTACAAATTATTGTTTCGCCTGGGCGCGGGGGGTTTTATTGATAGAAATGGGATTTTTTGGGACGGATTTAAAAGTCGAACTGCGCGACCCGGAGGCCGAGTCCGGTAAAAGGTGTAAATGGGAATTTCAATTTCGTTTATTGTCCTATGTCAATAATGTTGATTAATGATTTGTGACAAGCTATGTCAATTACAAATAAAAGAAATGAAAAAGATAATTTGTAAGTCTTATATTTCAATATATAGACATGTTTTGTTCTGCAGCCCACTGAGGGTTGTGGTCGGAGACAACCGGTTCGTTAATTAGGTACTGTTTGTTATTGTTATTTCAACGGAATTCTGAGTTGGTCATTCGAGAAAACCAACATAGAAGACGGCGTGTCCTGTTGTAATAATTAATTCTGGTCATATAAGTTACGTTATGACCGGATGAGCACGAATTGAATGGAAGAGGGGTGCTTTTCAAAAGTTGCGTAAAGTAACAGTCACTCCAGGGTTTCATTGTTCACACACATTGTTACTGGCTGTAAATGTGGTCCAAAAGTTACATTGTGAGTCCAAGGTAACATGCGTGTCATCTTCGGGACACAATGTGCCCGATGGATGCCCATACCATTAAGTCCAACCACATTCCTTTGGAATGACACCTTGAAGTTTTATGCCGTGAGCAACACAGAGTTATTGAACTCAGTCTATTTGACGCCATCCATCAGTAAACCATGTTTCCCACCATGTAGGCCATGGATGTATCAACATATAATGATGTTCCAAGTCCTTGCGAGAAGTGGGGGACCAAGGAACAGTCGAGCTACTGTGATCACTCTACATGTGTTTTTGCAAGTTTTGAAAAGTGCCCCTCTTCCATTCAATTCGTGCTTACTCAGCCATATCTCATATCACAGCACAGTGCTTAGCACACTTGATGTCTCTGGTACCACACATCATTTGTGGAAAGTTTCATCAAAATACATTCAATATCTCATAAAATATTATGGAATATATTAGGGGAACTTTATTTTTTGAGGAGTTTATATTGTGTACGTTTTGCAGTGGCGAAACAAATATTGAATTTTCCACAGGAACGAAAAGTCGAAAGACTTATCTCGGAGTTTTGGTAATTATGATGACGATGGTGATGATGGTGATTGTGATGTTATTGTTAATGAATATTGTCTCATGTCTCGTAACGCTTGTATTGCAGTGAAGAATTCCTGTCGTATGTGGTGTGGTCACGGGACGTGCAAGAAAGGCGCTCGGAGCATTACGTGTAAATGTGCCGCGGGATGGAAAGGTCGAGTGTGCAACGTGCCAATCGGTAAAATATAAATACTGTCTGTGTCGTTATGTCTGTACCTAGTTTCTAGTTGCGGAATGACATGCTGTAGCAACAGTACTCATAACACATTAAACACGTGTTGGTTCGTTGTCATTCACACACTTTTTCTCACACACACAGACATGTATATATATACGTGTCTCTGTCGTCATTGTCTTGAACCTAGTTTCTATTATTCTATTTTCGTTGTTCGGTTTAATATCTAAGTAGTTAGAATTATCTTTCATTTGTTTTATAATCAATATACCTTACGTTGCTAAATATACAGATAATATCGATTCCATCGAATAGCTCATATAGCCGTTACCATATGAGAGAAGCTATCTATTTGACGCTGTTTCCACTCATTGACTAAAAGTAAAAATATTTGTCTCGGAGTTTTGGTAATTTTGATGCTATTGATAATGCATATTGACAATGTATATTGCAATATAGGCCTAGACACATCTATATGGCTAAATATACAGGTAATGCATATTGATAATTCATATTGCAATACAGGCCTAGACAACTATATAGGCCTAGGAAACTATATACACATATACAACTATATATACCTAGATAACTACATATTTAACTATATAGGCCTAAACAACTATATAGTCCTAGACAAATATATAGGCATAGACAACTATATAGGCCTAGACAACTACATATTTAACCATATATGCATATACAACTATATATGCCTAGACAACTATATAGGCCTAGACAACTAAATATACAGATATTATCGATTTCATCGAATAGCTCATATACTCGTTGTCATATGAGAGAAGCTATCTGTTTGGTGCTGTTACCACTCATGGACGAAATGTCAAAATATTTGTCTCGGAGTTTTGGTAATTTTGATGCTATTGCTAATGCGTATTGATAATGTATATTGCAATACAGGCATAGACAACTATATAGGCCTATATAGTTATTCGAAGCTTTCGAGAGCAAGCCCCATCACCAAGTATGGATTATGGTTGAAATTGTTATAATTCAAGCCTGTACATGCTAAAATTGTGACAGTTAGGAACTTGTTCAACCTTTGGCTTGAGAAACATATACTGTTCTGTAAATTATGGATGAAAATGGTGGGGTGTTACTCTTTTTAATTTCAACGTTGTACCAGCATTAAATTGTAATGGATATTTGCATGGAAATCCCATTGCAATGTTATCACATGAGTTCGCTCTCAACTTATCCGAACAATCTCAAAAAACCGATATCGTCCTAAAAGAGCTTCAAATTATGCATATTCTATTTTTGTTATGACCCTGTTTCCAAAAATTGACGAAAAACATATCAAGTATGAAATCGACGGACTCAAATCCATTAGTCCTCGTGAAAAAACAGCAACATATATCAGACATAATTTATTCATTTTGGCATCCGTGAAAAGACATATTTACGAGTGGCCTGAAATTTCTTGATAGCTGTTAGTTTGGTAATGGCTTTTACTGGTCTCGCATGTTGAAATGGACCAATCGCGCGCAGGCGATTACTGCTATCAATGATTGGTGTGCCCATGTAAAATACATGGATTACATGGATTTTACATACAGAAATTACATACAAGTGTGTATCCACCCTAGGGACTATAATGTGTAAATAATGCCAAAAGAGAGGCATTGTTGGAGAATAGCTGGAGATAGCTCCATGGATAAAAGCGCCTGGCGTGAGCTTTATGTCAAATTCCCCTCTCTTTGACTTCATCACCGCTGTCTACAACAACAACAACAACAATAACAACAACACACACAAGCCTGTGTTTGCAAGTACCTTAGCACTGCTATTCTCAAAGAAACGCATACGAAACATCTGCTATTACAATATTTCATATAAAAATGTTTTAGAAGATGTAAATAATTTAGTAATATCCTACAAATAACCACATATGTGACCCGCCATATCAAATCCTGTCGTAAGTCGGGATTTTGTTTACCCTGTGCCAATGCATTCTCTTATATATGCGAGGCGACCTATGGTCGATTCGCATATATAAGAGAATGCATTGGCACAGGGTAAAAAAATCCCGACTTACGACTGGATTTGATATGGCGGGTCACATATACTGTCCCGATTCATATACAATAATTCATAGAACATAGCTGGCTTGGTACAACGTCTCGAAGGTAACGAGTCGAAACGTTATGTGACATGCGCTTAGCATGGCATATAGTCAGCAATCTGCAACTGATGATGATCTTATCAAAACATTTTGGCATCTTTTTAACTCATTGGGAGTAATTTTCAAAAAATTATAAATTCTACTTTTGGCATTAAATGAAATCTTGTTTTTGTGGGGTACGTTATAAAACTGTTTTCAAAATCCAAAAAACCGCTCCAGGATCCAGCTTTCATCTCAAAATTCATGCCATCAGAACGAGGAGCAATTTGTCTGCGAGAAATTGGGACCTTGGTCATCATCATGTTTAGCCTCGAATCTTCTTTAATGTGCCTAGCGGACAACCTCCCCTTTCTGTTGACATCCATACATGTGTGCACCACCTTCATTATGTGGGGAAATTATATGACGGATAGGTTATAAGCCATTATGTCTTTCACGCTACTTATGTTGACAAACGGAAAGGCCGTAATGTCCGTCAGCCAGTGCTCCATTCTGACTTGTTATTGTCATTCCGGAGGGATAGGTGTGAATTTCGTTGACCCGGACAGATGTGTTACCTTGTGGCACACAATTACCTGTATTGGTTAACACATAATACAGATGTGTTACATTGTCAGGCACCCACTTACCTGTTTTGGTTAACATATAAACATATATAGTACCTTGTTAGGCACCCACTTACCTGTATTGGTTAACCTATAAAACAGATGTGTTACCTTGTCATGCACCCACTTACCTGTATTGGTTAACCAATAAAACAGATGTGTTACCTTGTCATGCACCCACTTACCTGTATTGGTTAACCGATAAAACTAATGACAGAATCTCCAGTTGACTGGTTTCAATGACTCATTAATATTTAAAGTGATGTGAAACACTCCGGCGGTAGGATGACCAAATATAAATTGAGAATAATCTTGCTCAAAGTAGTTAATTTTTACGAATATTAATCCAAGTTTACAATACAAACCACCATAATTATATATTAATTGAATGCAATGACTCTTGATTGCGAAATAATTTGTGTTAGTTTATCGCTGATATTTGCGTCCCGAAACGAGATGTAAATATTTACTATTGAGTGTACTTCAGACGGTGCTTTCTATGTAGTGGTATGGTCGATTTCTTCGAAATATTCGATGATGTTAGTTGAATGTTGGCATAGAGCCTGAGTACTAACTTATCAATTTCACGCACCCGAACAAGTCCATAATATGTCTTTAAATACGAGAATATATGCATACAGTCGTGGGAAGAGACGCATGCAGTCATTATATTGATATTAATGCTCTCGTTATAGGGACAGATCGGAACTTCTTTATTGGAGTCGTTGAACTGGATTGGGACTATGCGCCGACTGGGGCCAATCAAATCGATGACAGGTAAACGAACTATGACCCTGCTGTATAAATATAGCCAACAACGCAGTACTCTTGTGCATATGTACATATAGAACTACAATACCAGTCAGAACAGGTGACATACTGAGCGCGCTACGTTAGCGCCAAATATCGCGCTTATATCGCCAGTGTTTTCCATATTTCGATCTCCATTAAATTTGCGCTCAAACCAGACTGTATTGCGCCAGGGACGCGTAACACGTCTACAACATCATGACAATGTTTCAGGCAATTTACCGTATACAGAGTTATCGCGCGTATACAGAGTTATCGCCCATATACAGAGTTATCGCCTGCCACGGTATACATATGGAATCACGGAACTAAATGGTTTCCCATAGGCGACAGTGTTAACGTTTCGGCCAATTTCGCTGAATTGAAGCCTGCAGGCCATACCAGTGATGTTTACCCAGCTAGATTGACACCAGTTGATCACGAAAATGCAAGAAAAATCATAGGTCATGTGTTTACTTTTTTCAATAAATCCCCAAGTGTACGACAGGGCTATCTCACGGCCAAATTTGATCTGGAAAAACCCAGATCTACAACAGCTAGTTAAATACATTTCCCGCTCACAAAAATCCGTTCCCCCATTCATTCACCAGTTTAAATTATTTAGATATTATGTACAAATCAAATAAACGCGATGTCATCCTTTAATAACGTGTCGCGTGTATCAGGTGAAGGTCATTCTTCAGTTACCTTCACCTTTAGGGTTCCACGGTGTACTCGCTCCCCGACTCTAGAACACATTTAGCTCCCTGATTCCTATATATATGTATATGTGTGAATAACTGCGTTTCTTATAGTATTTTATCAAAATATAGACCTTACTGAAATCAAAAATGGATTATATCGAGCAGTAGTGGTTTATTTTTCCAATATGAGGCATCCTGAAAATTAGTGTCAATCCTCAAAATAAAGCCAAAAAATTTAGCTTTTTTTTTAATTTTACTAGCTAATGCATCTTGTATAACTGAAGTATGTCCTTATATACCATAATATTACTAAATTGAAGAGGAAATGTTAATATACATTTTGAGAGGGATATATTGTCCAATTTTAAACCCTTTTCATGCAGAATTTGGCAATTTATAATAAATATTTACCAAAATTAACAGAAGAAAAAAAATAATATATTTTAATAGCAATGTAAAGCAACCATAAGTCAATTTAAATATCGAAACATTATGATACAACATCAGACACAGCCTCAGGCATGAAATTTTACCAGATGGCAGGGCACACTGTCTGTTTAACAAAGCTGCCATGACAGTTTTGCACGACAGTAACTCTAGTGGTGATGCCATCACCCCCCCCCCCCGACTTGGGGTGGGGCTACGGTCCGAGATAAGGCTACTGGGTGCCGGAAAAGCTTAATTGGGTCAAATGACACATTTTCCCAATGGGGGGGGGGGGCTAACACTCCTCAAAATTGTGGGGAGGGGGGCTTTAGACCCCCTGACCCCCTAATGGTACCTGACATCCATGCAAAATTACCAGATTTATCACTTTCTTTACTATCTACAGGCGAATCCATGCGTTTCTTCTTTAAATCTGTCCAAAATGTGGTCATTATCATTTGAAAATAAGAAAATATGGAAATAACAACTTATCATGGTGAGACGTGAAATTTCGTAAAATTAAAATTTTTCTTATAGGAATCACGGAACTAAATGGTTTCCCATAGGCGACAGTGTTAACGTTTCGGCCAATTTCGCTGAATTGAAGCCTGCAGGCCATACTAGTGATGTTTACCCAGCTAGATTGACACCAGTTGATCACGAAAATGCAAGAAAAATCATAGGTCATGTGTTTCATTTTTTCAATAAATCCCCAAGTGTACGACAGGGCTATCTCACAGCCAAATTTGATCTGGAAAAACCCAGATCTACAACAGCTAGTTAAATACATTTCCCGCTCACAAAAATCCGTTCCCCCATTCATTCACCAGTTTAAATTATTTAGATATTATGTACAAATCAAATAAACGCGATGTCATCCTTTAATAACGTGTCGCATGTATCAGGTGAAGGTCATTCTTCAGTTATCTTCACCTTTAGGGTTCCACGGTGTACTCGCTCCCCGACTCTAGAACACATTTAGCTCCCTGATTCCATATGATACGCTGTGTTTAAACTACTCAGGTATAGCTGCGACTACAGTCGTTTGCTAAGTGTGCAGTAACCCAGAAGTAACTTTACAGTGCACTGGATCTTGAAACGCGCTCCGTTGCCCACCGATCCACGTGAACGTCCGCACGAACGAACGAACGAACGAATATTTTATTATATTGATATGTTTGTATAGTGTATAAACATATCGTATACAGGTGATAGCGATGTCAAGTAACACAATAAGAAAACACCCGGCCAATAAGACCTATAAGTCACATTAAACAAAATAATAAAGAAAATCGTTGTACACATTCATTAAATAGAAAAAAAACGATGTTGTCTTTTTTGATAAGCGCTGTGAAGAAATTTAGCTACTTGAAGATGATACTGATTCATTAGTCGAATACGTAAGCCGACGTCACTAAGTTGTGTCTGTCCAAATTAAATATCGATATATGACATCAGTTTTAATCGCAGGTGTTTATGCGCTTGACAGTTAAGGAGAAGGTGGGTCTCGTCTCGAACCTGATTACAATCACACACAGAACAATATCTCTTGTCGGAATCTTCCTTATTATACCTCCCAATCTCAATATTCAGAGAGAGAGAAGGCCACAACTCTTCAGCCGGCTTTGTTGGTGTTAAGAGTTACATATATTTCTAGTTCGTATGTGTTTTCAAATAATATATAAGTTCTCAATTTTGGCAGTTTATTGTATTTGCAGACCAAGTTTTCTGAAAATGTCTCTTAGGGTGGATACACACATGCATGTAATCTCTGTATGTAAAATACATGTATTTTACATGGCCACACCGATAATTGACAACATTAATCACCTGAGCGCGAGCGGTTCATTGTTAACAGGCCAGACAAGTGAGTAGTCATAAGCGAAGTCAAACTCTCTGCTATCAGGACATTTAAGGCCAGTCCAAAAACATGTCTTCTCTTACGGATGCAGGGGGGGGGGGGGGGTCGGAAAAAATTTCCAGGCACGTATGATCATTTTTATTTTTTCCGGCCTCGGGGGACCCACCCACCCAATTTCTTCCGTTTCCGGCCTTTTTTTCCAGGCAATTTTGGACACCCACCCTTTTTTTCCCGTTTTTTCCGGTCAGTTTTGGACACCCACCCCCCCTAAATTTGAGAAAATTATCAATTGAACAACCTTATAGCTGTTTATCCTGCATTATCATAATTTATTGCGCGATATTTGAATAGAAGAGTGCATAATGAGATAACGATACTATTTGAATTTATCATATAAGTGTCATTAATCAAGAAATGTGTCAACATAATCACATTTCAAGCGATATATAGGCAGAGTGCCAAAGTTTTTATTAACATTCATTTTCATAATATATAGTCACATGATCTAGTCACATAATCACATTTGAGTATTCTACATAATACATGGTACCGGTACAACAAATTTCAGATTATTTGATATTTTGATATTTGCTATGTGATATACAGTAATGCCCTAATTAATCGACTCCATAACCACAGCAGAATAATAGGTAATTTTTCAGGATTTAGTCGGAAATATGGCTTGTTGTCATGACAACAAGCCATATTTCCAACTAAATCCTGAAAAATTACCTATTATTCTGCTGTGGTTATGGAGTCGTTTAATTAGGGCATTACTGTATTGCTGGAATCAAATTGTTTATCAAAACATGTGGAAATACAACTGTTCATCCCAGTTTGAAGAATAATGCTAATACCAAACATAACCATGATATACCCGCGCTACTCTTCTTGGGGCATCTCAGAAACCAGAACTGAGGAAACATGTTATAACGTGTAATGGCAGGCTGGTAGCCACTGCCTGAAGTAATAGGCTTCGTAATAATTGGGAATAATATGGATGGATAGCTCAATTTCACTTCTTTTTTGCTCACGATATCAGTGACGATAAAATCTTCGTTACTGTGATTAACATTACAAGCTGATCCACTTTAACATGGAAAACAATGTGAAATTGTTCAAGCTGGCCCGGCTGGCCTTCAATTTATTTGTTAAGATTTTATGTTTTACGTTGTCAAAAGTCTATATTATTCCATTATTTATTATATCTTTATTTCCATGTCACATATGGTCAAGTGTGCTTTCATTTTATTACTTATTTTCAGCTGAGTTCTGCATAGTTATTATTATTTTGTTGTATCAGTAGATGGAATCCTGATTAAAATTTATTTTTCCAATAGCGCAGTTTCTAGTTCTATCAAGTTGAATTTGGGTTATTGTTGGCCATTGTGCAACTGATCCAACTTCTGATAACCTCTATATGTAGTATAGCATTAGTATTAACTATATATGACCCGTTTCTGTTCAAAACACATCAAAAATAAGACTCAATAACAGGAATGGAAAAAAAGTTTGGCATATGGAAAAAACTGCTTTTTGGACCCAAGAGACACCCACCCACCCCATCATACGTGCCTGGAATTTTTTTCCGACCCCCCCCCCCCTGACGGATGTGGAAATTAGTTAAGTCTGTGTGATATCTGGCATTTTATTAATGCACATCACCAGAAGCGACACATCTGGTGTACACAGGCTTGATATAGAACATTTTCGACCATGATGCTTGCTTAGCGTGGGGTTTCGAAAGCTTCAAATCACTAAGGGACTTAGTTGAATGTATCGGTCGGAATAATCTGGTCAAGAAGGTACAATATATGTTTTACTTAAATAGCTCAGAGTTAGTCTGGTAACTTTCGGGATCATATATAGCCCCTAGTCGGGGGTCATATATAGCCCCTGCGTCAGGAAATCCTGATAATATTGCCCCCATGTTGGGGATCATAGCCCCTGCGTTGGGGAAATCCTGGGGCCATCATCGGTATAAATATCAAGAGAGGACTGACAATGATTTAAACAGAAAGTCCAACATTTGGGTTATCGCGCGAACAATTATTTTAAGCGGCCTGACGACTTGGTTCAGTCAACGGTTCTCTGCACGCTCAGAGAATGACAACTTTAGAACAAATAACGGTACTTTTTCGTAACGGCATCAGTTTGCCCTACCCGCATCACAACAATTCAGCAAGACCGATGACCCTAGTGCCAGAGTAGTCGAGCCTCTGAGGACCAGAGATTCAGAGGTTGGACCGGACAAGTATGCTACTGGGGGAATAGTAGTATATACTATTTTGGTGAACACATAATGGAGGAGTTTGGAAATACAACTCAAGAATGATTCCTTTGATTTGGTCATATCACATGACCATATTTGGTAGCCGACTTCGTTGTGTGAAGGTCTGGGCTGGAAGGAACCGAACACTGATATTCGAGTTTGGGTTCTATCTATATGAACACTGATATAATATACAAGTAGTGTTATATGTACTTGATTCAAGTTTTGGAACCTAGTGGGGCATGGGTAGTTATGTCACAATTTTCTGAAAGTTAGGCAGGCAAATTTGCCAGTATATGTATGCTAATGTTGCCTTGGTCGGTAACACTGATACACAGAATATCAATTAGAACTCATTTCCTGAAATTACAAAATATTCCAAACACAGATGAAATTAGAATAGCATATATTGAGACTGGTAGATGGAGAAAACGGAAACGCACACGTACGTGCAGTAACAACGATTGCACATGCGCACTATGTAGCGCCTTACTATGAATTCCATTTTGTTCTGTTATGTCCATAATTCGAACAATTACGAGGTATGTTACGAAGCACCACCGAGAGAACTATTCTTCGAACTTCTTAACTCGACCAGCCCTGATATAGTGAACAATTTGGCGTAAACAGTGTAAATGGTTAGCTCATTGTTCATGTTCCATGTACAACGGATAATTAAAGTATCATTCTATTTATATATTGTTTAATGAAATTAAATAACAACAGGCGCACTGACAAACGAGTTGTGTTCAATGGGATGCTAGGGTTTTCGAAAATTTACCCTGTGCCAATGCATTCTCTTATATATGCGAGTCGACCATATGTCGCCTCGCATATATAAGAGAATGCATTGGCCTAACAATTTTTTACAATTTTAATAATTTTTTCTTGTATTCTTTAACAATTTTTAATTTCACCCATACAGAGCCCCAGACAAACATGAGCAGTCGACACTCTTCTATATGCTTCTATATATGTGTGGGGCTCCCTGCAGGGTAATGGATGTTTTTTTTATTTTATGTCCTAAAAATTGTAAGAAACATTTATTTAAAAAAAAATTAAAAAAAATTGTTAGGCCAATGCATTCTCTTATATATGCGAGGCGACCTATGGTCGACTCGCATATATAAGAGAATGCATTGGCACAGGGTAACAAAAATCCCGACTTACGACTGGATTTGATATGGCGGGTCACATATAGTTTATTGGATCTTTTAAATAGTCACAGAAGGGTTAAATAAAACATTTTGTCATCCATGTTCAGGGATCCATCACGATACATCGCAAACTCTGCCAACAGGATCGGGAGTGTTTATAAAAAGGCGGCATACAGGCGCTTCACTGATGGCACATTCAGCACACAGATGCCACACGACCCATATCTCGGCTACATTGGGCCTCTCATCAGAGCCGAAATTGGAGATTTCGTGCACGTCACATTCAAGAACTTCATTCCGGAATTCAACAACACTATTCATCCCCACGGGATTTTCTACCTTAAAGATAGCGAAGGTATGAAACAAGGCAACACAATATAAAACGGCACGTCATCGCCAAGCACCATGCAGAGTTCGGTCCCCCACACAAGACTTACCGCTGCCCGCACCTAAACGTAATGTGAAGAAATGCAACATTTATTTATTTGAAACTTTTGTAGGTTACAATTCATTCTGCATTATTTTGAGAAACTGAACTGTCCATATTCATTTGAAAATTGTCCAGATCAAGCCAGAATGAATTGTAACTGACAAAACACTTCAATACAAAATGTTAGATTTAATTAAGAAAATACACATGCCGACAGCGTTCATACACCGCGTAGCGAGGGGACTGCACTATGTTTTGCAGCTTGCGTCATCTTATGGCTGGCTCTTGGTTCTATGGACGTGGCGACGGTGGAATTTGAATTGGGGGGGGGGGGGTGAGCGTTTACACACACTCTAGTCAACATTTCGAATAGTTGGAAATTTCATGCCTTACACACATTTAGTTTGATATTTCACACCTAAAAGTAGTTTTGAATATTTTTATTATAGAATATAATTTGATATCACGACTGTAAATTAATTATGGTTTATTTTACTGTAATTATTACCATAATAATTACCATCTTTTACCACCACGGCTTTTAATTAATTATGATGTATTTTAATGTGATTATCACCATAATCATTACTATATGCTACCACCAGGACTGTAAATAGATTAGGGTTTATTTTACTGTGATTATCACTATAATCATTACCATATGTTACCACCACGGCTGTAATGTTATTGTGGTTTATTTTATTGTGATTATCACTATAATTATGACCATATTTTATCACCACGGCTGTAAATTGATTATGGTTTATTTTACTGTGATTATCACTATAATTATGACCATATGTTACCACCACGGCTGTACATTTATTGTGGTTTATTTTACTGTGATTATCACTATAATTATGACCATATGTTACCACCACGGCTGTAAATTTATTGTGGTTTATTTTATTGTGATTATCACCATAATCATTACCATATGTTACCACCACGGCTGTAATGTTATTGTGGTTTATTTTATTGTGATTATCACTATAATTATGACCATATTTTATCACCATGGCTGGACATTAACTTTGGTTAAGTTTACTGTAAAGCACATTATTTTACCGACTGACGGCATGATTAATCCACATGGGATAGTCTACATGTATGTGAAGGATAGCAAACCGACGCGGAAAGTTATTTACTGCAAAAGTCACTTCTTAAAGAAATGAACACCATTTAATAATTGAAGACTTTCTGCTAGTATTGACAAAATATACCTCTGTGGAAAAACTAATTTTGTATATAAAATAATTGGTGTGCGTTCAGATATACCGTCATGCTATATACCTCGAACAATATAGTAGTTATATGGGCAAATCGGAATGCCTCGCCCTAATATGTACATGTATGAAAATATTGGTTAATATGACATTTGCGTGTATATATTTCAACACAGCCGGTGCATTTTGGACCACCAGTATTACAGGATGTGGGGGAATGTATATACAAATTATGTTATAAGCTGTTTCTTTTCACTGAGCTCCTTGTTTAGTTTCTAAAAGGCCGTATGGTCAAACTTCCAGTGGATTACTCTGACTCTCTCTGTCATTCGAGCGCCATACTAGTTGTGATGTTTGCTGACCCTGCATGGCAGTCATGTCATCTGACCAGACACACACACATTTACACTGCATGACAGTCATGTTACCTGACCAGACACACACACTTACCCTGCATTGGGTCATGTTACCTGACCAGACACACACTGTCTTTACCCTGCATGACAGTCATGTTACCTGACCAGAAACACACACTTACCTTGCATGGCAGTCATGTTACCTGACCAGACACGTGTACACACTTACCCTACATGGCAGTCATGTTACCTGACCAGACACCCAAACATACACTAATTCCATTGTCACCACACACAATCCAGGCATATGAACCATATGCATCAAATTTATCACAGAATAATGTATTATTGGATATTATATCGTGAATTTTATAAATTTCCCGATATTTCCGATTCTGATTCGGTCTCTGATTCTGGATATATCATTCAGTTCAGTTTTGAGAATTCTTCCAACAAATATTTCTAGTTAACTCCCTTTCTTAACGAAGAACGCTACATTTTGCAGTCAACTGTTGAGCAAAATCAATCGGTTGTTGAACAATTTCACTTTCAGTTTTAAGTATAAATTTTACTCAACTCGTTGAGTAGAAATTGTTTACTCAACACTGTAGTCAACGTTACTTGGTGTTATACTTACACTACTGTTTAGTAATTGCTGAGTATAATTTTAGTCATCGAGATTCCCACTGTAGTATGTTAGTCTGTAAGTCATGTTACCTGGTCAGCCACACAGTTACCTATAATTGTTACCAATAAAAAATTAATATTCGTGAGTTTCCGAAACCTATATTTTATGTCTTACGACAGGCGCCTTTTACGAGGACGGCACGACGGGCCGTGTGAAATTCGGAGATGTCGCGTCATCGTCGGACGCTCCATACAGCATGTACTGGAACGTAACAGAGCACATGGCGCCTGGTTCCGGTGACCCGAACTGCATCCCTTACGTATATCACAGCCATATGAACACACCGGCTGATGTTAACACAGGACTTGTTGGTGTCATCAGTATCTGCCGAAAAGGTAAGTCACACAGATACACTAGCTGATGTTGATATTTTCGTTACACAAGATTACGTTACGGACATGCACTCTTAAAACTCAAGTGTTATATATAACACTTTCCAATATTGTGTACAGTGACAACACTTTGAGTGTACGAACAACACCCAGACAAGTTTAACACTACATTGTATATCGGTTTTGGAAAATGAATTTTGGGTAACCACTTGAAGGTGTTGGGCTAAACACGTAAATGTGTTGGCGTAACATTTTTAAAATGTCGCTGTTGAATGTGTCCGACATCCCACATGTGTCGAGCACTAAACTACTGGAATACATTTCAAGCTTGATCAGGCCTACATGTTAGCAAGATATATTTTTGCCCCTCGAAAATTAATTTCGGGGGACTATATCAATCAGCAGCGTACGTCCGTGCGTCCGTCCAGGTGTCCGATCCGGTCGTAAGCACAATAACTGGAACAAATATGAACCAATTTCAACAATTTCTTGTTTATGAGTTCGAATACCTCTTTCGTCCGATTTGTCCTATCTGAATTATGCCCCTTAGTTTTACGATTTCTCGCTCTTTATTTGTTGTCGTAAGCGCAATAACTCGAACAAATATTAACCGATTTCAATAATTTTTGGGTTTATGAGTTGGTTTCTACAATACCAAGGACGAGTTCGAAAACCAGTTTCGTCTGACTTTTCTTAAATGGGTTATTCCCCTTATGTTGACGATTTCTCGCCATTGTTTTTTCGTAAGCGCAACAACTCAAACAAATATTAACCGATTTCAATAATTGATGGTTTATGAGTTGGTTGCTATAATATCTAGGACGAATTCGAAACTAGTTTCGTCCGACTATTCCTAAAAGAGTTATTCACCATAGATTGACGATTTATCGCATTGTTTTTTCGTAAGCGCAATAACTCGAACAGATATTAACAAATTTCAATAAATTGTGTTTATGAGTTGGTTGCTACAATATCAAGGACGAGTTCGACAACCAGTTTCGTCTGAGTTTTCTTACCTAAGTTATGCCCCTTAGTTTGACGATTTCTTGCCATTTTGTGTCATAAGCACAATAACTCGAACAAATTTTGTGATGTAATGACGACACATAGATATGGATACCAATCTTGAATGTATAAAGTAGAAGATAATACACAATCAAGGTATACATACTAGGTCGCGGACAGATATAGGTGATGCTCGGATATGTATAAGAACCTCAAGATGAAACGAGTAAAGTAAAGCATAATGTGTCGGGGTGTAGTGGTTCCTTATATACTATTTGGGATGAATAATATATGAGATATTTGGTAATATACATCGGCATTGGCTCTGTCGTTATGGTCACCCCCCTATTACCATATTTGGGGGATCGATTTCACTGTGTGCAGGTCTGGGCTGTGATTAAGATGTGTGAGGTTTCTGTAAGGAGCCGAGCACTGATATTCGAGTTTGGTTCTCCAATACGTAGAACGGGTATACTATACAATTAGTGCTTTATACGAATATAATGAGCCATGGGTAGTTTTGTTATGGGGCATGGGTAGTTATGTCACAATTTTAACCGATTTCAACACTGCCAGTGTCGGAGTTAGCCACCTTTGAGTTAGCCATCTTGAGTTAGCCGCCGTTTCGGGCGACCTGTCATTCTTTTTATCTGTTCCATTTGTCCTACATCGGTCATGACTCTTGATCAGGGTGGAATCACCACCAATATAACAACAATTGATGCAACTTATTTTATCATTTATCGTTTCAGTTCGGACCACTGAGGCTAAACAAAATCTTAATTTTGAGTCAACTAGATCCGAACACAGTAGCGATAATTTATATATTTATGTAACCGTTATTTTATTGTCGGAAAATCGATTTTTGTTTTAAAGAAGTTTTCGCAACTGTGGAGTTGGACTGTTAGTGTCACGTCAGTCGTCACTCAGTAATCCGAAGTTAAACGGCAAATGATAACACAAGATGCAAATTGATATATTGTTCAATATTGGTGGTGAGTCTACCATGATCGTGTATCGGACGCCTGGAAGAGATAAACACAAACACACATCTTGCTAGCATGTAGTTTTACTGCTCATAGATAATTCCACAACGAGGCAGCAATAAAATATCGTGCCGTAGAAACGTCATAATACTAATTTTCATGTACAATTTCAATGGCCCTTATCACCGTTGTGTCTTAATCTTAAAGGGATGTATTCAGATTTCAGATGCAGCGGTGTAAGGGTTGGGAAAATTTAACACTTGGTGGGAGTATCCATTTTAACACTTGAGTTTTTAGGAATTCAGGAAATCAAGATGGTCGTCTGAGTCCGAAAATTAGGCAATATCTCAGAATAAATACGACCGGTGCTTTTTGGACTGACTGTTTGTACAGTGCGACTCCTTGGTTTGGTATTTATTATGCGTTTTGCGACGGTGTGTGAAACATGGCGTGTTTATTGGTTATTTCGTTACACTGTTAGAAAAAATACCGTCGCTTTAACGGTCTGAGACCGCGCAACATCGCTGCCAACCTTTGACCGTTAAACATACGGTATTTTTTACTGTTCAACACCGTTTAATTAATATCAAGACCGTAACTAATAAAGGTCAGACCAATGGTATTTTTCATGGGTCAACACCAATATTTTGCTCTTAATTTGCTAATTTACCATTATTATAATTAGCCAGGTTCCCATGGTGACAATATGATTTCCCGGTAGGCTTTACGATTCATATATTTTGAAACTAGTATTATTCGTAACTGAAAAATACATTTTAGTTCATATGTTACGATCATAGTTTTGATGAAATGTAAATCCTCAATGCATACAGTGATAGACAAAACTTATGAAACTTTGCAGTTTGCAGAGGATCAAGCTTGTTTAAAGATTTGCATATAAAGAGTACGGAAAATGCCGATGTTTGCCGAATGGAAGTGCGTGGTGGGTGTGCCTGACCTAAAATCCGGAATTATCGTGATCAGAAATCCAGACTATGATGCTAATATGATCAGAGTTACAGCACTTGGGGTATATTCTCATCTATACGGACGCGCGTGCGTCTGGACGGCGCGATTGTACTGCGCATCATTCAATAATTCCTATATAAGTGTGGTATTACAAGTAGAATCGATGCGCGCCTTCCGATAACTGCCGATCATAAGCTTGTCGACATTAACCATTTCATAACGAGAGCTGAGCTTGTGCAGCATTGAAGATCATTTGCCAGTGCATTGTCTTATATATCTGAGTGTCCCGTATAAAGCCTCGCATATATATAATAATGCACTGGCTTTCAAGGCCAATACATTTATACATATTGTTAGGCCAATGTATATTATCTTTTATGCGGGAGGCTCACGATGGGAGACTCGAATATAGAAGAGAATGTATTGGCAAAGGTTTTTCGCAAAATTTCAGGAAACCACAGTCATGGGAGGGTTAAGATCGAAACGCTCCATGACCTTCGCTACTGTTATAGTTATATTCAACTATAATAATTAAATATGACATTACGAAATCCACCGATTCCTTGTCTTTGTGGAAACTATGCTATAATAGTTAAATATGACATTACGAAATCCACCAATTCCTTGTTTTTGTTGAAACTATGCTACAGTAGATAAATAAGACATTACGAAATCCACCAATTCTTGTTTTTGTTGAAACTATGCTATAATAGTTAAATATGACATACGAAATACACCAATTCCTTGTTTTTGTGGAAACTATGGGATTGCGCATCCCAATGCGCAGCCACATTGCACTGTTAACATTACTGAAGCAATTGATCGATATCCAGATCAAACTCGTTTTGCAAATTTGCGCTAATTATGCACTAATCGAACAAGTACATTTCTAAATATACATTGACATGGAGACGCATTTGCTCCTTTACAACTATATTGAGACCAATTTAATGTTAATAAAGTTTCCTATCGTGAGCTTTTAAATGATTTGAATGAATTTAGACGTGTTATTTCCTCACGAAACAAACATGGTTCCTATTTAGTATTTAGTAATCATGGTTAATGAAATGTGATATGCCTCTTTTATCGAATTCACAACGATGCCATTATCAATATTCAACTATTATAGTTGAATATCGAGACAGAACACAACCCGAATCGTTATCGTGAATATGATGCATTGCAGATGGCGCAGGATATATTTCGCGATAGTGTAGCGTAGCTAGGATGAAATGTAACTATATGAGCTTTCCGCAACGAGTTCGAAACTATTCGAGATTATGTTGCAAGTTGTGTTCTGTATTTATTCCACATCGTTGCATGTGTGATATAAGTTCATTCAACGACTTTCACCATTCATTGATAATAGAGCTACTCTATTGTGAGTTAAGTCTTGATGAATGACCAGTAATGGTCGTGGCATCACCCGAAGCGGACCGTTGACGTAATGTTCGACAACGTCAACAAGAATAGTTTCATGCAGCTTGTATTCCACTAGTGGTACAATAATATGTATTCAATGGCTGGGATTCCGTTGAATACAAGTGCCTCACGTCAATTGGTGTGGAATAAAATTGTAATAGTGAACTCCAGGATGTGCCTGACCAGGTGATGTTAAATAGCTTCATACTATTTCGGACGACATATACATTACTCGTATTTAAATTGGCGCAGTACAATTTTTCGCGCACCCATAGGCGCGCGAATTTAAAACTGAGCGAAAACTAGTACGACTTATAAGTTTATACCTAACAATAGGGAAACTAAGAGGGTTATTTTAGATAGCTAATAGGCAAAATATATTTACATGCGGGCAACAATCTCAACGTCATTATTCATATGTATATGTGAAGCGCTACATCATGTTTAGATCTTTGATGTTGAGTTAATGCTTCTAAGAAATAAATACATTCTTAGCAGAAGGTGCCCGAAAGCACGTCTCCGTATTCACAACCCTGTGGTGTGCTGGGGTGACACCATGATAAAACAGTGTCAGTTATTTAAAATACACGCAATCGTGAGTTGATTTAATTTCTAAAGTCAGCGGCCCATCCGAATGGTTATAGTTTTACTTCGTTTGAGTACAATTTCATAATTTCCATAAATATGTATTATACATGTATATCAGAATTATTATTTGGATCATAAGCACCCGTATATACAACATAATTATGACACATACTTTGTACTCTATTCGCTGTAAATTTTATTCGAGATTATCTTTGATATAAACATGTATAACTAAGTTCCTAAACTGTCATAAGATACAAGATTTTTTCGTAAATATTTTTGTCAGTTTTCAATTCGCACAACTGCATGGTTGCGCGAATTTAAAACTGAGCGAAAAATATTTCTGCGCGAATTTAAATACCAGTATGGTAAGCTATTCCACACATGAGTTCTGCTTATTTTTTATTATAGGAATCCTTGATGCAAATGGAAACCGAACGGACGTTGACAAGGAAATGACATTGTTGCTATCAATTGTCGACGAAAATCTAAGCCACCTTATGGACGCTAACATACAGAAATGTGGCAATTCCTCACAATGTCAGAGTCTGTTCACAGACGGGGATGAAGACTTCTTCGAGAGCAACAAGATGCATGCCATAAATGGCTTCGTTTATGGAAACATGCCACGCCCACAACTATGTGAAGGCAGTAGAGTCGCTTTGCACGTGGTTGGCATGGGAACGGAGATCGACATTCACAGCTTAATGGTCCACGGGCAACATCTGGTCGCAGAGAGCCATAGGTATTTCACGTTATGTATGGGTTGAACGAATTGCGGGTCGGCTTATAAATATCATCAACTTGTCGCAAAATAGCTTTGACAAAATCGTTATTGAATATAGTTTTCCGATATTATAGCAAGTCCTTGAATATTCCACTATTATAAGGGTATATACATAATGTTTTGTCAGTAATTATAAACCGATGCTGCTACATGTATTTTAACATAATTACCCGGTTTCAAACCGCGAAGACGGTATCGTTCTATCTACCGCATGAATTTTCCAGCCACAGAAAAACAGTTGATTTGTAAATGGAACGACTGAGTTTGGGGTCCTGAAGTTAGCACAACATTCAACATTCGTTCAACAATGGTGTGAAGTTGGCACAACATTCAACATTCGTTCAACATTAGATTTTTCTTGTACTTAAGTTTTTTAACGTGAATGGATTAAGTGGGTCGTATATATAGTGTCACTATCAAAATTAGAGTATTCCATTCTTCGATGCTCATTTTTGAGGAATTTTAATTCCGGGGGAGAGAGAGAGAGGGGCACACCATGCATATACTCATGATCGGATCGGGCCCATATATGCAGGGATTGTTCCCTGATGGTACTTGAATTATCCATAGGGCCCACGCCTAGCATGTGTGGTTTTCGCTGGCGAATGTTGAACAGAGAGCACATTCAACATTCGTTCAACATTCGTGTGAAGTTGGCACAGCATTCTATTTTTCTTGTACATTAGTGCTTTTCTAACGTGAATGGATTAAGTGGGTCGTATATATATATATAACAGCCCTATCAAAATTAGAGTATTCGATACTTCGATGCTCATTTTTGAGGAATTTGAATTCCGGTAGAGAGAGAGAGTGTGGCACATCATATACGCTTGATAAGATCGGGCCCATATATGCAGGGATTGTATCCTGACGGTACTTTAATTTTCCATATATAGGGCCCACGCCTAGCATGTGTGGTTTTCGCTGGCGAATGTTGAACAGAGAACACTTTCAACATTCGTTCCACATTCGTGTGAAGTTGGCACAACATTCAACATTCGTTCAACATTCGATTGTTCTTGTACATAAGTTTTTTTTAACTTGAATGGATTAAGTGGGTCGTATATATAGCACCCATCTAAAAATTAGAGTATTCGATAATTCGATGCTCATTTTTGAGGAATTGTAATTCCGGTAGAGAGACAGAGAGAGAGAGAGAGAGAAAGAGAGATATATATATATATATATATAGAGAGAGAGAGAGATGGGCACATCATATACGCATGATCGGATCGGGCCAATATATGCAGGGATTGTACCCTGATGGTACTTTAACTCTCCACATATATAGGGCCAACGCCTAGCAGGTGTGGTTTTCGCTGGCGAATGTTGAACAGAGAGCACATTCAAAATTCGTTCAACATTCGTGTGAAGTTGGCACAACATTCGATTTTTCTTGTACATTAGTTTTTTTTAACGTGAATGGATTAAGTGGGTCGTATATATAACACCACTATCAAACTTAGAGTATTCGATACTTCGATGCTCATTTTTGAGGAATGTTAATTCCGGTAGAGAGAGGGGGCACATCATATACGTATGATCGGATCGGGCCCATATATGCAGGGATTGTATCCTTGTGGTACTTTAATTCTCCATAGGCCCGCGCCTAGCATGTGTGGTTTTCTCTGGCGAATGTTGAACAGAGAGCACATTCAACATTCGTTGAACATTCGTGTGAAGTTGGCACAACATTCAACATTCGTTCGACATTCGATTGTTCTTGTACATGTGGGTCGTATATATAGCACCCCTATCAAAATTAGAGTATTCTATACGTCGATGCTCATTAGCGTGTATACTGTTCTGCAAATTATTGAAAGCTGTGGTCCGAGGGGCATTTTATGTATAGATAATTGGTTTATCAGGAGGCCGAGTCCGGTAAAAGTTGCAGTTGGGAATTTCAATTTCGTTTATTGTCCTTTACATTATTAAGTCAATAATGTTGATTTTTGGTTTGTGACAAGCTACGTCAATTACCAATAAAAGAAATTTAAATGATAATTTGTAAGTCTTATATTTCAACTTTTATAGATATGTTTCATTCTGCAGCCCACTGATGGTTGTGATCGGAGACGGCCGAGTCGGCGGCCGGTTCGTTAATTAGGTGCTGGTTGTTATTGTTATTTTAACGGAATTCTGAGTTGGTCATTCGCGAAACCAATATATTTTATATTCTATAATTACAAGCATGGGTATATAATATATTATCTTGAGTGCGTTACCATATCTGACTGTGGTTTTCTTGTTTTTGATGATATTTAATTCGGTAGAGATAGAGGGCACATAATATACGCATGATCGGATCGGGCTCACATTTGCAGGGATGCGTACACTCCCATATGGTACTTTAATTCACAATAGAGCCCCCCCCCCGCCTATAGCAAGTGTGGTTAAACATTCGTTCAACATAGGCGGACTTGGGTCATTTTTCGAGTATTTTGACTGGGTTAGAGGGGATCTTTGATCGGATGGGACCCATATTTGCAGGGATGTGTAAACTCCCATATGGTACTCTAATGGTACTCAATCCGATCAGTCGCTCCTAAATGAGCATCGAAGTATCGAATACTCTAATTGTGATTTGGGTGCTATATATACGACCCCCTTAATCCATTCACGTTAGAAAAAACTTATGTACAAGAAAAATCGAATATTGAACGAATGTTGAATGTTGTGCCAACTTCACACGAATGTTGAACGAATGTTGAATGTTCAACATTCGCCAGCGTAAACCACACCTGCTAGGCGTGGGCCCTATGGGGATTTAAGTACCACCAGGGTACAATCCCTGCATATATGGGCCCGATCCGTTCATGCGTATATGATATGCCACTCTCTCTTTCTACCGGAATTAAAATTCCTCAAAAATGAGCATCGAAGTATCGAATAATCTAATTTTGATAGGGGTGTTATATATACGACCCACTTAATCCATTCACGTTAAAAAAAAACCTTAGGTACAAGAAAAATCGTATGTTGAACGAATGTTGAATGTTGAATGTTGTGCCAACTTCACACTAATGTTGAACGAATGTTGAATGTTGTGCAAGCTCCACGGACCCCTGAGTTTGTGCTATATACATGTAGTACAGGTATTCATGATATCATACAACGACGTATACTTTGTGCAATCAAGCCCACGTACGCTTATCAAAATCGTACATGTCCTACAACTCACGTGGCTCAACTCTAATTTCTCAAATAGATTCAAATTGAGATTCAGATTCATGTATTATCATTCACTAATTTTCAATGAATCGTTCCCAATGTTATGTTTTATCTTTTTTGTTTATCATTTTTTCTTACATTCTTGATCATTTTTTGTCATTTTTTCTTACATTCTTTAACGATTTTAATAATATTGTTTATCATTATTTCGTACATTCTTTAACATTTGTGTATCATATTTTTCTTTCATTTTAAAAAAAATTATAAAAATTAATATAAAATTTGTTAGGCCGATGTATTCTCTTATATATGCGAGGCGACATATGGTCGACTCGCATATATAAGATAATGCATTGGCACAGGGTTTTTGCACAATTTTAAGAAGCTCACTTATATCACCAATGTGACTCTGTTGAACCAATTGGCACCGACGCGATAGCAATTTAGCAGGTTCGCCTGACCAGAGATAATGTAATGTTCAGACAATCGAAAGTTTGCACAGTATGTGTTGCAGGCATTTCGTTGCAGGCAAATTTCGGCAGCGTCGTTACAAGTGGAACTACAGAGATTTTACCTCTCATGTATACATAGTTATGGCTGTGGTACAGGGGCATTTCATATGCACATTGCCGTTCATATGCTGACACCATGTCGTGTTCTACGACTGAATGCCCGACAAATACACCGTAAACACTTGCGAGCGAAATGTTAAATATTGTTCATACATAAACGTAAAGTAAATTGAATTATAATTTCCAACCTTAGATGGATCGTAAATATTCTGTCACAATAATCGCGTTTACCTGATTTCAAAAAGAAAATCCTGACAGATTTTGAGATAATCCGTTTTGAAATATCAGGAAATGTCAGGGGAGGTCGGAAAAAATGTTCAGGCACGTATGCTGATTTTTTCCTTTCGACCCTTGTTGGGACCCACCCACCCCCGCGTCAATTTTTTTTACCGTTTTCGGCGGTTTTTTCCGACCATTTTTGGACACCCTCCCTGTGAGTTGCGGAAAAATTGTTTGTTGGTCCCATCGAGCACCCACCCACCCCGGCATACGTGCCCGGAGAAAAAAAAAAACCCTGGAAATGTTGGTATAATTGTGCTGATGGACACTGTGTATATCTATATTTTGCATATGAACACTGCGTATATCTATAATTATACTGATGAACACTGTTTTTATCTATATTTTATTTCATATCGACAGCACTACGTCTGTGTCTGTGTATCCAGCTATCTTCGTTGCTGCCTCGTTTGAACCAGTGACGCCTGGAAGATGGACGATGGAATGCGCTGTGACTGAACACATGGAAGGTTTGAAACTCACACTTAGGCCTTTCATTTGTTATTACTTTGTTTACTGATTGTTTTGACTAAAAGGTAGGGGAGGTGGGAGGAAAACAAAAAAATATGCACCTCTTTTTAAACTTATTGCAAAAATATTGGGTCGGGAGAAATAACATACTTGCTGTATAATATTATCTTCATGTAAAACAAGCCACCATATCACCTATATATAGCTATGCTTTTCCCGTGCCCACTTGCATAGGCAAATATTTTTTTTTTATTTGGATGTGTCTTTAAAGCAAGATGAAAAATATCGGCAACATCAAAGTATGTCATGTTGTCGTTGACTTTCAATACCACAATGATCGCCAGGCTTCGCTGTTCAATCGATGTTGTATATTTTATGCAAACTTATACTATTTCCATTTTTTGTCTGGATTAATATTCTCATTGGAGGAAATAAAAAAAACTAAAATATTATTTTTTTTGACAAACAGTTTTTTTTTGGGTAGGGGAAATCCGTAAATCAAGAACTAAAATATAACATTCTTTAGCTTGAATTCCCTGACAAATTAAACTATGCAATGCATCTCTACTCTGGCTTATTATAGATGCAGGGCATGCCATCTACTGCCACTGGAAGTAACAAGAAGACAACTAGGCAGGGCTAGGTTACCCACAACAACATATAACATTACCTCGTTATGTGTTACTGCCATTGTATAATTCATGTGTGTATTGTAAGTAAATTATCCTATCCTATCCCAACATGACTAATACCAGGGGCCTGAAAAACATCAATAACCATGCAGGGAGCCCCACACATATATAAGCATGTGTACTGAGTGTCGTCTGCTCATGTTTGTCTGGGGCTCTGTATGGGTGAAATTATAAAATTGTGAAAGATTATAAAACAAAATTATTAAAATTGTAAAAACAATTGTAAAAAATGATAACAAATGATGAATTTTTTTTAGGCCAATGCATTCTCTTATATATGCGAGGCGACCTATGGTCGACTCGCATATATAAGAGAATGCATTGGCACAGGGTTAATATCCAAAGTAATAACCAGCATTATTAGTAATGTTTGTCAAGAAACTTTGTTTTGAATAACGAACATGTTATATGGGCTTCCAGTTTGAGCTGACTCCTAATATTCATACATCAAGTAATCAGGAAGTTAGAACTTTTATCATGTCCCGGTGACCTGGATAATGTCGATAAATAAATACACGACATGCTAATACACAGTTCATAGATACTCATAAAGGGGTACTGTACAATAAATCCGGCAATTTACGGGACCATCTCCGTTTGATACTCAACAGAATATATCCAACAAATGAACCTTTTTGAGCCACGGATTAGTGCAAACATGCACTCATGTGATCTCTGAACGATGCTAACATCATGGTAATTATAACTAAACTCATTTTCATTATAATTACCATGTTGTCTGCAAAAAAATAGGTGAGTGGGTCCTAAAAATAGCCCAAGGTAAAACATGATAAAAAAAGTATGATTTATATTTTCGGCTAGGAACATGAACGCACGTGTATATATCATTGGTACGGTTTAACTGAACAGAAGGCGAACATGTGTGTGTTCAGAATGTAATTATAATTAAGTTAAATTGGTATATTGTCAGGTGGTATGCAGGCGCAGATTGATGTGAACACTTGTCCGGGATTCGTGGCTGGGGAAAACGCAGGTGGAAAGATCAGACAGTTCTGTATGGGAGTTGAGCTCGGGGATTGGGATTACAGTGATGGAAGGTATGTGAGGCTATAATGCACGGAGGCGTTGGTACATGTCGCGCAGGGTTTTGGCTAGAAGGTGTCCGTTGGGGGCGTACAACTTTAAATTGCACTTTCTTTACCAAACCAAATCCCGAAACCATTCCATTTGAGCATCTCGCCCCTTTTGGGTTACAAATGTTGTTGTTCTTAAACCATTCACTTTATAAGTTATAAGTTTCAATAAGTTTATTTGAAAATTTCAAATAATAACATTATATATAACAGAACGCCTCGAAAGCTGGGCTGATATAACGCATGCCAATTATAATTGATTAATGTTATATTGACATTAAAGTTGCTGTGAATAATTACAGGTAGTGCAATGGTGTGTGATTACTATGAAGTTTTGGGGATGGGTATGCATGGGTGCGGGTGGGAGGAGATGGGGCGTGTCACAATATATCTTTCATGTTGCAACTGAAATATTTAGATAATATAATAATAAGCTTCTTCTGTGGTATCATCTCACACCAGTCATGGTTTATGTTCAAGTTCAGGATTAAAACGTGATTCATGTTGTGACGAAATTAAGTTTGTTTTTAGATTTCTCCATTTTTGTCATTGTTTACACTCATTTTATGAAACGCAATTTGGATTGAAATGGCAATGTGTAGCCTTAGTTGTGCAAAACTATATTTATATATTTATCTTATGACTTTTATTTTGCTTCAGGTATTTTAATTCCAGGTGTCATTAATTTAGTTAGTAACTAATAACACCTTTCGTTATTTCATTGGTCATTTTTTTAGAGCGACGTATGCGATGTATCACATAAAACGTTCGAGGTCAAATACATGATCGTGTTAATAGGACTAAATACATGATCGTGTTAATAGGACTAAATACATGATCGTGTTAATAGTACTAAATACATGATCGTGTTAATAGGATTAAATACATGATCGTGTTAATAGTACTAAATACATGATCGTGTTAATAGGACTAAATACATGATCGTGTTAATAGTACTAAATACATGATCGTGTTAATAGGACTAAATACATGATCGTGTTAATAGTACTAAATACATGATCGTGTTAATAGGACTAAATACATGATCGTGTTAATAGTACTAAATACATGATCGTGTTAATAGTACTAAATACATGATCGTGTTAATATGACTAAATACATGATCGTGTCAATAGGACTAAATACATGATCGTGTTAATAGGACTAAATACATGATCGTGTTAATAGTACTAAATACATGATCGTGTTAATAGGACTAAATACATGATCGTGTTAATAGTACTAAATACACGATCGTGTTAATAGTACTAAATACATGATCGTGTTAATAGGACTAAATACATGATCGTGTTAATAGGACTAAATACACGATCGTGTTAATAGGACTAAATCCATGATCGTGTTAATAGGACTAAATACATGATCATGTTAATAGGACTAAATACATGATCGTGTTAATAGGACTTAATCCATGATCGTGTAATAGGACTAAATACATGATCGTGTTAATAGGACTAAATACATGATCGTGTCAATAGGACTAAATACATGATCGTGTTAATAGGACTAAATACATGATCGTGTTAATAGTACTAAATACATGATCGTGTTAATAGGACTAAATACATGATCGTGTTAATAGTACTAAATACATGATCGTGTTAATAGTACTAAATACATGATCGTGTTAATAGGACTAAATACATGATCGTGTTAATAGGACTAAATACACGATCGTGTTAATAGGACTAAATCCATGATCGTGTTAATAGGACTAAATACATGATCGTGTTAATAGGACTAAATACATGATCGTGTTAATAGGACTAAATCCATGATCGTGTAATAGGACTAAATACATGATCGTGTTAATAGGACTAAATACATGATCGTGTTAATAGTACTAAATACATGATCGTGTTAATAGTACTAAATACATGATCGTGTTAATAGTACTAAATACATGATCGTGTTAATAGTACTAAATACATGATCGTGTTAATAGTACTAAATACATGATCGTGTTAATAGTACTAAATACATGATCGTGTTAATAGTACTAAATACATGATCGTGTTAATAGGACTAAATACATGATCGTGTTAATAGTACTAAATACATGATCGTGTTAATAGTACTAAATACATGATCGTGTTAATAGTACTAAATACATGATCGTGTCAATAGGACTAAATACATGATCGTGTCAATAGGACTAAATACATGATCGTGTCAATAGGACTAAATACATGATCGTGTTAATAGGACTAAATACATGATCGTGTTATTAGGACTAAATACATGATCGTGTTAATAGGACTATTTCAAAATACGCTGCAATTGTTTTGTTGACGAAGTGCCCACGGACACATCTCTCGTCTGACCAAGTCTACGGTGTTCCCAACATTCATAATGTGACAAACTAACAATAACTTTGACAATCTGAGAAAAGAAAATCATAATTTAATCGCTTACCTTAATGTTAGGGCCCGGCATTGCCCGTACTAGTAGACTGCTCTGTTTCATGGAGTCCATAGTGGGTCAAGCCCTGTTCTAAATATTTCTGTATTACTTTTAAATCGCGGATCCATGTATGAACCTACGAGCAAGTGGGGGTTTGGTGAGATCAAACCTGGATCGAAGTTGTGCATGAAGTTATTCTCTGAACTTTTTCACGCCTTTGGCGTCATTGAGTCGCAACTACTTAGTCAGATTCTGGATATATGGGACCACCATTGATACAGTTATCGAACGATCAGCGCTCAAAAAGGACGTTTCCTCTGCCATTGGCTTAAGTATAGAGGTAGTGCTGCTATTTTTTCCGATGACTGCGATAAAAATGGCACGATCTTTGCGCGTTATATATGATGTTGTTAAGATTCGTTTTGAGACGAATCGGACGAATGATATCGAATCGAATCGAATCATCGGGAGTATATCGAATCGAATCGAATCTCGAACCTTCGCCGGGCCCTACTTAATGTTCAATAATTTGTATTTTGTTCATTGAAAACGTTCGAGCAAAGCGGAAACTTCCATGTTCATAATCGTGAATGGCATTGACAACGACACTAAATTCTTCTAAAAATCGACGTTTACACGCCGTATAATACATTTACAATCTGATTCCGAAAGAAATATAAATCCATGTTGTGTTACTCGCAGTATCGAATTAAAACATCTTTCTTTTGTTTCGACATTGATTATCAATAACAGTCCTGACACGTTCGGGGATTGTACCTGGAAGTCAATGAACTTGCAGGTTGGGATAATTTAGTTGCAGTTTCCATGACGATGGGCAATTTTTGTCTTACAGCCATAAATCTTCTCGAAGCAAATACTTATTCACCACTAATTAGTATCTAATCAATTATGTGGTATATTGAATTCCAAGAAAATATGTCATGGGGAAAAAGTAGCTGGACTCGAACCACGATGAGCGGATACATGTTTTCGCTTCTAAACGTTCTGACACGTGTCAGGCACGCGCTGAATTATTTCAGCTTAAACAATTCTGCCTTGTCAACGTATTATATCGCACAAAAACAACTCAAATCGCGTTATATGATAAATATAATATCAAACTCGCGTCCCTCTCATATGAAATGTATGAAACTCGTCTCCTATTTGTCGTATAATACATTCACAATCTGATTGCGGAAGAAATATAAATCCAAGTTGTGATACATATAGTATCGAATTAAAACATCTGTCTTTTGTTTCAACATTAATTCTCGATAACAGTCCTGACAGGTTGAAAATATCCAGGGATAGTACTTGGAAGTAAATGAACTTGAAGGTTGTGATAATTTAGTTGCAGTTTCCATGGCGAGGGGCAAATTTGGTCTTATAGCTCTAAATCGTCTCGAAGCAAATTAAATTCCATCAACATATTTTTTTGGTAAGAAGTAGCTAGACTCGAACCACGGAACTAAGTTTTATGTGCGGACACATGCATTCGCTTCGAAATGTTCTGACACGTGTCAGGCACGCGCTGAATTATTTTAGCTTAAAATGTTCATGTCTTGTCAAATGTCAACGTATTAATACGCACGAAAGCAACTCAAATCGAGTCATATGATAAATAGAATATGAAACTCGTGTTCCTCTCATGTGAAATGTATGAAACTCGTCTCCTATTTCCCTCTTTGTCGAGCCTTCTAAGACTCGTTTATACTAAAAATTCTTATGAGAGGAAAACTCATTTCATATCCCCTACTACTCCCTAGATGTAATTGTTAACCCTTTGATGGAGGAGCTGCGCTGGCGCAACATTAAAGACCATGTGCCAATACATTCCCTTATATATGCGAGTCGATAGGTCGCCTCGCATATATAAGACTAGAAGGTGACCCAACTTCGTCCGGGCTTTGACCTTGAATTGTCCATTTTGAAGGTCAAGGTCAAGTGGGGTCATGATTTGACCAGTCCAAAACACTGCCCGGACAAAAGTACCCGACAAACGGGCCCGTCGAAATCCATTCGGTTTTACCCGATTTGACCTTGAATTGATCATTTTGAAGGTCAGGTCGGGGTCACGATTTGACCCGTCCAAAACACTCAGTGGACAAAATTAACCTATGTATAAAATTTCGTCGAAATCCCATCAAAATTGGCGATTTGACCTTGAATTGACCAGATTTCAAGGTCAATGTCACATCGCATGGGCAAATGCAAATGCTTATGAGACTCCCCATACGAAGGTACCCCCACATGCCAAGTTTCATCGAAATCCCGTGATATTCGGGCGTTTGACCTTGAAATGACCCGATTTCAATGTCAAGGTCACGTCGCACGGGCAAATTAATAGGCCTATGCCACTCCCCGGCCGAAGGTACCCCCACGTACCAAGTTTCATCGAAATCGGCTAGGCCGTTTTCGAGTTCATCGCGAACACACAGACAGACACACACAGACAGATCTTCCAAAATATATAATAGACTAGAAGGTGACCCGACTTCGTCCGGGCTTTGACCTTGAATTGTCCATTTTGAAGGTCAAGGTCAAGTTGGGGTCACGATTTGACCAGTTCAAAACACTGCCCGGACAAAAGTACCCGACAAACGTTCCCGTCGAAATCCATCCGGTTTTACCCGATTTGACCTCGAATTGATCATTTTGAAGGTCAAGGTCAGATCGGGGTTACGATTCGACCCGTCCAAAACACTCAGTGGACAAAAGTAACCCTATGTATAAAATTTTGTCGAAATCCGATCAAACTTGGCGATTTGACCTTGAATTGACCCGATTGCAAGGTCAAGGTCACGTCGCACGGGCAAATGCATATGCTTATGAGACTCCCCATATGAAAGTACCCCCACATACCAAGTTTCATCGAAATCCCGTGATATTCAGGCGTTTGACCTTGAAATTATAAGATTTCAAGGTCAAGGTTACGTCGCACGGACAAATTAATAGGCCCATGCCACCCCCGACCGAAAATACCCCCACATACAAAGTTTAATCGAAATCGGCTCGGCCGTTTTCGAGTTCATCGCGAACACACAGACACACACACACACACACAAACATATCTTCCAAAATATATAATAGACTAGCCGATGAGCCCGACGTTGTTCGGGCTATTCAAAAACCAAATTTCAAGTCGATGAGCCCGACGTTGTCCGGGCTATTCAAAAACCAAATTTCAAGTCGATAGCTCTACCCGTTTCCGAGATCTGGTCTGCACATGCGCGAAGCTGGCGTCGCACGGGCTCGGTGACCCGATAAAATTCGTATCCGGGGCAAGATACATTGACATACCAAATTTCAAGTCGATAGCTCCACCCGTTTCCGAGATCTCGTCTGCGCATGCGCGAAGCTGACGTCGCACGGGCTCGGCGACCCGATAAAATTCGTATCCGGGGCAAGATACATTCACATACCAAATTTCAAGTCGATAGCTCCACCCGTTTCCGAGATCTCGTCTGCGCATGCGCGAAGCGGGCGCCGCACGGGCTCGCCAATACGACAACGACGACCGCCTGGTCAAACTACACACACGTACCAAGTTTCGTCCCGATCGGTCGAGAATCGTAGATTTGTATTAATGACAGACAGACAGACAGACAGACATACAGACAGAGGTCTTCAAAATATATATGAGACTAGCTGATGAGCCCGACGTTGTCCGGGCTATTCAAAAACCAATTTTCAAGTCGATAGCTATTCAAAAACAAAATTTCAAGTCGATAGCTCCACCCGTTTCCGAGATCTGGTCTGCGCATGCGCGAAGCTGGCGTCGCACGGGCTCGGCGACCCGATAAAATTCGTATCCGGGGCAAGATACATTCACATACCAAATTTCAAGTCGATAGCTCCACCCGTTTCCGAGATCTCGTCTGCGCATGCGCTGCACGGGCGTCGCACGGGGTCGCCAATACGACAACGACCGTGTCCGTGGGATTTTACCCCTAGATAGGAAGTTTGGTCTCGATCGGTGGAGAATCGTAGATTTGTATAAATGACAGACAGACAAACAGATAGATTGTATCAAAATATATAAGAGAGATATGTAAATTAGATAGATTGTATCAAAATATATAGGAGAGATATGTAAATTATATACACACCATTACTGGTGTTTGTCAAAGTTTAGTGGGGTATATCAATACTCATTCACGATCATATCATTGAGGTCCGGAGGATGTGGGTTATCTCTCGAATACAGATTGTATCAAAATATATAGGAGAGAAGATAATGCATTAATTGGCCTAACAAATTTGTATAATTTTTTTATCAATTTTTCTTACATTCTTTAATAATTTTTATCTTCTTTTTTTTGTCATTTTATCTTACATTCGATAACAATTTTTATAATTGTGTCTTATATTCTTTATGAATTTTTATCATTTTTGTTTAAATCTTTAACAATGTTTTAATTTTGTATCACTATTTCTTACATTCTTTACCAATTTTGTGTTAATTTTTTTAATTATTTCTTAAATTTTTATCAACTATAAAAAAATTGGGTAGGCCAATGCATTCTCTTATATATGCGAGTCGACCTATTGTCAACTCGCATATATAAGAGAATGCATTGGCACATGGTTTTCACAAAAATCAGGAAGCTCCCGTCATGAAAGGGTTAACTATATATGGAATGCACTATTGGGATTAAAATATGTTTACACCAAGCTTCTGGCACCTGGCTGTTTGGTGTATATGTACGGTACCAGGAGAGAAACACTCATTTTTTATCTTCTACTTATAATTATGTAACTGTTAAAGGTACGGTTGGCCTTGGCGGTGGGTATCCTGTGAAAATATTTCCACCCGTCAAAAACCGCCACAAACAGAAATAACAACAAAATGTAGACAGACTTTATCCGTATACAAATAAGAAATATCGCATAAACAGTATGTTATTGTCATATATTTGACCATTGTTATGTAAACAAAAGCATAAAAAGTTACTTTTCTGGTGTTTGTTTATATTATGATGGTAAACATAAAGAGCGTTCTTTGTTGGTGAATTCCTGATATGGAACGAATAAAGAGCGTTTATGCCATTTGTGTGTGATTAGCCAGCAGCATTGTGCTGTCTTCTGTAACACAATCAGGCTCTTGCTTAGGTAAAATATCGTAAATCTTTATGATAACATGCTGTTTACGCGATGGTCATGGTATATATGAACGAAATAGTATGTGTTTTAATGTTTTTCTGTTTACGGTGATTGGAACAAATATGAATATTTTCGACAACTAAGGCCTCACGTGCCTTTAACTATGGAGTGTAATATTTTGGCACCTGGCTGTTTGCAAAGTTTGGTGTATATGTATTGTCCCCGGAGAGAAACACTCATTTTATATCTTCTACTTATAATTATGTAACTGTTAACTATGGAGTGTAATATTTTGGCACCTGGCTGTTTGCACAGTTTGGTGTACATGCATGGTACCATGAGGGAAACACTCATTTTATATCCTCTACTTATAATTATGTAACTGTTAACTATGGAGTGTACATTTGAGAAATAAATTATGTTTCCTCCAAGATTTTGGCACCTGGCTGTTTGGCGTGCATGGTAAGAGGAAGGGTGCAGTTAGACATTAACGGAGACCCTATAGGTGTGTCCCTGTGAATAATACCGTTCTCCTTGAAACAGGGGGCCTCGGTGGCTCAATCGGTTAGGGGCACAACTCCAAGCCGTTTCGCCCTCCAGCGCTGGCGATGAGGGTTCAAATCCACGAGTTTCCAGCGTGGACTTTGTAACTGGAAATCATTATTTAATGGATTGTCCAGTTACTCGCCAATAGCCAATGGTTTGCCGCACATGGTTGACGAGTTTATCAGCCACTGCAATCACTGTTAGATTAGCCGTCAGTTTGCGGATTTCCTCCTCCAATAAAACTGGCAATGTCGTGATATGGTCTTAGTTGCTGAAAGCGACATTAACCCTTTACCCAACAAACCGGCCAAAACCGACCAAATAAATCATCAACAGCCTAAAATATCTTCGGTCTGTCTCAATAGAACCATACAAATATGGATATCATTGGAACCGGCTCCTTGACCACATTGTGATAGTTACAGTTATGCCCCGTGCCAATGCATTCTCTTATATATGCGAGTCGACCATAGGTCGCCTCGCATATATCAGAGAATGCATTGGCCTAAAAAAAAACTTTTTTAAATACTTTTTACCATTTTTTCTTACATTCTTTAACAATTTTATAATTTTTAATGTGTTAAGCCAATGCATTCTCTTATATATGCGAGGCGACCTATGGTCGACTCGCATATATAAGATAATACATTGGCACAGGGCCTTTCTAATTTTCTTCCAACAGCCCGAGTACAACAACGCCAGATCAGATCGGAAACGTTTACAGGAAAGCCAGGTACGTCGGATACGAATGTGAAGGGGAACCAGGAGCCACAAGTTTCGGGGCGAAGTTGCCGGACATTGACAATTTCGGTATTCTCGGCCCGGCCATATATGGTGAGGCTGGAGACCAGATAACAGTGTTTCTCAAGAATGATGCCAGTAAGCCATCATCGGGATACTCCGTACACCCAGAAGGCGTTACACATGGAGTGTTGGGTGAGTAGCATATATCGAGAAGTTGGACGGACGGCAAGCAGGACCCCACACCGAGGCCTCTCCCCTCAAACGGTCAAATTTCAAACAGTTGGGGATTTCATTTCAGAGTACAGACACAACATCAAATTCAAACCAAGATATACAGGTTGCAAAATTAGTTTTGGCTGTTTGATTTTCGTATCAGTATATTTTGATGCCGAGCGCCGCTGTTTTTGATATAAATGGTCACCAGTTCGACATGTTTTAACCAGCGGGTGTCGGGTTGTAAATTCACAACCATTGGAAAGTGTTAAGATACCAATTAAAATTCAAACCGAAATTAGAGGGTTGTAAAATTCATTGAGTTTGTCGAACCTGGATCGAGGGCTGCAGTTATAAATTAGATCTATAAAGTTATTTTGTGTTGAACTTCTCGATTTAACCCTTTAACCAACAAACCGGCCAAAACCGGCCAAATAAAGCTTCAACAGCCTAAAATATCTTCGGTCTGTCTCAATAGAACCAAACAAATATGGATATCATTGGAATCGGCTCATTGACCACATTGTGATAGTTACAGTTATGCCCTGTGCCAATGCATTCTCTTATATATGCGAGTCGACCATAGGTCGTCTCGCATATATAAGAGAATGCATTGGCCTAAAAAAATGTGTTAATGTGTTAAGCCAATGCATTCTCTTATATATGCGAGGCGACCTATGGCCGAATCGCATATATAAGAGAATGCATTGGCACAGGGCCGTTCTGTTGGGTAAAGGGTTAACATTCCTATATAATCTAATGTGTTACATATGCATGTATTCTTATATAATCACACACCATCTACATTCACACAATTAGGACCCATAATAATCAGTACAATTCGTCATACGATTAACACGAACGTTTCCGAAGTTCATGACTAATAATTCTTATGAAGACACAGTTCGTAGACTTTGAAAACATGACACAAACTGAACAGCTTGTCAAAATCCTATCCAACAATATTTCAAATTCATGCGCTTCAGTTTGTCATATAATCCGAAAATTATTTTCCGCACTCGATGAGCATCGCCTCATAAATCAATGACTAAACGAAGACGAGAGGACCCTATGCACATTCAGCGTTACTAAAGTTATATATTACCATCTATTACATCATTTATTATATTGTTCAATGTACAACTATACATGTATTCTATTATGTTTGCATACTGTCCTTATAAGGATGTTTTGCCTATTAAACTTATCTTATCTTATCTTATCTTGACACAATAACTGTTTAAGTGCACACGTACACTCCAAAAAAACAGCATACGTCAATTCAAGTCGAACACGCTCTCATCTCATCGCGTGGTGTTAGATTGGTGCGCTATCAATTCAACTCGAACACGCTCTCATATCATCGCGTGGTGTTAGATTGGTGCACTATCAATTCAACTCGAACACGCTCTCATCTCATCGCGTGGTGTTAGATTGGTGCGCTATCAATTCAACTCGAACACGCTCTCATCTCATCGCGTGGTGTTAGATCGGGGCGCTATCAATTCAACTCGAACACGCTCTCATCTCATCGCGTGGTGTTAGATTGGTGCGCTATCAATTCAACTCGAACACGCTCTCATCTCATCGCGTGGTGTTAGATTGGTGCGCTATCAATTCAAGTCGAACACGCTCTCATCTCATCGCGTGGTGTTAGATTGGTGCGCTATCAATTCAACTCGAACACGCTCTCATCTCATCGCGTGGTGTTAGATTGGTGCGCTATCAATTCAACTCGAACACACTCTCATCTCATCGCGTGGTGTTAGATTGGTGCACTATCGACTCCAGTTGTCCCGTTTTCCAATCGGCGGTATTAACGCCGGTAAAAAAAATAGACGAAGTAGATATTTGAAAAAGAGGCCGTTGAAACTGTAATTTTTATTTTGGGCTCATTTACTTTGCGATATTGATTAATTCTTTTTAATACTGGCAAAAAAATCATACATATATTTCAGGACATGTCCATTTTATTTGCAGTGATGGCAGCGAATGTACGAATTATGATTGTACGGCATACCTGGAAAATCCATTGGGGTCATTGGGTTTTGACCGGCAGCGTAATTAATTAATGCTTAATTCCGGACTCACACACTTTGTTTAATTACTCTGCCGGTCAAAGTCCAATGAGACTAAATGGATCTTCAAGTCATTTCTTAAGTTTAACCATTCCACATGCACGGTAAAGGGAATATAAACAGAACAGACAGAAAACAATGTGCATCTTATAATTAATACAGGGGATACAAACAGAACAGTCAGAAGACAACGTGCATCTTATAATTAATCAAGAATCTGTTATCGGGTGATATGCGGACGGCGGAAGGATATATTTCACGAAAAACCGAAACATTGCATACATAAATGATAGTGATAGAAAACCCTGTGTCAATGCATTATATTATATATGCGAGTCGACAATAGGTCGCCACGCATATATAAGAGAATGCGTTGACCTAGCAAATTGTATATTACATTGTATTTTTATAATTGTTAAAAAATGTGAGAAAACATTTAAAAAACTGATACAAAATTTGTACAAAAATTTAGTTATCTAAGGCCTAAGGGTTAATTTTATTTCTCAAGAGTGCACTCCATAGTTAACAGTTACATAGTTACAAGTAGAGGATATATAGTGAGTGTTTCTCTCCTGGTACCATGCATGAACACCAAACAGCCGGGTGCCAGAAGCTTGCTGTAAACATATTTTATTGCTCAATAGTACATTCCATATATAGTATGCCTTTCATGAAAGCAGCTTCCTGAAATTTTGCGAAAACCCTGTGCCAATGCATTCTCTTATATATGCGAGTCGAACATAGGCCGCCTCGCATATATATAAGATAATGCATTGGCGTAACATATTTTATATTATTTTGTATAATTGTTAAAAAATGTAAGAAAAATGAAATAATTTATACAAAATTGGTACAAAATTGAGTTATCTAAGGCCTAAGGGTTAATTCAGCTGGTTACCTCACAGACGCAACACTCCCAGGACAGACCGGAACCTACACATTTACCATACCACACGACACCCTGACGGCCGACGATGACGACTGTGTTGTTAGACCATACTTCTCCGACGTCGACACTATACGTGATACCGCCTCCGGTCTCATAGGACCGCTATTTTTGTGCAAGAAAGGGACACTCAGCATCAGGCAACATAAAATAGCCACGGTAAGTGTTTAGTTCTAGTCTGTAGCCAGGTTTAGACACACATACGTTTAACTTGTGACGCGTGCTACTATGTTAATTATTACTATGGAGGTACGTTTGGTGGGAAAAGTCACGTGATCTTACGTAACCTTACACGTTACAGATAAGAGTTTAGTTCGAGTCAGTATCCATGTTTATAGATACACATACGTTTAACTTGTGACGCGTGCTACTGTGTTAATTATTACTATGGAGGTACGTTTGGTGGGAACAATCACGTGATCTTACGTAACCCTACACGTTACAGATAAGAGTTTAGTTCGAGTCAGTATCTAGGTTTATAGATACACATACACGATTAACTTGTGACGCGTACTACTGTGTTAATTATTACTATGGAGATTTGCTTGGTGGGAAAAAGTCACGTGGTTTTACGGCGCCAACCCGACACGTGTATAGATAAGTGTTGGTTTAAACATATGTATTACCAATAAGTATATAACAATACAGATTGGCATTGGGATTGGGGGACAAGTGCGATCCACTTATACATAACCCCCTCTCCCAATTGCCGTTATAACACTGATACATAATAATTTGGGTTGTCAACACAATAGGTATAACATATTTACAAGTGTATACCTACAGTATATCATTGTATATTATTTGAAGTATGGTTTGTATAGTCTCACCACCCCACCAATTCTAAATAATTTCAATAATGATTTCGAATAGCTGTTTTAAATGTGATACATGTACCTCATGGTGCATTGTTAACATTTTCACAATTTGCATTCAAATGATGCGAGCGTCTTAAAGTGATGTGAAACGTAAATTGAACCTCACAATTGAGTTCCCTGCGTCATTCTGTGGGAAGAGTGAATAAAATAACTCAGATACACGAAATCCCCCATCCTGAAGTCAGTTTGTACACATTATACGGCCATTCGGCTAACTATTTATATTTCATCAATCGTCCCGATTAATCTCACCATAATAACACGAACAAACAAACCGACGCGTTGTCTTGTGCAGTCACGGAAATGCCCGAGCACTTCCGACTCGATTGGGATTGAATCGAGTTTCGTTCTCAGAAATGGCTTCTAGGGAGGATGACCGTTCGCTGGAATAGCGTCATGCACATCAGAATATTAAAGCGAAAAACAAATTGACATCGCAATCGGTAGTCAATTCGACAGGGAAGGAATAGAAAGGGAATTGTTGCGTGAAATCACAAACGGAAGAACATTGTCCGAGTTAGTGGCAAAGATTATAATCGAACAGTGATCGAGAGGTAATAATTCCAAAATGTTACTATTTATAGAAAATTGTAAGCGCATTGACCGAATTTTTACATCAATCTGGCCGCAAGCACAGTACCGTGCAGAAAGAGTTGTCTTACTTTTGTAACTCAAAACTGTTTAATTACATTATACCTGTACAATAGTACAAATAATTGGTATTCAATATGCCAGTAGAGAACATTTGTTAGCTCATTGGCCATGAAATGTTTTTAATGGCAAATTCTGTTGTCAAGCTTTTGTAAGCACTATTCATTCTGATGGATGATATAAACTATAATGGAAAGCCTTTTTCACATGTATTAGCTAATTGCACTTTAGCGTAAGTGAATTACAATTAAGCGTAATGTATTACACTCAGGTGTAATGCACACATATAAAGCGTACTTCACTTACGCTTAACCGTATGATGTAGATAAAGCATTACTCCTATGAGTAATATAATTATGACTAGTGTGCTTAAGCGTAATTGATTTACACTTAAGCTCACTGGTCATTTATTTTCATTGATAGATTAATTACACTTAATCATAAATGAATTATGCTTAAGCGATTATACGAGAAGCCGTTTTCACATTTATTCTGATTCTGTTTAATCGCAAATCATTTACGCTTAAGTGTAAATCAATTGCACTTAAGAGCAAATCATTTATACTTAAATACAAATCATATGCGCTTTAGCGGAAATAGTATGGGAGGCCCTTTTCACATTTATTATTTATTTGCGCTTAAGCGCAAATATTTGTGCTTAAGCGTAAATCATTAGCGCTTAAGCACAAATATGTGTCTATCAATTTATTTGCGCTTAAGCGCAAATACCTAACACTCCATTACATCCCTCTGATGTGAATGATTGAGTCCATCTCATATTATATTAGCATGGGCCCATAGTAATAGCCCCATACAAACTCGAAGTTGAAGAAAAAACATATTTCCATATGCATATCAGCATCTCTGTCCCTGGTGTCCCAAGATTTGGTGCCTCACTCCCAGAGCTCATGTATATTTTATTATCTCCTGCACAGATATATATCATTTCCATGGCCATAAATAGGGAATCAGGGGTTACTGGGGTTTGCTTCCCTCATATGGTGTACTCAATGACTTGAAGTTGGGGGAAAACCCCTATTTTCATAATATCAGTATCCCTGTCCCCAAGAATTTGTGTCGCCATCCCAGAGATAAAGTATATTTTATAAAAGAGACATATCCTACACAGATCTATATCATTTCCATGGTCATAAAACATATCTTGGGGTTTCTGGGGGATTGTTTCCCTCATATGGTGGGGCTATATCAACTTTAGTGATGTGTTTAGGCCTGTGCCACGTAAAATTAATTCAGGGGGGATCAATGCATATTGATTTTTATTTGCGCTTAAGTGCAAATGATTTGCGCTTAAGCGCAAATATGATCTATTTGCTTAATTGCAAATGATAGAGGTTATTTGCGCTTAAGCGTAAATAAATAATAAATGTGAAAAGGGACTCCCATATAATAGATCACATTTATGGCAATTTTATGCTAAAGCGCAAATATATTATTAGACACATATTTTTTGCGCTTGAGCGCAATTGATTTACACTAATAAATAATATATTTGAAAAGGCTGTCTCCCATGCGATGTCCTCTAAACTCAAATTTACTCTGGCAATAAGACATCAATCAAACATCGGTTTAGACTCCCCCATATACTATGAGATGGACTCAATTATTCAGACAGAGGAAATCAGTTGGAGTTAGGTATTTGCTTAAGCATTATTCATATTAATTATGCTTAAGTGTAAATGAGTTCCGCGCTTAAGCGTAAATGAAGTACGCTTAAACGTAATTCATATACACTCTCATTGAACTCCCCTCAAGCTGAAATGGATGCAACCGCATTACTAATGCCAGTAACCTACATCAGGTTATACCAATGTACATGAGGTATATGGGGAGCCAAATTAACAATTAATAAATAATAGAGCTTAAGCGATATAATTGAGCTTAAGCGATATAATAAGGGAAGATATAATTGCGATTAAGTTCAATAAGGAAATATCTATTTGCGCTTAGCACAATAAGGAATATCTTATTGCACAAAAAGGAATATCGTATTGCACGTAAGCGCAATAAGGAATCTCTAAGCGCAATAAGGAATCTTCTTATTGCACTTAAGCGCGATAAGAAATATTCTTATTGCACTTAAGTGTAATTAGAGATTCCTTGATTGGGGGGGGGGGGGCTTTAGCTCAATTATTTATTAAATGTTAATTCGGCTTCCTCCCATAGAGGTGAGATAGCTGATGAACCCATTTACACTTAAGCGTAATTCAAATGTATTACGCTTATCGTAAGTTAATTATGCTTAAGCATAAATTATTTATGCTTAAGTGTAATTAGCTACTATAAAGTGAATCTGGGATAAGGGGAGTACTCTAAATTGTTCTTTCGACCAGCTGTTTCTACCAATTAAAAAAAATTCTCATTTATTTTGAAACTAATGAAAGACAATGGTATATTTTTTTACTAGTAATATTCATTATAAACTTGTACAAATCTGAAAACAAACAAAATTTTAATATTTAAGAAATTTAGAGTTCCCTCTCTTACAGCAACAACCACTATGCCAGGAAGACCAATCGATCTAGTTCAGCCCGATTGGGCTATTATAATTTATAGATCGATCGGTGGTTCATGCACTCTCTGCGTTTGAAATATTGCTAATAATTTCCATTTACAGAAGTCAATAATGCCATTGCAGATAACTTCATCTTAAATTCGACCAAATGTGTTGACGTTTGATAAGAAGGGCAGGAATTCCCCGATTTGTTTATTTTCAATCGATGAGAAGCATGACGACCTGGATCAGCTGATCGGTTCGGAGGTGTGCCAATCGTATTTTGCATGCTGTGAATACCCATTCTGCCATTCACGCCTAAATTTGCAAACAATCCATATATAACATATACACAGTGTGTACACTTTGTTAGTTGCCAATTAATTCTCGACATTTCAATTAGAAAACATGAGATATCGATGCAAAAATCAAGACATAATCACATTATCTAGTTTGTGTTTTGTTGAATCTACTTTCGGTTATCGACATGCCGGCTATTGTTTTGGCTGTTCTGTCAACCGTGCGTGCCAGCCGATCGTCGTTTTTCGGGCGGTTTCGATTTCTTCCGAATATAATTCCATGACCTCCACGCGATGATTCGCGCCGAAAATGTGGTTGTATCTGAGAAGATTTCTTACTCTGACCGCAGTTTTCAACAATTTAATACGGGGCGAATACCGCATCAATAATATGCAACCTTGGGGTTTTATTTTTAGTTTTTTATGACCTTTCTTATGGTATATCGGATACAGTTCTGTCTGACATGAAATATATACCCACCGGGAGTGAAGCTAATGACTTTAATAGAACTTTGTCGGATTTTCCTCTTGAGTTGTATCTCGTAATTAATTTTGCACAGCTTTAAAGATATGTTCATTTTCTAATTGTTTTAAGTTCAGGTCCCCAAATATTAATGTCTTAACTGAATGTATATTAAAGCGCAGAAGATTATTACGAAGTGGAATTCTTTCTTCAAAGTGTAGGTGGCATTCAAAAAAATAGTGGAAAGCATTTTCAACAGAATGTCCACACCTACATGTAGCAGAAATTGCTATATAATTTTGAAGTTTATCAGCTTGTAGATTACTACATTCACACCTCAGTTTACAATGAAGGATGTTTAATAGCCGATTACCATATGAAAAATATGTTGGTGGCTTTAATGGCTTAGTTACTAGTGCTTTCTTGAACCTATCGAGTGGAATGTTTCTTTCTTTTTTTTCATACAATTTGTCCCAATCCATAACGCATGTGGGGAATAAAGTTGTATCTGTTCTTTTGCTATTTGAAATGGGACGATTTAATTTGATGCATTTCTCAGTTCGTAATCACATTTATCCTTAACCTTTGACGGAAGAAGCTGAGTTAAGTAGGCGGGGGCTTTGCCGTTTGCAATATTGTAAAATATACTCATTCGTTTAACATACCGCCTACTTTCCAGCTTCTCCCATCCGAGTTCAAAGAGCAACCTATCATGGGAGACCGATTTTGTACAACCTGTAACTATACGCGCAGCTTCGATCTGTATATCATCTAGTCTTTTTAATAGATAATAGATAAGTGTTTAGTTCTAGTCCATTAATGGGTTTAGATTAACCCTTCCATGACTGGGGCTTCCTGGAATTTAGCGAAAACCCTGTGTCAATGCATTTCTTAAAAACTTATATATGCGAATCTCCAACAGAGAGCCTCGCATATATACGATAATTTGGATCAGTCCCAATGAAGGAAATTCTTTGCAGCTGTCCAAAATATATCATATACTCATTGGGATTTGGCGATGAACATATACATTACTATCAGTGAATACCGCCAGTCGTACATAAATTTAAATCGGGAACAACATGCATGACGATACAGCTTTAGTCCCTTGCCACAAACCAATCGTGAACATTCCATATTTTGTGTGTGTGTGTGTTTAGTCTGAATGTTTTGTGTTCAACATTTATGCATTTAAGTTTTTGTTCTTTCTCCCGGGAGAGGAGCTCCACACTAGTTGCTGGCGGCGATGCTGCAAGTGCACATGCGCATCGCACATGCATGATCGGTGCGTCATTTACAGCAGTAGTCGTTCTTGTTCGGAGCTCTCATAGTCTCTCTGGACTGTCTTTCATGTTTTCCCCGAACATGCTGTGTAATCCCACAATACATAATCCAACAGTTTGCTTACTTTTCTTGAAATACACTACATGTATGCAGACTCCACCAGGCACGCGATGGCAACAAGCTGTATTTTCGATGGCAACATACCGTATCATCGGTAGCAACAAGCCATATCATCGTGGTAACATGCCATATTATCGATGGCAGCAAGCCATATCATCGGCGGCAACAGCCGTATCATCGGTGACAGCTAGTCGTATCATTGATGGCAACAAGCCGTAATATATCTTCGATGGCAGCAAGCCGTTTCCTAATTCATGTCCAATGGCAAAGCTTTAATCTTACGTTTCGTAACCCGTTCAAAAGTCCGTGCACGTTATTATTTTTGGTTTGTTTAGAAATTATGTTTTATCGCTTATTCGGGCTAAAAAGCGAACAGAACTTCACACAAATGCGCAGAAATCAATACGAACATTGTCCCAATCATTGCAATTAAAACAAATAGACATGATGACACTGTATTTATCGAAATTAGGATGCAATTAAATGTACGCGAAATAAAGTGGGATCGGTGTTCAATAAGTACGTGCTATGTGACCTCGATTCGAATGTAAACAAACAATTTCAGTTAATTTTGTATTACTACGCCGTATACTCTCCATTGATTGTCGATCAGCACTGAGGTTCAGAATGGGTGGACACTGTTCCGTTATTACAATCATTCTGGTTTTATTGTTTGAAGTGCGGTAAAAAATGTAACAAGAAGGGATCATGGTATAAACACAATACACGCATAGTATTTCCGAATAACGAATTTAAACCACTCGTGAGATTGGCGATTTACTCCATGAGCTTTAAAGACATATTATGCACTTGTTCGGGTGCGTGAAATACATAGTATGTACTTGTTCATGTGCGCGAAACTGATAAGTTAGTGTTCAGGCGCTATGCCAACACTGGAGGAATTCTACTAAAATCGTCGAAAATCTGAAGCGAATCGACCGTACCACTCCATTGAAAACATCGTCTACGATCCACGTGTGCCTATATATTGCACCTGATACAGACCAATGTTAATCTCTTTAAAACACTTCTCCAAATATGCCTGTTATTTCGTCAAAAACACTTCTTCAAATATCTCCGTTATTTAGTTAATAAAAATAATTTCTTATTTCGATAGTTCGCGCTGTTTCGTCATTTCGATGCATTTTTATTCCACAATTTCGCTGTATTTTCCTATTTCGCTTTTTCGAAGCATTTTTTATTCCTCTATTTCGCTTTTTCGTGGTATTTCATATTTCGATAATTCGCTATATTTGACATATTATGGGATATTGGCATGCCTCAACGGGTGGCGTGGTATACCCAAAACCACTGATGAATTTTTACTAATAGTTTTGTTTTACTACAGAGTAACATTGGTCTGTATCAGGTGATATATTGCACCAGTTACCAGTGTCCTAGCTGCTAAATGAGCAGATCATCTATAAATATTTAGTAGTTGAATTAATTGTATATTGTAATTTTGAAGTTCAAAATGACGTACTTCATATTTCACTTTAATTGTGAGCGTCTTATGTCCCTTAGCATTTATCCACTGTTAGTGTCTTATATCACGTTAACGTCTTCATCAACAGGTTGGCTTGGACAGGCTGTTCGTCTTGTTGTTCTCTACATTCGACGAGAACAAATCGTGGTACCTGAGTGACAATATTGCGCGGTTCGCCCCTGGAGCCGACCCAACAGACGAAGATTTCATAGAATCTAACAAGATTGCAGGTTAGAAATGTCTCATGAAGTGAGAAAGTTTCCAAAGAGTCATAATTACTAATGATAATGTAGACCCTACCCCCTGTATCTTGAATTTATGTTGACACAGACAGGAGTGAATACTGCTTACAGCTTAAGGGTCAGACGCACGTTTTGCCAAAATTCCGGGCATTTTAAAATGGATTTTCTCAAAATCTGCAAAGAAGTTCTCTGTGAAAGTTGGTACGAGCGATTATTCTGGCACAATATTTAAGAACCATCGACACATTGGATATTATAACCTCATTTACTTTACTTTTATGGCACGAAATGTGTTTAAAATTCCACGGCTCCAGGCATCAAGAAGTTATGTAAAACATATTTGTTTCAAAAGTGCAGTTCATATATCCATATATCTCAAAATCACGAGAGGCGACTTATTTATTCCCGATTCGTGAAATGTATTTTTGTTTTCATTTAGAAAGGCAACAACCCATAAATAATATTCTATATTTGAGAATAGTCATGTCATGTCGGTTGAGGAATGAAAAATTGGGCTGGGATGAGTTGTGGGTCATGTGTTCATAACCAAGTTAAAGCTTCCCAATATATATGTTAACACTGTGGCCTAATTATAGTTGATTGACCCATGATTGTGTGGACCACATCGTATATAATTTGTTTTCATTGGGCTGGAATATTTGTGACTGCTTTCTTCTTCATTATAATTTATGGGGGCATGATTCTATAATATGCAACTAAAAATCTATATCAACATTATGATACAAATGAAGCCTCCTCTCATAGTGCCACGACAATAAGCTATTTGGTGATTGGAGATTTATATGCAATTATTAATTATTCTAGCAGTTCTTGGTACCGAAAGGGACAACAAATAAAATAATTATTTCGTCCTCCCAAATGTATAAAATCCATTGGTTTTTGTTGTGTCTTAATAATTGCTCAAATTTTATATAAAATGAAGATAATGATATGAGTAACTCAGGATTTTTTTCCCAGATAGATCAAGTGAAATTTTTTGTTGAAAATCTCTTGCCATATTTGGCTGGATTTACGCAAAACGTGCGCTTCCTCCTTAAGAAAATATTTAATACAATACACACTAACGTCAGATTCTAACTCACTCATTCACTCTGTATCAGGTAAATCCATTGTCCGTGGCGCTGATTGGTCAGTTGTCCAGGCGTAGCTGTCGTAAAGTAATATGAGTGTACGTAGCTTGACGCAAGCGTACAAATTAGGCGCCTGCTCAGTGATAATAAATTATCTGAACAGCTACGCGGTTATTCCGGAAGTATCGTCATTACTATAGGGACACGATATAAATAGCGAGAAATTTGAAATATGGTTGAATCGCATATCGATCGGCTTGATTCGGTGAATTATTCAGACAATCCGCTTTAATTGAAACCAGACTTTCGAAACCAATCGATGACGTTGGCATGGCGACGTAATGGAAGCGGACATGACGTTTCAAGCAGCGAACCGTTGTTCTGTATGCTATGTTCGATGCATTGGTCACTTGCATGTCAGTAGTGTAACACCTTGGTCATGAAATATTTATTAATATAATTTATACACGTCTGCTCTAGACTAAGTACAAATACAACACATTTGTAGCAGATAGCCGCTGGCTTTATTGGTGACAAGGTGAAAACAGACAACAACGGCCGTCCGAAACATTTCGAGGTAGACACATTTTCATGTTCGTGCCTATAGTATGGCTATTAACCTCAAACTGTCTTATATGCTAATGCATTATACTCATGCAGTTGGTAGATATCTTCTCAAACCAAGATTTTCAAACAACTTGATTGAACCGACAGCCGTTCACAGAAGGTATTCAGGCATTAAAACAGAGATAAAACCACTGTGTAGAGAAAACAACTCTGAAAGCTTTGAATGCTCTTGCCTGCACACATGTAGAACAACAAACATATTCAATTGATACATTATATGCATATATAAACATGATCAATAAGCATCCTACGCGATTAGTTCCAATTCGTAATAATTTGATTCCAGAAATGCACTGAATTCCAAAATTAAGAAAAATCTACATAATAAAATATATACACTTCGGTCGTTTATCAGTCGAACATATTGTAACTGTTACTTATAATATATGATGACTACTCGTGATAAAAACGTCTCAAACGTTCTGCTTTGTATACACGACCTTTATACCGGTAAAGACACATACGTGAGTTCCATTTATTTGAAATATCCACATGTTCTTTTAATTTAAATTAAAATTTGATACGTGCACCTTGTGAGACAAGACAGGCTAAAGTGACCAGGGGCCTGTTTCATGAAGCAAGGTCATAAGATTATCTTAAGATGGACTTAATCTAAGATCTAAGGTGGATCTTATGATGTAACTTTTCCGTTTCAAGAACGCGTTTCACAAAACAAGATTAAGTCCTACTTAAGTTCCCGCTCATTTAGACTGGTTATCGACAATTTTCTACAGTCCGGAACGAAAAAATGTGGGCTTGTGCAATCTTTATGTACGGCATTGAGAGGTTATCGAGAAAGAGCCGAGTCCGAGTTGACATTATTGTGTGACAGGGATGCTGGATAGCGGCTGGGGTGGGGTGGGCGAATCAGCGCATGTATCTTAGTGTCTATAGTCAATGCATGGCCTTATATTCGCATATGGATCTTAGACTTGTATGAGTACCACGATGTGAATTCGAACATGAGTACATCGCAGGCTCTTAAAATGACGAGCTTTGCGTTTACTGACGAGTGGCGGTGTCAGAAATAAGACAATATAATTATATGGATCGATGCATGACGGCGACCATGCATTCACGCCGAGTTAATCAACTGAGAGCAATGATCGTGCGGCGATTTATTTTTATGTGAGCCGACATAACTCGTATATTATCGACCACCGCTCTCTACGTGTAGCAATAATAAAAATAAATCGGCGATGTCATGAGGACACACATAGGTCATTTTTCGATTCAAAGGGAAATGAAAAATATTTGTTAGAGTAACTTTTTAATTATTTTTATGCAGATGTTTCATGTGGTTGTCATACCATGGATATATATATAAAACTACGTTTTCGTTAGCACACTCGTATTAAGGGGTGTCATCGTTACGGGTGTGTATATCATATATACAGTATGCTGTACAACGGTTATCCCACCCCTGCAAAACAGAACATGACAAAAATTTGGACAGCCTTGAAAATCACGACATATGGGCGTGGGCATAAACTCAATAAAAATAATATTCTCTATAGAAAATTGTTACTATTTCTAAAACATATTTTGATAAAGAGCGTTTATTTTACCTTTCCTATATGACATATCTGCTTTGTAAACAGCCGACGGAAATTTGGAAAGAGGAAAGAATCAACACATTAATTGATCTCATTTTACCCCATCTCCCACACGCACATGGAATAACATAGAGGAGATTGTGAGCTTTGAGCTAGGCCATAATTCTTATCAAAAGTTTAATTCGTGGGTAATACAATTTTATAATATATATTATCTATAGGTCACATACACAGCTGATAATTGACTATATCCTACATTCGACGAGGCTCGGGGTGGCTAGTTGGTCTCTGTGGGGAGGGGGTACATCGTGCAATTTCCAACTGCAACCGCCCCTTAATTGAACAGGGCCAAACTTCCATGTTCGCGAAATGCCATGTCCACCATACACGTTTGATTTAAACTTTCCAATTGGTATCTCAAATATTCTAATCTGACGCCCTAAAGTTGGTGATTTTCCGTTGCTGCTGTTTGTCTAAAACAACACATTCCTTTAGTTATAAATTCAAACAATTGAAACCTATATATAGTGTACGATTAATGTTCTTGTCAGGCATGAAATTTCCAATTGCTAAACATTTTGACCAAAGTGTGTGTGGTGGGGGGGGGGGGGTAGACAACACACAAACCCCATTCGCACGTCCCTGATGATACGTCTGTACTCTGAATTGTTTTTACCAAATTAACTCTATGGTTATACGGTGGGAGGGGGGTTGCCCTCTCCAAACTTTGGTTTTGGAATGTTTGAGGTACCAGTTGGAATGTTTACACCCAAAGAGAATTTGGTGTTGTTTAAGGGGGTGTAGTTGGACATTTCGAGGCGAACACCCCCTCTCACTCTGTAGCCACGACCCTGTATACCAGACGACGAATTGCCCACCCAGACAAAGTACAGATATCTCCGTAATTGCAAAATAAAATAGGCCGCCATACGTGTGATCGATATGCCACTTATCACGTGGGTCTTAACTTTAAGATTATCTTATGACACCTCACAGCAGTCTTAAAGTTAAGACCAAAGTTAAGACCATCTTAAGTTAAGACCTTGTTCGTGAAACGCACTTATGACTGAAGTTTGAACTTATGACCATCTTAAGTCCCAACTATGTCATAAGTTGCTTTCATGAAACAGGGCCCAGAACATTAGCTCACACAGTAAGCCCGACCACGGCTTACACTCATTAACACTAATCACCTACCTTTAGCATGTGATCGACAATGAACAACGACTCAGTTGTACTCATACGTTACGCTTCAGACAAAAGTTTTGTACTATACTGCGAAATGTCCAAAACATACATTATAATCCTATGTCTAATAGGTGTGCTACAAACTCCAGGCAGAGTTATCAATACCGAAATAATTACCATTATCCGCTGAGATACCACTGCCATAATGACATTAATTGGTAAGGAATTCTTACGTGTTTTTAGTTGTTATGTTTTAGGATTAAAATTGTCCATGTCTGGCTCAGTTCATATTGTTCTTATCAATACCGAAAGAATTACCATTATTGTAAACTTAAAACAAAATTGGTGGTAAAAACAAGATAATCGGTGACTAAATGGTAGTAAATACAGTTCCGCGACGATATGTAAAAATAGATTTATCGTCTGCAAAGTACACTCATTGTGGCAGTGATATATCGCAGCCATAGCGTAGAGGGCGCTGTATAGAGTTTGGATGTGCTATAGCCAATAGAGAAAGGCAGGTGGAACGACACCACTGTTATTCGTATATTGTGTCCCCTATGCCATAAACGTCAACTTGGAGATGAAATGCACTACATGTACTTGATGGAATGCGAATGTTTAATCGAGGAAGACATTTACAAGTATACAATACGCGACTATTGATATCATCGACGACGTACTAAATTGAACGATGTAATTTTGTTTACGTATACTTTGCTCGTTTATACGATTGATTAGCTTTAAGTTGGATGACAGTGATTAATCCGCATAGTTGTTGTTTCAGTTATTACTGTTGTCGTGTGTGTTGTTTGAACAACAACGTTGAAGTCGGCACGTGGTGATCATATTATGAATATAATGATCATGTTGACTATGATAACAATGACGATGATCGACGTGGACGCTATGACGAAGATGATAGCGACGACAATGATTACATGTGGTGATGATGATAATGATGACTATTATTTTGAGGATGAACCTGGTGATGATGACGGTGATGATGATAATGTTGATTATGACGCCCGAGAGGTCGCTGTATATTTTGTACATTCAAAATTTCTTCATTCTATCTATCTTTTGTATATAATTTCGTGTTCTCATGTCAAATTTGATCAGAGAATAAATCAATTAATTACTTAGTCGATGGATATCGTGGGTTCATTTGGATTGCCCGGTTTATTGATATTCGAAATATGGAACTAAATCCTCGTGGAGTACACTTTCTAGCAGGAAGTGATATGGATTAATTGCAAAACTGTCAAGCATGTCCACGTCAGCAATTCTTTTGCAGTTTCTCATGTCTATAGCATGAGTTTTCGGTCGGTGTGAATTAGAGTGGGGATAAAGATGTTGTCTGGTGTGAATTTGGAACGTTTATATCGGTGGGTTTTACGATGAAACATCCGATTTACCGGATCATCACGTCGCCGATAAAACTGTCGTTTGCATCGTAAAACCGCTGGTAAACGTCCCAAACTCACACCAGATAACATTTTTATCCCCTCATTAATATGACCCCTTTGCTGAAGTAATGTCCATAATATCAACCTATCAATATATATTAGACTCTGGCTAACGCCCGTAGAGATCATATTCCACCAGTACAAAACCTTGGAACTTTTTGAAGTTTTGACAGGGAACCTTATCAAGTTGAAAAAATAAGGCGGGGAATATATTTCTTAGTTATTACATTCACTGTAGGTGAAGGTCCCAACATGAAATTTCACGATTTAAGTGAATTTGTGAGCGATTTTGCTTTGCGTCGCTTACAATTGTGGAATTTCTATCCTGGGTAATTAATTCGATGTTTATTGCGCTATCGGCTCACACTAGTCTGAGAAAAGCATGCAATTTTGAGTTGGGACATCTACCATTATGGAACAGATAACAAATAAGAAATATATTCCCCGCGTTATTTTTTTCAACTTTATAAGGTTCCCTGTCAAAACTTCAAAAAGTTCCAAGGTTTTGTACTGGTGAAATATGATCTCTATATATATATATATATATATATATATATATTCAGGCCATGCGCACGGGTGTAGATATCAAACAATATTTGATCCTCCGTAGGATAGGGTATCATATAATCAGTGATCCTCGTCTCATGAGTCACTCGTGGCTCAATGAGGGCAGGATCATTTATCAAAATGAGAGGATATGGTGATCCCATGAAAAGGGGATCACCATATCGTCTCATTTTGATATGTGATCCTAAAATAAGAAAATATTTTTATTAACTAAATAACGGAGATATTTGAAGAAGTGTTTTTGACGAAATAACGGAAATATTTGACGAAGTGTTTTAAAGAGCATTTAAACAACTAGTCGTTCACGATCTTACAGGAATTAACGGGAAGAGAAACATGGGTCTCCAAGGATTAGACATGTGCGTAAACGACAATGTGGCGTGGCATCTCATGGGATGGGGATCTGAAACTGACATCCACACCGCCTCATTCTTCGGGAACACATTCATTTCAAAAGGCAGACGTGGTGACACCGAACTTCTTATTCCCGGAAAAACGTCAACGGCGTCCATGCAACCAGACAACGAAGGTGAGTGAGAAACAAACAAAGGTTAATTCTCTCCCTTGTTTTAAGTAGTATTTGGCTGCCACTCTGGGCCACCCCGGCCCAGGGACACTCTGTGCCATGGCCATGTGTGGCTGGAATATTGAAGTTTCGATGTAGTTCACAAGGGTCAGATAAGGACAAATATTATGTCAGACGCGTAACTAGATTGAGAGGTTGAAACACCTGTGGTGTACTGATATAAGAGAGTACGGAATACTTGCTTTGCCGTTTTTGGAAACTTTTAAGTTGCACAACGAGCCGAAAAAATACGTTTGTTTCGATAAATGCCTTGAGCCATAACCGTTTTTGTGCGATGATGAATGCCCTGGTAATACTTTAAGCAGAATGTGTGTGTTCTCTCAAGTCGATCAATGGTTGTTTGATTTAAGTTCCAGATGAGTTCTGAGCCGTACATTCATTTTGGTATAACCACTGACGAAAAAATTAACGAGCACTTTGTGGGGGTCATACCACCGTGGTAGAGGCCAGAATTGTTCAACATCACAAACGTGCTACGGGTCTTATCGCACATGTGATCAGTGACCATTCCGTTGAAATCGTACTTATCAAGTGAGATACCCACATGAGTGATGTTCGTACTTTCTTTGATATCTGAGGTACTTAGGTTCCAGGGACGACTTTGACGCAAAATTTGCCTTTGTCTCTGGATTCTCAGTTGTTTAGAAATTGATGCTTTCGGATCGTAGACATTTCAGAAGAAATTAACTTTTTAATTCAGAACCTGTGTCAGGGTATAGGGCACAGGGTATATGGGTTGATACAAAAATTAGACTTGGCACTGTATCTGTAATTATCTTTATGCTTCTTCAAATTCTGAAGAGTGGCTACATGTGCTTGCAATTGAATGTCAATTCCAGCGTCAAGAGTTTTTCTACACTCGAATTATCGAATGATTGGTTTGTGTAAAGACTGTGCCGACTGCCCTTGTAATTTCGTCACATCTATCAGTTTTATTTTCTTGTTTTCTTTTTTCGCTTCCTCAAAACGTTTCTTTACACCACCAAAACTCCCAACTATCATCGGATCATAGGACATTTTAGATAATCGTTCATTTGGTATGGGTCCCATTTTGCATGTCTGCTCTTAACCCTTTCAGTTCCTCAAAACCAACAAAATAAGTCTGTTAATGAAAATAAGTTAAATTATTAAAATTGTGAAAAAATAGCACATAATAATAACAGATGATGAAAAATTGTTAGGCCAATGCATTCTCTTATATATGCGAGGCGACCTATGATCGGCTCGCATATATAAAATAATGCATTGGCACAGGGTATATGGGTTGATACAAAAATCGGACTTGGCACTGAAAGGGCTATTAACACCCGTCAGAGTTATCCTATCTGATAGTTTAGGTTTAGTGAATATTCTGATCATATACATGTTATTGCTGTGAATTGTTGAGAATCAGTTATTTCATTTTTATGCTCGATACTGATGGAGTTTCAAAAAGGTCATAAGAATCATCATTCAAATGTGATTTAATCCAATGCCAGTGGTTTTCGTTCCCATCAAAATGCTGCGGCACATACAATTCGCTCAAATCCTCGTAAAAAAGTATTCCAACATGTTGGTTCAAAACCTTGTCCTTACTGTACACAACCGTTAGAGCCACACTATTAGATCCATTTATAACTTTCCGGCATATCTTAGTTGTCCATTACTATTATTTCATTTTCGGCTCTGTTTTTTTAGATCAATTGTAACAATTGCTCAGCTTTTTCTCTTCTGTTTGTGTAGTTCTGCAGATCAAATGCATGTGCTTTCGAACCAGAATGTATCTTGCACGTTGTGTTCAGACTTAAAATAAAATTACCCTTTTTTCAGGGCCACATTATAAATTATCGTAATGAATACTCAAACATTCCTATTAGACGTGAACATATACATACTATTTGCTCATGTTTTTGAACTTGGAACGAATGTTCAACAATAAAACATAAACCATGTGCGGAAACATCTACGATTAAGGGCCCAAATAATGTCAAAGTGCTTTGGCCGAAACAACCAAGTGCCTAAAACCCAGGTGCCGAAACGTACAGAAAACGAGGTGCCGAATGATTCAGGCGCCGAAAAGTCCTGTACCCACACTGGACTTCTAGACCCCGAACACACCATGCAGCATCATGCACCCGGGTTATGGAGTAGACTTCTGGAACCCGAACACACCTTGCAGCATCATGCACCCGGGTAATGGAGCAGAATTCTCCCCGTTCTTCACTGTACAACTAATACTCTTCGCAAACTGAGAATGGAGTGTTCTCCCCTCCATATACTTGGCGAACGAGTCACACCAAAACACCAGTCTTGCCCGTGCAATCGGATAATACAGATGCATGTACATGTACGAGAGTGTTGTCTGCTCAGGATGACTTCCATGTAAATGTACGAGTGTTGTCTGCTCAGGATGACTTCCATGTAAATGTACGAGAGTGTTGTCTGCTCAGGATAACTTCCATGTAAATGTACGAGAGTGTCGTCTGCTCGGGATGACTTCCATGTAAATGTACGAGAGTGTTGTCTGCTCAGGATAACGTCCATGTAAATGTACGAGAGTGTTGTCTGCTCAGGATGACTTCCATGTAAATGTACGAGTGTCGTCTGCTCAGGATGACTTCCATGTAAATGTACGAGAGTGTTGTCTGCTCAGGATAACGTCCATATAAATGTACGAGAGTGTTGTCTGCTCATGATAAGGTCCATGTAAATGTACGATAGTGTTTTCTGCTCAGGATGACTTCCATGTAAATGTACGAGAGTGTTTTCTGCTCAGGATGACTTCCATGTAAATGTACGAGAGTGCTGTCTGCTCAGGATAACGTCCATGTAAATGTACGATAGTGTTTTCTGCTCAGGATGACTTCCATGTAAATGTACGAGAGTGTTGTCTGCTCAGGATGACTTCCATGTAAATGTACGAGAGTGTTGTCTGCTCAGGATGACTTCCATGTAAATGTACGAGTGTTGTCTGCTCAGGATGACTTCTATGTAAATGTACGATAGTGTTGTCTGCTCAGGATGACTTCTATGTAATTGTACTAGAGTGTTGTCTGCTCAGGATGACTTCTATGTAAATGTACTAGAGTGTTGTCTGCTCAGGATGACTTCCATGTGAATGTACGAGATGTTGTCTGCTCAGGATCTTCCATGTAAATATACGAGAGTGTTGTCTGCTCGGGATGACTTCCATGTAAATGTACTAGAGTGTTGTTTGCTCAGGATGACTTCCATGTAAATGTACGAGAGTGTTGTCTGCTCATGATGACTTCCATGTAAATGTACGAGAGTGTTGTCTGCTCAGGATGACTTCTATGTAAATGTACGAGAGTGTTGTCTGCTCAGGATGACTTTCATGTAAATGTACGAGAGTGTTGTCTGCTCAGGATGACTGCCATGTAAATGTACGAGAGCGCTGTCTGCTCAGGATGGCTTCTACATACCATCGCCACGATTTCGTGATTGAAGGAAATCTATCGTCAATGCAGGTGACTACATCATCACATATAATACAAGTGTGCTATGGTTGCATACAAGTCGTTAACTCATAATATGCCTTCTTATATACAAGATATGTTCATTGTGAGTACTGGTCGTTTCACTCGATCCACTGCCAGTGGATTATATCTGAAGGACATTGCCAAGACCGATATTAAACATGGTCGTATGTGCTTTCAAAACATCATGTATTGATGTGTTGAACTGCTTGCCATATGCTATACGAAGATTGGACGATGCCAAGGACTTCCATACGGCCGTGAAGACTCATCTCTTCAAATTATGTTCTGTCTGAGATGTACAACAGTTACTAGCTAGATGTATGTGGGTGTATGTGGGTATTATATCTTTGTGGGATTGTCCTATATTGTACGCGCATTGGAACTAATTGATTGTGGATTGCGTTTGAAATGAATTTTATAATAATAATAATGCGACCATGGAACAAGACAATAAAGATGAGTCCCAACTAACAGCAAAAATGCCCCGGCACATAATGTCCACACAAGATAGCTACGGTTTTATCGAATGGGGAATCACCACTGATTTCCTATAAAGAAAACTGGATCTTATTCACAGCCGTACAGAAACACGTTATATCATCGCACCGTTTTTTTTAATGAGAACATCCATTGGAATAGAACACATCCATCAGATTCTACGTCATGACTTACATCACATGCACACCGCGTATGCTGGTTCAATACGTCACCCTATCGACTGAATCAATTAACCAAACATATATTTGAACAAAATAGATTTACTCAGGTAGCAGTACACGATTTCACGGGTTGTAGGGGGTCTTAAAAATAGAAAAATAAGTATATGGGGGCATAACAGCCAGTCTAGCCTGTGTTAACTGTGTCATTACTGGTTTGAAGGTTTATTTATTTTACAAAACTGGGAATGTTCTCAAAAAAGTGAAAGGTGGAAGAAGCTTATTTACTGACATTCGCTCTATCATGGTCTGTTTTTGGGTTGAAAATGGCCAATTTGAGTCAAAAAATTGGTAAAATTGAGCGCTTTGTGTGTCGAAAATAAACCATGTTTGATGAGACAATTGCCAAAGTTAATGACTCAGCATTCATTTGAAGTACAGTACCCTCTCCCGAAATTGCTGGAAATCGTGTAGTGCTCCCTCATGCATGAATATTGAACAATCTGCATTAAATTTAAGTTCGTGTCGTTATATCAAAGGAGAGGAGCGTTTCCTCAGTTGACATAACTTGTGTTCCGATCCCCAGTGTACTCCCATCATCTATTTTTGTATTATTGATATTCTTAGTTAATGTTTTGATGTTCAATAAAATACAATGTAGAAAAATGCCTGTCGCTTTAACGGTGTAATACCGCGCAACATCGCTGCCAACCTTGGACCATTAAACATACGGTCAGGCTGTAGCATACTCCACGGTACATAACCATTTAAGTTACTGGCAGACTGTAACCAGTAACTGTCAGACCGTTGTATTATTTACGATTCAACACCGCGCGTTTAATTAAGTTTAAATATCAAGGCCGTGACTAATAAATGTCAGACCAATGGTATGTTTCACGGGTCAACACCAATGTTTTGCTCTTAATTTGTTAATTTACCGTAGAATTAGCCCAAGTTCACATGGTACCAATATGATTTCCCGGTAGGCATTACCATTTATATGTTTTAGAATGGTCGAAACTAGTATTATTCGTAACTGAAAAATACAACTTAGTTCTATTACGATCATAGTTTTGATGAAACATAAATCCTCAATGCATAAAGTGATCGACAATGCTTCTGACACTTTGCAGTTTGCAGAGCATCAAACTTGTTATCTGCCTCGTGGAATTTGACCCTGACAAAGGCTGCGCACGCATAATGTGTTCATCTTTTACTGACTACTGTATACATATGGATGTAAATAAAAAACAACATACCAGTAATAGCTGATAAGCCAACCCATCACTTTTCAGTTATAATTAATCCTAATTTCGTCCTTTCTAAAACATGAATCGGCATACCCTTTTAAGACATAAAAGAACAAAGCTACATGTATCACAGTTAAAATTCAAATTTATGTATATGTAAAAAATAAAACATGTTAATGGCATACTTTTTGGTAAGATCTAAGGCGTGAAAATTGTCCAGTCACTTGTAAACACAGTTTTTGTTTTAAAAGGTGAATCCGTACATCATGACAATATATCAATGACAGCTAGTTGGGATTGAAACCTTCAAGACAACTGCAGATCCCATAATAACTGTGCGCGATGACTTGGCGACAATGTTCTCATATAGTCGCACATTTTTCGATGAAATTTGACAGCATGTTGCATCAAACTATGTATACTGGTATCACGCCACTTAGTATCCATGTCAGTGAGTCAGCCAGATAGTTTGATAAGAACATTCAACTAATAGTGCACTCCGGGTCCGTAAATTGTCGTAATAACTTGGCGATAACATGGCAAATGACGACAATGTCTCATATCCACACGTTTCAATGAACATTGACCGTAACTTGTAATCGTCGACGAGCTTGGAGAAAGTCTTGATATCTTCAAGAACATTGACCTCTTGTAGAATATTATCAATGGTTTGGTATGTAACATACGAGTTTTGTTGCTGGAATATCTGTCGGAACAACTCTTTCCTGATGTGAGTAGACAAAATCACAGCATGCAAAGTTCAAGTACCAAACAATAAAATAGAAGAAGATGGGTACCCATATGTATTAATACGCAATCTCCCGAGCAGTCACTTGCAACTTCGCACAGCCCCGATATAGTCGTGGTATATGAAAATATATGGGGGTATGTAGGTGGTGATTGGCACGGTAGAATATTTTAGAAATTGTCATTATACCTCTCTTACTTGAGATGTAAACAAGCTAGCAGAAAATTGTATTAGCACTGAAACAACATACGAATACCATATGGTATCATATAATTGTATAACTGGGTACACCAGAGCATCGTTGGCATCTACTTCACGGCGTCGTTTGCACTTTTATGCATTATTTTGTGACTAGCGGTCCCCTTAGATCGCTGTTTTCTCGACTATTAGTGGTCTTTATGACATTGGCTAATGTGGATACGTTCAGGATTTACTATAGCTCACATGAAGCTCAACAGTAGGGTGTCAACGTGCTACCATTGTGTTAAAATCAGACTGTTTTCGGTGGGAGACAATGCTCAGAAACCATATCCAGGCATTTTGTGTAGCGTTTTTCTCAGACATAGACACTAGCGGAGAGGCGCGGAAGCATGCCTCGGTTGGCACTAATATCACCCTACAGGGATGAGGACCGTTTATGGTAATCCATATGATAATTACCTGTCCATGTCGATATAAGTGTGTGTATGTGTCTCGGTCGCTCGAACGAAAGCGCTATTTGACCTCCACAGCGGCCGTACACTCCAGAACAGCGGGCAAACACCCACCACAGCGCAGAACCGATTGGTCGGTGTGAGACACCAACAGATTAAGCGGGGACCGATAAAACACATTGACGTTTGTTGCCCCGGCTGCAGGACCAGTTGGAAGGTATCTTCTGATATAGGATACAGCACACTTGGTATGCCCAGGTTTGCCAAATTTGCATGCAGTGTATCAATTATCCTAAATAATGGTGCTATTCAATACACGCAATGACCTTTAATGAAAGTTTAATCAGACGTGATCGCATTTGCTCACACTGAGCCCTTATCAGAATCATGAGTTTTATAGAAAATATCTCCATTAATCACGCTAAGGCATACCAGGTGGCTGGTAATATAACCCTAGCCCCTCTGCTTTGTTTACTATGTTTAAAGGGACGGGCGGCCTGCGTTGTAGGTTATAATTCAGAAATACAATTTATCAAATTATGACAATTTCCTCACGATTATACTAACAGTATAGCATAATGCTGATATTAATGCGATAGTATGCACAGAACACACTTTGTGTCAGAGGAAATGCAGATCGAGTGTTGTTAATTTCTCGCAAACATCGCAGTGAATTGTTTATAAGCAGAGTCACGATATTGCGTCATTTCCTTATTTAGATTGTTGATGTCGCCAACAATGTTATCTTAGCATTCCACAGCCCTAAGGTATATGTTTATTGGACGACCCGGTAGTTCCGAGTGTTTGTCTATAAACAATGTGCTCTGTAACGTTTTTGACAGTGTTCGCCCTGGCCCGAAATTCTTTGTAGTCATTTTTTTAGCCACTTGTGAAATGTTGTTAGCCACTTTTGAAAAAGATTAGCCACATACTGCGGGATAAATTAGCACATCGGGCATCGTTTTACATAATCCACCAAACGTGACAATATTATTGCAATATACCCGATATGTATGATTGGTATAAGAGCAATATACATGTATGTATATTATATAATATTGCTTCTGTTTACGGCGGTTTTAACGGATGTGACTATGTCCAGCTATATCCACCACGAAGTCCACCCGTATCTTTAACCCTTTACCCAACAAAACGGCCAAAACCGGCCAAATAAAGCTTCAACAGCCTAAAATATCTTCGGTCTGTCTCAATAGAACCATACAAATATGGATATCATTGGAACCGGCTCCTTGACCACATTGTGATAGTTACAGTTATGCCCTGTGCCAATGCATTCTCTTGTATATGCGAGTCGACCATAGGTCGCCTCGCATATATAAGAGAATGCATTGGCCAAAAAAAAAGTCTTTTTTAAACACTTTTTACCATTTTTTCTTACATTCTTTAACAATTTTATAATTTTTAATGTGTTAAGCCAATGCATTCTCTTATATATGCGAAGCGACCTATGGTCGACTCGCATATATAAGAGAATGCATTGGCACAGGGCCCTTCTGTTGGGTAAAGGGTTAAAACATTTGGATTATCATTTAATTTTGAGATCTAAATTAAAAATGGCATGGTCACATCTTGTATATTAAGAAATTCACAATTAACATGATTTCAAGCAAAACAGTAAAGGATACACAGTCTGCCACAAACCCAGCCTCGCCATTCCTTGATTGATTTCATTCTATAAACTGGAATATTCCCATCAACAGGTAGCTGGTTGCTGACATGCCACACGGCTGAATTCACTCTGTCTGGAATGCAGGCGCTATACAATGTAAATGACTGCGGCAAGAGGAATATTAAACTGCCTAATCGGAACAATTTGCTATCTTTGTTTGCACCGAAACGCGTTCGGAACTATTTCATCGCAATCGAAGAGATATCATGGGATTACGCACCACGGAAAACCAGCCCAATCAATGGAGATAATCTGCTTGATCCAAATGTGTAAGTAACGCTATACATGTGACGCAACAAACCAGCCCAATCAACGGAGATAATCTGCTTAATCCAAATGTGTAAGTAACGCTATACATGTGACGCAACAAACCAGCCCAATCAACGGAGATAATCTGCTTAATCCAAATGTGTAAGTAACGCTATACATGTGACGCAACAAACCAGCCCAATCAACGGAGATAATCTGCTTAATCCAAATGTGTAAGTAACGCTATACATGTGACGCAACAAACCAGCCCAATCAACGGAGATAATCTGCTTAATCCAAATGTGTAAGTAACGCTATACAAGTGACGTAACAAACCATCACATTTAGCCGAGATAATCGTCTTAAGTATATATTATGCTAAGTTATCAAATAGAGGTATTTTTGCAAGAGATAAAAAAGGTTATCCGTCTAGTGAGATACCGATTTATCCCACCCCTACACACTTTAGCACAGGCAACCCGTGTGGGATAGTTGGGTGAGATTTCCCTGTCTCACCCAACACGTGACCAGCTGTTTCACCCTACCCATGTGACTGCTTTACCTATTTAATTAAGAGCCGGAACTAATTTAACAATCCGCCATCATGTTTTGTGTCAACTAAAACAATGGCGACCAACCAGTTACGCTTCACGTTTCAAGTAAATAAATACGGACGAATTAATGGACGTTAATACAAATGGAGATAGGCCTCCAACATGTTAATCACGAAGAACCTTCAGCATAACCTCACTTGCAGACACAGAGTTGCATAACATGCAATATAAATTTACTAATTTGCGAACATATTCCATCAGACGGAAGGCCCCAAGCGAAACTGGCACCACCTGCATATTTCGTAACATGTAAACAATAGCCGCTTCACAAATGACGAACGAAATAGTTCCACATTCGAACAGTTTTCATCGTTGCAATAAATCGTCGAACGCGTCTACCTAACATGTGTCTGTCATATATACACATGTTTCCTTTTCTAATGATACCGATGTGGACATTTTCCATGACAAACACGATTAGTCCAGTTGTATATACTTCCTATCAATACGCGCGTTTCTCTGAATCTATGCAGGTGCAACGATGTGACGTATTCGTGTCGATTTCACAAGACCATGTCGATTTCACTAACGTATTAACCCTGCGCGCACGTATATACCTTTGGTATATACCGAAATCGTCCCAGATAATCACGAATATCGCATTAGATTTATCCCAAGATGTACCGTCACGAAGCTACTGGAATGTGCCAAAGATTGGTATAAACAAAAAATCGGAATGAGGCTCTTGGGTTGGGAGAAAAATGATCCATCATAACCTGGGACGTGGGCATGACAAAAATCTCACCCTCGGTGTCAGATATTTGGTCCGGACACTCGGCAAGCATCGTGTCCGGCCCAAATATATGGCCCGTCGGGTGAAATTTGTCCATCCCACACCCATGTCATGATGGACAATACTAATCTCAGTCGCATCCATCCGCGCTAAACTTTTGTGATTTGGTTCTTGATGGAAGACTAATCTAAAAGTCCCTGAGTGTTCAGGTTGAAACAATTGTAATATGTGATCAATTACATATTTGTGTTAAACATACTATGACGTTAGCCCCGTTATCCGTCAACTATTCAGTCTGAAAGACTATTTTGATATGCACAAGCTCATTACCATGGCTGTGATTGAGTATACAAATTTGCACTTTTCAATCTTCTTTCGAGTTGAGCCATGGGCGAACAGAGCGGATCATATAATAAACATAATATCTACACTTTTTGGTTGGATATGGTAATTATCTCATTCGTGATGACAACACAAAAATGAAGTTCCCCTCGAAGCAGAGCCACTTTATTCTTTAAAAATTATATAATTTGACCCATACAGAGCCCCAGACAAACATGAGCAGACGACACTCTTCTATATGCTTCTATATATATGTGGGGCTCCCTGCAGGGTAATGGCTGTTTTTTTTATTTTATGTCCTAAAAATTGTAAGAAAAATGTATATAAAAAAATGATAAAACATTGTTAGGCCATTGCATTCTCTTATATATGCGAGGCGATCTATGGTCGACTCGCATATATAAGAGAATGCACTGGCACAGGGCAATAAACATAACATCTATACCTTTGGTTGCATATGGTAGTGATCTCATTCGTGATGACAAAAATATATGAATTTCCACTCATGGCTAAATTCATTTGCTTGTGTCATTCACTCAAGAGATAATTCCCTTATCCAACCAAAAAGTGTGGATATGCTATATGTATTATAATGTGTAAACATCAACTATACACTGTGGTCAATCAGATTGATCCTACGAATTATTTGAATGTGTCAGTACCGCGTTATACTTGTGCACAGCGGACAAATAGCCAAATTAACCCAATGCGTGGGGAACTTCTGTGTTGTTATACGTTGATCCATGTGCCAACGCATTCTCTTACCTATGGTCGACTCGCATATATAAGAGAATGCATTGGCCTAACAATTTTTTACAATTTTAATAATGTTTTCTTGTATTCTTTAACAATTCTATAATTTCACCCATATACAGAGCCCCAGACAAACATGAGCAGACGACACTCTTCTATATGCTTCTATATATAGGTGGGGCTCCCCGCAGGGTAATGGATGTTTTTTATTTTATGTCCTAAAAATTGTAAGAAAAATTTATACAAAAAAAGATAAATGCATTCTCTTATATATGCGAGGAGAATGCTTTGGCACAGGGCAATAAACAGAACATCTATACGTTTTGGTTGCATATGGTAATGATCACATTCGTGATGACAAAAATATATGGATTTCCACTCATGGCTAAATTCATTTGCTTGTGTCATTCACTCATGAGATAATTCCCTTATCTAACCAAAAAGTGTGGATATGCTATATGTATTATAATGTGTAAATATCAAATATACAATCGGATTGATCCTGCGAATTATTTGAATGGAATTTTGTTGTAATGCGTATGTTGCCGTGACTAGTTCTGTGCACAATGCCACTCAATAAATGTATTATATGGTCTTCCCATTCGAATGTGCTCAGCCATACACTGTCACCGGCACTTCTCCGTGAACCTCGGCCAAATAGTAAAATAAAAACTCGTAAATTCCGTATGTGCATGTAAGTGCGTTTTGAGTTAGAATGTGTTCCATGTCAATCAAATTTCCTAATTAAAATAATGCAATCAGACTGAAAAGTTTAAATGTGGCATATATATACGTTATATACTTACTTACGTACATACTTATATGTTCATTTCGTTTCTCCGCGCACTGAGTCTGAAATGATACATACAAGCTTACGTACATACTTATATGTGCATTTCTTTTCTCCGCGCACTGAGTCTGAAATGATCACACAAACAGAAATTTAATGAACACCCAGCATGTATTCATCGTGTGAAATTGTTCGTCACGTGTTATCTTACGTGAATATTTTGGTGACATGTACCTTAGGCCCGTTCCAAACGACGGATTTTTGTCGACTCGAATCTAATTGTATTAAATCCGTCGGTGATGCGTCTGTGGTCGATTTTGTTACAGACGGACGCATCTTTGTCGCGTCGAATCTAATACATCGGTAGATTTATTTAAAGGTGGATTCCCGGTTACCGTCAAAAAATGGTCACGCATAGATATAGAGGCCTATATACCGGTATATGTTATACATATATATACTAAAATACAGTAAAAATGATGTATGTATATATATATATATATATATATATATATATATATATATATATATGCGCGACTGCAGCGCGAATATATGTGCTCATGTATATGAGGATATACATAGTACATACATATATATAATATACTATAATAGGCGCTACAAATAAATGTTATATAGTGCAACAAATTGCCAGCTATGTGTATACCATGCATGTAAATACCGGTATACAAGAATGATTATAAATCAGAGACCACCACCCCCTACACCTTATAATAAGGAATACCGGAATATATTAATTATTATAAATCATAGGCTACCACCCTATATCCTTTATAATAATGAATACCGGAATATATGAATTATTATAAATCATAGGCTACTATCCCTACCCCTAATAATAAGTAATACCGATTTATATGAATTATTATAAATCTGAGGGTACCACTCTGCCCCTTATAATAAGGAATACCTGAATATATGAATTATTATAAATAAGAGGTTACCACCCATATACCCCTCATAACAAGTAATGCCGGTAGATATGAATTATTATAAATCAGTGGTACCACCCCTACCCCTTATAATAAGTAATACCGGTATATATTAATTATTATACATCAGAGACTACCACCCCTATACCTTACAATAAGGAAAATCGGTCTATATGAATTATTATAAATCAGTTGCTACAACCCATATCCCGTATACCGGTATATATAAATTATTATAAATCATTGATACTATATCCATTATTAGATGTGAGTCAGTGACATGCCATGTTCGTTGAGAAATCAAACTACCATAATAATTACAATTTTCACAATGTTACCTAAGCAATTGTTAGGTAACATTGTTTTCACAATGTTACCGAAGCAATTCTTATAGATATATCTTTCTTTATAACAAAGAGAGCGTGCGACAAAATTAATGACGTCATGTGGGTTTTTCCGCAGATAAGGGGAACTCCCTCATTATTATATCATTATCATATCGTTATCATATCATTTGCATTCGTTATTCGGCAACTTTCGGCTCCTCTCGTCACATGTATTCGATTCGAGTCGTCAAAAATCCGTCGTTTGAAACCAAGACGGATTTCAGACGCATCACCGACGAAGATTCGTCTGAATTGGACGGAGATTCGTCTGTGATGCGTCTGACACGGATCTAATTGTTTCAAACGTCGCTTTTTTGACGCATTTAATACAATTGTGGGTCTGGTATTAGATTCGAGTCGACAAAAATCCGTCGTTTGGAACGGGCCTTATGTTATTTTATAACTATCTTGTTGATGAACATAAATAAACCGAATTGAATTGAGTTGAATTTGGACAAGAGACGCATAAATACATTCTTTCACAATTGTATTTTTACAGGGAGGGGAATATCTTTCTTCGAGACAGCAATGAGTTCATTGGAAGCGAATACTTGAAAGCGAGGTTTGTGGACTACACGGACACCTCTTTCACGAACAAAACCATCAGATCCAATAGGGACGTCCATCTCGGACTGAACGGGCCAAGAATATCCGCAAATGTCGGAGATACAATCAAAATTATGCTGAAGAACGATGCGTCAATTCCCTACTCAATCCACCCGCATGGCGCTTTCTACGACAAAGCCAACGAAGGCAGTTTCTATGACGACGCGACAACGACTAATGGAAGGGAACCAGTTTTGCCAGGGCATATGAAGACATATACGTGGAAAGTACCGGAGAGAAGTGGACCAGGCCCGAATGATCCGAACTGCATACCTTGGTTGTATATGTCTGCTACGGATCAAGTAAAGGACCCGTTCTCTGGCCTTTACGGTCCGCTTATTATTTGCAGACGGGGAATTCTCGACGAGGCAGGTAGAAGAAAAGACGTTGACCGCGAATTTGTTCTAACGTTCGCAGTACTCGATGAAAATCAGAGTAATTACCTAGAAAAGAATATAGAAAATCACGCTGCTGCTCGGAAGAATCTGACTCAGAGGGACGATGACTTCGAAGAGTCGAATCTAATGCACTCCACCAACGGATTCCTATTCGCTAATAACCAAGGTTGGTGGAAGTAATACATGTTGAAATCAATAGAGTATATATATATATATATAGACCTTTATTATATGCTAAGCTATCAAATAGTAGTATTTTTGCGTCAGATAAAAACCGTTATCCGTCTAGTGAGATATCGATATCTCACCCGTATATATCCGCGCTAAAATTAAAAGTGATTCGGTTTCTTGGGGGAAGACTGTGCTAAAAGTCCCTGTTCAGGTTGAAAAATATTTATAATTCGATCATTAATTAATGACTATGGAATCTCAATTGTGTCACAGTGGTTGAAAAGAGTCAGCCCAGTCAGAGGGCCATGGTCATAAGAGTATATCATATTGTTGTAAAGAGGTCACTTCCAATTGACATACATGCTTTCCTTGTCACCTGATCCAATCAGAGGGGTGGTCGATCGGTTTTCTGCCAGACAGACTAATCTAATCAAGGTAATCCCTGTGTGCTGAACTGCCTGCCATCTGGTCTGGTTGTAAGATGTCCATGAGAGTTTTTATTGAGCCATGTTTGCATTGAATATGAGGAAACGTGAAATTTCAAAGTCTTAAAATTGGAATACGTTGGTAGTTACAATAGATTAACTCCCCTATGACTGTTTACCTGCTGGCATTTCATGTAGTTGATAACTAAATATCAATCATTATTTCAAAACTCGATTACTGTAACTATTGCTGGTTATTGCAGACGAAAAGTGCATTATTTTTTCTAGTCGTTTCAAGTTAAGGATCAGGGGACATAACCGAACCACATGTTTACCATGATAATAGGCAACTTTAAAGTATTTGCTGCAAATAAATAAAACATTTTGGATTCACTTTCCAAACGAAGTAACGCATTTGCTAAATGGGTCATAATTTTAGTGGAAGAATAGCAAATTTGATAATTATTTTTGAAAATTTTGTCCGCGCACATCGTTTGAGTGAATCAGGAAATAATAAAGGTTACAGTGAATTTTCAAGTTAAATTTCTTGTTTTTGTTATATGTGACCCGCCTTATCAAATCCAGTCGTAAGTCGGTATTTTTTTTACCCTGTGCCAATGCATTCTCTTATATATGCGAGTCGACCATAGGTCGCCTCGCATATATAAGAGAATGCATTGGCCTAACAATTTTTTATCATGTTTTTTAAATAAATGTTTCTTACAATTTTTAGGACATAAAATAAAAAACATCCATTACCCTGCAGGGAGCACCACACATATATAGAAGCATATAGAAGAGTGTCGTCTGCTCATGTTTATCGGGGGCTCTGTATGGGTTAACTTATAAAATTGTTAAAGAATACAAGAACAAATTATTAAAATTAAAAAAAATTGTTAGGCCAATGCATTCTCTTATATATATGCGAGGCGACCTATGGTCGACTCGCATATATAAGAGAATGCATTGGCACAAGGTAAAAAAAATCCCGACTTACGACTGGATTTGATATGGCGGGTCACATACTGTTGCCATCTACGATGTTTTTTTTCTGAATCTTTTACAGATGTGTCAAATTGTGTGCAATTAATTGTAAATTTTAGATGGACACAAACTTCTTTTCAGTTTGATACCAGTCGATGTCCCCTGACCCTTAAGATGACACATCAAATTAATGTATATTGATACACCGCCCCCCAACTCAGGTTCCGAATACAGAATTACATTATGTAGTTTATTTTGTTCTTTCAAATCGTTCCATTTAACAGGGTTACATTATGCTAGATGGAGATGTGGATGTACTATAACGTGCATGGTATATGTTATCATTTAACAGTGTTACATGTGATATATGGATAGACTATGACGTGGTGTATGTTATATTTTAACAGGGTTACATATAATAGATGGAGAAACTATCACGTGGTATATGTTATAATTTAACATGGTTACATATAATATATGGAGAGACCATCACGTGGTATATGTTATATTTTAACATGGTTACAGACAATAGATGGAGAGACTTTCACGTTGTATATGTTATAATTTAACATGGTTACATATAATATATGGAGAGACTTTCAGGTGGTATATGTTATAATTTAACATGGTTACATATAATAGATGGAGAGACTATCACGTGGTATATGTCATATTTTAACATGGTTACAGGTGACAGATGGGGAGACTACCGCTTGGTATATGTTATATTTTAGCATGGTTACATATAATATATGGAGAGACCATCACGTTGTATATGTTATAATTTAACATGGTTACATATAATAGATGGATAGACCATCACGTGGTATATGTTATAATTTAACATGGTTACATATAATAGATGGAAAGACTATCACGTGGTGTATGTCATATTTTAACATGGTTACAGGTGACAGATGGGGAGACTACTGCTTGGTATATGTTATATTTTAGCATGGTTACATATAATATATGGAGAGACCATCACGTTGTATATGTTATAATTTAACATGGTTACATATAATAGATGGAGAGACCATTGCGTGGTATATGTTATATTTTAACAGGGTTAGAGATGACAGACGGAGAGACTATCGCTTGGTATATGCTGTCATTTGGGGGAGAAGTAGACATCCACACAGTGCATTTCCATGGCCATACCCACATCCGGGACAAGATCAATCGGAAGAGGAATGACGTCACAACCATATTCCCAGGCGGAAGTGCTGTAGTCGAAATGAAGTTGGACAATCCGGGCACTTGGTTGCTGCATTGTCACGTGCACGACCACATATCAGCTGGAATGGAGACCGTCTATACCGTGCTTAAGGTGAATACGGATTTTTAGAGGCTATACGGATTTTTAGACGTTATTACTGGGTTAATTTGATACCCGCCGTGATATCATCCCGACATAACTTCACAGATACGTCAGCCTGAAACTAAATGTCGAGGGCTGATATGAAGTAATATGTTACAGAGAGCTGATATTTATTGGCCGATATCAAGCTAATCAATTATAAGGTATTTCTTGACGGGAGCAGCCCTGGTGAAGCATTAAAGATCCCGTGCCAGTGTATTATATATATGCGAGTCTCGTATATATAAGATAATTAACTGGCTTACAATGTCAAGGTAAATATTGTTAGGCCAATGTATTATCTTATATATGCGATGTTCCCTATGGGAGACTCGCATATATATTTGAGAATGTACATGTATTTTGTCACAGGGTTTTTGCAATATTGCAGGAAGCTCCAATCATGGGAGTGTTAATTAGATCAATGATATTATGATACCATTCATTTATATCGACCCCAGGCAATTTCATATCAGCCTGATATCTCTCGGCCGATTTCAAAATAGTCACATACTATAACCTCGTATATAAAACTGTTGAACTTACATGTATAATGTAAACATAATCCACCAGTGAATATGAATTCTTCTTCACCTGTATTATGTATTTATGGTCTGTCGTCTACTTATGTACAGTACCAGTCAATAGAAGTGGTATATTAAGGGTGCCGCTTGCGATATTATTGCAGTGTTTTGCGCTTAATATCACAATATTACGCGCTTAATATTGCGATATCGCGCGCTTAAATCAAATTATTGCTTCTTCTATATTTTTTATTGCATAAACAGAGACGAGACAATATTTTTGATTTGTATATCATTATAGTTGTAAATGCTATATGTACACTTTATGCACAGTTTTTATCTAATATAATATAACACTACCGGGTCTGTGCGAATTTTGAACGCTAAATATCGCAATATTTTGTACTCAATATCGTAATAATAAGCGCGACAGATTTCTGGTATTGCGCTGTAATCGCGCCTTTTTTCGAAATATCGCAACAAAGGCGCGCCTCAATATACCACTTCTTCTGACTGGTACTGCTGCAAATCCATCCAGATTAACAATAAACCATTCCAGTGTTTACTTTTTATAACTGAGTGGGAGATTCCATTTAATAAGGAAAGGGTTCAATCACAATGTAACATTGCGGGTGTAAACGAGCACGTGGAACATCGGTGGGGGTAGGGCGTATACATGACCTTTTCACGACGTCTGTGCCGTCAGAACCATAGTCGGCTACAGTGTATTCGCACCGTTGATAATATGATACTAACGTACTACGTTATTCGAAACTTACTCCTTCCAAGGTCATTATATGTAGATATGCAATTAGAATATCCAATTAGATTATAGGTGAATAATAATTGTACCCCACACAGGTTGATACTTTGAAGTATATATATTCTCAAGTCGCATTAATTAATGTGCCGGTTTAAATCTGGTATCAATGGCACTGTACGTACTAGTATAGATGTTTGTATTTCATGTACATATACCAGTGTATACAAATTAAATGTCTGTGCCATGCCCTTTTACTGAAACCATGTCATTTGGACCTTGCAAATAACAGTTAAGTAATTATAACATGTTGTAACGAATATAGTAATGGCATACTAGCATAGTATGAATGCCATATTATCCCCAAAACACACATTGTGTGAGTCGAACGTTTGTTTATATACAATATTCAGCATATAAAGAGTGAGCGATAAGCACAACACTCAACACCGTGGAAATGTTTTAGGAGAGTGATTCACTCACAGTGACCCATTCAACACTGAAATCTTGAAAAGGTGAGGGTTAGTTACCGCTATACTGATATGTTATAAACAATTTGGTGGAATTTCGAACCAAAATTCACTTAATGCATGGGTTATCCATGACGATCAGTGTTTTGCTTACAGCATACTCTTCACATACTGTTTGTTTACATAACATGGGGTTTATTCACATGACAGAAATAGCATTTAATACAACTATTAGTTATTTAAGTCCAGTGTTTATGTTCATTGTACCTGAGTGCATATACATATGTACATCTGGTGGACTAAGTCCTCATTTTGTCAGAAGAACAATATGAGTCAGGACCCTATATATCAGCCATTTATTAACTCTGAAATGTTTGTAAAATTAAAACATAAAGTGATCCAGACAGACTGATGGACAAAACCAAAGCACTGCCACTGATGGTTATTTAAACTAAATTTCCGGCTACCACCTTTGACCAAAACATCTTCACCAAATATGTACCATGCAAGTTTCCAGTGCGAGCTGTTTCTGAATATAACCTGGTATAAAATTGTCTACTGTGAGGGTTTACGAGCGGATTTTACCCATTCACAATACAAACCGTTCATAGCACCATGCATACATGGCCTCAATAGCTCGAAGACGAGTGTGACTCGCCACACAGTAGTATTTCAACCAGGCTCTACTCATGATTCATTCGATGAACTGGATATTATATGCACACTTCGGTTACGATATGATAGGCAGCACTATTTTGCTGACAATAGGATAAAATATACATATATCGTGATTTAATTTAGACTTGGAAAAATTATTGAAATTTCAACAAACAGTGAATTAATGTGAATAATGGTGGCCTGGTACAAGATAATATTATAGCATGCCTTCCATGCCTAAGCTAAAATAGCCACTCTGTAACAAATGAATTTTGTATCCAGATAGGTTGGGCCCATTATTAGCTCATTGAATATACGCTGCATAACACATTTATATACAAAATAAATGTGAAATATAGGTATAGATATCGAAATTCACCCGAAGCCCCATGCGATTTGCCTGAAAGTTCCACCAGTTCGCCAAAAATGCCCAAATTTTATGCTTGCAAATCGTTCGGTGGGCGGGGTGGCTTGCAGTCCCTGGCCCACATTTGCCATGTAAACGCCGAAAACACTTAACGCGATCGTTGAACTTACACTAGATAGTAGACGCGTAAATATAAAATTTAAACCAAACCATATCGGATACTGCATGACATCCTGAATGATTCTAAACTAATTTATGACAATTTTTGTTGCAAAAACTCTGTCTAAATGTTATTGACTTGCAAGTCAGATGAACTATTAGTCTGTCATACCGCATTTCGGGGTACGGCAGTGAACTAAGTATCTACCATTGAATTCAATTCGAACTAACAGTAACACATATACTAATATTAATAACACATAATATTAATGGGAATAATTCCACATTACAAGTATCTCTTTACTTTGGTCAAATTCAAGACAAGAGTTATGTTACTTTTTCAAAAATAGCCTATAGATTCACATTCATGTTAAACTAAGATGAATGTACCTATGGGCTATACTCGTTGAATTTACGTTGTGTAAAACGTAATCACTGTATTCACCGGAAATCTGGTAATTAGAATCAGATAATTTTGAACTAACTCAGTAACTGTAAACTCTCGTTCGAGCCTTGAAAAGACTTAAATTCGGAATAATTCCTTAAGGCTTACGTCCAAGATGAAGCCTAATTTAGTAATTACCACTATACTACTTTACTAATGAATAGTTCTCAGTTTACTTTTAAATCATAAAGTCATACACATGCTACCTACATGATAATCATCCTCTTTTTCATTTCAATTTCAATGATTTTCTTTCTTGTTTTGTGAATTATCCCGACTGTGACCTTGGATGTATAACCGGATATGTGGTTTGATTTTTTTCGGTCTTCGCTAATGACAACTGTTGTTAAACTTTGGAGTTGGAACAGAGACTGTGGAAAATTGATAAATTAGACTCCTTTTTTGCGACGGATTGAATTCATTCAGTTGATGGCACATAATCTAGTTATCTAACAAAGTTAACATACAGTCAATCACTCATTGAAACACGAACGACAATAACAAAGACTCAGACTTTGAAACTGTCAAACTTGACCAAGTCAAAGAATTGAAATCTCAAATCACAGTAAAAGAAGTGTTTTGGCGACATTTTTCCATCCGAATCAAGATATGAAGTAGTATCTTTATTTAGATCACTCACCTTCTATGTATATAGCTCTCACCTCATACTTGTGTTGTGTGGTAATGTGTAATTTGTGGAAATACTAACGACGAGGTGGTGATTTCTGTATTTGAACTACAACTAGTACAAGGCTTAGCAACAACCATGTATGTGGAACGTCAAATCTGATTGGCTAAGGTGGACAAACTGACCAATAGGGAAACCGTTTTAATGCGCCCTTTCCGAACGAGAGCGCCACTTTACCTTAAATTAAGCGCGTGCTCTGATACCATTTTCAGGTAACGTGAGCTATATATAGATGCAATAATAAAGCTTCATAGGTATGGGATATCATGTGCGTTACGGTTATGAAAACTTTCAGATTTCGCTTTGCGAAATCTGATTAAGTTTTCTATTAATTGATGTGTAAATCAGAGAAAACAAACAAGGTTGCAGGCTCATAGTTGTGTGGACATAATCGTCATCTCTGAGAGGGTCTTTCGGTACATGGATATTTGACACCTGGCTTTCTCTGTTTGAACATATCGGCTTTGCCCTAGGCATGCGATGTTCAAAATTGACATCCAAATATAAAAATAAAATATCTACGTTCCCAACGTTCTGGAACATATCTTATAATGACTACAGGTACATGGCTGGAATCTCTGCTTTGGGGGTTTCGACTTTACAACTTCACCAAGCCTGGATATCATGCATTTGACATTTGCAGAATGAGGTCTCCAGAGGGTGAATTTAGTGATGTACCCCACACAGCGTTCTAGCGTCACCAAATTCACCCTCTAATACATTCTGCTTAGATTAATCGTCTGGGGACATCTTTTGTCTAAAATAACACTATGTTAGTTACTTGCCCCCCCCCCTTCTGTTCAGTTTCTATATCACCTTGTTTGCAGAAGATAATATGCATATTCGAGGTGACTAATGGGTATGTTTCCATGAATTTCATTCTGATCCTAGGTCCCTCATAGCAGTTGAGGCCTAACCAGAATGAGGTTCCAAGAGGGTGAGTTGGGTGACGTTAGTCCGCCGTGCAGGTTAGCGTCACTAAATAATCATATGGGGACTTCATTCTGCTTAGGCCTCATCTTCTCTGGAGAGTTTCTTCATTATCAAACTTCACTTATTCACTTAGATTATATTTCTTTTTTAGTTTACTGTCTATATATCCCCAAATTGGCAGAGGTCCCCAGACAGTGGATGCGGTGATGCTAGCCCTCTTTGTGGAATAGCATCACCAAATTCACCCTCTGTGGACCTCATTTTGCAAATGTCGCCACTTCCCTGAGTTTTTGTATTCTATTTTCAGAAAACGCCAAAGGTGGTCAGTAGATCTAGACTCGGCTAGAAAATACCAGAGAGCGAGAACAGCCATCGACCTCTTAACCACAGCAGAATTATGGGTTTTCAGGATTTAGTCGGAAATATGGCTTGTTGCCATTCATCGGAAAGCTCTCGGGGAGAGCTTTCCGATGAATGGCAACAAGCCATATTTCCGACTAAATCCTGAAAAGTAACCCATAATTCTGCTGTGGTTAAGAGGTCAATTACTTTGAGAGAGAACAGCCAGATTGAGAACAACGAGAGCCATAGTGACAGCCATAGTGACAGCCATAGTGACAGCCATAGTGACAGCCATAGTGACAGCCATAGTGACAGCCATAGTGACAGCCATAGTGACAGCCATAGTGACAGCCATAGTGCAGCCATAGTGACAGCCATAGTGACAGCCATAGTGACAGCCATAGTGATAGCCATGGTGACAGCCATAGTGACAGCCATAGTGACAGCCATAGTGACAGCCATAGTTACAGCCATAGTGACAGCCATAGTGACAGCCATAGTGACAGCCATAGTGACAGCCATAGTGACTGACTCAATGTTGCACGTTGATTGTGCCGGACACCTGTGATAATTCTTAACCCTTCCATGACTGGAGCTTTCTGAATTTTTGTTTATGAAATAACATGTGTTAATGAATTATCCTGTATACGTGAGTCTCCCGTATGGAGCATCACATATATAAGATGATACATGTACATTGACTTAACGATATTTACCTTAACATTGTTAGCCAGTGCATTCTCTTATAAACGTATATGCGAGGCTCCCTATTCTCCTATATACGTATATGTGAGGCTCCCTATGGGAATCTCGCACTATAAGAGCATGCACTGACACATGATATGTAATGCTGCACCAGCGCAGCTCCCGTCGTGAAAGTGTTAAATGATTTTCCTGTTCTATTATAAAAGTAATATGGACATAAGCTAGCTTAATTAACGAACCAAAGCTGAACAACATGGATGCCCGTTTGGTGTGGTGGGGCAATTAACTTTTTGTGTGGTCATTCAACCAGTAAAACTGATGTTGTGGTACGGCATAGCGGCTGAAACGACGATAAACCTCTATGAACCGACCAACATGGATGTTCATGTGGCTTCAATTTCACATGATTGAATAATTTTACAACTGGTACTTCAAGTTCATAAAGTTAGAAATATTCTAAATGTGGCCATTTGTTGGTCTAGTTACAACAGATTTTCCACTGAATACCAAAGTTAGGGGGATCAAACCCAGAACCCCCCACCAATTATGTGTTTCTAACCTCAGCTCATAAATCAACCCATGAGGTTAACAGTCCACATATATGTGGGTAAATCTCCTATTTCTGCCCCTATTTGAACCAAATATTAAAAAACCCAATCCAATCTGAGATCAATTGATCCAGTAATAAGATGAAGTGAATTAATTTTCCTCAAAATAGTTACAAAATGATTAGTTTTCAGCATTGCACCACTGATAAATGTTCCTTGAAATTATCAGCGTAATAAATAAAACATATCATGAGCATAGATGAAAACGAGTCAATAGTCTAAAAAAATAATATTGTAAGAGGTATGCAACTGCATATAACAAACACATGCGTGTCAAGCTAATTTAAATTGAAACGAATGATACATATACTGGTAACCAGTCTCCCCTATGTGTTTATCAAACAGGGTCAGATAACATTGTGTAATTACAGAGAGAGGGAAGGGGAGAGTACGGGGAGGGAGAGAGGGGCATTTGTTGACTTATTAATGTTATTGTTGATATTAAGCTTACAGTTTTGTCGTGGTACGCGAAATAATGGGTTAACCCGGAAAAATTGGTAAAAGGCGACTTTGGTGTCAATAGATGCAGAGTCCTCAGTATAACATATCTAAAATCAGCTAAAATCTGCTTGGGGAATCTTTGTTATCCAAAATGGCGTCCAACATGGTTGTCTATATGGCATCAGTTATCGAAATTAGTCACTATGCGATATATTGTGGCATAGGAATTACGAAGATATGCTGATGTATGTGATATTAGAGTACGAAAGCGAACAGAGTAACACGGACGGACAATAATACAATCGCGGACATGAAATGGCTGTCAAAATGGCCGCAAATTCAAGCCATACCACAATCGAAGCAACATATTGGATAATCACATATGCGTGAATATTCGTATTGGTAGTATACAAGTCTGATGTTAAATATCGTTAAAGGTACACAGACCATTAAAACATCCATCTGAAGGATTTATCGGTGACTACAATTCCAATGATTTACGTCTTGGAAGTTAGGGTTTTCTTCTTAGAATACACCAAACAGTCGGACCAAACGTAATAATATCGGGTATGCAGCACACGAAGTATGTGGTAGTTTCATTGGGCATTATGATTCTTTATGGAATGTAACGTAAAAACTGAAGCGCATAGCCTTGTGGTATACATACTAGTTAAATTCCCGAATGTTTGAACACTCCGTAATAATAAACCATACACGTATGTCGCAATGCTTATTATGCTGTAAGGAACCACTCATCTCTTCACTAGATTAGCACCCCATCTCACCATGTCAAAGAGACGGTACATCGTACAGTTTGTTTAAGACTAATGTTCGTGCTTCTACCAACCCGGTTTCTTTGTAGACAATTTTGTTCAAATTACTTCAGTCGGTACTTTACAACTGGAATATGCTACCACGCAATGCACAATATTAGTTTTCAGTATGTTGTTGTTTGAAAATATATTGTCAATAATACCCACCAATGGGTGCTAAATATAAGGTTATTGGCGTTTAACACCCACCCAATGCTGCAATTACTCCCCTTGCACCCTGTAAATAACATACCTTGTAAAACAATATGGTGAGCTATCGTACGATAACGCTGTTATTCCAATGCCAGTGTACTACAGGGATTCAGATTAAAACAAATACCTGTCATAAATGTCAACGAAGTTCAAAGGTCACAGTTCCGGTCGCTATGAAATATTATAATTTCCGGATGTGTTATTCGATACCGGGCACCGGAACGAAGTGCGGTCGCGGGACGGGAAATAATTAACTATTATTCTAATAATATATATATATGTGGTTCTGTGTGCAGCAGATATGTGTAGCATCAATGAGAAGGGATAAACGCGGTTATGCGGTTGCAGAAAACGTAATAAGTTTACCGTGTATGTGGCCTTGGTGAATATAAGTAAATAAAATTCCGACGTATAAACCCAGTCCATGCCACAGAGTATGTATGCAATTTTGGTCCAGTTCATAATTAATTAAATACTACATGGTACTACCTTGCGTTTTGATAATTTGCGTTCATAATATACCAACATGCATTTTTGGGATACAAGCGAAATATTCGGGTTTCATCGCTTCACCGGAAGCAACTATGGCCACTATTTTCACACATTGACAATAGGATCTACATATTTTACCCAGAACCCATGAATATCCCACAAACTGTAATATAGCAGTAAATTTTAAAAGGGTTGGTGTTGTTGATATCAAAATAAATTATGAGTCTGAGCCGATTTATCTCTGCTTCTAGAAAATGTCACAGAATCAATATATCCATACTAAATCCCATTTAGCTTTCTAACTACACACATATCACACGATTCAAGACATACATTACAGATAAAACTACGTTGCTGTTCGGTTTCTAGACGCCAAAAAAAGTCCAGATTTAACTGTTGTAGGAGACCCTGCTTTCGCTTCCTCTCTCGTGAGATAACTTAGAGAGAATTCGTAGATCTCTAATCAAAAGTTTCTCTTATACTCTGCAATCATTCTTCATCGCGTAATCAGAGCGTTTATTCATTCTTATAGGACTAGCTAATCAATTGTGCACAACATGTAAATTTAATTCGATTTTGTCCAGTTTGGCGGCCATTTTTGGACAAACATTCCACATGTATGGTTTACGACTAATTACCGCTATTGTATACTTAAATTTGTTACAAATTTGGCATTAACCCTTTGAACCCTGGCTCCCCACAACGATCGACACCCTGACCCTGGGCTCCCAGTGGTATTTTTTATATTGTGGCCAGTGTTTAGATGTATGGTGTTGTTTATGTTCAAGTGGTGTCACATTTCTGCAACTTTAGATGTATGTTCCCCATGGACCACTGATTATTTTACAATCTGGTTACATTGCCACGTGGTCACTCCATGGTAACGGTTGGTAGGCATCTACCCGATATTAAAATACAATTATAGCTTTTACGGTCGTAATTCAGCCCAAGGAAAGGCGTTGTTTATGCAGTCAACGCCATATTGTGAAATTTGAGATATATCTGGCCAGATGTGACTGATCCTAACTTGTATTTAAGGGTAGCAATGGTTGCTAAGCAAATACCCCAAATGATCGAATGACACCATATTGTCCTGTGAATCCAATTGTATTATGCCACAATTTAGACTTTCTTGGCATGCACATGCTGATGGTTATGTTCAAATGGTGCTACAGGTCGGACATTTTACAGGCATGTTCCCATGGGCCACTGTGTATTTTTTTTTAGAACGGTATACTTTGCCACGTATTACACGATCACTCCCTGGTAACGGTTTCTAAGCAACTACACGGAACTGAAAGTATAATGCAATTATCATAAGCTTATAGCGTCGTATAATTCCGCGCTAAGAAACGGCATTTTGTATGCAGTCAATACCCTATTGTGAAACTGGAGATACATCAGGTCAGAAGATTGAACCTACATGTAGTTTGTATTTAACGGTATCAATGGTTGCTAAGCATATAGCCCAAGTGATCGAATGACACCACTTCCCTGTGCATTCAATGCCATTACGTCCCGTTTTAGACATCGCCTATAGGGCACGGTGATGGTCATACATGTTCAAATGGTGCCACGAGTCTCTAACTTTACATAATTGCTCAATAATGCACGATTTGTAATGTGCACGCGCAAGTAGATCGGACTAGATGGTATTGTGACCATGCAACCCATTTGCACAGTACTACTCTGGTGCAATGTCTAAACGTGCATCTGTATAACGCAAATTTATGTACTATGTAGATCCTTGATGTGATTGTATCATTTCACAAAAATCAATACATTTTTATCATTTTATCCTATGCGCATGCGCGAAACAAATCGACTCAAATAAAAAAACTGCGTGCACCTTCCTCACATATGACAGAACACTGATTATGTATGCAATACTAATTTAAACCAAAAAGGGTGATCGAAATGGTGTCTTTCTACAATCCTGCGAACCGCGCAACAATGTAGAGCTTTATCCGAATCGCTTCAAATAATGTATATACGTTTGTTGAATTCTGCGCTGTGTGCATGCGCATGTTTTTCTACCCCAACTAGTCGGCAACAAACTCATACACATGCACCCATGGCACTGCTGAAGTTCCTTGGTATCATTTACATAGATATAAGTGGATATACCAATGGTTATAACATATATACACATGTTACATAGCTTTATGATGTCACTGAATGCTGCTGGCCGCTTTTGCGGCCAGTCGGGTGTATGAACGTTTTCTGGCTGGCCGCTTTGGCGGCCAGTCGGGTTCAAAGGGTTAATTTGTGCACCTACATGTACACATAAATTCAGCATTTCCCGATACCAACTGCCATTTTGGACGCCATGTTGAATTGAGAACTTTCCCAAAAACGGATTTTAGCGGATTGTGTATATGCTGTTCAGCAAACGGCTTCTTTACCAATTTATTCCGGGTCTAACCGCCTAACGACCATACTATTATTGTTGATAGTGAAAGCCATGATTTGTCAAAGATATTTAGTTTCATTGGGAATGTGAAATAACAAGTTAATAGGGGGATGCTTGACCCTTCAAATTGGAAGGATAATATGTCTCTTCCTGATTTATCTCCCATTTCCTGGACTGATTTTAACCAAATTTGGTCATGATTCTGGGTACCCCAGTGAATGTCATAATGGCAATAATCTTTGAAAATTTAATTTGAAAAATAAATGAAAAACAATTAATATTAATTTGTTTTTATTAAAAAACAACAGCACGCCGTCGGGGCGTGGCATAATACGCCCGTTTCTGGAGTATAGTGGGGCATGTCGACAGAACCCATATTTGAACTTGATCTGTATACCAAATTTGGTTCAGTTCACTGGACTCAATCTAAATTTATCATCTGGAAACCGCATATCAGGTAAAATCTATGTCGAAAAAAGGGCATATGGTAACTCAGTCAAAATCATGCGGACGAAACCCATATTCGAACTTGATCTGTATTTTGGGGTGCTAAACTAATATACCAAATTTGGTTCAGTTCACTTTATTCAATCTAAAGTTATCATCCGGAAACCGCAAATCAGGTAAAATCTAAGTCGAATAAAAGGTCGGTAGACCTCATGTCCGTCTCTAAGTGTCGGCTTGATACGACCGTTGTTTGCGCATAAAAACCTGTCTTTAGTTCTAGTAAACCTACATACAAAATTTAATTTCATTCAGTACACATTTACTAAAGTTATCATCAGGAAACCTCAAATTGGCAAAGATTCTAAGTAAAAAAGGGACATAACTCTGGTGAAAATTGGCGGGCGGAACTCGAATTCGATCTTGACCTGTGTTTTGCTGGGAGAAAGACACATACCAACTTTGGTTCAGATCAAATAATCCAAACTGGAGTTATCGGTCGGAAACCAAAAATGTTAACAGACGGTCAAATTCTAAGTCGAAAAAGGGCCGTAACTCATGTAATAATAATTGGACGGAACCCATATTCGAAATTAGCCTGTATCTTTAGCTGGGAAATACACATACCAACTTTGGTTCAGATCAAATAATCCAAACTGGAGTTATCGGTCGGAAACCAAAAATGTTAGCAGACGGTCAAATTCTAAGTCGAAAAGGGGGCATAACTCTTGTGAAAATTGGCGGACGGAACCAGAATTCGAATTTGACCTGTCTATTCTGCTAGTAAACCCACATACCAAATTTAATTTAATTTGGTTCACTCTAACTAAAGTTATCATCCGGAAACCTCGGACGCACGCACGCACGCACACACAGGCTGATTATAATAGTCCTCCGAACCCGTTGGATCGGCGGACAAAAAGGGGCATATGGTAACTCAGTCAAAATCATGAGAACGAGACCCATATTCGAACTTGATCTGTATGTTGGTGTGGTAAACTAACATACCAAATTTGGTTCAGTTCACTCAATTCAATCTAAAGTTATCATCCGGAAACAAAAAGCGGACGGACGGAGATACGGACGACGGATGGTCGTCCAGACGGACGGACGGACGGACAACCCATTTACATAATGCGACCGTTTTTTTCAAACGAGCGTATACAAAATGTTCATTGTTTTCTTTTTGGTTAAATATAGCAAGTAGTTAAATCTAATTTTTTTAAAGAGTTATGTCCCTGCCCCTATTTAACCAGTGACCCCATTTCATTTGAACAAATCTGAATCCTAGTCATCCAAGGACCACATATAAGATAAATAGACCCGATACTTCTTGATAAGTTGTTTTAAGACTCACTATGGAGGGAAAGAGTTACGGCACTAGCTTCGCAACTATTTGACCAAGTGACCTCATTTAAATAAATCTGAATGTTAGCCACCTAGGGAACATCCATACCAAATAATATGATTGTACGTGACACGTAATGGAGCAACCACAAATGTTATCATCAAGTTCAATATTGCAATAATCATAATATGTTGCATACTACATGTACATGTACCTGTGTTATGCCATTCGGTGAGATGTCCATATCATCACATTAAAATACCAGGTTAGAACATGGGTTGAGAATTTGATATTATCATGTATAGTCACCAATAGCCGCGTTACTAGTACCTGACGTTGCCAATCATGTGAACTATTCAAACCAAGCATTAAATTGCTGAATGCTTATGTTCCCCACCTACATGTAGCTACAACCCTGAGTTACAAATTATGGTAGGGTCTGGTTGATCTTAGGGTAGTCTGCTAAATAATGATATATGCATGGGCTTGCTATGTGCATGTATATACCGGTAACAGCATTATCCCGCTGTGTTCAGTCTAAACATATTTTACTAAAGTTCAAACATCAGAAAATAACAACTGAGAACCTGGTGTGAATTGAACTGTGGTGGGGTCTCAAGCATATCTACTCCTGTACGTCAGAACAAAATGCTATTAAATGACATAAGTAGCTTGAGGATGGATGTGATCCATCAAACCGCAGTTCATTCAACCAGGCCACAGGTCCTCGATGTCTGCAATCACTTTACCACAAGTACATGTACAGGTTTAAATGTTTAATGGATTATTTTTCATGAATGCAGAAATTTTCATGAATAAAGTGGTAGGTATATTATTATGTACATGTATATGGTATATATCAGCGAAAGTTTAATTAGAATTTCCAATGGATGGAAATGGAAGGTCACTTTAATATTTGAGTCGGAAGTGTTATGAATGTGAAGAGTCAATTTAATGAAATATGGATTGGTTCACCAGAGTGATTCGATGTGTGTGAACATATCATACATGTAACGTGTCCCTTTAATGAAATGTTGAGATGATGGAATAAACGATGAATTTGTAATTTCCTTTAATGAAGAAAACAATGATGAAATTGGATTACATGTATGTCTACAGTATGCTAATGAACATGTGAATTAACTGAAATGAAATGATGAAAGTGTCAACGACATTGTAGCTCAACTTGAAACTTGAAAAGGGAATAATTTCTTGAGTTACAGTCAATAGAGCGATGAGCAATGTTGAAAGTTTAAATCTCTAAGTAATTCTAGATTATCAACATGAAGAGATATATGTAAAGTAAAATCAAAGATGGTTGCTGGCGGCTAGGTTTTCAAATAAAATTCAAAAACATTTGATAGCTTCCATCTAGTAGATCAATATCAAAATTAATATGAAGTTTGGAAATGATTGGCTGAGGGAAGCGGACTGTAGGGTTTGCCAAAGAAGTTCCTCATACAAAGAGTAAAATCAAAGATGACTGCCAGCAGACATATTTTATACCTCAAAATGACTCATTCCCATGTAAATAATACATGTATCAATGCTAACAGCCACGACAAATTTCATAATGATCGGACCAAAGGTACGACTTGTAGCCCGTGGCAAAGGATTTAGTCATGCAAAGAGAAAATCCAAGATGGCTGCTGGCGGCCATGTTTTATGGCCGAATGAACCCAAAACGACTCGTTCCCATATGCATGTCGATATTAACATCCACGACAAAATTCATGATGATCAGATATAAACTCCGGCCTGTACCCCGCGCAAATTGGATTTTGAAATCCAAGATGGCCGTTGGCATCCATTTTATATTTACCGAAAGATGCCAACATGACTCGTTCCCATCTACATGTCAATTTCAAGAGCCATGACAAATTTCATAATGATCCGACCAAAGGTAGACCTGGTGCCCGTGCCAAAGGATTTAGCCATGCAAAGAGTAAAATCCAAGATGGCTGCCAGCAGTCATGTTTTATGTCAGAATGACCCCAAGATGACTCGTTCCCATCTACATGTCAATATTAACATCCATGACAAATGTCATGATCCGACCAAAGGTACGACCTGTAGCTTGTGTTAAAGGATTTAGTCATACAACGAGAAAAATACAAGATGGCCACTGGCGGCCATGTTTTTTTGCCGAATGACCCCAAAATGACTCGTTCCCATCTAACGGTACATGTCAATGCCAATGCCCATGACAAATTTAATAATGATCCGACCAAAGGTACGACCTGTAGCCCGTGCTAAAAGAAATTGTTGACGAATCACACATGCACACATGTGCGACGGGTACCAAGCCATAGCAATAGCTCAAACTTTGCAAAGTGAAGTGTCGCTTTGATGAATTGGCGATGTCTGTGCAATCTACTTCGATGAGGAAAAAGACTATGAAATTGGTTTGTATCGCTTTAATGATTATACATGATGTCAGATGAATCAGATGTGTGACTTTAACTTATCCATAAAATACCAAATTATCTTCACCCAACCAACCTAACATACATGTACATGTAGCTCTGAACAGAGCCTCTTCGAACCAAAATCTGTAATTCAAATTTGGAATGAGCTCTTCAGCAAGTTCAGCAAAATGCATAAGATCCCTCGATACCCGCAATGATGGCTAGATGTTTACACGCGTTGAGAGGCATAGAAATGGAAAATGTCGCTTTAATGAAATATTGTTTGGATGGAAATGGAATGTCACTTTGATAGTTGAGTTGGATGTAGATTATCTTCACTGAAGGCAATCGATGCAATGAGCGATGTATAAACTGAAATTATCGGTTGAATGGAATGAAGTGTTGTGCTTGTGAAGTGTCACTTTAATCAGGATTTCCGTTAGGGGTTGGGGGAATGGTACCCAAATGGCCACTGGTAGAACCAAATTATGAATGGCCCAATGGCCACTGGTAGAAACAAATTATGAATATACCGTACATGTAATAGTATTTTGTAAGTTCTGAATATCGACAGTAATACATGTATACTTACATTTACATAGGGTATTTTACTGTTGATATTCAGCACTTTGCTTTAAGTATCGACTGACTTACAAAATACTATAACATGTACATGCACATGTAAGTACATGTACAGTGTACATGTAAATGTAAGTACATGTACATAAAGTCTAGGAATCATATTGTGTTCTACAATGCATATGAGCGTATATCAGCAAGGTCAAGGTAAAATGACACGATCTGCATACCAAACCAACCTCGAGTCGGATCGGTCGAGGTCCAAAAACATGCCACCTGCGCCCTCGAAAAGGGCACCGATGCACGCTTGTAGTGGCTATCAAAGAGCAGATACCTGTTTATTATTTTCATCATGTTTGTACTTTTTACATTATGGCATGCGGTCTGAAAGTTACAGTACATACCGGTAAGGCATACACAAAATACCTTCGTTTCCGGTAACCCTCCCACCGTTCGCCAGATGGCCCCACGTAAACATTTTATTTGCATAATAAAAACAAATTCAAAGTTCCCAATTTACAGTCAGAAAATTACCAATCTCATTCTCCCAACTTGACTTTATTCTTCCAGTTTCTATTAGCTTTAGTTGCTGATTTTAATTCAATGAGTCATTATCCTAATTAACTTGCAAAATCGTGCTCACAAACCACACTAAACCCGGATTAGTGGGCTAACAAACATCCAAAAACATGATTCCTCGAAAATAGGTAACCTTAACCTCAAGTCTTTTAGACTGATGGGTATGAAATATGTTTATTTAATAACTCAATTTGATATAGTTAGGGGTGTTAAATGGCTATGGACATATATGACAATTGATTTTTTCGTACAAATTCTCAACAATCTGTTGTTAAATTTTCTGATAGTTACGCACTGAGGCATGTAACCGCAGTATGAAAATTGGATGAAACATTGATGATGTGTGGGAAGGTGCAGCTACATGTACCGGTAGGTTGGGATTTGTTTAGCAGGTTTAATATTGCTCACATACAGGAAACTCATGCTTTAACGCAACATGTTATTATGGAATAACTACTCAAATCTACATGAATTTGCTAAATTATACCAAGAGTGTATCATATATAATAGTCCTGACTATAATTTGTATATAATAATTTCAACTACTAGAATAAAGTCTACATATATATTTGATGTATTGTCTTAGTATGAGCTGGTTTATACTTGTCATGTATCAGATTTATAGAGACCTCGCAGACTGTATAGTATGAGCTGGAATATACACTGTTGTTTTATTCATTAGTTTATTAAGCTTTCAACATATATTTATTTTAATTCATTTGATAGTGTCATTTAATAAATTTCAATTAAAAAGTTATCTATTTTTCCCCAATTGCATGGACCCGGACCCTTTCCCAAAACTACCTAAGATTATCCCTGTCAGATCCTCTAGAGTTGGCATACTATGGTTCTGGTATCGGAGAAGTTGGAAATTGTGGAAGGTAGTGGTTTGGTGAAAGCTTCCCAAAGACAACAGGTTCAAGACAGTCACTACTATATGTGTTACCGGAAACGAAGGTACTTTTTGATTTGGCCTAAATTAATTGGTGGCATCTCTGTGAGTACATGTACATTTATGCCTCTATACATGTAAATGTTTAGATCAAACACTTGCACAGCACAGCCCAGCATGGGAGTTGCTTGTACATATACATGTACATTCATAGCCATACATAACATTTGATGTTCATGGTTGCAACCCATTGTAGAATATACCATATATATACACATAAATAAAACATACTAAATTAACCTTAAATACATATACCGCTATGTATAATTGGGCAGAAATGAGAAAACACTGTAATTTCCCTCTGATACAATGTATACCATTCGATTTGCCTGCATTTGACTAAAAATATCTGCAATTTGACCGATCTATCGGGGGGGGGGTGCTGCAGCCCTACCAGTCGCCCTGGCCCATACGGATATGTATACATTTGTATTGGTGTGCAGGGACATGGTTACAGGGTCTTCGTGACATACATGTAGTGTTTCAAATATCCAACTGCACCCAATAGTTCAGACCAAAATTCCACAAATGATACAAATTTAACACGATGGCGAACAACTGACAATGATGACCAATAACGACAACAACATACCGTAAATTGGACAACAAACAACCAGGTCTGAATTTAGCTGGAATTTAACTGTATTCGCATTGCAATTTCCAATTTACGCTGACCAATATACAATGAAAATACATGTAATTGGTAGGGAATGCGATAAACAATCTACCCAATGCTGCAAAATCATTAAATTTAACGACTTGCCTACAATGTACATCCAATTATGCATAAAAAATGAAGCTAACATGGCGTAATGATTTACGTTATTTAGACACTGTGAATCGTAGTTGAGTCATGAACGTACATGTATTAGTAGTGCCGGTAGTGCATACCCTTCTGCTGAAAGCAGAAATTTACAATTTTAGAAGAGGTCATGTTCACGACGAAAAACAACCGAGGATGGCTACAGACAGCGAACAGCGAGGATCACGACAAACAACTGAAAACAAAGGACCAACAAGTGACTATGCACAATGAACGACCAACAGCGGAAAAATGACCAAAGACAAACGAATGAAGCAATTGAAGGATAAGGATAAACGAAAGACCGACGAACAAAAATGACCAACGACAAACACAACGACCGAAGGCTGATGACATATTACCGAAAATGTCACATTAATGAAATGTTGATTTAATGGAAATGGAATGTTACTTTAATAGCTGTTATTACCCCACCCCTCTCGATTAGAAAATATATAAAAAAAAGTGTGTTTTCCCAATCCACCCACTTCCCAGTATCCCCAGCTGTTGTTGACTTGTGAACTCCTTCGTTCATTCACTTATGTACATCACACCACCTTTAATCAAGCCCAATTATACTACATGTAGTACACTTCTACATTAATGTATATGGTACATTGTAGGCAGTATGTTTAAAGAGAAATACTCACAAAAAAGGCCTCTGTATCGACCCAAATTCTGGGGGGGGGGGGGGGGGGCAATTAGGGGAAATCACACATATTTTTTTCTTAGGACTTATTTTGAAGTTTATGCTGACATTGCAAATAAGCCATGTATCTAAGTACATGTTACATGTATTATGACGATATTAGGGTCATTCTACCACTAAATTAAATTTACAGATTTTTTCAACTAGTCTAGTCGGTGTACTAGTGTAGTTCCTTCAATTTATCAGCATGCGGGTATAACCTTATTTCCATGGTTAACATCTATTCCATGCCTCATAAGAATGTCAGTAATACATAGTTCTGGAAGTATAAATAAATGCCAACTACAAATTTCTGTGTTAAATATGTACATGTACGTGTGTGACCTCACAAAAATCACTTTTTTCATCACCTGATTTTGCACTTGAAATACTGTGATTATACACATGTACCTGTATGCAGATTACGGAAATTGTAATAAATTATCGGCATTATTAACGTTAATCGATTATACGATTAATTGTGGCACATCTAGACGGGATACTGGCACACAACTAATAAACGTCAATTCTATTTGTGGTTTTCTGTGGTATGCCCAAAATTGTTTCAGACATGTAAAAATAGAAAAAAATTGTAGCTGTAGCTCAATATTTTATTCATCCCGGTATGACAGACAAAACAAGATACGTACATGTAGTCCTTTCAACAAGAAATATATGCCATGCCTTGTTTGTTCACTGTTCCCCATCAGAATAGGGAAGGGGTCGGAAAAAAAATTCTGGCACGTATGCTGATTTTTTCCTTGTTGGGACCCACCCAAATTGTTTTCCGTTTTCGGCAGTTTTTTCCGAACATTTTTGGACACCCACCCCCTTTTTAACACTAAAACAGAGATTTGCAGCAGGAAATTCACTGTAAACAACTGTATTATGAATTTCTGTGCATACTATTTGTCATGGATGTTAACATTGGCATGTAAATAGGAACAAGTAATTTTGGAGTCATTCGACAAAAACATGGCTGCCAGCGGCCATCTTGGATTTCAAAATTTGCAACAAAATACAACACGATAACTGCCTGCAGTCAGTTTAGCCGTTAGAATTACATTATTTCTCTTATTTTAAGGTGTTTAAAGCCAAACCCATTGCAAAAACAGTCAAAAAGACTTGCAGGAAAAACAATTTTGAGTTGCAGAAAAAATATGTTGGTCCAATCGACTACCCACCCACCCCGGCATACGTGCCCGGACAAATCCCTCCCCTGCATCAGAACAGGTTAGAGCATCAAACAATTCTCAGGTTTTGTACTGGTGGGATATGATTTATACAGGCATACATATAGCTAAAGTAGTGAATCATGGCATGATCTACTAGTACCGGTACATATTTTCAAACAAAACAAAATCCAACATTCATGAAATTTAGACAAATTTCTTACACCAACTGGTGAGCACTATGCCAGGAAGAATGGTTGATCTATTTTAGACCGAATGATCTAGTAAAGATTGATCGGTGGTGGGTCATTGATGGCCAATACCGTGAGCATGTTTGGTACACATCCAAAATGGACTACATACATATAGCTCATTTTGTCTACCATTGGCTAGCCTGATTGAGCACATTGTTTAATGTGATTTTATTGATTTACACATCTCTATTGGGCATACCAGTACCACGAGTTAACTGTTTTTTGTAGATGGAATAGTGGCACACAAAACTAATGAACGTCAATTATATTTGCACTTGTTCGTGGTATACCAGAAACTTGGCAGAAAGTGGTAGACATGTAATTCACATTAAAAATGAAGGTCATTCGGGCTATCATCCAACTATGATAAACAAAACGTAGCTTGTCCTAGATGTGTGCACGACTTGGCAAAGTTAGGAATCATAATTTTCAACACACAGTAGCTTCTATTGACGTATTTAGAGCTTTTAGTATCGCAATGCTATTTGTGCATCTAGATAATTTTGTTATTAATATTAGTATGTCAACTAGTAGGGTTAGTATGGGATTAGATACGATAGCTCAAACGTTTAGGTTTTCAAAATGAGAGATAATTCTATGATGCCCGTTATTTTGTTAAATATCACTTTTACTAAATAACGGCCATGTCTAAAGTGTTACACCACAAAGACACAAACTTCGCAAAACTTATAAGAAATTGTAAACTCAGGGTGGCTGGGCTACAACTAGAGGCGGTTGGCACTGTACAAACAGTATATATGTAGTCTATCAGTGCAGGAACATTTCGGTTGTATACACACTGATCCAGGTACTACCACCACAGCCGACTAACTTTTAGATCATGCCATGAATCTCTACTCCGTCTGAAGCCCATACGGGCGTCAGACAAAATAGAGATTTGTGGCATGATCTATCTAACTTTATAACCCTGTGGTGACTCCAGTAGTGTTCTTTAACGTGCACATACCGATGCGTGTACACGGGTCAGATGGACAGATGCACCCACGACAATATATCTGGAAAATGTTGTAATGGGGAAAGTCTGTATTTGGCATTCGGTTCTTTATTCAGTGATCTCGAATGAGACTTTTCAGCCTGACAAACTTGGCATCTGACCGATTTCTTATTTTTCGTTAGAATACTCTGACCAGGTTGCGATCCCAGGTTCGCTAGCATGAGAGACAGGTATGCTACCTCTCGGCTACCAAAATATCACCTGTCGTATTGCCCAGATATTGCCATCTAGTTCAGCGCGAAAAAGCCGAAACAAGAAATCATATCATAATTTGCTGTTATTTTGTGTCGTTATTGAACGTTCAGATGACCAAGAGGAGATCGTGTATAGTTTTTTCACACGATTCGATGTCGTCGTACATGATGATATCATAGGTTGTTCGTAAAGCATGCGATCTTTCCTGCTATGATTTTTACTTGTGATTTTGACGTAAGCATGCGCAGTCTAACTAGCATACACTCTTTAAAAAATAGGTACTTCATAGTACCTACGTAGGTACTAAGCTTTGTCCCAGGGGGAGTACCAACTGTCTGGTACTCTGGGGTACCAAAAGTTTAGGTACTCTGGAGTACCAAAAGTGTAGGTACTCTGGAGTACCAAAAGTGGTACTCTGGAGTACCAAAAGTGGTACTCTGGAGTACCAAAAGTTTAGGTACTCTGGAGTACCAACAGTTTAGGTACTCTGGAGTACCAAAAGTGGCACTCTGGAGTACCAAAAGTGGTACTCTGGAGAACCAAAAGTTTAGGTACTCTGGAGTACCAAAAGTTTAGGTACTCTGGAGTACCAAAAGTGGCACTCTGGAGTACCAAATGTGGTACTCTGGAGTACCAAAAGTTTAGGTACTCTGGAGTACCAAAAGTGGTACTCTGGAGTACCAAAAGTGGTACTCTGGAGTACCAAATGTTTAGGTACTTACCTTATAAATATTTAGATTCTATCCGGGCATTGTGCATATAATACCCACACTGCCTTTATGTCACCGAATTCATGACGCACACGACATGAGGTACCAAGAAATACACGCTTTCTTGACACACCCATTATATTATATGAAGTACCGAATATAAAGACAGGTACTCTAACGTATTTAGGTACTATGCATAGTACCTAGCAATTTGGTACTCCAGCGTACCAAACATATAGGTACTAAGTAAAGAACCTGCCCAGATACCAAGCACTCGAAATTACGAAACATGGCCGACGGAAAATTTAACAATGTGGCAATTTAGATTCCGAATGAAGCTATGGCGTTTAAACATTGAATAAACTACAAAACCACTCCATTACATAGTGATAATGAAATAATCCGAATTATACATGCATTACTTTTATTAGTATAGAACCTTGATCGTGATTTTGTACTTAAATCAAAGTTTAAGATCTCGATTTCAGGATTCCCTGTTCCCTGCATGTGTAGTAAAATTGGTCTGAATGTCCAAAAATAATTTCTTAATTTGTGTGCAATAATATTAAGTAAACATAAATCAAACATCTTGGAACTGGTCTGGATGAAACACCGATCGATCTAGAATAGCCCGATAAATAAAAAAACTACCTTGCGATAAATCGCAAACCTTTGCGATTCGCAAACAACTTTGCAACAAGTACCGGTATATATCAGATTTAGTGTAAAGGTTTTCGATTGATTACAAAATGTTTGCGATTAATCGCAATGGTTTGTGATTTATCGCAGATATATTTTCATGCATTGGCATTAATTGACTTGAATCGTATAAATATAAATATAATCCGACAACTTCAACAGGTCTGGGTAAACCACCAATCGATCTAAATAGCATGGTTGGGCTAAAATAGACCGATCGTTCTTTGGCAGAAAGCATGCATGTGGTATAAGGCGAGCAAACCTTCGCGATAAATCACAAAACATTGCGAAAAATTACAAACACTTTGCGATAACGCGCAAACCTTTACAATGAATCTCAGACATCTTTACGAGGACTCTCAGACTGCGTACTGGGTGATTAAATTTTGCGAATTATCGCAAACATGTTTGAGATTTGTGGCAAACTTTTTTGGTGCTAAAAATATCTTAATTTGTGTGTAAACATTATAAATCAGCCATCTTAAACAGGTCTCAGTGAACAACCTATCAATTTCTAATTGAACGGTCGGGCTAAAATAGACCGATCAGTCATTCACAGCCAGATTCAAGAATGTTCAGAGAAGCAAAACTGTGCGAAAAATCACAAACACCTTCGTGATAACATGCAAACCATTACGATAAATCTCAGAACATCTTTACGATAAATCTCAGACTACGTACTCTGTGAATAAATTTTTTTATCTATCGCAAAGATGTTTGAGATTTGTCGCAAAGATTTTTTGTTGGCACTAATGGGCTTCTATGAATATCAGAAATCTTAAGGTCTGAGTGAACCTATCAATCTATGCCCGGTCGGACTAAAATAGACCGATCAGTCATTCACAGCCAAATGCATGAGTGATGAGGGAGCAAATCTTTGCGATAAATCACAAACACTTTTGTGATAACACACAAACCTTTACGATAAATCTCAAAGATCTTTACGATAACTCTCAGACTACGTACTGGGCGATTATATTCTGCGATTTATCGCAAAGATGTTTGAGATTTGTCGCAAAGGCTTTTTGCCGATAATGGGCTTCTGTGAACATTATAAATCAGACATCTTAACAGGTCTGAGTGAACAACCTATCAATCTATAATTGCCCGGACATGCTAAAATAGACCGATCGGTCATTCACAGCCAATGGAACAAATCTTTGCGAAAACTCCCAAACCTTTGTAAATAGTGTGCGATAAGCAAAATACTCAAAATTGGGGAGACCATTATGGTAACTTTGGTTAATTAACTGTTGTTTGAAAAATACCGCTATACTAGTAGCGCTCACTAGTCCTCGCTACAAGGAGATGTTGAATGGGTTACCAGAATTATTATCACTCTCCAAAAAAAATTGCCATGGTGTTCAGTGTTTTGTTTATCGTACACTTCCAATGCGCTGTATCAGTAAATGAACAAGATACATGTAACACAAAGAGAGTTTAATGTATTTAATATATGATAAAGTTTGGTAAAGCCATAGCTAATAAATTATTCTCCATTCGCATCTATGCGTCAATAAGTCAACACTTGGCATTGCCTGATCACCAGAGCCATATAATGTAGAATTTCGCTAATATGGTTTCCAGTTACAGTGTATGGATGAGGTTATTTCCTAGCAAAGCGGAAATGGCCAAATCGCTCAGAATGATAACCACACATGTAGCCAGACATGTTTTCATAAGAACATGAAGCATCTGGACATTGGAATGGTCTACATGTTCATGTATGTATACCGTACAGCTAAGCTCTAATTGACCCCTCCCCCTTAACGACATTGGCCACCGATATTACGAGTAGTTGCGAATGATGGTCAGTGACCAACTTTGAATGTTAATTAAATCATAAACAAATTATTAATTGAAATATTGTTTTGTGTATAGTTAATACGGTGCATGGCGCTGATGAAAATGTGGACTGGGTGTTTACAAGGTGTCCATGTGATAAATTAGTGTGAAGTACAGTGGTCGCAAAATATTATTTATAAGACTAAGATTATCTGCGGTTGCCACATATCAACCACTTGACCATGGTTGAACGGCGGTATGGTATAACCGATGTCATTAATGCCCTACAACCTTGTTAAAGTGGGGGGGGGGGTGATCAATTAGAGCATACCGGTAGTACGTTACTAAAACCTTGCGATTGCGATTGATTCAGTTATAACGTGGAGCCCAGAATTGGATCCATATCTCCGAGATTATCCACCATTCCATAAATATATCAGTACAGTATCACAGCATCACAGGCGTTTCGATCAAAAGAATGGCAGACTCCGTAACTGGGCGACATATGTCATGGCGACATGGTTGTCAAATCACGTTTCGATGAAAATTGAAGAATATTATCTGTCGTCCTTTGCACAGGTACTTGTACATTATACCCATCAAACTTGTTGAACTGTGACGTCATGACTCTGACTAATTTCTACAGAATCGGATGTCTCGTAATCATAGTCACCAGTGGTTGACGCTTGTGGGTTAATTCAGGTTTATAATGTTGTGAAACTTAAGTATCTGCCTTTGGTAATTCACAATAATTTTGTGTTGTGCATGTAACACCACTGCACTAAATGACTTTTCAATTCGGTCTGGTTCGGTTCACCGAAAATTTGCTCTTTCAATAATGTAAACGCCCGTTATTTTTTCGGAGGTTATATATCATCTTGTCCCGTCCATGTACAACCATAATCCACAGAGTGCTGACAATATCCCAGGTTATTGAGAAGCAGTTAGGTCAAATTTCACACACAAAAAATATGTTGATGAATTTCAGAGAAGTTACTTCCCTAATCTTAAATCCACCCAGCGAGCGAACAACGTAACTAGAAATTGGCACAATACTAATGCGTGTAAGCCGACTCCGATAACAACATAAAATGTCTAAGCCTGAGGTTTGTTTGTCTCTTTGTCCATGTTTATATACTTCGAAAAAACTCAATCGTCTCAACTTGAAGTGATGAACGCCGCCATTTTATCGAGATCGGCTAGTACCAAAAGAATTATATCACGTGATGCCATCACGTGGGTATAACTTGGGTACCGAGATCGCGCTAGTACCAAATTAATTATCACGTGATGCCATCACGTGGCTAACATTTGGGTTCCGAGAGTGGATAATACCAACATGTGTGGTACTATCTCAATATTTAGAACCAAATTATTCTCGGTACCCGTTGGTCTGGTACTAACAGACATATTGGCACTACCGTAGTACCTATATGGCTTGTTATTTCTAAGTGTGTACACGTACATGTATGTACATGTAGGCCACTATTACAAATGTAACAAGAATAAAGGAAATATGTTTGGACAATAAATCGTCCGGATTTTTACGGACATGCGCAGTATGCGAGATAGAGAAGGGTGGTATGACATGAGATCAAACTGGAGCTGATCCGATGGTCGGGAAATGATCGCTTTACTATAGTGGTATTGGGGAAAGAAAAACGATAGCCTAATAAAAGTATCTATAGATAATACTAATAGATGCTTAGATTAGAAGAATGGAGTTCACAAATACATGTATGCACACATAGGTGTGCTTATCTCAGTTGTTGTGTTCATATTTCACATCACGAATTTTGATCGATTTCAATTGAACTCGCTCCGCATGGTGACTATTGTTAGAATTTTGCCTAAATTGCTGGCGATGGACCAAAGTTCTAACTGTATGGAACATTGCGTTATATTTCCGACATTGAATACACACGATTCTGTCACCTGATGTCGTGACCTTTCGTGTGATCTTTCACAACAACAATAGTCAACAAATACATGTGCCCAGTCCATGTGTTTTTCATATCTCAACATTCATCACACTATTGTCGTTATTTATTTTGTCATATGTTCTCAATAAAAGGTAAACTACCGCTAGCAATGAACTTACATGTAAATTGTAATTCAATATTCAATATTCTCGTTTGCATTACCAGTAATCGAAAGACACAGCAACAATTTGTTTTCAATTACGACAATAATGCTTTAGGCCCACAGATCCTATGTGCGACAATCGTGCTCCCAAAAATTAAAAATTACAGCGTCGTATTAGTTAATAATTGGTGACGTCACAAAATCATATATAGCCTATATACGACCCAAAGAGTCTTTGATTCGTTAATAAAGATATTAAAGATTTGACACACTTGGACATGGGTACACTGTTCAGCGATATAATTGTTGTAGTCGATACTAATGGTAGGTATCTGTTAAACTGTTCACCCCACAATAGACCTACATCACGTCTTCGCGAAGGGGGTCCCAGAAAACAGACACACATTACAAGTGCTAAATGTTATTAACAAGATTCAATGGATCGAAAGTTGGTGCAACGCGCTAGATTTCCCGGGAATCAGAAAGTAGGAAATTTCTACCAATTATGCCGGCAGATAACTGTTTGCAAACAATGACGAACATTTAAGAACGTAATAGACCGATTGTTCAATGTTTCTGTTCATTCCAATTTATGTTTTGTCCTGCATAGTGGCGGTTGACATTTAATTTTATTCATATAATCTGAATTGGATATCTGAAGTTCTAAACATATGGTAATCAATTGAGTTCCACATCTAGCGATCACGCACCGTGTAGACGATTTATATAGTGTCGATACAGATTACAAATATATGCGGCGATTAATCACCGTCACGGATTGCGATCGCGCATACTTTGCATAATGCATGTCTATTCTGAACAGCATACATTCAAAATTACCTACGTTTGCAACTTAGTGTTTAAATTGTTGTGATCTTAGGTCATTTGCCATGTGTTATCTAACGCAAAAAAAACAAGATTACACCAAAGTAACACCGATTCGAAAATATTCGATGTCGAGCTCGAATCAGGTCCCCGATATTGACATCGAATCGAATCGAATCTTGATTATTCGCAGGTCCCTATGTTGACACATATCAATGGTTTTTGAATGAATATCAGCAAATTAAGATCACCATGTAGAACTTTGACACTGTGCTCAGAACGACATACCACATGGTCATGATGAGTGCATCGAATTTTCGCACTGCAATTTTTTTTTTCTTTTTCAAAATTTTGCTTGTCATCACGAAGTATTTATAGATGCTTAGAAGAATTGAGTTCACAAATATGCACACATAGCTTACCTGCTTATCTCAATTGTTGTGTTCATATTATTCTCATATTCCTATCACAATCACATAAATTCTTCGACATCGTGTTCGCGAAAATGGACTATTTTATTTGTGATTGCGCACTAATTTATAGCACAAACTCATATCTCTTCGCTCATTCAGCCGTTGTTGATAGAAATACATAACATTTTCAATACTTATAATTATATAAATAGTGTGTTTCGTACAATCACATAATAGTGTGGGTTTAAATGGTTAATACGTTTGGAACTATATGTTGTTATCTTTCCAATTTTATTTATCGATTTTAGATTGTATCGATGAACTTTCAGAAGCACTCAATCGAATCTAAAAGTATTGTTTAGGTTTTAACTTTGTGAATATTGCATCAATCTTTCAGGCGAAAATACAGATAGAATATTGAAGATATTCTCTACATGTGCATTCATGCGGTGGATTTGATTTTCTGGGCAAATATTTTTTAATATTTTTTTTTAATTTGTAAACAAAACTTGTTCATGCAATTTAATTCACGCTTTGTTTAAACTCTAGCGCTTTAGTTTGATTTGTTTCCAATTATAATCCAATAGAGTGAATAAACCTGTTAGAAATGCATTATAAACTATCTACTTGCCCTTATAAATAAAAAAAACACATCAATGATTGCATGACGTCTATATAAATAGGAGAATGTTGCACATCGACTTATTTGTGTTGGCCTCTTGGCAGCCGATTACGACAATAATGCTTTAGGCCCACCGATCCTATGTGCAGCATTCGCGCTCCCCAAAATTCAAAATTACAGGTGACACTCCACAGTTTCTGGGCCCTATCTCTAAAAATTGCGCCTGAGGCTATTTCAGTTGTTACTATTCTGATCATTGTTAAAAATATTCCCAACAATATATATATGCTTAGAATGGCCACATTAAAGACTTTCAAATTGTGTATAAAAATTGATATATTATTGTTAGAGTGAAGAGTTATTCCCCTTGGTTTTCGTTACACAAACACTGTTTTTCATGCAAAAATGACCAACATCGGGCTAATTCGCCCCAAAATTACCGGAAAACTAGATATATCCCAGTAAACACACCTATATATCTTGATAAAACACTATCTCTACGATCAAATAACAAAAATTACCAAATTTCTTACCACGGTAATTTTTTTTAATTTATTCTGAATGCAGACGACACTTTTTTAATGAAAAAAACACAGTCTTATATTCATGGGTACTGTTTCGCGCAAAGCACAGTTGAACTGTATATGTGAAGCCACGCCCCCTTTTTCCTATTTTTATAAAACAGTCACTCAAAAATTACCCCAACTCCATAACTCATCTGTCAGTAATATATATATCACAGGCATGGTTTTCAATAGTACTGAGTCTATTATATTAAAAATTTACCCCTACTGATCATTCGAAACTGTGTAGTGTCACCACAGCGTCGTATTAGTTAATAATTGGTGAAGTCACAAAATCAGATATAGCCTATATACGACCCAAAGAGTCTTTGGTTCGTTATGACATGGAATGGTCTATTATTCAGTTGGAGGGATATTCAGTATAAATGAAAAGACAACGACCAGCCGAAAGGATAATACATGTCCAAAAGAAATCATATTTATTAGCGGGAAATAAAACTTTTGTGGTTATTTTTGGCATTTGTCGCCACTTAATTATCTATAATAGCCTGTATTTGATCATCAGAAAGCATGATTTGCAACAGTAAACACGGAAGTGAAAACAAAAACTCAATGCGGAAGTGAAACATCTGCTAAATCCACCAGTGTTGAGCGCATCACAATTTCACCAATTCATTTCGCAATAGAGTTAATAGAGTTAATTCGTGACGTCACGGAGTCCCGATAAAAAATTTATATTGTACACTCGGGAGTCCAATATGACTTTCGGGAGTCCAATATGACTTTTTCCCGGATTATCACGTGGTGTCTTTTGCCAAATCAGAAATACTGTTACATGTAGTTCAGGGATGGATAATAATATAAAGTTATTATACAATGCTGTGTACAGTATGTGTTTTTCTTGTACGAGTCCGGGTTGTGGTGAAAAGTCATATTGGACGAGACACGCAGTCCAATAAGACGTTTTCGCCACAGCCTGGATGAGTACAAGAATGGCACATACTGTACACAACAATGTATAATGACATTTTTATTATCCACTGTAACTATGTTTATCCCAATTTTGGGAATAACACTTTTGTGGTTATTTTTGGTATTTGTCGGCACTTAATTCTCTATAAAAGCCTGTATTTGATGATCAGAAAGCATTATTTGGAACAGTAAACACGAAAGTGAAAAAATACTCAATGCGGAAGAGAAACGTCTGCTAAATCCACCAGTGTTGCGTGCGCATCACAATTTCACCGATTCCTTTCGCCATAGAGTTAATTCGTTAACAAAAATCACATTGCACAATTGGGAGTGAAATATGACATTCGGGAGTCCAATATGACTTTTTCCAGGATTATCATTATTTCCCAATCAGAAATTAGGTAAGGAATGGATAATAATATACACTATATACATTATTACTGCCGTGCTTGTGTATCGGATGCGCAATAGTGGGGATGTTTGTCATTTGTGTTATTGCGTGTTTGGCAGGCATGGCTTGGAACATTTTTATCAAAGATAGAGACATAAACAAAGAAACAAGAAACTAACAGAAACAAGTAAATAGTATGCATAATAAATAGCATTAATGTGAGCTGGCGGTGAACTATTCTTCTATATGTACGGAGAAAGAATGTTTATTTGGGGAACCACCTCATGGGAATCATGTACAGTATATCATGCAGTCAATATACAGTAAAACTGTTTACTCTGGGGATGGCGGCAACTCATATAGACATAATGTGCACAGTCCCCATTGGGGTGGGTCCCCAAAATAAACTGTACAAGGCTTCGGAAGTTTTTCTCATGCCATTTCCGCGCTTCTGTTTGTCGTGATACTTAGGAAGGGTATGAACTCTATGGGTAATGCACTAGATACTAATGTCATCTGCAAAGTAGGGTTGTTACCCCTGGTACTTTATTTCGCGAGGCAGCGCAAAGAAAGATATAACATTTTCGAATTGAGTAGATAAGTGTGATTAATGGTGCAAGGTTTTGCGCATTGTACATATTTTTGTTTCAAGACAACTCTGATTTAAGTCCATATTACAGTTTCGCTCCGAAAAGCGGCGGTTCCCCGCTTAGGGGATTCGTCACCTAGACATGTAACTGAGGATGATATCGATGAAATTCTGAGTTTAACACATTATATACCTTTTTACACTACATATGCATACAATTCTCTTTACTCTACTCCTACAACATACATGTATACTATTAAATCTAAATTAAACCCTTTGGCTATAAAATTCTCTCGGCCCTTTGCTGGCGATCCAAATTACTTTCTAAATTTGTAATAGCCCTACATCAGGTTACGATCTTGTACTCCCATTTGTTAACTATGATGACAGTGTTTTTGCCGTGATTTTAACTATAATTATAATTTAGACCTCTTGCAAAACACCCCATTATGGTTTTCACTTGGCATACACGGCCTATATGTGATTTGCACTTTAAAAACAATTTATCCGCCGCCATGCTACCAATTTTTCTTCTATAATTTTAGTTGTCACTACTGTAGAGCTATTGTATCTTACTCCACTATATGTATGCCTTTCAGTGGTTTAGAACCTACCCTCGGTCTAGTGACATTCCTTGCAACCCTTGAATAACTTCACAACATATTTCAGGTGACATTGCTGCGCGACAAGAGGTGTATCTCTTCGTGGGTTTTGTTATAAACAGCGTTTGGTCGTGATGCCATAATTAGATCATATGCCATTTCCGCGCTGTTGTATGTGATGATGCCACCCCCTGGGAACCGGCCGTGCAAGAAACAATTACACCTGTGTGGATCCATGTTTACCAATGATGATTGTCTTTACAATTGTAAACAAAAACAACCCAACCTCAGAACAAAATGGCGTGCATCTCGCTCGACAACAAATGTGTGATTTTGTTCCGTCTGATGTGGCAGCAGGAGGTTTAATACATGACATATATTGTTTCCATTGATATTCGTTTAGTAACCACTCTATAAATTAATGTTTAAGTGAATTTTTGCCTCTGTTTTACACATTAATGACAAGTTTAGCTATACCGATTCGTCTAATATAATTATGTCAACATGACCGTGGATAGGAGACCACCATACTGGTATTGTGTTGTTGTTTTATTATATATCGAAGCATTAACGAAGTTATCGTCGAATTGTTGTTGTTGATATGGTAACGTTTATCTTGTTCGAAGATGCAGTCTACATCCGTTTGAAGGGTACAAGCGGTAACGTTTACATTGGACATCTCTTATGGACTCATATAATGACCCATGTGATATCGCCCTTAAATTACCCCACTCTCTGTCTCTCTATTGTGAGTGTATGATATTAAACATGTATCTCTTCAAGTGCTACTATATTGTGTCTTATAAATGAGGAACAAAATAACAAGTTTTAATCACACAAACACAACTAAATAATAGCGATGTCTGTTAGGACATGTTTTTCACATAAAACTAAAAGCTCTCCAGCACGCCATTTTAGAACACCAAAATGCAAAAGATTTAGAACACTTCAAGACGCGTCTTAGTGTTCTACATTAGAGGATAATGTGCTCAAATTAGAACGTTACCTGATCCGTTACTATAATGGGGGATGTTCTAATCAGAATGTTAAGTGTTCTATATCTATAATTGTGGGTGTTCCAATAAGAACGGTATAATGTCCACAACAGACCACGATGTGTCCACCTTTGAACACCAGATGTTGTTCCAGATGTTGTCCCAGATGTTGTTCCAGATGATGTTCCAAATTGATCACTGCGGACGCGTTCTGGCGCAACAGATTTGGAACACTATTGATGTGTTCTAATTTTGCCAATATATCGCTAAACATTCTGAAATGAATGTTTCAGTGTTCTGCAAGTGTTTTGATTACATGGGTTCGATAATTAAAGTTTGTCCTTTGCAATTGAGCGGGACCCTTTCTCTCGCTTTAGCATTAGCGGCAAAGATTGTCTGCTTCATGTCAAGCTGTGGTCAGTTAGGAAGGAATAAAAGGAAAAAAATAGGACAGGTTGTTGATTATTCATTACACTAGTTTTATTGACATGTTCTGTGCAAATTCTTACCAAAATCTGCCGATAAGTACACATGCCATTTACTTATCCTAGTATTTCAGACATGTATGGAAAACTACTCTCTGAGATTGACGAGTCACCATCCGAGATTGTCATGTCATTACCACCCATGCTTCTGATTATAGTATGGCCCTGTAAGTATTGGTAACTTGTTAACTTAATATTAAGTATGATCAGTCTTTTACATTTAAATGGTACTGCATGGTGGTGAATACAGTGGATAAACAGTAAAGTGTAATCATATACATTGGATGACTTTGATATCAATTAAATTGTGTACCGAAAATAGACTACTGACTTGTTTGGAATAGTTTGGCGATCGCGTGTTCCAATGCCCGACAAAGATCATAGTTCTCTTCTGTCGCATTTTGAATTGTGAAAATAACAAAATCCCGATCAACCCTGTCAATTGATACCTTTTATTCAGCTATTAAAAGGCATGTTGCAATGTGAATAAGAAAAAAAATATAATTTGTTAATGATCAAATATGATTTTTAATTCAATCAAACTTCATAAACTTAATTTCAATTTAAGATTCAATAATCTAACAACAACAAACATAAATGGAATGCATGGATGACTAAATTTAGAGAGTTTGACAGGGTACAATGTCAAATATATACCGCAATGTTCAGTTACGCAAATCTCTGGGCACGTATCATAGTATCGAGCAGTTGCTCTAACAAGGCAGTGACTTTGCCTATTTTCGAGGCATTTTTTTTACTTTTTTCCAGAATGTTTTTTCACAGGAAATTTTGACTCGCCCTACTTAAGACGTTGCCATGGTCATTTGCCACATTTTCCAGAATTTTTTGAATAAGGAATATGGAATAACTAACGAAATTCACGCTGCTAGTTCCAGGCAACTTTTGGGCCAGCTTTCTGCTGAATGTTGAAAGTTTCTTATTCCCGGTTATCACTGAATTCTCCTTGCACAAATGAGCCGAATGTTGGCACGGGGAGGCCTTTAACTTTAGAAACTCTTGCATCATGGTCTGCTGAAAAATGTGAAATTTCTGTCAACATTCAAGTTTGATCATTTGACATATTACCACAATAGTTACAATAAGTACATTATAGATTATAGACTACCTGTACATGTATATAAACCACATTTTTTATTTTACTGTGCAAACTCATGAACATTCACATTTTTCTGGTTTTTTTTTACAGAGAGTTGCGTCATACATATAACTATTGTGGTATTATGCTGGCGGAATATTCCTACAATCATAAAGTAAAAATGATGTGGTTCCGTCATGTGTCCCATGATTTCTTATTATTAACGTACAACCCAAACGTGTATTTTATCTATTGAATTTGTTATCGGTTACAGGGACACAAAAACAAAGATAACTTTTAAGGTCTACTCGTTGTTTTGGAGAATGACAAACATGATTATGACATTCATTAAGAATAATATAAGTGTCACTAAGGCATCGAGGCTCAGAACAAACATATATAATCACCCCATTTGGATGTTCAATTCAGGCTAATATTAAGCAGATTTAGTTCATTCCGTAATGATCTTCTTTGGTAAACAGCTTGCAGTAATTTGCTGTCTATTAGAAGCCGGGTCACTCTCACTTTAAAAAAAACTCACTAAAAAGCCATATCAATCAATGAGTTCTAACAGATGCTGCTTTTATCTCTGCTACAATGTTATATGTAGCAGTCAAGGTAATCACTGCTGTGAAAGTTATATTGTGAATAATTGTACATTGTTCTGATGGCTGGTAAATGTAGCCTACCCATTAAGCATGTTACATACCTAAATGTTCGGGAAAAGACTACTGTGTTAAAGACATACTTGAAAAAAATCTTTAACCGATGTAGAAAATTACTTCAAATTCTAGATTAATTTAATCTGTTGTTTTTAGTAAAATTGCAGGGTTTTGTACGTTATATTCACTCGTTCTCACACACACATAGAAGGACAATTCAGACTCGGCAAATTTGATTCGAATGTTGTACGAGAGGCCGATCACGATCGGCAGATGTTTAATCCATACCTTGGCGATAGCGATTAGCTATAACTGATAATTTGTCAAAGACATGATCACAGGAATCCATATATCAGTACCCAACTTCAAATCAAAAGCTCAAATAATCTGTCTTAAGATGAGTTAAAGTATTTGGGGTGGGGAGGAGTAGTTTAAAATTTCATAACTATGTCCCAATTCACACAAGGAACCCTCACTGTGAGAGGATATGTTTAGGAGTTTAAGTTAACTCATTGGAAGCAAAAGTGATAAACCCTTATCTCTGCCACTTTTGACCTGCAAGATATTCAAAATTCATTCTCTTCTAAAGAAAAATTAGAATTGTTTGACAAGCCAGACTGCTTTGAACAACATACATGCATGGGATTCTATTTCATATTTAAAATGTACTTTACCCCCCCCCCATTCTCCCCAGTTGTTATTTGTTTATCAAACCTGTCAGACATATACTATCAGATCTGACCAGTGTAATAATGAATGCTTATATTGTTAGGTACATGACAGATTAAGTGTTTCATAACAGGGGTGTACGGTTTAAAAAAATATATATGTAGTTTATACACTACACAAGTGTTATCTATATACTGTTATACATACATAATATGATGAGGATGCTGGCCCCTACGACCCCTAAATCAAAACAGATTACCATAGTTCATATTAAAGAAAGTAAGTAGCCATCAATCAAATGGTTTCACTCGTAACAATGTTTTACAAGTAGCTTGGACACTACAATAAATAGCCTTCAATGTTAGTCTTTTACGTTATCTGTGGCCCCTAAAATTCAATCAACCATGACAATATGAACAGATGGGAAAATAAGGATCCTGGAAATATTAACATTTTTCATCTTGATTTTCAAAACAAGGCATCACTTACAATAATCATGCAGATTTATATGTCGTTGCCTATTGCATATATACATCAAATCGGCTCTCAGCCATTATTTTAATTTCACATAGAATCATGTGCCTGAAGGTTTAATATATTTTCAAAAGTCAATTAATCAGTCAATACCAAAATCAATAGAAGTGATTAGTGTGCAAAGATAACCATAGACAAGAGATACGAGGAAGAGTCTTTGTACATTATATGTCTATGGGATAGGCGAAACAAGAGTTTCATGCTGCCATTAATCAAATTTGACAGATGCCAGCAGAGTTGTTTATCTTTGACATCATCTAACCAAAGGTCAGAGCTCTGTAAAATATGTCATCACTCAATTAATAACAAGATTTCACTTGGAATGCAACATCTATAAAATGTACTCTCATATACTCTGGATATAGGATGTTCATAACGATAATTTATTGATATGATTATATTACATGCAACTATTGCAATAAAATGTTCATATTTTCAAAACAGGACATCACACATAATTAATGGTACGAAACTGAAACAAATGAAATTGTAAATGACATTTTTTTTAATCAAATCTTTTTGTTATTATTACAAAAGTTAAAAAAAAAATTGTTAAATAAATTGTTTTTTGTTAAATTGAGCAAGGAGTTCAATCTAAACAAATAAAATTTAATCTGGTTTTCAAATTTGTTTTTCTCGAAAAGGGGTCATAACTCCTTTAAAATAAATTCGAATATATTCGAACTCAATCTATATTTTGGGCTGAGAAACTCACATACCAAATTTGATTCCAATGAGATAAAAACTGTTGTTCCTCGTGGTGCACCGTTCCGGGTTGTTCCTCCTGGTGCGCCGTTCCGGATTGTTATTCGGGTGAATTCTGGACCGAGCAGTTCGTTCGGGTTGAGATGGATTCTGTTTATATGTGACCCGCCATATCAAATCCAGTGGTAAGTCGGGATTTTTTACCCTGTGCCAATGCATTCTCTTATATATGCGAGTCGACCATAGGTCGCCTCGCATATATAAGAGAATGCATTGGCCTAACAATTTTTTTACAATTTTAATAATTGTTTCTTGTATTCTTTAACAATTTTATAATTTCACCCATACAGAGCCCCAGACAAACATGAGCAGACGACACTCTTCTATATGTTTCTATATATGTGTGGGGCTCCCTGCAGGGTAATGTATGTTTTTTATTTTATGTCCTAAAAATTGTAAGAAACATTTATTTAAAAAAAATGATAAAAAATTGTTAAAGAATACAAGAAAAAATTATTGAAATTGTAAAAAAAAAGTTAGGCCAATGCATTCTCTTATATATGCGAGGCGACCTATTGTCGACTCGCATATTTAAGAGAATGCATTGGCACAGGGTAAAAAAAATCCCGACTTACGACTGCATTTGATATGGCGGGTCACATATAAGAGAATGCATTGGCACAGGGTAAAACAATCCCGACTTACGACTGGATTTGATATGGCGGGTCACATATGTGGTCCTGTTTGGAAAGGTTTAACCATCGAGGGCTGGGACAAACGTGTCTTTTGTATATCGCAGCACAATTGAGTACGGACATAAATCTATAGATATGTAAATACATGTATAACCAGGTCTGACAATTCCCAATTATAGCTATAATAGTCACGTGTATAGCGTTGTAGCTACATATGGCTATTGGTGATGGAGGAATCTGGCTGAAGAGAGATAACTCAATCCAACAAACACTCGTTGAAATATATAATAACCTGATTTCATTGTTCGTAGTAAGTTAATATAGTTTGCCATTTTCATGTATAATTAACAAAATAGTCCAACATGGTTACTTTTTCCTGTCAAGTGTACCTAAATACAAGACTAGTAGATCATATATGGATTGATGCGAGTCCCATATCACATAGCATAATAGATTTCTAAACAGATACACGTGCTTAGATATTCCACAAGCTGGTGCAACTAAAAATGACACCGCGTTAGTAGTTTCTTAACCCTTTACCCAACAAACCGGCCAAAAACGGCCACATAAAGCTGCAACAGCCTAAATTATCTTGGGTCTGTCTCAATAAAACCAAACAAATATGGATATCATTAGAACCGGCTCATTGACCACATTGTGATGGTTACAGTTATACCCTGTGCCAATGCATTCTCTTGTATATGCGAGTCGACCATATATAAGAGAATGCATTGGCCTAACAAAAATCTTTTTTTAACACTTTTTACCATTTTTTCTTCGCTTACGCCAATTGGTAAAACATTGTTTTACGATAGTCAAATGGAGCTACAAAAAGTCGCTATAATTGTGAATTGCCAGACCTGATATCGGAGATCTTATTCTATTATTTTGAGGGGCTCGTAGTATCTACGAAATAGGTCAAGTATATATCGAGATGGAAGAATAACTGTCGCCACCCGAGAGCAAATAACAACAGGTGATCGTGCAACGTTATTGTGGGACTCGATGGTAAATATACACTGCCTACAACATACCAATTATAAGTGAATGGAATGATATGACGCTGGACATAACTATGTCACGTGCACGAACATGCGATTCGACCAAGCCTGCAAATAGCGTGCATGTCATTTGTAGAACGAGGTCCCCAGAGGGTGAATTTAGTGATGCTATCCCACACAGCGGGCTAGCATCACCAAATTCACCATCTGGAGACCTCATTCTGCTTAGGCCTCATCTTCTTGAAAGTATTTACAGTATCAAATTAACATTGTTTTTAGTTTTCCCTTCTGGGAAGTTTCTATATCCCCTAATTTGCAGCAGATAAAATGCATAATCGAGGTGCCCAATGTGTGAACATCATCAATTTCAACTGGGGAACTTCAATCTAATCCTATGTCTACCATAGCAGTTGGTGGCCTTATTAAGCATTGTGAATTTAGTTATGCTAGCCCGCTGTGTGGGATAGCGTTACTAAATTCATCATCTGGGAACCCCATTATGCAAATGACAGACACGCTATTTTCAGGCTCGGATTCGAATGTATCGAACACGACGAAGCTGTATTTACTTTGCTTCCCGGAGACGTGATAATTATGTGGAATTCATATTAAGATCTAGCTGCTATTGACATGATCGTTATTCATATTAAGTCCCAGCTGCTATTGGTATGATCGTTATTTATTTCCAGCCTTTGTCATATTTAGTCGACAATTCGAAAAAGGTAAGAACTTTAATTATATTTTCATTAACTTTTTACGTCAAAATATAAATTATATCCCCATTCAGGGAAGACCTAACGTGTTATCCTACTCTCGTGATATTACCCTACCCTCAGCACTGCGCCATGACGTTAAGTGTTGCATCGTTCGGTATCATTGAACGTTATATTAATATAAATGGCAGGTGATGTTGTACCTTTAAGAACGTATTATTATTGTTCTAACCGTGTGTGTTTCATTGTGGTCTGGGTCGTAACAAGCTGGCATAGAACATATAATAAACACAACTGTCAACTGTTCTGAGTAGCCTCTCCTCTTGTGAGATGCGAGGATTATTTTTACGAGGCGTTAGCGTTAGTTCACTCGAGAAAAACCGTACGTTAATCAGAACAGTTTACTATTGTCTATATCTTGCCCTTCTGCAATGCGATCGCCAAACAATTAATAGCATTTGAATCCGAACGGGAACGACGTGGAAGCTATTTCCGTATGTTATTGGGTTTGACCGCAATAAAAATTCAGCGAACTCCACATTAACCCGTGCACCGGTAAGTCGTGTCCACCCGTGTTCGTACAATTATGACAGCATCTCCATATAATAACATTCAAGTGTTGGAAACAACGGTTTACTTTAAAGTGATATGAATTACTACTTCCCCTAAAACGCGTTCCATCCTTTATCCCAAGAACAACAACACCCATATAGGATAGCGCGTTGCATCGTCACGCGGACCATATTTATTCTCACCAACTACACATAATCATTCCAATATACATGCACAAAAACATTCCATCACAACCATATAAACAAACAAGGACATCCATCACAATTACATCGGCCATTTGCATCTGCGCAGATGGCCCAACATCACTGAATGTTCTATATCACACCCGAGATAGAAAATGATATCATTGTGTACACGCTAATCTGCATCTGCGCAGATGGCGGAACATCACTGAATCTTCTAAACCTCGCACTTTGAATGACAGTGCGGCCTGATAATCTATCACGCACACTACCCGGGCCGTGCATCACGTTGCAGTGCCCCACCGCGAACTGACATGAAATCGCATCGCATTCGCAATGCAGTTACAACGCGTCACTATAATGACAGTGTGTAATTAGTCACCAATATTATACGCAATTTTCCTATTCCATCGGAAATATGTACGGATATTTATGGCATCAAATCCACTTTTACTGTAGTATTTCACAAAACAGTCCACCAAAAAAACCGCTTTTCATCGGTTCTAACATATAATCATTCACAAATCTCAATGCTCAAATATCCACATATTCCACATGCCAGTAGTCCACTAGAAATACATAAAATGGAACAAATAGCGATCTATTAACCATTGAGAGATGACTGCATCGAATTATGCATGGAACCAAAATATCCGTTTGCGTCTGCGCAAACTCCAGAACATCACTGAACGTTCGGAAACCGTACACTGCATGAGCAGTATATATCGTCGGTCTGCATTACCTATAATTCTAATTGAATTAATATGCATATAATTCGCCAAAATTGGAAACAATACAACACACAACATATATATACACATATATACGTATACATACATATATATATACACATATGTATCGATAAGCATCGAACAAGCCTTTGTTTATAAAACACCAATCGCCCATCGGCCACTGAGCACACGGTCAGAAAACCAAACATCAGTGGTTCCAACACGACACTGTACTGACAGTGAGAATATAGTTTTGTCCAGTTTACACGATTGTGTTTATGGACCCAAAACAACGTTTACTGTAGTATTCTACAAAATAGTCCACCAAAAATCGCATTGCATCGGTTCGAACTTTTAATTATTCACAATTCTCAATGCTCAAATATCCAAATATTCCATATTTCAGTCCAATGGAAATACATACAATAGAATAAATAGCCATATAGTATGCATTGAGATATGACTGCATCTAATTATGGAGCCAAGCACCCGTTTGCATCGGCGCAAACTCCAGAACATCACTGAACGTTCAGACAAGCGAACACTACATGGGCAGTATAATGTCAGTCTGCATTACTTATAATTATATTTGAATTACCGGTAATATGCATATAAATTCTCCATTAATTGAAACAAATATAATATACAGCCAATACATATATCTATCGCCGATATGTATCAATAAGCATCCATACACTGATATCCCAAAAAACCCAACTTGATTTGTTCGAACACGACACTGTACTGACAGTGAGCATAATATATACCCGTTTACACCATTGTGAATAACCACGGTTACTCGGTTTCATCTGGAAAAATTTACGAATCTCAAATTTCCATATATGCACAAGTAAATCCAATGGTAATTCGTATTCCAATTACACACCATGCAGATACCAAGATACACCGTAGCTGCAGTGGATACTCTGCACTTCAACATACAACTGATGCTATTATGATAATATATGTTGCATACATTATCTACTTTAGAAAGACTGGTCGAGTCTTAACACACTACAACATATTACTCTACATGTAATACTGATTTATGAAACATAATATTTCCAATATATAGATACAATCATATTATACAATCATACTGTACTGACAGTGAGCATAATACATACCCGTTTACACCATTGTGAATAACCACGGTTACTCGGTTTCATCTGGAAAAATTTACGAATCTCAAATTTCCATATATGCACAAGTAAATCCAATGGTAATTCGTATTCCAATTACACACCATGCAGATACCAAGATACACCGTAGATGCAGTGGATACTCTGCACTTCAACATACAACTGATGCTATTATGATAATATATGTTGCATACATTATCTACTTTAGAAAGACTGGTCGAGTCTTAACACACTACAATATATTACTCTACATGTAATACTGATTTATGAAACATAATATTTCCAATATATAGATACAATCATATTATACAATCATACAGTACTGACAGTGAGCATAATACATACCCGTTTACACCATTGTGAATAACCACGGTTACTCGGTTTCATCTAGAAAAATGTACGAATCTCAAATTTCCATATATGCACAAGTAATTCCAATGGTAATTCGTATTCCAATTACACACCATGCAGATAACAAGATACACCGTAGATGCGGTGGATACTCTGCACTTCAACATACAACTGATATTATATGAAAATATATGTTGCATACGGCCAGTCGGATCTACTTTAGAAAGACTATTCGAGTCTTAACACACTACAATATATTACTCTACATGTAATACTGAGTTATGAAACATAATATTTATAATATATATATACAATCATATTATACAATCATCATGGATTTCACAATAAAAAACAACATGAACCATAATGTGACTACGGTACGTGGCCGGCCAGGAAAAACCATAGATAAAAACCCGTAGGATAAAACACCTATTGAAACATGTGACACCAAACCAATGCCAAGTAACAACTTATACCGTCCGATCTCTACCAGATCTGTCGATCGGTACCGTAGCTCAGTGTAGGCTTATCACTGGCAACATTATTTCATGCACACAAACCACTCCCAACATTCTCTCTATATCGGTGTCAACAATTGAGCTAATACATGACATGTATTTCAACATGTCCCATAAAAAGACATGTATCGATTTAATTCATGAAAGAGCTATCAGATTCATTGCAATGCGGATATATACAGGTATATATATACGTATTAACGCCTCGTAGACCGTAAAAATTTAGGCGGTCCACACCCTAAGACGGAATCAACGCAGATGACAATACACCTCTCGCCAACGAGAAGCGCCCCATTCGGCGGTTCGTCTTTTACCGCTAGGGGAAAGTACTTTAACTCTAATTCCCTCCGGTCAAACGATTTAAAGAATATTTCCCCTAAAACGCGTTCCATCCTTCACCCCAAGAACAACAACACCCATATAGGATAGCGCGTTGCATCGTCACGCGGACCACAGATTAACAAAGAAAGAATGATGAATAATTAGATATCCCCAATTTCTAATAAAACTAAAGCGGCACACTGAGTACCTTATCACATTCTTATCTTCGACAATGGTGCCATTGAATCTGTTATTGAAATTTTCAAGATTCACACATCTGTTTCGAATACACTGTTCAGTCGATTATTTACATATAATAAATATATCTTTTGGTCATAATTATGCATCTTCATAAATTTATAATGCGATATCATTGCAGTGAATCTTAAACAATTAGTCCACATAATGATAACATATTTCCGCAAAACTATATGATTACTAACTTATATGCTAATTCCAATTTTAACAAGAACCATCTGGAGTTCAGTTCTAAGATATACAGAACACACGCGTTCCGTTGATATATAGAATGATTTCATAGTCCCATCAGTCTGTTACATGTAAACATATGAATTCAGCGCCATGCATTTCCAAATGAACACTTGTTCGGAGACGAATCCTCACCGATTGATGACAACCAATTTGTGATGTCTACACCTCCGGTAAAACCAAGCTGTTCGCCATACGCCTGGATAGGAACATCGACAAAACCAGTACGCACAGTCACCCAGTGATATTTCAACCAAATTTTCAAAGCAATTTGTGTAATTTTGAATAACCATTCCCAATTAATTTTTTGTGAATCCGCAATTTTGAAAAGTTGACAACTCTATATATAATATATGGTATGTATATTTTAATGTTCACAATACAACCAATATTGTATGCATCCCTGCATCAGTGAGAATGCGGAGCAAACCAACTACAATATCATATCGTTATGCAGCCCAATAAGACGTCATGTCTAAACCGGATACAACATTGTATCACAATTTTCACGTGATTTACACAATTTCAAACATTCGGAACCATAATAAGAATTCGAATTATTTCGTGAACAAAACGATCTTACCACCCTCAACGCTGCAGCTTACAATAATATAACTGCGTGCTGTTACACATGTATAGTAAGTGTAAAACCACAATTTAGCTCCCAATTTCGGAATTTATATACATTTGTTTCATTGACCGAGCCATGGGCCTATGTGTATATGTATTCTAATATATATACATCAGTTCCCAAACCCTTTGGGGCACATTGTCAATTAACACAGAAGAATTCGCCACCATAATTTCTCAACCGGACGATTCCCTTAGAAGACATCAATGTATGCCGCTATCTTGATCTGTATAACTTCCGAATGTGATGCACAAGAGCGCAAGGCGAACTGGTAATGTCTCACTCAATCAAGCTGGTAAACAACGATCACGCAGTCGTCACACTAATCAGCTTATCTCACAGTGACCAACGTCCGTGTCATATCACCAGCGTAACATGCCATTGTCCGTTCGATTTTGTTAGTGAGTTAATGCATGAATCTGTAAAGCGATAATGTCTTGTTGGCTTCAATATATTGTAACTCCGGCAATGGTGCACATTCAATATGGCTGCTCAACAATATTTAGGCGGTCCACACCCTAAGACGGAATCAACGCAGATGACAATACACCTCTCGCCAACGAGAAGCGCCGCATTCGGCGATTCGTCTTTCACCGCTAGGGGAAAGTACTTTAACTCTAATTCCCTCCTGTCAAACGATTTAAAGAATATTTAATATGGATTATCGAATTAGAATAGAGACTAATGAGTTATGTTAATCAATTTGATAGCCAAATGTGTAGCAAGCCACGTCATTCTTAAACAAATGTATAATCATACATAATTTGCAGTGATTCTCGTTTGCGGAACAATTTCAGTTTTTCTGAAAAAGTTGAACGAATTACCTTATAAATATTTAGAATTGTACGTATATCGGATACTATTGTACGTAAATCGGATACTATTGTACGTATATCGGATAATAATGTACGTATATCACATACTATTGTACGTATATCGGATACTATTGTACGTATATCGGATACTATTTTACATATATCGGATACTATTGTACGTATATCTTATACTATTGTACGTAAATCGGATACTATTGTACGTATATCATATATTATTGTATGTATATCGGATAATAATGTACGTATATCACATACTATTGTACGTATATCGGATACTATTTTACATATATCACATACTATTGTACGTATATCGGATAATATTGTACGTATATCGGATACTATTGTACGTATATCATGATACTATTGTACGAATATCGGATACTATTGTACGTATATCGGATACTATTGTACGTATATCGGATACTATTGTACGTATATCAGGATATTATTGTACGAATATCGGATACTATTGTACGTATATCAGGATACTATTGTACGAATATCGGATACTATTGTACGTATATCGGATACTATTGTACGAATATCGGATATTATTGTACGAATATCGGATACTATTGTACGAATATCGGATAATATTGTACGAATATCGGATACTATTGTACGTATATTGGATATTATTGTACGAATATCGGATACTATTGTACGTATATCGGATACTATTGTACGAATATCGGATATTATTGTACGAATATCGGATACTATTGTACGAATATCGGATACTATTGTACGAATATCGGATACTATTGTACGTATATCGGATACTATTGTACGTATATCGGATACTATTGTACGTATATCTTGTTTTATGAAATGGTTCGATTAGTTTGGTTGAATTTTTCAGTAATATTCGTGATTTAGCGGGCATAAAGTAATGTCCTAAATAATCGACTCCTTAACCACATCAGAATTATGGGTATTTTTTCAGGATTTACTCGGAAATATGGCTTGTTGCCATCCATCGGACAACTCTCAGCGAGAGCTTTCCGATGAATGGCAACAAGCCATATTTCCGACTAAGTCCTGAAAAATAATTATGTTTTGGTTAAGGAGTCGATTATTTAGGGCATTACTTTAGTGCCTCGGTTATCGTTTATGATTTGGGTTCACTAAAATAAGAAATGTTTCTTTAACAGATTTCCTTCCTGTGTCAGAATGTTCGGACTAATTGTGTTCATAACATGCATGCTTGCAATTTCTGCTGATCCGTCGACCAATCTGCAACAAGTTGATGGTATTTCTGGCGGAGGACATATAATTCTGAACGATAAACATGCTGGGAAAAACTACAGATCGGGATGTGAGTATACGGTTGTATTGCTCTCGTGCATAGTTCGCTGGTGTTCTGGCGCTTTGCAAGTTTGCATAATATATAAAACTAACTGGCAGATTCAAGTCATATTATGCACAAACCTGATATATACTATCTTATTATATATATGTTACAGTAAATCAGTGAAATTAGTAATTACGCGAAATCCCTAGGGATTACATGAAACCACTAAACATGGTCCGTGGTTACACGTAATTACTGAATGTGTCAGGGATTTCATGAAATCACTAAAAGTGGCTAGGGATTACGCGTAATCACTGAAATTGTGTAATATCGATCCTATAGTACTCTGCCAAAACCTGCTTCGATTGGAAGGGGGCTGTCAGTAACAATAACAACAGTAATTTTATATATGAGCTTTATACATTCATATTCATCGAACTGTGCATTCTAGTTTTGTCTGTATGAAACGGCTACCATTCAATATTTTATATGTGTACGAGATGACTTAAGATAAGCACTATGCTTACTGCCAGATCATGTTGTAACCATCAATATCTCCCATCATCATACCGTGAACTTTGTACATTATTTCGGTTAAAACAAAATATGTTTAAACTAAGTGGGCCTAATAAATGTTGTTCTATGAGAACATATTACCGTGACATACTTTGCGATGGACAGTATACATATAGCAGTATACAAGTCGTGTTTGGTTGATTTCGGAGGAGTTATTGAATGCGATGGTTTAAGTGTCAATTGGTGGTCGTCTTTAGCAGTCACAAGACTGGGGCTTCCTGAAATTTAACAAAACCATGTGCCAATGCATTCTCTTATATACGTGAGTTTCCCATAGGGAGCCTCACATAAATAAGATAATACATTGGACTAACATTATTTTGTGTTTACAAGCGCCGAAAGCGGTGGTCTGTTGCTTAAACACTCCATCACCGAGTACATACCCGACGACGATTCCAGTCATATTTTGTTATTATTACTACAGACCTACACTTATAGTCACATACATGTATATACATCTGCTTACTCGTGTACATAACTCAAAATTTCAAAATTAACCCTTTCGACGCCTCGCGACCTACGCATACGTTCTGAATTTTTAAATTGGTAAAACCCAACTATGTACCACGGTCCCATTTTTTACTGAAACTACCGGTATGGGACAATCATGAAACTTAAAGTTTTAACTTCATACGTATATGCATTTTCCTTATGGTGGTGCACGATTCTACGATACTGGTACGCATACGCTTGTCATATAGTTTACTTATATTTTCTAAATTTCAAAACACCAAGCATACTTCTGTTATGCTCCTGTTTTTCATTTATCTGACTACCAAATTGTCCAAGTGGCGCTTCGTAATGTGTGCCTAGATTGTATATACCTTTGTCCATGTTACCGAAGACAGGTTTACCCCTGTATTCTGCGGTGTTCCCAGCCCCCTGGATCACTCTATCTTTACAACAAACGTTATTTACATTGACCGTGTAAGCCAGTGCATAAACGTACAAGTATATATGCGAGGCTCCCTATATGGGAGTCTCGCATCTATAACATAATGCACGGGCACAGGATCTTTAATGCTGCATCGGTTCAGTTTCCGTCACGAAAGAGTTAAATTTGACACCCTAGTGTAGACTGTATTGTTTACATGGTAATTGATAATGCATGTAAAGACAGATTGGCGCAAGGCGATCCCATGTGTGATGAAGGAGTAGATCACTCGATCTTTTCGACCATCTCGGGCTCTTCTCACCCAACTACTCTCTCGCGCGGCCATTGTTCACCAGGCGATCCCATTGTGTCAATGGCTGTCCACCGTAATAGCGTCAACAAAATATACACAAATGCGAAATCTTTGTTTTAAGCCTCTTGTTTAGACTACCATTTAGACAGAGGTTCGTCAGTATCCTGGTAGCGTTTCTTCAGAAGGCAAGTCGCCTTAAACATGTATTATTATTTTGACTTTATATATTTGTGTGCATATAGTTCTCAACACATTCAATATATATATATATACTAGCAGGGTTACCGGGCGTTGCCCAGGTTAATGTATGCTGTGAATATTTGTTGGGAATAGAGAATGCTCTTGCTTAAAGTGTTATACGTTTTCTCATAAAGTGTATATTCAAATAGCATCACAAAACATGATTATTACAGTCATGGAATATAAGTAGTGGCTCACCTTGTCAATTGTCATTCTGTTTATCGCGATTAATCCGTTCCACCAATAATGAAGTATATATGTATTTACAACTGCGTATACATTAGACGTTATATGAACATCATAAACACATTAATTCGACAAAAGATGATAATTGGGTTTTACATATTGAGATGTATCAATCAATCTAGTGGGTTGGACTAAGATCTCGAGGACACCTGGCTATCATATCTCCATGAAGATACAGATGTTTCAAAGACATTTGCAGGTGCTCCTCTGTTCATGGTGCTATATATTGGCTAAATATTCTTAGTTTAAACGAAATGTTGCTGCGCATATATATCAGCTACATGTGCCAGGCATAGAGCGATATTTTGAGTTGTTTATGTCAGTCGATGAGTCTGTTCTAAAACCGTTGTCAGATGTCATTATTGGTAGGATCCTGAAAAGTCTTGTGCTACTAACTGCATGTTCTTGTATATCAGAAGAAACTATATTTAACTGCACACTGGGACCACTATTTTTGAACAGGCCTTCCATATCTCTTGACAAATTGTAACTTTTTGTGGAAACTGCATTGAATGGAACAGACTAAATTTTGTTATTATACATATGCAATCCTCTGACGGTTCGATGTCTCTCAGTTTGCACGAATATATGTATCTCTTCAATAGAATGATATATACGTTTAATGCTTCTTCTTGTTATCTCTTTTTGCTAGCTCATTGTGTGAATGCCTTGATTGCCATTCCCATATAAATTGGACTGTTAAGAAGATATACTTGTTCAAGTGACTTATGTGGGTCACCATATGTAGGGATTGTGAAATGTGAACGCCCAACTACTTAAAATGATATGGAGATGGCCTGGTGACTGTATATAACTTATAGGTGGATATCGGCGAATAGCAATCTCATCAATGATAGTGCATATCCGCTCGCCATCCGTGACGCAAACGACACCAAATGTGATTTAATTCATGGTATATCATTAGAGAAAAAACGTGTATGAATTTGGTGGAATTTGGTTTATTAAATCAATTGTTGATGCAACGCTGACTCGAACAACGCCATATTGCGAAGGTGATTATGTATTCGTTTGGTGGAAATCAGCGACAAAACTATTTCACCATATTTTTTAAATTTCCCCTCCCACCAACAGCATCATTTTAGAAAATTATAACCCGCACCATTATCTTCCGTGTAAAAAGTTACCCCTCTTAGAACGCCTTGGTGCCATCTCGATTGTACCGCGTGAAGTTATATATAGAACGCACACAGACAGACAAAAAGACAGACAGACAGCACGATTTTATTTCTTGCATCATTTGATGGTAATTGGTACTAAAAATATTTTGTATCAGTTTTGGTGACCCTCCCGTCCCTATTTCGGACTCAAGCTGCACACACTAAGACTCATTAGAGATTAGAGATGCATATATATGAAATTGATGAAAATTGACGAGTATACAAATTCGTATCAAATTTAAGGTCCCCATATCTCTCACCCATAGGGCTCCAATTTGGTGAATCTAAACCACACGATAAGATTCCTCGCATCACGGAGAAGAATGTGTATCAATCTGGTGGAAATCGGCACTAAACATATAGATATAATTTTTTGTGTCCCTCTCATCTCTATACACCACTGACTCGAATGGCCCCACTTGTAACATCCTTAACCCACACGATTACACTCCTGATATCATGGAGATGATTGTTTATAAGTTTGGTGATAATCGGCGACTAAACAATTTGTTTATCAAATTTGGTGCCAATCCCTCCCCTCTCCATCTCTCACCCAAACAGCACCACTATGGCGTCTTTAAATCACGATTAGATTCCTCGTATCATGGATAAGAACGTGTATCAATTTGGTGGAAATTGGCGCTAAAAAAATTGTGCATCAATTTTGGTGCCCCTGTCCCTTTCAATGCAACCCTGACTCGAATGAGGCCACATTTGACAGATAAAAGCCACACCATTAGACTCCTCATACCATGGGAATTATTTTGTATAACTGTGGTGGCAATTGGCGACTTATTATCAAATTTAGTGCCCAACCCCTCCCAATCTCTCATCCAAAAACAACAATTTGGCGTTGTTAAATCGCACATTTAGATTCCTTGTATCATGAAGAAGAATATATATCAATTTGATGGAAATCGGCGCTAAAATTAGTTTAATAAATTTTGGTGCCCCTCTCCCCTTCCGTTCATCCCTGACTTAAACGACGCCACTTTTGACATATTTAAAACACACCGTTGGATTCTTCATATCATGGGGATGATTATATGTACGTTTCGTGGCAATCGGCGACAGAAAAAAATATCTGCCCCCCCCCTTCCGGGCACCCCTGACGCGAACGGCGGGACTTTTTCCATATTTAAACCACGCCATTAGATTCCTCATATTATGGGGATGATTATATATAAGTTTGGTGGCAATCGGCGACAAAAAAAAATTCTGCCCCTCCCCTTTTTCTGCCCCTGACAACAACGGCGTCACTTAAAAAAATTCTAACCCAGACCATTATCTTTCTTGTAAAAAGCTACTCCTAGTAGACCCCTTTGGCATCATCTAGATGGTCCCCTGTGAATTTCTATAGAACACAGACAGACAGACAGACATACATTCGCAAATATAGATATAGATATATTGAATGGTTGAAAGTTCAAACGTACAGTTTTAGGTAAGATGTCAATAAACATAAACATATGGTTTGGCTGTATAAGGCCTTTCATGGCCTTTGGTCGATCTTCAGGTTAACGCCATTTTTATTATTACTAATTACCTACACTGTGACGTCATTTCCAGGAGGTAGGTATGTGACGCGAGTATAGTATCGAGCTTAGTTTCGGATTCAATTGGTTCCGGAACTTGTGTTCCATCTGCAACCGTTTGAATGAGGGATGTTGATGATAGAGTATAATAATCCTGATCCACTCCCACATTCATCCAGATGGCACTTGATGGAATCATCCGTAATTCCGGTTGTCTGATTTGCTGGCGGTGGATCCGTGTTCTTTCGACGTGGTGATTTCCTGTTTGCCCAACATACAATTCCTCATATCCCGAGCGCACTATAACATAAACTAAATGTCGGGTTTTGCAGTCCGTGCCGTTAGTTGGGCGGACAACATGTCCAGTCTTTAGTGTAAAGTGTGTCCCCGTGTACAGGTAGCGACATGTCCCGCATTTTGAGTCGAAACATTTGGTGATATCTTGTTCACGATTCTCACCACTTTAAAACTTGGCCCGAGTTAAAATCATTTTTATATTCCAAGGCTGTCGTTTGCTCTGTATTAAGTGATCATTTTTTACCAGTTCTTTTATCTCTGTACTTTTGTGAAGCACATGTATCAATAAGCTAGCCGTTTGTATAACATTTGGATGGCGAGGATTGTGTGTAACCACACGGGAATGAGATCTGGATTGCTTTCTTTGGTTTTGTCTGTGTGGAGTTCTATGAGAGGAATGTTATTGTCTTCAGATATACCATTCATCCGAATTCTACAACATCGAAAAACAGGTCAGCCCCACTCTAAGTCAAACAGAGATCATGTAGATCCAATGATTTTCAATTTGTCCAGTCGTAACGTAAACTTGATGATGACGAATCTAAACGTCTTGGACGCGGGATAAAATTCAACCCAGTTCGAAATAAAATTAGTGAAAAATTACAGTCGTCATTTACACCAGAACGAGATAGGAATCACGCGCTGGGCGAATAAATAACCGGACGACCAAGCCACTAAATGACCCCCCCCCCCGATGCAGTCCGTAACAACATACCAAAGTCACAAAGCAAAACCTTGGATAGACTGACAATGGACAATTAAATTATTATAATGAAAGGCGACACAATTCGAAAATTAGTCAAAAACATTCACGATGTCTGACAGAAAAGGAAGTTGACTATATCACAGTATTTGAACCTCGGTGTAGCATTTTATGGATTGCCAAACATCAATAAATCCAGACTTATAGAGCAATCGATTCAACATCAAAATAGCGATATTGTAGAGTTATGAAAACCAGGGGACCTAAAACTAAGAAAAATCGCCTCAGCCACCAGCGTTCATATTTAATAACATCAACATCGCCTCAGCCACCAGCATTCTATGTTAATAACATCATTTATTCTTACATTCTTTAACAATTTTTAATCATTTTATAATTTTTTTTCTTACATTCGTTATCAATTCGCCTCGCATATATAAGAGAATGCATTGGCCTAAAAAAAATCTTTTTTAACACTTTTTACCATTTTTTCTTACATTCTTTAACAATTTTATAATTTTTAATGTGTTAAGCCAATGCATTCTCTTATATATGCGAGGCGACCTATGGTCGACTCGCATATATAAGAGAATGCATTGGCACAGGGCCCTTCTGTTGGGTAAAGGGTTGAAACACCATCGCTCCCTCGTGGCAACAATGAGACTATCGGAATGAACAAATTTCATCTTATTTTAGTATAAGTTGCAAGAAAGAGAGCACGGCACTGATTCACATGCAGCACTTATTGAGTCTTTTTGTTTTAGAAAAATGTTATGTTTTGCTATGTAATGTTTTATTTAATTTGCAAAATAGCGATACACATATACAAACACGACAGTTGAATATAACTACAATAGTTTGACTCTACATGTGCTAAACCTGAATGTTGGCTTTTATGCACTCGCTGTCGCAAACACCGCAGGCCTAATTCGCTGTTTCACCTTCACAAATCAAGTTAGTTGAACACTAGTAACGAAACAATTCGCACATTCACCATAACTACATGAATGTCTTGTCGTATTGTGATTTCCATATGCTTTGGAATGTATGCACGTACATAGGTCACTGTTTTCGTTATGTTTAATAGTTGGTGCCACTTGGATGCCATGGATCGAGGGACCATGTAGCGTCACATGTGGATTGGGGGTCTTAGAGCGCACCCGGAACTGCAGCAATACACACCCGCAAACCGCCAAAGAAACATGTATCGGCCATGACAAAGAAATTGATTTATGCCAAGAGGTCGATTGCCCAGGTATAACTATATATTTACCGTTATTTACAAGAATCTCATTGCCACTATCGTCGATCAAACTATGGAACAATTTGTCGCAAACTATTCAAACTATCAACTCGGTAATTCAATTAAAAACTAAATTGATCGAAAACGTATTTTCCAAACTGAGCTATTTTCAAAAGATGAACACGCGACCCACCCATAATACCACCTTAGACTCTGTAAAGGTTGTTGTTGAAAGCCGACCTCACAACAGTCACTTTCCTGACGACCCCCAGATATGCATGTGGTGAGTCATAGACCAACCGAATCACTTCTTTATCGATGTCCCATACGCGGAAATTGTGTATGTGATACCCATACTTCAAATACGATAACGACACCACTCAATCTATCTGAGAAACTTGGTAATTCGGCAGTCGAAAACAAATCATAATCCAAACTAAACTGTTTTCGTAACTTGATGTTTCCTCAGCCGACCAGCAGGTTCACACGTCGCAGATTGCCACTTTAGCTAATTGCTATACAAAATTACGATTTGCACACAAACATTGGCAATTAACCCTTTACCCAACAGAAGGGCCCTGTGCCAATGCATTCTCTTATATATGCGAGTCGACCATAGGTCGCCTCGCATATATAAGAGAATGCATTGGCTTAACACATTAAAAATTATAAAATTGTTAAAGAATGTAAGAAAAAATGGTAAAAAGTGTTAAAAAAAGATTTTTTTTAGGCCAATACATTCTCTTATATATGCGAGGCGACCTATGGTCGACTCGCATATATAAGAGAATGCATTGGCACAGGGCATAACTGTAACCATCACAATGTGGTCAAGGAGCCGGTTCCAATGATATCCATATTTGTATGGTTCTATTGAGACAGACCGAAGATATTTTAGGCTGTTGAAGCTTTATTTGGCCGGTTTTGGCCGGTTTGTTGGGTAAAGGGTTAATCCCCATATATAGGGTATATAATACATTTTACATTCTATCGGCCGTAAAACACACATATTGCTATCCGGTCGCGACATGGTGAATTGGGTCCTAATTGAAAGCGTATAAGGCCCGTTCCAAACGACGGATTTTTGTCGACTCGAATCTAATTGTATTAAATCCGTCGGTGACGCGACTGCGGTCAATTTTGTTTCAGACGGACGCATCTTCGTCGCGTCGAATCTAATACATCGGTCCATTTATTTAAAGGTGGATTCCCGGTTACCGTCACAAAATGGTCACGCGTAGATATAGAGGCCTATATATACCGGTATGTTATACATATATATACTAAAATACAGTATAAATTATGTATAAATATATGCGCGATTGCAACGCGAATATATGTGCATATGTATATGAGGATGTATACAGTACATATATATAGTTATATAATATACTAAAAATGGCGCTACAAATAAATGTTATATATCGTGCAACCAATTGCCATATATGTGTATACCATGCATGTAAATACAGGTATACAAGAATTATTTTAAATCAGAGACTACCACCCTACCCTTATACTAAGGAATACCTGAATATATTAATTATTATAAATAAGAGGTTACCACCCCTATACCCCTCATAATAAGTAATGCCGGTATATATGAATTGTTATAAATAAGATCAGTGGTACCACCCCTACCCCTTATAATAAGGAATACCGGAATATATTAATTATTATAAATCATAGGATACCACCTATATCCTTTATAATAAGGAATACCGATATCTATGAATTATTATAAATCATAGGCTACCATCCCGACCCCTCATAATAAGTAACACCGGTTCATATGAATTATTATAAATCTGAGGCTACCACCCCTACCCCTTATAATAAGGAATACCGGTATATATAAATTATTATAAATCATAGGCTACCACTCTGCCCATTAAACAAGTAATATATACCTGAATATATATGAATTATTATAAATAAGAGGTTACCACCCCTATACCCCTCATAATAAGTAATACCGGTATATATGAATTATTATAAATCAGTGGTACCACCTCTGCCCCTTATAATAAGTAATACCGGTATATATTAATTATTATACATCAGAGACGACCACCCCTATTCCTTACAATAAGAAACATCGGTCTATAAGAATTATTATAAATCAGTTGCTACAACTCCTACCCCTTATACCGGTATAAATGGATTATTATAAATCATTGATACTATATCCATTATAAGATGTGAGTCAGTGACATGCCATGTTCGTTGAGGAATCAAACTACCAAAATAATTACAATTTGCACCATGTTACCTGAGCAATGCTTATAGATATATCTTTCTTTATAACAAAGAGAGCGTGCGACAAATGACGTCATGTGGGTATTTCCGCAGATAAGGGGAACCCCCTCATTATTATACCATTATCATATCATTATCATATCATTTGCATTCGTTCTTCGGCAACTTTCGGCTCTTCTCGTCACATGTATTAGATTCGAGTCGTCAAAAATCCGTCGTTTGAAACCAAGACGGATTTCAGACGCATCACCGACGAAGATTCGTCTGAATTGGACGGAGATTCGTCTGTGATGCGTCTGACACGGATCTAATTGTTTCAAACGTCGCATTTTTGACGCATTTAATACAATTGTGGGTCTGGTATTAGATTCGAGTCGACAAAAATCCGTCGTTTGGAACGGGCCTTAGAGAAGACATGTTTTGGACTGACCTTAAATGTACTGATAGAAGACAATTTGACTTCGCTTAGCACTACTCACTTGTCTGGCCTGTTAACAATGAACCGCTCGCGCGCAGGTGATTAATGTTGTCAATTATTGGTGTGGCCATGTAAAATACATGTATTTTACATACATAAATTACATGCATGTGTGTATCCACCCCTTAGGCCCGTTCCAAACGACGGATTTTTGTCGACTCGAATCTAATTGTATTAAATCCGTCGGTGATGCGTCTGCGGTCAATTTTGTTTCAGACGGACGCATCTTTGTCGCGTCGAATCTAATACATCGGTCGATTTATTTAAAGGTGCACTCCATGTTACCTTCACAAAATGGTCACGCGTAGATATAGAGGCCTATATATACCGGTATGTTATACATATATATACTAAAATACAGTATAAATTAAGTATAAATATATGCGCGATTGCAGCGCGAATATATGTGCATATGTATATGAGGATGTATATAGTACATCTGGTTATATAATATAATATAATAGGCGCTACAAATAAATGTTAGATCGTGCAACCAATTGCCATATATGTGTATACCATGCATGCAAATACAGGTATACAAGAATTATTATAAATCAGAGACTACCACCCCTACCTTTATAATAAGGAATATCGGAATATATGAATTATTATAAATAAGAGGTTACCACCCCTATACCCCTCATAATAAGTAATATATGAATTATTATGAATAAGATCAGTGGTACCACCCCTACCCCTTATAATGAGGAATACCGGAATATATTAATTATATATTATAAATCATAGGCTACCACCTATATATTCTTTATAATAAGGAATACCGGTATCTATGAATTATTATAAATCATAGGCTACCATCCCTACCCCTCATAATAAGTAATACCGGTTTATATGAATTATTATAAATCTGAGGCTACCACCCCTACCCCTTATAATAAGGAATACCGGTATATATAAATTATTATAAATCATAGGCTACCACTCTGCCCCTTATAACAAGTAATACCTGAATATATGAATTATTATAAATAAGAGGTTACCACCCCTTTACCCCTTATAATAAGTAATACCGGTAAATATTAATTATTATACATCAGAGACTACCACCCCTATTCCTTACAATAAGGAATATCGGTCTATATGAATTATTATAAATCAGTTGCTACAACCCATACCCCTTATACCGGTAATCGGTATATATGGATTATTCTAAAACATTGATACTATATCCATTATAAGATGTGAGTCAGTGACATGCCATGTTCGTTGAGGAATCAAACTACCAAAATAATTACAATTTGCACAATGTTACCTAAGCAATGCTTATAGATATATCTTTCTTTATGACAAAGATAGCGTGCGACAAATGACGTCATGTGGGTATTTCCTCAGATAAGGGGAGCCCCCTCATTATTATACCATTATCATATCATTTGCATTCGTTCTTCGGCAACTTTCGGCTCTTCTCGTCACACGCATTAGATTCGAGTCGTCAAAAATCCGTCGTTTGAAACCAAGACGGATTTCAGACGCATTACCGACGAAGATTCGTCTGAATTGGACGGAGATTCGTCTGTGATGCGTCTGACACGGATCTAATTGTTTCAAACGTCGCATTTTTGACGCATTTAATACAATTGTGGGTCTGGTATTAGATTCGAGTCGACAAAAATCCGTCGTTTGGAACGGGCCTAATGGATCCGCGGTTTATGCCACAATGACTTATTCTACCGATGGGGTGAATGGAGACACGACGAGCCACTCACTCCCGCCTTAATATCTCACTGGGTCTGGCAAAAAGAAACAACTTACTGGTAACAAAACATCGCAGGTAACTCAATTAATTGTGGTGGTCATGCACGTTATATATATATACTGATAAAATTAAATTGTGTTTGTTCGCTTTTTTGTTTGTCGGCTTATGGGCGAATAAACAACAACTGGGCTATCGGAGGTGAACATGTGCATATATAGGAGGGGAACGTTATTATACAGGCCCCGTTCACCTCAGTGTCTTAAAAGGGCACTAATAATTATTTGATATACGTTTTGACTAGAGCTTAACAGTTTTACATATGGGTAATTTGAACCTGTGAATAGTATTAAATAGGTCCTGTAGACCTCAGATGTCTTAAAATGGCACTACTAATTAATTTAACCAAATAACTAGTTACATACCCACACTGGTTGCAATCTGGTCGGTGGAAATAGAAACACGGGGATAAATTGAGTGTCATGAAATAGATGCCGTTGACCTCAGACGATTTAAAGGGGCACATATGAGCAATGAAGAACGTTCATTATCAGCTTAGAATATATGTAAATAAAATGATACGGTACCTGTGCGTCACTCGACCAGGGGAATGTCACGGGATATGTGTTGTTGACCTCAAAATGATTTAAAGAGTGACTAATAATTAGCAATCAAGAGCGTTTATTATCTTGAAGGGCACTAATACATTACGCATTCTTCATCGAGCTACGCCGGTTATCACAGCTTGTAAAAAAAAATATATATATATATATTTGCGAATGTCCGTCTGTGTTCTATACACATGAACGAGGAACAATTTACATGGCTACAAAGGGGCCTAACAGGGGTAACTCATGACGAGGAAAATAATGCTGTAAGTATAAAGTGACGCTGTCAGTGACCCCACCCTCCACATCTCGTAGTATTATGTCAGTATATGTTTTGTGTTATGTATACAATACTACATATACATAATATACATACAAATTGAATAAATAAATATAAAAAAGTGACGCTGCTTTACGGTATAAAGCGGTTAACACTTATCCGCCTAGGTGTGTGTTTGTGTCACACCTTTCGCACCGGACAAAGGAACGATGTGTCGCTGGTTTTGTCAACACGATTTCAAGACTACAAATAACTACTAAAATAAAGACAAAACTGAAGATTGGTATACTATTTGTTCATACAATCATAATAACCAGGTCAGGCACATCCTGAATTCCACTATAATAGTCAATTTGATAAAAGAGGGATAACCCAAAATCATATTTCATGTAAATTATTGAAAATCAGTGTCACACTAATTCGGTATTTTACATATATTTTGTCCAGGAGAATGACTAATCATGACGTTACACGAAAAGCAACGCAATAAGCATTGTATTAGTTTAAATGTTGTTAATGAAGGAGCGATTGAGTTATCCTGTTATTGTCATTTAGAAAGGAATATATTAGTAATATTATTGAATAACAAAGCTGGCGCATGAGATTGCACAACGAATTTTGTCGGAAGACTGTTCCTTCGCTGCGATATTGATAAGAGTTAACCCTTTACCCAACAAACCGGCCAAAACCGGCCAAATAAAGCTTCAACAGCCTAAAATATCTTCGGTCTGTCTCAATAGAACCATACAAATATGGATATCATTGGAACCGGCTCCTTGACCACATTGTGATGGTTACAGTTATGCCCTGTGCCAATGCATTCTCTTATATATGCGAGTCGACCATAGGTCGCCTCGCATATATAAGAGAATGCATTGGCCTAAACAAAATCTTTTTTAAACACTTTTTACCATTTTTTCTTACATTCTTTAACAATTTTATAATTTTTAATGTGTTAAGCCAATGCATTCTCTTATATATGCGAGGCGACCTATGGTCGACTCGCATATATAAGAGAATACATTGGCACAGGGCCCTTCTGTTGGGTAAATGGTTAAATCTGGCTGTGCGTTGGTGTGCGCCGTCTTCTATTCCCGACGCAAATACAGGAAACATGAATATGTTATGGTCATAAACCACTATAATAATGGAATACCACTATAATAGTGGGATTCAGGATGTCCCTGGCCTCATAACGTGGTTATTTAGCGGTGAAAATTCGGAGATGGAATGCGATGTGTCATGATTGAGTGTACTAACACGATGTATATATCCAGGTACGCTCCAGGCGTTGGCGAGATCACCAGACATTTGTTTAAAACTAGCCAGCAAAACTGTCCCAAAAGGTTGTATGTATTACACCAGAACAAATCGAAATATAATTATAGTTGAGAGAGTGTTCAGTACAGGTGTCATTGATTCATATTCATTATTGCATACCCTGAAACTATATAAAATATGTTAGGAAGAGATATACAATCGTTAATCGTCAATGCAATTTACGTGCTACAATATGTGACGGGGTAACTACATGCATACCAAAGTGAAACCACTTGGACTCGATTTGCGAATTTTGGTGATGATATTGTGTATATAGAGATTGCATTGGTCACATTATTAAAGTTGGTGACTACATAATTGTGTTCTTGACAACGGTTGGAGATAGCTGACAATTGTTGTTAGAAGAGAAATACCTGTACCACGTTACGGTGATACATTGCTCATTCAACCAAGCATGTATGTGATTAGAATATGTCTGGAAACATTCGTATGCCGCTCATTCTTAGTTAACGTTCTTTGAAACAGACTTGATTGTTTTACCGACAGCGGTTGACGGAGGATGGTCGAATTGGACGAGCACCAGTCCGTGTTCCGTGACGTGTGGGGCGGGGCATCGAACAGAAGAGAGAACGTGCTCTAACCCAGGACCAACGCACGGAGGACAGAAGTGTGTCGGATCATTAAACAGAACGGTTGGGTGCACGGAAATAGGATGCAAAGGTAAATTAACCAATGTCATGCAGGCAGTTACGGGTTAATGTAAATTACAATCGTTTAGCCACTGGGTCATATTGGGGCGTGTCACCAATGGGGCAAGATCGGATGTTTAATGAACGATGGCGCGAAACTATTGACATGCCAGCAGTTTTGCGTAATTATACTTCCATGGTGTAATTCCCTGCGGAGTTAACGCCCATAGATAGGCACACCTCGAATTAATTGTACTCATCTGTACTCCCGTATCATTCCAGATAACTGAATTTGATTTTCACATTCGTCTTGCTCGTTGTCAGTTCAGCGCCCAAACCACGCTGGCTAATGAAGGAGCAAATGTGGTAGAACTTACACCAAACAAGCAGTAACATAATTCAGTAGATCCAACAGCGCACCAGTCATATCCCTGTTTCAGCAAAACAATCGAGACCAGCCACCATAGAATATGATATATAAACCCAGTTTATTTTTATAACATATTTTATTGCATGTTCCAATTAGGAAGAGAGCTTCGGGCCCGAATGTACCGCTTAAACGATTTCCCCCAAACATTTCCTACATGTATATATGGTGTAACGGGAAAATTGCGCCTATATTTTCCGCCAATTCCAAACAGGCCAATGTAGGAGCGAGTTAATACAGGAGCATGCACGTCGGTATTCAGCAGGTACGCAACCAAAGTGTGACCGCTCTACTCTAACAGCAACTGAGACTGCGCACCGGGTGGGTTGAGAATATTGGAAAATTCCAACAAAAACCGTAAAGGGAAAATTCGGCAACAATGAAACCTCGAGATAACCTGTTATAAACCTCGAGATAACCTGTTATAAACCTCGAGATAACCTGTTATAAACCTCGAGATAACCTGTTATAAACCTCGAGATAATCTGTTATAAACCTCGAGATAACCTGTTATTGACTATTGCTTCTGATTGGTAGTGTCCACGCTCAACTTTACTGTCGTTTTCTAAATTTTTAGAGCGAACGGTTTACTCGTGGCAACGCTATATAACGTAAATACGTATAGGTTAGTATATTATCACTAATCTATTGTTAACGCCCATTCCAAACTAGCTAACGAAGGAGCTACGTTAATATATGAGCAGGAACGCCGGTATACTGTAGGTACGTCACCAAAGTTTGACCGCTCTACTATAAATGCAAACGGAGAGCATGCGTCGGGGTGTATTCAGGCTTGGAAATTCCACCGATATTCAAAGGCGATAAATACAAACATTGAGCTAAAATCTTGTTGACGAGTGGGTGTGGTTAGTAGTATCCAAGCGCAACTTTAGTCGGATTTGCTAAATTTTAGAGTGGACGGTTTCCTCCTGGAAGCGTATATATAGCGTTGTTAACAGGTTATATATATTGCTCTAAATCAAACCCTCCATTTTAGACGCCAAAAGCAAACGGGTGGGTCGAGGCTTTTGGCAAATTCCACCGAAACTCACGAAGGGAAAACAATTGGACAAATCGTGAATCGATTTTTTATATTTTGACCAGTGCAGGTGTTGGGAAACATTAGTGCTAATTTCCAAGTGTGAGAGCGGACGGATAAACAATCAGCTAGCGTTATCGATTGTGATAGAGTTATACATCGCATGAAACCCCTGTTATATCATTTAAAAAAATTATTACATATTTCCCAATTCGTCACTAGTGATGAATAGGCGCATATAGCTTGGCCGTGTCATCATATTAATTGAGGCGGATTAATACTATTTCGAAATGCCGCACATGACACTATCACCAGATAATGCAAAAGGGTTGATTTGTTTATTAACGTTAAATGTTTGTCCAACGTCGTTGAACTCACGAAAATAGACACAAAACAGTGAGGCAAATTGGGGGACTATATTTTCCGTCACCAGCACAGAGCGCTCAATACTGTCATACACACCTCAGCCAACGCTGTAAATGCATGCATTGTGCAGCTTCTCTTAATATTTCCTTTCTTTTGATTTGTTAAAAAGGCATAAAGCTCTAGTCTGTTCATGTAATATACAATACAACAGGTCCCCAGAAAACAATTGAACCCACCCCCCAATTTTTACAAAGTCCGCAATCAGGTTCAAAATACACAAAAATAATTGTTGTTATATAAATGCCTCATACATAGATAGAAAGATATGTTATTACTCTTTAATTTGATGTATCCCCTATAAAAATTGGTTAAGAAAAACTCCGGTTATGAGGACAGGTCTGACGCAAACCGGCTGTAAAATTCCATCGTTTGAGATGGTGTCCGCTAAACTGGATCAAAGAGGCCGGTTTTAACACCGACGTTCGCTTCAAAAAACACGCCCAACGGTAATTAGGATATATATATATATATATATATTATATACATCAATAGAAGCGGAATTGTTTACCGACCAACCCAAACCAATCATGTCACACCACGGCATCGTATCTCTCGTTTTTATTGAAAAAATCAGTTTCATAAACCCGGAAGCAAATTGCCATTTTCCAAAACCGGCCATTTTGTAAAATATTGTAAGCAAGCCGAAATGACGTAACACTAATTTGTCATGGGTCAAATATAAATCAAATATATAACGAAGAAGTAGTGTATATACGCTCTAAATATTTATGAAGTTATATTCTTGTCCATATGTATGTTTTCAAAGAACTATAAATAGTACTCATAGCAGACTCGCACAAAATGGCTGGTTTTGGAAACTTTCAATTTGCTTCCGGGTTTATAAAACTGAATTTATCAATAAATACGAGAGATGCTATGCCATGATGTAGCGTGACGGTTTGGGTGGGTCAGTAAACAATTTCGCTTCTAATGATGTATAATAATATATTCTACTAACCGTTGATTGTGTTTTTGAAGAGCAAGTCGGTGCAAAAATCGCACTCTTTGACCCAGTTTAGCGGACACCATCAAGAACGAGTGGAATTTTACAGCCGGTTTTCGTCAGACCTGTGCTCATAAGCGGAGTTTGTTTTAACAGATTTTTAAACGGGATGCAGCAAATTGAAGAGTAATAATATATCGTTTAACCTATATATGAGGCATTTATGTAACAATAATTATTTTTATGTATTTTGAACCTGATTGTGGACTTAGTGAAAATATATAACAATATTGGCCGGGCCAAGTTGGATACCTTTCTTTAGGATTAAGTGCTATTGGGGGTGGGGTCAAATTTTTTTCTGGGGACCTGTGTACAAGACCTTCAATTCGTTGTGATGGGATATAACATTTTATGCAACTCGTTTGATAAATTTGATTCACAACTCGTCTACAACTACGAGTCAAATTTTGAAACTCGTTTCATAAAATCTTATATCCCAACATAACTCGTTGGAGAACCTTTATTTCGCTATTAAAGTTAATTATAGATTACGTTAAAACTGCTACAATATACTGAATCCGAAACTGAAATAATTTCAAAAAAATGCTTTAATATGCTATATACCATTTTGCTCTAGATTACGATACAATCAGACAAACCAAATTTCGTGACCATTGAACAGGATTTGGGCGTCCTGGTGAGTAGTAGTAATTACCCCTAAAATGTATCCCTACCGAATCAAACTGAACGTTTGGCTGGGGTCAGCGATGGCTCAGTTGGGAACATGATGCATTGGACTGCCCTAAACCATCCAGTACTACCACGCTGGTTCTAACCATTATCATATACAGTCATGCATTATATAATTTGGTCACGAAATTTGGCTTGTCTAACTGTATCGTAATCTAGAGGAAAATGGTATATAGCATATTAAAGCATTTTTAGGCTGGTTCTAACCATATCACATACACTCATGCATTATATTATGTCCAATTGTCAATTCATGTCTAACAGCAGATCACGAAGCACCAGTTGCTTCACCTTTACTTGCAGTACACCCATTAGATGTCGATGCCGTGGAGGTATATCTGATTTCATGGAATCAGACCTCCAGCTGTAATTGCCGTTTAGCTTCTCGGAATTGTCATCGATGTGGAAACAACCATATGGCTAATCCCACAAGGAATTCACTCTGTTGTCAGATTGATATTTTTCTCAATATTATTTCATTTTTCGCTATACTGTATCATCTGTGAACAAGCCTGACTTTAGTGTGCCTGTCATTTGCAGAATGAGGTCCCCAGAGGGTTATGTTAATAATTTAATGACGCTATCCCGCACAGCGGGCTAGCATAGCCACATTCACCCTCTGGGGACCTCATTATACATGGCCTCATCTGCTATCGGAGATATAGACTCAGATTGAAGTTCCCAAAATAGTGAATATAGTAATGTTCACCCACTTGGAACCTCGATTATTCAATGTGTCGTCTGCCAATTTGGGGATATAGAGAAACTAAACTAAAACATGAATAAATTTCTCTAGAAGTTAATTAGTAACCGCTAATCGTACCTGCCCTTATAAAGATATAATTTTACATTTTGTTTAAATTTAGTTTAAACTTATTTATTAAGCTAAACTCAGCTTATATGATCGGAACACAAGTTACATGATAAGAATGAAACACAGAAGATGACATTTATAGCACAATACAAATACAAATTTCAATACCCACGAAGGTGCTCTGGAGTACCTATTGTTTAAGTGTGTACATAATCAAATTAACAGACCAACATTGTGTTCATTCTGAATTTTTGCGGGGACCCTGTGCCAATGCATTCACTTATATATGGGTCGCCTCGCACATATAAGAGAAAGCATTGGCCTAACACAGTGTACACTATTTTTTAGAATTTTAAAAAAATGTAAGAAAACATGAAAAAAAGAATGATAACAATTGTTAGAGAATGTAAGAACTAATGATTAAATTGTTTTTAATATTGTTAAAGAATGTAAGAAAAAAATATAAGAATTGATATGGAATGTAAGAAAAATTTATAACATTGTGAAAGAATGTAAGAAAAAATGATAAAAACAATGATAAAACTCGTAAGAATATAAGAACAAATGATAAGAATGTAAGAAAAAATGATAACATTGATAAAGAATGTAAGAAAAAATGATAACATTGTTAAATAATGAAAGAACAAATAATAACAAAAAACAACATTTTGTTCATTGGTGTACACATTTGCACGTTATTAAGCGTGATATTTCAGTAGTCGTCTTGTGTTCCCTTATATTTCAGTTGACGGACAGTGGAGTTCTTGGCAGGAGACATGCATTCACCTTGATTCATGCCGAGGCATTCTCTCTAAAACCAGAGAATGCACCAATCCAGATCCACGACATGGAGGAGCATCGTGTGTTGGTCAAGACTTCCAACAGTCCTCGTGTAATTTCTACATATCAAAACAGCAAGGTTGGTTTGTAAAGTAAAGGCGGAAAAGTGTGTGTTCATATGATTAATATGGCACAGGTCAGCTGAAGAAGATTCTATTTGTTTATATTATCTTTTGACTTTTCCAAACTTTACCTCTTTTGACTTAAAAGTTTAATGTTTTACCCTTTTCCTCAAATAACTAATTTTTAGGATTCTTTGATTTTATTTATCTTCTTTCGACCTGTACGTTCCAAATTACTTTTCAAAAAATCTTTTTAAGCCGCCCCGGGACCTTGCTCTCCGACTCTAAATGTTTCCAAGAACACGAGGAACGCAGTATATGCATGTGATGTGGACCCTGGCCCTGACCACAAGTATTATATGGGTAAACTTATATCACGAATCTGTTTAAGCCATTTTTCTTTCATATTAAAACCTCTGTTGACTAACAACAATGCCTCTGTTCAACCTGTGCACTACTCTGACTTGGTATCTGTCAGTCTAGTGTGCTATGTTTGGTGTTACTTACCCTTGTCTCGAGTTACCTGGTCAGACATCCACTTACCTGTGTTACTTACCCTTGTCTCGAGTTACCTGGTCAGACATCCACTTACCTGTGTTACTTACCCTTGTCTCGAGTTACCTGGTCAGACATCCACTTACCTGTGTTACTTACCCTGGTCTCGAGTTACCTGGTCAGACATCCACTTACCTGTGTTACTTACCCTGGTCTCGAGTTACCTGGTCAGACATCCACTTATCTGTGTTACTTGCCCTGGTCTCGAGTTACCTGGTCAGACATCCACTTAACTGTGTTACTTGCCCTGGTCTCGAGTTACCTGGTCAGACATCCACGTACCTGTATTACTTACCCTGGTCTCGAGTTACCTGGTCAGACATCCACTTACCTGTGTTGGTTACAACTTACACGTACAAACAAGACTTAAAACAGTCGTCGTGTAATTTCTCCATATCCAAACAGCAAGGTTGATTTGATTTAACCCTTTACCCAACAGAAGGGCCCTGTGCCAATGCATTCTCTTATATATGCGAGTCGACCATAGGTCGCATCGCATATATAAGAGAATGCATTGGCTTAACACATTAAAAATTATAGAATTGTTAAAGAATGTAAGAAAAAATGATAAAAAGTGTTAAAAAAAGATTTTTTTTAGGCCAATGCATTCTCTTATATATGCGAGGCGAACCATCACAATGTGGTCAATGAGCCGGTTCCAATGATATCCATATTTGTATGGTTCTATTGAGACAGACCGAAGATATTTTAGGCTGTTGAAGCTTTATTTGGCCGATTTGTTGGGCAAAGGGTTAAACATATTTTATTAGTATAATGCATAAATAATACATAACATATAAGGGATTGGAGGACAATTTCTTTGAAACTTAGATGGACCTCCGCTCCCTACAGATCAATCATGAAACATAAATATAACACTATATTTTGGATTTGTATCAGATTTTGGTAGGGCGGATAGAATTGTGAATGCGTGAGTATAAGATAGTACGTGGGGTGTTAATTATTATAAATCAATGGTGTGGTGGGGATAATAAGTTTAATTATACATACATATGAATAATAAGCCAACTGACAGCATATATATGTATAAGGTGGGGAGAGCGTTAGTTGGTGTGTTTGGGGAATTGTAAATAGAAAGGGGTCGTTTGAGTAAGTAACAGAACAGGATATTTGGGCACCAAGTACATTTATGGTAGATAGTTCTGATTTTGTGGGTTTACAAGCGCTTATTCGTTGCACGTCGCAAATCGTCCGGAAGATTTTATGAATTTTAAAGCTGTATCTGTTAGAATGCAATTCTCGTTGGCGGTTAAAGTTAGACCTCCGTTTAGAAGCGCTTTGTAGGACGTGACTCAAAATGATCTCATAACATGTGACAGTTCTATGCGTTGTTGTCAATAAAGGGCGCAATACATGAAGTAGTGTTCTGCATCTTCCACAGGGCTTCCACAACTACACATGGGGTTATCACCAATGTGATTTTCAACTTTCAACTTTCAAATTTTCAACAGCAAGGTTGTTTTGTAATTGCATGGTCAGATATGATGGCGTGCAATACTTATGATTTTTTTTTTCTTTAAACATATTTTATTTGTAATAATACAAAGTGGATTGGGGCACAAGTTTCATAACTTAATGAGCCCCTCTCCATTATACATTGTTACAAAATTACATAATTGACAAAGTGGCACAATAAGTAACTTATTTACAGCTGTGTGGAATGTGAGAGAATGGTGACTGGTGAATGATGATCTTGCGGATCGTTAGGAAAGGATGATGTAAGGTGGTGGGGGTGCCAACGTCGATTGTGTTTATTTAAAACATTGTTATGGCCGAGCAAGTACCAGGTCGAAAAAAGCAATAAACAACAATAAACATATTTATGTCCTACTTATTAATTAAGTTAATATCATTTGTCAGAAACGTTTAGTTTCCGTAATAAAATGTTGTACTATTTTGAACAATTTCACATTTTGTTTTATATGTATGTTTTGGATGCCAGAAAGTAAATCATTCATATGTGTTAATTTGAGTCCTTCTCTGTGTAGCGAATGATACATTTCTATTCGTTCTGATTGGTACAGGGAACATATGAAAAGGTAATGATATGCATCTTCGCATTGGTTGCCGCATGCGCAACGTGGACTGTCAGATATGTAGTTTTGGAATTTATCAGACTTTAGATCACTGCAATAGTTCCGTAATTTTGCGTGAAGTACGTTACATTGCCTGCGTCCCGTGTAGAAATACCTCGGGGGTCTAGTGACGGGGTCAATTATTCTAAGATACGTTTTGAAATCTGAAATTGTGGGGGCATCCGTTATTACGGACGGCATGTCATTCCACGCTTTTATGGTTGAAGGGAAAAATGACTTTTTGTAATTCTCAGTGTTACTGAAATATGTGTAGAATTTTTCGGGATATCTGAATTCATACTCTGATATGTCAGCTATTATGGGTGGTAATATGTTTGTGAGATAAATAGGGGCATTCCGATTGATAATGTTGTACATAGTTTGTAATTTGTGTAATTCACGCATCCTTCTCAGTGGGGGCCAGCCTACTTCTTTCATTGTGTTTATATCAGAGACTGATCGTGTGAGTCCACTGACTATTCTGGCTGCATCAATGTGTAACCGTTCAAGTTTATCCATTTGATATTTAGGTGCATTTGCCCATACTACATCGGCATAATCGTATAATGGTAAAATATACGTTTTATATATGTTTTCTAGGGTCTTCCTATCGAGCTGGTATTTAAATCTTCTTAGTTGTGATAAACGCGAGGCTATTCTTTTAATAGTTTCATTGATATGATTGTTCCATGCCATATTTGATTGGAGTTCAAGACCGAGGTGTTTATGTGTCTCAACAAAGGATATAGTATCATTATTAAAGGTTAAATTAGGAGTATCGCCGGATGTCCCAGTCAAAGAGTACGACATGCCCATCGTTTTTGAGGGATTAAAATTGACTAGCCAATTGTTTGACCATCTTGATATGTTTTCAAGATCCTTGTTCATGGTTTGCGCCAATTCATTTAGGTCGTGGTGCTCGTTAGTAATGCAAGTGTCGTCAGCGTACATTCTCGTAACAGAACAGATGTTGTCTGCTAAATCATTGATGTAAACCAAAAATAGAAAAGGGCCTAAGATTGAGCCTTGTGGCACGCCCGCTGGGATGATCTCATAGCTAGAAAAGCTGTTGTTAACTAATACGCGCTGCTGTCGGTTATTTAAATAGTCTCCTAGCCATTTCAAAGATTTAACACGAACTCCATAACTTGAAAGTTTATGTATTAGTCCCCTGTGCCAAACTCTCTCGAATGCCTTTGATATATCACAAAAAATAGAACATGTATACAGTCCATTGTCGAGAGATTGACACAGGTGATTGTATAGATCTATGAGTTGATGAGAAGTGCTTTGCCCTGGCATGAAGCCCGATTGACGTAAGAATAGTAGTTCGTTTTTTTTTAAAGAAATCCCTGATCTGTTTTAGTACAACTTTCTCAAATATTTTTCCCAAGCAGGGTAGAAGGGAAATAGGACGATAGTTCTTGCTATCAGCGGGGTCGTCTTTTTTAAAGATGGGGACAACATTAGCCTTTTTCCATACAGATGGAAATGTCATGCTATCAAGAGATTTTCTGAAGATTAAAACTAATGGACGAGCAATTGATTCTGCGGTAGCTAGGAGCATTTTTGCACTAATTCCATCGTAGCCATGGGCTTTGTTTAATACTTATGATGACCAACATCCTCTTTTGTCACACTAGGATATGGAATCCATTGAGAGCCATTGCATGTATTGTTCTAGGTTGTGATGCAATAATTATGTAGAACGTTGAGCTCAGTCTGCGGTACAACTTACACATGCTCGAATTCAATTTTCAGTACATGTATACTTGTTAGAAGTTTTCGTCTCTGGATCATTTCACTACCCTGCTAGTTATATTTGAAGGAAAATACCACACAATTTTTCAATGGAAAATTACTCCACTGCACGCAAACACTCCCCGGCCAAGAAAGTGATAAACTAACAATTTCCTGCAATTCCTCAACATGAATCGCACATCCACTTTTATCGGGAACGAAATCATTGGCAATTAACACATGTGGGGGGGGGGGGGGCGTCATGGATAAACGATAAGGCAAACTATGATGACCCTATATACATGTTTGCCCACATATGATGACACTTACAATGAAACATTACACAACTCGTATACAAAAAATAATTGAGGCAAGTAAGTTCGCGATTCTCTTGACTCTACGCATAAACCGACACAAACGGGGGGCATTCGTACCGCCGCTCTCTATTCTATAAACAACTTTTCAATGCCATTTAGTAAGAATGTAATAGTCATTGTAATAGTCTTTTATATATTTATATATCTATTGGACGGCTGTGGTCGGGAAAATTGCGAACGAAGCGGATCAGATCAATATTATACTAATTGAACAGGTGCATAATTTACTCACTTACCTGCTAGTGAACTGAGTAGCCTTCATTGATGAACATGTGATATTGGTTATTTCCTGTCGTATCGCTCATCGACAATAGGAAATATTAATATAGGGACCAACATGAAGGGAGCCTGCCCTTCCCCGTTGGGGTTAATTAAACATTTTGATACATTGGTACCAAAATTAACACATTATTGTGCGGCCTAATATTGAGATGTGAACTTAACTTGAAAATACCAGCAGCAGTTGGATGAACACACGGTATGTTTTAACGTAAGTTACCGTCCAACATTAATTCCGTTGTCCTTACAGTGTAAAAACCGGCATATCTGGTTTAGTCTTGATTTTAATATATACCTGGTCCTAGTCGAGATTAAAATAAGATTCGGTATGAGCAAACAGTGTATTTACTAGAGGAAAACTCTGTTGTATTGAAGACATGTATGGCCTTAACCCAATTAAACCCAGTTTACTGAATTAGGTCTAAGTTAAGACCTAGTTGTATCGACGGGACTCAAATTATCATTAAATTCACTAATCCTGTGTGGCCATTTGACATTACTACTATATGTATCAGGAGACAAAATAGCTGTGGCTGACTTACATGTATATATAGAGGATATCTAATGAGTCGCAATTCCATACGAAATTGATAAACCGGTTGCACCAGGCTCGAAGCGAATTTAGTGGACGAGGTTAACCCTTTACCCAACAGAAGGGCCCTGTGCCAATGCATTCTCTTGTATATGCGAGTCGACCATAGGTCGCCTCGCATATATAAGAGAATGCATTGGCTTAACACATTAAAAATTATAAAATTGTTAAAGAATGTAAGAAAAAATGGTAAAAAGTGTTAAAAAAAGATTTGTTTTAGGCCAATGCATATGCGAGGCGACCTATGGTCGACTCGCATATATAAGAGAATGCATTGGCACATGGCATAACTTTGGCTATCACAATGTGGTCAAGGAGCCGGTTCCAATGATATCCATATTTGTATGGTTTTATTGAGACAGACCGAAGATATTATAGGCTGTTGAAGCTTTATTTGGCCGGTTTTGGCCGGTTTGTTGGGTAAAGGGTTAAATCAATTTTGTGTATAATTGCGACTAAATTGATATCCATTTTATCACATAATCACATTTTAGCAAGGAAAAACGATCTCGAAACGACTGGGTTTAAATACAAATATTATTGAATCCTCATCACAACCAAAGGGGAAGTAAAGACACATTCACGACAAACTATAGTTCCATTTTAAATGTGTCTTTCACGTTGATAAAATTGTTTAACCATCCTTATCACCAGTGTTTAGTCAACACTGAATAACCGAACACAATTGTAATATTCTATTATAATTAAGTTACAGTTCTGGCATCGACATCGACATCATTACGCTAAGCTCTCACGTCCCTATGCGTGCCGATAATACACATGTGTCTTACTAAAAATATGAGGCCGGTTTAGGGCTTACTATGTGATAATTATCCGTTGAATCGTCTCGAAATTATATTACGAACGTATATTCGAAAAAATAACCATGCTAACGGCACGCTATCTACAACTTGTGTTACTTAAACCAAGTCTGTCGAGTTTTATTTGGTCTAAGTTTATCGACCAACCTAAATAGATTATTTTTATTATACATAAATGGGAGTTTATTTTCAGTTGAATTGCATATGCAAGATGCATTACACACACTTTGTGGCCGCTACTACACTATCACTGCGATTTGCGATAGGTGTTTGTTTGTGTCCTGATCATTTAGCTATAGTTTAAGATAGATAATAATATATCATGTTGCCAATTTAGTCACGACCGGCCGTAGTTTTAGGTGAGAAACACATCATCTAAAACAAATACAACAATCGTTAGAAATTACAGGGAGGAAGTTAACTTGAATTAAACTGAATTACATTATTTTATTTTATTTGATGATTCAAATTCCACCGCCACGAAAAGTTGATGAAAGAAGTGTAGTAGCACATAAACTAACATTTGAATAGTGTTCGATTTCGATCAAATGGTAGACCCACAAGACACACAGCTGAAATAAGTTTGGATTCTATAATCACTGAAAAGGCTAACTTAAAATTATCAATAACTGAAACACCCGATATGGCTATTCAGGATTTCTAACAGAAAGGAGCGACGGGTGAAAATATAATTGGACACTGCTGGAATTGTTTTATGATTTCAAGTTCGCCATGTAATTTTTAATTGTAAGGGGCATGAGTTATCTTATATTCTCCTGGATAATACGCTCTATGCAGCCCCCAAATCCCGGTAGATGTTGGTGTTCCGTTATCAAATTATGCAACATCAAATGTCCTTTTAGCTTATTTCGAACATTGCCTGTTGATACCGAACATCCTAGATGGTCAAGGTAATCTCATATTGCAGTTTATAGTTTTTGTCATCGAATTTAAACTTTTGATGGACTCCATTTGAAGCCATCTTATCAGTTAATAAAAACCCGACAACACGAGGCAACGAATTCATTTTCATCTCGACAAAACGCACTGATGGATTCTTCTGGAGCACGAAATTAGACATCACAAACCATTGCAATGTCTTGTTCAAAATTGGTTGAAACAAACCTCATGAGTCATGACAGTACATGTTGAGATGTTTTATATGAAGGCTGATTCCGGCCTTGTTTTACCATCTTAACGTGAATCACTGAACTAAATGGTTTTTCATAGACGACAGTGTTAAGCATGCAGTCCACTCCAGTGATGTTTACCCAGCTAGATTGACACCAGTTGATCACGAAAATGCAAGAAAAATCATAGGTCATGCGTTTACTTTTTAAAATAAATTCCCAAGTGTACGACAGGGCTATCCCACAACGAATTGTATCTGGACAAATCCAGAACTACAGCAGCTAGTTAAATTAATTTCTCACATAAATCCATTCCCCCATTAATTCACTAGTTTAAATTATTTAGTTATGATGTGCAAATCAAATAAACAAGATTTCATCATTTAATAACGTGTCACACGCCAAAGGTGAAGGTCATTCTTTAGTTACCTTCACCTACAGCATTCCACGGTGCACTCGCTCCCCGAACACATTTAGCTCCATGATTCCTATACATCAATTGCACGCAACATAAATTAACGTGAACCAACATATTTGTTGTGGATCTGATTAACATGTAACAATCACCGAAACAGCTATGACCACTAGGCACTACATCATTACCATATTTATCACTACAGATTGCACAGGAGACAACAGAGTGTGGCTGCCTGTGTCAGAAGTATGCATATATATCAGCAACCACAGCAGGACACATGCAGGAGCTGTTATGGATTGCGAGAAGAGCTGTGGTCATCTTCTCCGTATAAAGAATGGAAATATGCTGAACGAACTCAAGGGACATCTTCAAAGTACGTGGGGCGTAACATCTTGTTCACATTTAATGTGATCATATGCCACGATAAGACAATGTATAGTTACTACACTCCATCTCGCCTTGAAGTAACGTATAACGGATATCTCGACTGGGGTATCAGGGGCATTTTATTTTTCAAACCAATGCGCAATGACGGATTTTATTTTTATTTGTTATTCTCCGACCAAGCTATCATCTGATGGCAGCAGTCGATGTTGCCGTGAACTGCACGATTGCCTAAGTGTGTCATTATATCACTGTATTTATAACACATTTTCCTAATGACAATTCCTTTGTTATCCCACCCTATATAGGTAGAGTTTGTGTCTACTGAAGCCTGCGCATTGTCTCAACGAAATATTTGTCTGCATTTACAACGATGCTAACATGATCGCAACAATATAATGCTGATACAGGGGGGGGGGGGGTCGGAAAAATATTTCAGGCACGTATGGCATTTTTCCCTTTCGATCATTTTTTGTACTCACCCACCCCCACCGCCAATTTTTTTTCCGTTTTCAGAAGTTTTTTCCGACCATTTTTTGACACCCACCACCCCCCCTTTTAACACGAAAACAGAGATTTGCGGGGGAAAATTCACTGTAAACAGCTGTATATGAATTTCTGTGCATACTATTTATCATGGATGTTAACATGGACATGTTAATAGGAATGAGTCATTTTGAGGTCATTCGGCCAAAAAAACATGGCTGCCAGCGGCCATCTTGGATTTCAAAATTTGCAACAAAATACAACACGATAACTGCCTGCAGTCAGTTTACCAGTTAGAATTACATTATTTCTCTCATTAAAACTGGTTGTGAAGCCCAACTCATTGCCAAAACACTAAACAAAACAAGCAGGATATTTATTTTTTAGTTGCGGAAAACATGGCTTGTTTGTGGCTTTGAACACCCACCCACCCCGGCATACGTGCCGGAATTTTTTTTCTTCACCCCCCCCGGCTGATATCCGTATTAGCAATTCCAGTTAACATAACTCCTTTGGAATCGGAACTATTCTAGTAGAACTACAGCTTCGTATAGTGTGAGATAACTACCCATTATAATCTCACAACTTGATTCAAACTATACGAATGTCCCAATATATAAAACCCCAAACTCAGATATTCGTGTTCGGTTCTCGAAACCTCACACGTCTTAATCTCAGCGAAGATATACACACAATGAAGATGGCTCCCAAATATGGTCAAGGGAAATGCCCATAACGAAGGAACCAATCCCGATGTGTATTGCCAAACGCCTCATCTAATATGCGTCCCAAATAGTATATAAGAGACAACCACATCCCATCACCTCATGCTTTCACTAGACTCATCTCCTCCCTAGATCATATCCAGGCATCATTCACACCAGGCATCACCCATTCGGGGACATCATTTCGCGGCGACTATTGATCATTATATTTGTACACACTGCATATCTTATTCACAACATAATAAAGACTTGTACCTACTATATCTATGTGTTCATTACCTCACATAGTATTAATGGTACCGTGAACAGTTCTACGTCTCACCACACAACTTGAAGTCTCGGCCACTAGACGATCACTACAGAGCAGAAACAATCTCAAACCGCTACTCAGCCACGGGGATACAGCCTTACACTCCAGCCACGGATAGACAGTCTCACACACTAGACCACTGCACCGGTCAACCATAACTCAACCATTCGGACACACAGGAACCCTTCGGACACACAGGACCGCATACCAACCCTTCGGACACACAGGACCGCATACCAACCCTTCGGACACACAGGACCGCATCCCAACCCTTCGGACACACAGGACCGCACACCAACCCTTCGGACACACAGGACCGCACACCAACCCTTCGGACACACAGGACCGCACACCAACCCTTCGGACACACAGGACCGCATACATACTCATCTGATATAGACGAATCAACCTTTTATTCTCATACAACCAGCTCACATCGTGTATCCAGCTAAAAACATTACTCACGCCTCTTGCAGACCAGATTCAGATCCACATAAACATTAAAATCCGATTTGGACATCCTTCGGCTTCCAATAAACACGACAAGAACATTCTGTACATCATTCATCATCACATACTTCTGCACATTATTCTTCTCGGAAATTGGTGAGTGACCATCTTTTCTTTCCCATTTGCTGTCAAATTGCACACCCCCTATTTTTAGCATTCTTTTACTCCTTTTGTTTTCACGTGGGTTATGGACACATCACCTGATTCTACTACACCTACACTATCTACCCATCCTACTACAATACATGCTTCAAACGATCAGCCCATACCACCCACCTCTTACAAACAACATTCAGTTCTTAATTTTAAAACTTACTGTAGATACGCTTTACCCCACCAAATAACTTTATCGCCACAACTCATTAAATATTGCAAACCCATTCGCATTGATATAACGCAAGATACAATCCGCTTATACGTGCGTTGTATGATTACAAATAACTACTCAGGACATACGCTAGATTCTTGGAACGAGTGGCATACATTTCCGGCTCATTTTACGGATTATCCAAAACTTATTGTCAACTCTATAGTCGCGGCAATTCCCATAAAACATCCTAATAAATCACCTGAATCGTGTCAAATACACCTGAATCGCATAATACACCGCCACAGCACTTGGAAAAAAATACAACATATTTCGCACCCATACCATAGATCCCAAATCAGACACCGTTAATCCTTAATAACATAATGGAGTCACCACCTCCGCAGAGCAGCGATTATTTTCATCCTAGCCAAAATTATCAGCATCACCTTGAATTAAACAGGGAAATGGACCGATCAACCGCAAGATCCCCCCACACAGACATTACTAATGAAATGGGCAAAGATGCTCAAAACTTGCTATTGTCACGGCTTACCCATGAAATTAGCCATTTCACTAGTTCTATCCGCGACCAGACTGAAAGTTTAAAAACACAAACAACAATAACAGCACTGTTGGGGATGAATTCCATTATTGAATCCTTCGATGGCAAGCCTGACGATTTTCCCCAATGGGTCCATGCGGTGGAAAAATACTCCCGCGCGATTTCGGCACAAGATGAGACTATCATAAAAATTGCCGCTCAGACATGTAAATCTCAAGTTTCTGAATTTATTCAACGCTTCATAAATGAAAATAACACAGACGGAAAATTCACGTTCACCTGGACCGATCTGAAATCACAGTTACGCTCATTATTCAGTTCCATAACTGATTCTCCTCAAGCCCTTTCCTCATTACGAGCCATTAGGCAGAGACATACGGAAACAATTGCCATGTTTGCAGAACGCATACGTACTCTTGCTAAACACGCGTTTACTGATGAAATTAACACAAGAGCAGTGCAAACACAATTAGTAGCATTTTTTTCCGACGGTATTCGCGACTCTAGTATCAAATTCAGGCTTCTCAAAGATGACCCCGTAATGCTTGATAGAGCTACTGATATTGCCCTACGCGAAATGAACCTTCGGCAACGCTATCGCTTACGTTACGGTGAACATCATAATGATTATAACCAATTCCCACAGTTACAATCCCCTCAACCAATGGATATCGACAATAACCACCGGCATATTCCAAGAGGGCCATCACAATCCACTTACACCCCCCGCCAATCCAAAGACAGACACCGAATCAATGATCACCCCCACAGGCGCCAACCTTCGAATTCTCACCACCCCTACTCTGAACCAAGGGTCTCCCATCCAAACCGTATCCAAACCATGGATGCAAGATATACTACAACACATCAACGACCCCTCTTCTGTACATACTGCAGATTAACCAATCACACCACAGACCAATGCAGACGTCGGGCTCAAAATAACAACCAATTTTTAAACAGATAAGGACTCATTGCATCAAAAATTTCACCCCCACCCACCAACGCATGGCAATGAGTCCAATTACACATCAGATTAGCACCATAGGCGGCCACAATCATAGATATGCTAAAGCTCATCGAACATACGAATCTCAAAAGCATAGAGTCTGTGATTCACAGCTGCAGCACATTAATCATTACCCCACGCTACCATCAAAGTGCCAAAACCAACGATATATTAATTACCGCACGCGGCGCCCACTTAATCTCCCTCGCCACAGGCAGGTAACACATACCACCTTCTGCCATAACAGGTGTCCCTCTATGAAACCCAGATTTCATAATTCTTCCAATAAGTCTATCACACCGCTTCTTGACTTAAACTTTCCTTCCCATTTTAAAACCCTGAATCGCCTTGAAAAGCCCAAGCACCAACACATTACTAATTCTTACTCATCATCCAAAAGAAAGTCAACATGCACCAATTCTCGCGAATCACATTCCAATACTGCAATTAACCCTATAATACCACCAGTCAAACCCATAAAACACACTATACCAGTACTTAAATATCCAAGTGATATGACAGAGGGTGCTCTAAACCAAACACCATGCTCAACTATCATTAAAATACACAAACAACGGATTAGATCACTATTAGACTCCGGGGCAACCACCAGTTGCTTGAAATACGACATTTATAGATCCATGCCAAATCGACCACCTTTAATTAAAGAACATGTGTTACTCACATCAGCCGATGGTACACCAATGAAAGTTTTTGGATCCACACATCTCACATTTAGAATCGGAAAACTCATTCTTACTCACAAATTTGTCATATGTGCAACCTTGTCCCGTCCCTGCATTTTAGGGCGCGATTTTATGAAACAACACAGTATTAGACTTTACTTTGATCTAGAAAAATTCAGAATACAGAATCAATTATACCCGATGTTAAGGGACGGTCACATTGCATCACTCATCCGATCAACAAATAACGTTTCATTATCACCCCACTCATGCGCCATCATAACAGGCAGACTCATAGAGCCAAATGATATGTTTAACACACCTATAATCCGAATAGGCAAAGGAAACATGTCCATTTTCGAACACGAACCAAATGTACATGTAACCGACACGCTAGCAGATGCAAATAATCCAAATATTTGCGTCATGATAGAAAACCAATCGGCGTCATGATAGAAACCAATCGGCGTCACATATGTCCATTAGGAAAGGTCGGGTAATAGCACAAGCATTTGGCACTCAAGAGCAAATGATATGCAGGGCATCCGATGAGCAAAACATTAACTCATCTCCGCCAATCAAACACAGTATAAACACCATAGGTAACCGGCAAGACATTAACCCTCCAGTCACCAAGACTCAACCTATATCTGTCGATGATATCCTGGCACCTCAACACCTTAAACAGCAAATATTGCAACTAGTATCACAATACCCTGAATTTTTTACAAATGACATAAACAAGATAGGATATTGTCCAAAAATTAAAATGAAAATCGACCTCAAACCAAATACTTTACCTATTTTTTGCAAAAAATATCCGACACCACTGAAAAAACAACGAATTATGGCTGCTGAGATAAAAAAATTATTGGATGCAGACATTATTAGACCCACTGCCCATTCATCGTGGGGATTTCCCAGTCTCCTCATCCGCAAATCCACACCCAACCCCGACGGTACTCCAAATTACCGATTGGTAATCGATCTGAGAAAACTCAATGATGTTTCCATTCCATTAAAATGGTCTATGCCTAGTTTTACAGAAATATCGTCCAAGTTACTCGGCTCAACTATTTTCAGTATCTTTGATTTATCAAATGCTTATCATGTTATTGGAGTTGAACCCGAACATGTGCCCATATTAACTATGAATACGTCCGAAGGACAATACAGTTATCAAAGAGCCCCGATGGGATATGTCTCGAGCTCAGGGTATTTTTTAAAACTCATGAACATGGCCCTACCCGATTTACCATTTGTAGAAGGATTTGTCGATGACCTGATCTGTCATAGCTCCGATCCTCAAACGCATATACAGCAGCTCACAAAATTATTTGACAGACTCAGGGAATACGGCTTAATAGTTAAACTATCAAAATCTAAATTTTGCCAACCACAAGTCAAATTTTTAGGGCATATTATTTCCGACAAGGGCACATCCCCTGACCCTGAAAAATTTTCAATTATCAAGTCTCTACCACCTCCGAAATCAGTTAAAGAAGTCCGCAGATTACTGGGAATTCTTAATTTTTACAGGTCATATTCTCCTACTTTCGCATCTACGGCATTGCCTTTAATCAAACTCACAGCCAAATATGCTAAATTTGTGTGGGATGCGCCGTGCCAAACAGCGTTCGACACGCTTAAAGAAAGCTTAGCAACCGCCCCCATCTTAGCTTACCCAGATCCCGACAAACTGTTCATTCTGACAGTAGATGCATCTATCCATAGTATCGGGGCGATACTATCACAATATGCTAATAGCCAAGATGATAAACACGTTGAACTACCAATCGCGTTCGCCAGTAAAAAACTTAACAAATCACAAAGGTATTATTCTGTCACGGAAAAAGAAGCATTCGCTATATATACGTTTGCAAGGCAATTTAAATTTTACTTACAGGGATCCCAAGTAGAGATTAAAACATATCACTTACCCCTCATCCACATGTTTAAAAAACAGGATCTGATAAACACAAAAATTCAAAAATGGTTTTTGGAAATATCAGCATTGAACCCAAAAATTACTTATATTAAAGGCACGAACAATGTTACGGCCGATTTTTGCAGTCGGATAAACCCCGACACACACCCGTGCATCATTTCTTGCACAGATAGTGACCCAAACCCACCCACCAATCCCCTTGTACAGGATGTTAATATACTTGACATGAAAGATATTCAGGAATTCTCAAAACGAAATAAACAACCAAAAAAGAAAACGGATTCTGAATCATCAGTTGATCTTGACGACAGCCCGGTCCATCCTCCTATAACTAATATAAGAGATGAACAATCAGCAGACCACACAATCACCGAGATTATCAAACAAATGCATTCAACAAATATACCCGAAAAATTAGCAAAAACCTTTATTCTCAAAGATGGTATCCTACACTATATATCAATATATAATGACATACCTAAATTACGAATATATATAACGGACAAAATAGCGCAGGAAGTTATATCCCAATATCACAGTCTCGGCCATAGAGCGGTACAATCGCTATACGCGACCATACGAAACAGATATTACACACCTCAGTTGTTTGCAAAAATTGTCACATACATAAACAATTGTCACACATGCCGACAACGAAATGCTTATAATCCAAAAATCCCGCTTTAACCAGTCACTGCCCCATCAAGGCCAGGACAGCTCATGGCCATCGATCTTATGGGACCATTTTCCCCCAAAACACAGTCAGGAAATAGATTTATCTTAACTATTATTGATCAATTTTCATTACATACTTTAGCATACGCATTACCTAACAAAATGGTGGATACAATTTTAGAAAGATTGAATTCAGAGTATTTCACTTTATTTGGATCAGTTGAAGGTATTTTAACGGATAATGGGTCCGAGTTTGCAAACTCTACCTTTACTGAATTTTGTAAATATTACCATATCAATCACCGCCTCAGTTCGTTCTACTCACCCCAAAGCAATGGGAAGTCAGAATTCTCGCATAGAAGTCTAGCATCAATCATTTCAACAATCACCCAAGCAAATGTAGAAAATTGGGACCTATATCTAAATTATGCATCACAAGCAATGAACTTCCATTGTTCCAGTGTACATACACATTCATCATTTTTTCTAACTTTTTTAGAGAACCACAGATAAGCATAGACCGAATTTTAACACACAGAGAAAAGTATTTAGGAGAGGGTTTTTTAGCCACCACGCTTCAAAATCAACACATTATTTTTAAAACTACAAAATCTCTTCTCGAAACAGCCTCTCGCAACCACAAACAGAACAAAGGTGGATCTATTCCAACCTTTAAAATAGGCCAATCAGTCTATTACAAAATCCACCAACCAAATCACAAATTTTCATTTAAATATGAGCCGTTTTGGCGTATCTTGAAACAGACAGGCCCCATATCTTACATATTAAGACATGACCTATCTGCTAAATTAACAAAATCACATGCTAAACACATCAAACCATCCCCCGTTGATTGGCCTACACCTCAAATTCCCAATTACTTAAAAAATAAACGACATAATCGATTTGCATTTCCACCGAGTGAAGCCAGTGTCGATAATAATAGCTCTCAATCCACATTGGAATCAGACGATGACCTCAAAACGACGGCAATTAAGCGCGCTCAACTTGAGCGCTCAAACACAGACGACAGTTCTTCAATACCATTGGCTGAATTAGCCAACAGACTCATGGCTTTGAAACATTTTAATAAAACAGACAGCCAATCACCCCCGGATTTTTCACCCAGCGACCAATCTAGGCCCCAAACACAGGAACCAAATGTCATAAAACACAAATTAATTACACAAAATTCTTATAGTACGACGCCAGACACAAAATCGGATCGCGCAGATAACAAACGCGGCCGGCATCGTAAATTATATACACCATACGCCAAACACACGCCTAAAGATTCATCGTTTTCTAATTCCTTCCCATATACATCACCCGACAGCCGTTCGACGAATTGGTCAAACGAAAGTACGGAAACATATGATTTATATCAGATGACAACTGATATCGAACATTCATAATTATGTATCAAAGTACTTCACAATCACTAATGATAGGTACTTTACATAACTTTTATTAGTATTATATAAAACAGGTTTTACAAAGGCATAACATAGATAGACACCCCAACGATAAACTTTACTCATACCAGTTGCATGATCATATAGTTTATATATCAAACAGGGCATCGTCCCGTTTCCCAAATCTCTAATTCAATTATCGCTAACAGGTGTACATTAAGTCATGATGCCGAAGTAAATTTAACCGACATGTAATATATATCATTCGCTAATGACTGACACTCGGCGTCTTTGTCTAATTGTTTATTCACGAAACATGCCAATCTGTCGATCATTCTAACAGGTGTACATTGAGTCATGATGCCGAAGTAAATTTAACCGACATGTAATATATATCTTTCGCTAATGACTGACACTCGGCGTCTTTGTCAAATTGTTTATTCACGAAACATGCCAATCTGTCGATCATTGTCTCTCGCACCAATCTCCGAAGTATGGCAAACTCCCGTTCATGACTCAGTTACATCTTCATTCCCTCCAATATACTTAACTCAATCATATATTCATTGACATAGCCCACCTACGCCACAATACACTATATATATTATATAGTAGTTGATACAATAATCACGGCATATTTCCCCCAATATTACTACCCCCGATACTGCCAAACAACGCTCTTTATCATAGAACGATTGGTACAGAAACCACGGCATATTATCCCTCAATATAGACAAACCCCCCCCCCCACCTACGCCACAATACACTATATATATTATATAGTAGTTGATACAATAATCACGGCATATTTCCCTCAATATTACTACCCCCGATACTGCCAAACAACGCTCTTTATCATAGAACGATTGGTACAGAAACCACGGCATATTATCCCTCAATATAGACAACCCCCCCCCACCTACGCCACAATACACTATATATATTATATAGTAGTTGATACAATAATCACGGCATATTTCCCTCAATATTACTACCCCCTCCCGCCACAAACGCTCTTTATTATAGAGCGATTGGTACATAAACCACGGCATATCTCACATCAACAACACTTTCCCCAATCCCTACCTCATTTTACGGACATTCGTCCGACCTTATTTGAGGTCATGACACCCTAAAACTGCCACTAAACGCCTTTTATTATATGGCGTGTGGAATATTAACCACGGCATGCATCACCCAGATATTCACTATTTCCCAATCCTAATATGAAAGTCCAAACGAAAGTCCCCCCCCCCCCCGCCCCCACACCCCCCTTCCCCCACAAAATTTTATTTCACCCGCTCTCAAGCAATATCTCTTCGAGGCATCTACACATAATGTCCAATGATAAATTAACACACTAAACATCATCTAATAATCAGATTATAACTCAATACAAGCAAGTCCAGTGTGCATCGGTGCACAGTGCACACAGGGCTAAAACTTGCTTCCCTCAAACAACAAAAACAAAATAAATACAATAAAAATATGTTACACAAGTATCATATCAATAAATAGGAATATTTCAACATAAACCATAACATAAACAAACATTACTCAGCCAATTTATCTGCCTCATAAACATAAAACTATCCATAATTATTCATTAAACTCAAATAACCCAAATCAAGCGAACCACACAAACCAATAAGTAAGACAAGAACACCGATAGGTTAACCTTCCACTTCCACAACACATACACCAGACCCATCCCACACACACCACGTATCTAGTGAGATGTAAGTCACAATATATCTCTCAACACGACCATATCGTATATGTACCACCCCCCCCCCCCAACTGCCCACAATACCCTAAATCACATATACATGTGCAGAGCTAAAATGAGCCTGAATAACATGTATGTGAAAATCACAATATATCTCCCAACATTACCATATCGTATATGTACCACCCCCCCCAACTGCTCACAATACCCTAATTCACATATACATCTGCAGAGCTAAAAATGAGCCTGAATAACATGTATGCAAAAAATCACAATATATCTCCCAACACGACCATATCGTATATGTACCACCCCCCCCCCAACTGCCAACAATACCCTAATTCACATATACATGTGCAGAGCTAAAATGAGCCTGAATAACATGTATGTGAAAATCATAATATATCTCCCAACACGACCATATCGTATATGTACCACCCCCCCCCAACTGCCCACAATACCCTAAATCACATATACATGTGCAGAGCTAAAATGAGCCTGAATAACATGTATGTGCAAATCACAATATATCTCCCAACATGACGATATCGTGTACATACCCCCCCCCCCCCCCCCCCCCACCACCAAGATAACCAGAGCCGCGTGACAATGCGCGATCAAATATTATCATTACAATATAGATAGAACCACTATTCCATGCGTCAATTGCACTCCCCAAATACTATACAATCAACAAATATTTCCGTCAATAATCATGTCAAATATAGCAATAAGAACCTATATATAGCAGTACACAATACGCATTTATTCATATGCCTTTTGATATCCATATTGACATGACTGTTGGTATACCTACACCCTATGACACATACATTTTATAAATAATACAGCAGTACCACTCGTCGTTCACATTCAGATGTCCATGTGATATTTTCAATGAAACCAATCTTCATTAGTACGATGTAGCCCACGTTAAATTATATAGGCACAAACAGCTATCAAAGATAATTCACAGCCGTAATGGCCAACGCATTTATACCGCTATACCACTAATTACCTTCGTCGACACGCCTAGCGCACGCAGCGCGGCTAATTGGTACACACACTGGCATCGCGTGACGTCATATTTCGTCGATTTCTGGGGGTACCAATTTTACACAGTAATTTGAGAATGACATTACAACTTACACCGGCCGAAAAATCTCATCGATTAATCAAACCAGTTAACCCATAAAAGCCATGCCCATGCGAATCTATCTTTATAATCAGATACCGGCTAACCCGCTAATACACACCTATATTTTTACTTATAGGGGTGCAAGCGATATGAAGCCTACAGAAAACTTCGTTAAAGCGACCCTCTTCATACTTATCATCGGCTTTCAAACTAGTGACGCTATGTTAACTCGACAGAACATGTTATTTTTGCATCACCGGCAAATTGCTGTCTCAAATGAAAATTGGGATCTCAGTTTTCTCATCGAACTCACACCATATTATACCTACATAGCAAGACTCGCTACCGACATAAGGATGGCCCAAAATAAACTCAATAGCATTTGTGCCACGTTTCATCAAAGCACATATCACCATAACAAACCTCCATTCAGGAACGAGACAAATAACATTAACTTTAATCTCATCAACATTTTGACAGATTTACAAACTGAATTAGCAGCGGCTCTCACGGAAACAAAACAAATCCAATATGCATATCATAATTATTATCAACTCCATAATACCAAAAGACTCAAACGAGCAATATTACCCGTAATAAGCGATATCGCCAAGTTTCTATTTGGCACCCCTTCGATGTCAGATATTACACATGTAGAAGATAACATACGAACCCTCTACCAAAATCAAAAAAAAATCCAACACGATAATCAAACCGCTTATTCTATCATGAATATAACACGCGTCATTTCAAACGAAAATCGCCAACGAGTCAACACATTATCAACAACAATATCCAATATTCAAGCCACACTTCGAAAAGAAACACACCGAACCCAAAAACATGTGCATACAATTGAAATATTCACAATCATCAACGCTAAGTTTCTAGTAATATTACATGAAATACAACAAGATGTTATCCAAGCAAAATTATATTTGCGACATCTTAAAGTTCAAATTGCCTCTCTAATTAACCACCGATTTACACCGGAGATCATAAGCCCAATACATTTGAAAAAGGCACTTGACAGTATAACGAAATTACTTCCAGCCCATTTGAAGTTACCATTCCCCATAGAATCGGGAATTGCAAAATATTACCAACATTTGAAGACACAAACCATACTCACAGACAGCAGACTAATCATTACCATAACAATTTATTTACGCGATATCAGAATGCAGTTTGACATATTCCGCGCTATACCATTTTTTTTATCCATTAGACCCTCGAGACCCAAGACTCAGACACAACAATAAATATACAGTTGCCCGAATCGATATTACTCATAATTACCTGCTATTATCTCCCGACCGATCCAAATATACCACCATTGGTGACAATCACCCGTGTATTTTAAACAAATTACCATATTGTAAAATTCAAAAAATTTCAATCGCCGCATCACATAATCATAACTGCCTACTCAACATATTCACCAATGATACAAAAAATACCGCCACAAATTGCCCTATAGCCATTTACCCTCAGTATAATTTACCATCCGCTATTAAGCTGGCGGCATGTACATGGCTTATAACAACCACGAAAGCTCATACATTTACAGTAAACTGTCATCACAATCTCTTAAGAAAACGACCGTATAGAATCACAATTTTACCCCCCATCGCAACGATAACTTTACCACCAAGGCGCATAGCTACATCAGCCAGTATCAAACTAATTGCATTCACAATTTTGAACTCATCAAACATCACCATCAAGACACAAATAACCCAATAACAATCAACTATTGAATTACATAAATTGCCACAATGGAAGCCATTATTTTCCCAAATTCATAACTTGCCCCCTCAAGTATCGATTCCAAACAAGTTACCCCCCATAAAGCAACTATCATTATATGATTTTCTGCAAACAGTCACTTCCCTGCAACCCATCAAACAAAAGAAAAAACAGTATTATTACCAAATCATCATTCCCGCGGTCAATACGTTCATATTAATTTTACTGATTGCCATCTCAAGTCGCAAATACATTATTCAGTGTATTACGAAAATTTCCCAATATCAGACTCAACGCAATCACAACACGCGACGAATTAAAATCGCAAAGCGACGAAATAAACTTAACCAAATGATAAATGGAACTGATATGCAACTTCGTCACAGACTAACCCCACCAGTACCCAAGGAAGCTACAAAAGATATTCATTTGTCTCCAGCTAAGCAACCTCAAATACAAAGTACACAAGAAGATTTGACATTCCCAAAAAACACCCGCGAGATGTTGATTATGAATCATCCACATTACGACCTATGAAAATAATAAAAACTCACGCGTCCATCCATAACCCACCACTTAATCTATATTGATAATTTTCCCAATAATACCATTTTTTTCCTATAAGGGGCACAAACCCACAGACTAATTCTAATATCGTTACTGCATGCATACCACGTCAGCTGCATATGCTAACGCCATTATGACACGTGCCAATCCCAAGAGTTAGACAACTGACCGCCGATTATCTTCAATAACATTGGTCATGGATCTCGCCAACTATCAACAAACGCATTAATCAAAGCCTCATATACCACACTCCAAACAATATTTCACCTCTGACACATGCTCTCAACAATTCCCTGTGCAATTGACGGCAGATGAGAAACATTTGGTCTCTCATTACCACGATACCGAATGTATACATATCGTCATGATTTTATTAACAACACAACATGCATTTATATAATACATCACCAATGTTCATCATTTACAAAACATGCCATGCACTATTACCGTATTGTTATATTCATTACTTCTCATACTTGTATCTCTATATTCTATTATCATACCTTATCCTACATATCAATATAGCACGCATTATGACTGCTTGCACGATCATTTTATATACCAACCCATATATGCTTTTCCCACCATTTATTTCATAATCTCATAATATTGCGTATCATCATTTTAAGACAACTTAATATTGCATATCATCATTTTAAGACAACTTTGTTCCACATGTATTAATCATAACTTCACCACAATCAATGTTATTATACTTCATTTCAGCCTCATCCACATTACATGATCACAATTACCCCAGTTAGGTCCATAATTTTGATGTTACATAAGATTTTCCGCTGCGCTAAAAATCTTACACGGGTGGGGGACATATGTGAGATAACTACCCATTATAATCTCACAACTTGATTCAAACTATACGAATGTCCCAATATATAAAACCCCAAACTCAGATATTCGTGTTCGGTTCTCGAAACCTCACACGTCTTAATCTCAGCGAAGATATACACACAATGAAGATGGCTCCCAAATATGGTCAAGGGAAATGCCCATAACGAAGGAACCAATCCCGATGTGTATTGCCAAACGCCTCATCTAATATGCGTCCCAAATAGTATATAAGAGACAACCACATCCCATCACCTCATGCTTTCACTAGACTCATCTCCTCCCTAGATCATATCCAGGCATCATTCACACCAGGCATCACCCATTCGGGGACATCATTTCGCGGCGACTATTGATCATTATATTTGTACACACTGCATATCTTATTCACAACATAATAAAGACTTGTACCTACTATATCTATGTGTTCATTACCTCACAATAGATGTTGGGTTACGTTTGGACCAACCAACTCCCTGCATTCATGTTCTACAACGTGAATGCATGTGTGGGTGTAAATATTTATTTCTATGAGAGAAACGTTCTTTTAAAATGTGCTTGTGATGTTAAATATAGAGAGTACAACCTCACGCTAGTACACGTAGCCGTCGCGATGTTGTTAAAGATTATATGTCGATTAAATGTTCTTTAGTTATATAATAATGGATATATAAATAATCAAAAAGAGCACTACCTTCGCGGAGAACTTCGAGAGTTAACGCTCATGTCATCACGATTTTATGAGTGAATAAAGGATATTCTCGGGTCAAAACCACGTTGTTTTATATTTGCTGGGTATGATGTCGTGTTTCTGGTTGAATAGTGTACATCGGAAGTTTCGTTCGACTGGTAATACAATAATGACAAACATGGCAACTGATAGACATGATCAAACCGGCGTTCCATGTGTCATTGCATGATGTCGCATCTATGTTACATGTGGAGCTCCGTGGTCCAGTGGTTAGGGTATCGGTCTTCTATTCGCTGTAAACACATCGATATGGGTTCGCAGCGCGTCGTCGGTTATTGAGTCTCCACATCGCAGTGGCTTGGCCGCTTTGAGCAACGTGCAATTATTGTCAGATTGCTCGCTGTTTCTCGGTGAACGCGCAACAGCTCATTACTGCAGCATCATACATCGACCCGTCATAGGTTTTGGAAAGACGAACGCGTAATGTTTTGAGCGCATTTGGACTCGCGCAGGATTGACTTAATAAATAATCGGTTTCAATATAAAGAGAAATTGTTCCTGTTAACTTTTGCCAAGGGTGCTATGGGATATTTTGGGCTGGTTTTGTCACGATACACTTTTTGATTTAAATACATTTACAAAAGTGGCTTTTTCGCTAAATGTATATAAATACAAGGATTAACTGTCATGTGGACTGTTTTTATGGAGATGTAACCGTGAGGTAAGTGGTCATAACTTGTATGTAAAACCCGGGTTTTTACACAAGTTATGACCACTTATCTTACGGTTACATCTCCACAAAAACAGTCCACACGACGTTTAATCCTTATATAAAGTGGACATACCATGAACACTGGAAGAGAATGAATATATATGTGTGGTGTTTTTAATGAATATATATGTGGTGTTTTTAATGAATATATATGTGGTGTTTTTAATGAATATATATGTGGTGTTTTTAATGCATATATGTGTGGTGTTTTTAATGCATATACATTGTGTAGAGTTCAATAATACTTTCATTATATTCCCTTTTTAAAGGTCTGGCTTATTTCATAGACGGGACAGATGAAGGAGAGGAAGGACAATGGACTACAACTGACGGAATTAGCATGTGGACCAACTGGCGTCATCCTTTTCCTAACGCCGGACGTGCCGCCAATTGCGCGTTCATAAATGGCGATTATAACTTTCAGCACGTAGACTGGTACTGCCATCGCTATGGCAGACGGTACATATGTGAGGTTGGAAAACAATTATTCCCTTAATGAGAACCCATGCTCTGTGACGCAGTATAGCATTGTTAATTTTTTTGTCAAAATAAATTTGAAGCTATAATTATACATTAAAGAATATCAAATCAAGTATTTTATCAGCTGATGTCATTTATGCAACGATAGTGTATTTAATGTATTGTACTGGATGACAATGAAACGTATGCTGTTGACCATGAAATACGCAACAATCGTGAACCAGCTTACATCGGTATGTGTCTGAGTGTGCATCTTCTAGTGCTAAGTAAATAGAGACCTTTCGCAAAATCACGATTACGATTACTGAGATGGACAATATCCTGTCAGTATACGACCAAACAAGTGATATTTACGCACGGGGGTTCTTATGTGAGACGAAATATACCTCACGCAGTTTAATTATATGTGTGAAGGGTGTGCCACCGGTCCTGCTTTTAGGACTCTAACATTATCCACGTGGTGTATAACACACGGATAAGAACATTGGACCTGAAAGAGACACATATTACTTTTTCCATAAAATGGGTGTGTAACTGAATATAGTGTGGAATATGCCGTCTCACCAATTATCCAACGTGTTGCGATGGCGTCCACATTACTATAGGATACATATCCCATCCGTAATCGTAATAGTGATTTTGTGAATGGTCTCGTTGATATTCCATCCCATGTATATATATATATATATATATATATATATATATATATATGTGTGTGTACGCTGGGGTGTGTGTACAAATGCATATAGTCTATACGTGTACATGCATGGGGTGTACAACAAGCGTATATAGATGTAGGGGTGAAAAACAAGCGTATATTCATGTGGATGCAGGGGTATGTGTAAAAATGCATATATACGTGTACATACAGGGGGTGTAAAACAAGCGTACATGTATACCATGTGCATTCAGGGGTGTCAAATATGCATATACATGTATACTTGCAGGGGTGGGTCGAACACGAACATGCAGGGGTTGAACGTGTATATACAGGGTGTGTGTAAAATATGGCTATTACATTCGTATTAGGAATTGACAAACAAATCATGTATTTGTTACCCGGGTCGCATTGAGGACACAATTGAGCCTCGATTTTAACCAGATGCTGCATACCGAGTAGAGACTTAACACATGTGCCCCAGACCCGCTAGAAAGCATCTGGCAAAATTTTTTACAGAACAACTTGAGTAGAACCAGAATAATATAATATCAACATAATAGTGGACAACTTAAATCAAAAAACAAACTGGAAATGTCAACAATACATATAGAATATCCTTATAGTTTGACGAATACAAGGTTTATTGTCACGAGTATGATTCAGCAGATTTGGGGGGGGGGCGAACTTTAGCGATGTTCCATATTTGCTGAATCATACGAGCGAACATAATCCTTGTATCTCGTCGTACTATATAGATATTGTTTTATCCATCACCAAGTCGTGTTTAAAAGTCGTTGTTATCAATTAAATTTAGTATATAGAATTAAAAACGCATTTGTTAAAATAAACTCATTAATAGTCATGATGCCGTGACCTCCAAATCCCTATCCGAATGATGAGGCCCCCACCTCACAACTCGACATTGGCCGACGTTACGCTGCCGAGATTAAGTCCAATCTACCCCACATGAAAAGAGAACAATTATTCAGGGAACCACCCACAAAATGACCTCAGTTGTTGTATTAACAACTATGCAAGTGTGTGTTTTAACATCCTTTTCAATATTCAAGTTTACATTACAATTTCGTTCCAAGTGTCAGTTAGTTCAAAATGCGAACTTCCAATTTGAAACTTTGTCAAGAAAGAAAAGTGACACAATATTTACGAATAACAAATTCACTGCACCTGTCTATTGTTGTTCTTCCCTAATGTCACGTTTATTTTGGAACTGGACATGATGTATATATACATGTTGGATATGGTGCAGTGTTAGTACGGAACACACTTTGAAGCGCTGGCTGAACAACATTTTGCAAAGTGCTGCTACTAATACTATTGTTTATCTGGTACTACATTCTGGCAACACATCTGGTCTGTATGGTATGGGAATAACCAACCACATATCTTCAGTACCGAAAGTATGTGACAGCTCGACGAGTGGGCGATCAGCGGTCAGAATTCGGGTATCGCCGATGAAACACGGTCAGCATGACGGGCATCGCCGGTGAAACATGAGCATTGCATCACTGTGCAGCGATCAGCATTACGGTTATAGCCGACGAAACATGGGCATTATATCACTGTGCGATGGGCGGTCAGCATTTCTGGTATCGCCGACGAAACATGGGCATTACATCACTGTGCAGCGGTCAGCATCACGGTTATCGCCGGCGAAACATGAGCATTACATCACTGTGCAGCGGTCATCATTACTGTTATCGCCGACGAAACATGGGAATTATATCACTGTGCGATGGGCGGTCAGCATTTCGGGTATCGCCGACGAAACATGAGCATTACATCACTGTGCAGCGGTCAGCATTACGGTTATCGCCGATGAAACATGGGCCTTACATCACTGTGCGATGGGCGGTCAGCATTTCTGGTATCGCCGACGAAACATGGGCATTACATCACTGTGCAGCCGTCATCATTACTGTTATCGCCGACGAAACATGGGAATTATATCACTGTGCGATGGACGGTCAGCATTTCGGGTATCGCCGACGAAACATGAGCATTCCATCACTGTGCAGCGGTCAGCATTACGGTTATCGCCGACGAAACATGGGCCTTACATCACTGTGCGATGGGCGGTCAGCATTTCGGGTATCGCCGACGAAACATGAGATCAGCGATCAGAATTACGGGTATCGTCGACGAAACATGAGATAAGCGGTCAGCATTACGGGTGTCGCCAACGAAAAATGAGATCAGCGGTCAGCATTGCGGGTGTCGCCGACGAAACATGAGATCAGCGGTCAGCGTTACGGGTGTCACCGACGAAACATGAGATCAGCGGTCAGCATTGCGGGTGTCGCCGACGAAACATGAGATCAGCGGTCAGCATTGCGGGTGTCGCCGACGAAACATGAGATCAGCGGTCAGCGTTACGAGTGTCACCGACGAAACATGAGATAAGCGGTCAGCATTACAGGTGTCGCCAACGAAAAATGACATCAAAGTGCGATGAGCGGTCAGCACTACGGATATCACCGACGAAACATGAGCATTATATTAAAGTGCGATCAGCGGTCAGCATTACGATTAATTGCATTACGAAAAATGAGCATTACATCACTGTGCTATTGGATAACTTACATTGGTCGAGAGCTACTTGTGGTATTGTAAATCCGGTTTTGAATGCAAAGAACAAATAAATCTGATAACTATAGGAATAATGCACAATAGACAACGGCTCGTCGCAAACATTTATATAATCCTAGCAGTGACTACAATTACTTGATATTCCATCAGTGAAATTCTCGGCGTCAACGGTTGTCCACCGGTAGCAACGTCAAAGGCACCGCGCCAGTCAAAGTAACAATATGGTGCAATTGGTAGCCGAAACTCACCACTGATTGTATTTGTTCTCGGGTTGATTTGGGTGTTATAAGCTTGGTATCCGTCTTATTGAAGGAATAAGTACAACGCGCGCCCTATGGGCGCTTGTGGTATTTATGTCGTGTATAAGATTGACGCCATGCATATGTGTATAACGTGTATTCAAAAACCAACTTCCTTTTCGAATGATGTCAACATCTCACACCCATGATGCCGTACATACCTGAAGAGTGTGAATTCGGCGTCGCCGCGACACTATTCACCACAGGGGCCGTCCGGGCTGTTAGCTTAATTCGCGGAAAACATATTTGGGAATGGCGGCGATTTGATGGTTAATAGCGGAACTTCTGTTTGGACGCGACCACCATCCGTGCGTGAGTGGGTTTCTATGACACCCCTGTATTGTTATGGCCACTCAAATCACGCCCAGACGTCACATGGGCGGTCCGGGTTGGTTCGGGCGGCGTTTAGTCACGACGGACGTGGGCACCGAATGATTTGGTACACACAAGGCGTTGTCTATATATGTAATGTTCCAGTTCTATTGGAGAAATCATAAACGACCGCTTGTCATAAAATAGTTATTGTGCACGTGGCTATCAGATGGCATTTAATCGAGTCGGGGAGGCAGATGCCATCTCTACTTTTGTGTATTCGACATCATCGAATCGGCATTCAGTTTCAAACATCAACAATGCAAATTACAAAATGGCTGATTGGACCCACCGCAGCGGTCCCTTTCCATATTTCTTTGAAAAACTCATGTTTTTGTTGCTGCTCTGTTCGGACAATGTATTGGGAAATTACAATGCTGTGCGGTTTACGAAATATCCTATATCGAATGAGGCGGCGATCAGCGGAAACATCTTAGCATCATTCGTCGTGTCTGGGACGCGTTCGTGTGGTGTTGTGTGTTCATCCAATATTGACTGCAACAAATTTGCCTTCAACTCTCATACAATGATGTGTATAGTTGTTACAATCAGCTTGCATGAGACGGGCATATTTATGTCACCTGACTGGGAAGTTTTCGGTGAGTATTTATAGGGAATTGGCTAGATTGTGTTTTGGTGAGTATTGCTAGGGAATTGGATAGATTATGTTTTTGGTGGGCTAGATTAATTGTGTTTCGGTGAATTATACTAGAGAAGCGGACAGATGATGTGTTTTGGTTAATATTATTAGAGAATTGGATAGATGGTGTTTTGATGAGTATTACATGGGTAGATGATGTTATTGTGAGTATTACTAGGGAAGTGGCTAGATGCTGTTTTTGTGAGTATTACGAGAGAAGTGGGTAGATGATGTTTTTGGTGAGTATTAATAGGGAAGTGGAAAGATAGTGTATTTTTCTGGGGTTTCTAACTTAGACTTTCAAATTGCAACTCTCATGAAGATCGAAATTTCACATATCAAATCTGGAAGAATTGATCTGCAACAGGCTATAATATCCCTCTCTATATGTCTGCTCACGCGCGCCCAGGCTAGAGTATCACTCTCTACATATGTCGCACGCGCACCCAAGCTGGATTATCCCTAGCTATATACGTCTTTATCACGCGCATCCCAATGCATTATTAGGATAATATATGTCTTAGCATGTGTATTGGAGGTTGGGAGACAATGCCAAAGTGTTTTATACACTTCAGTGCAGCTCGTTTTTTTACCCTGTGCCAATTCATTCTCTTATATATGCGAGTCGACCATAGGTCGCCTCGCATATATAAGAGAATTCATTGGCCTAAAATTTGTTTACAATTTTAATACTTTTTTCTTGTATTCTTTAACAATTTTATAATTTCACCCAAACAGAGCCCCAGACAAACATGAGCAGACGACACTCTTCCATATGCTTCTATATATGTGTGGGGCTCCCTGCAGGGTAATGGATGTTTTTAATGTTATGTCCTAAAAAATGTAAGAAACATTTTTTTTTTTTTAAATGATAAAAAATTGTTAGGCCAATGCATTCTCTTATATATGCGAGGCGACCTATGGTCGACTCGCATATATAAGAGAATGCATTGGCACAGGGTAAAAAAATCCCGACTTACTACTGGATTTGATATGGCGGGTCACATATGTTCACATGACCAGGGGAATATCGTGGGGAGGCGCATTTGACCTCAAATGACTACTTAAAGGAGGATTAATAAATTGCATGATCAATAAAGAGCGCTTATCATCAGCTGAGAATATATGTGTGGAAACTTGGTGCACATATATAAGTACATGTAAATGGAATTTCCCGAGATATGTGTCGCTGACCTCAAATGACAAATGGGAAATAATAATTATGAACAAAGAGCGTTTATTATTAGCATAACATATAGATGCCAACGTTATCCGGAGAGTGTCATGCAATAGGCGCTCAGGTGACGAATAATTATTTGAAATTGCTTGAAGGGGCGCTAATAAGTCACTAATTCTTCACACGATTTTCAGACATGTCAGGTATATTCTGCACGAATTCGACAACATCTTATGGGCTAATTAATTCACCTCCGCTAAGCCAGCGACTTGCCCGATTTTTTTTTTTAAACATATTTTATTTGTAGTATAATACAAATGGATTGGGGCACAAATTACAAAACTTAATGAGCCCTTCTCCGGTATACATTGTTACAACCAATTTGTGTAACAAAGTGGCACAATGAGTAACTTATTTACAGCCGCATGTAGTGAATGGGAAAGATGATGATGGAAGATTGTAACACATTATTGAGGAAGGGTGAGTGTGATAATGATTGGTGGGGTGCCAACGCCGAGTGTGCATGCTATGCTGAGGCGAAAACTAGAAGCGTTTAGTCTCCGCGATAAAATGCTGGACGATTTGGAACAGTTTCACATTTTGTTTGTTAGGAGCATTCGGGATGCCATCAAGTATGTTGTTCGTATGCGTTAATTTAATTCCGTTTCTGCGTAGCATGTGAAACATCTCAGTTCGTTCTGACTGGTAGTGGGGATACACACAGAAGAAATGATAGGCATCTTCACACTGGTCGCATACGTACAACGTGGACTTCCTGCAATATAGTTCTGGAATTTGTCAGACTGAAGATCACTACAATAGTTTCGTAGTCTGGCGTGCAATACATCACATTTCCTACGTCCTGTATATAAATATACTGGGGGTCTAGCGGTAGGATCAATTATTCTAAGATAATCTTTAAAATCGAAAATCGTCGGAGCTTCTGTTATTGCGGAAGGCATGTCGTTCCACGCTTTTATGGTTGAGGGAAAAAATGACTTTTTGTAGTGCTCAGTATTGCTGAAATATGTGTCAAATTTTACGGGGTTTCTGAATCCATACTCGGATATATCGGCTGTCCTGTGTGGTAATATTTTAGTGAGGTAAGTAGGGGCCCTCTGATTTACATTGTTATGCATAGTTTGTAGTTTATGAAGTTCGCGCCTTTTTCTTAGCGGGGGCCAGCCGACTTCTGTCATGATGCCATTATCTGATACTGAGCGCGTGAGGCCGCTGACAATTCTGGTTGCATCAATGTGTAATCGGTCAAGTTTATCCAATTGATATTTTGGTGCACATGCCCAGACTACGTCAGAGTAATCATTTAGAGGCAGTATATATGTTTTATATATTTTTTCTTTGGTTGGAGCTCAAGACCAAGGTGTTTGTGTGTCTCAACAAATGATATTGTGTCACTGTTAAAACTATAAATTAGGGATATCACCGGAGGTGCCAATCAATGGATATGACATGCCCATTGTTTTTGAGGGATTAAGGCTGACCAGCCAATGTGTTGACCATGTTGCTATGGTTTCAAGGTCCATATTCATAATCCGTGCTAATTCATTCAGGTCGTGGTGGCTATTGGTGTAAACAGTATTTATTCCATATTATTCGTATATTACAAAAAACAAGACAAAGATTAATAGTGATGATATGAAGGGGATTCGACAACAAGCTTTAAGCTTCTGGGAGTCGTTTCCGTGGTGGCTATTAGTAAGACAGGAATCGTCGGCGTACATTCTGGTCACTGAACTGATGTTGTCTGGTAGGTCATTGATGTAAACTAAAAATAGAAAAGGTCCTAAAATTAGCCTTGATGCACGCCCGCTGGGATGATCTCATACTCAGAAAAGCTGTCGTTAACTAACACGCATTGCTGGCGGTTACCTAGATAGTTTTCTATCCATTTCAATGGTTTTTCTCGCACTCCATAACTAGACAGTTTATGTACCAATCCACTGTGCCAACCTCTCTCGAATGCCTTCGGTATATCAAAGAAAGTAGAGCATGTATACAATCCATTGTCGAGAGATTGGCACAGGTGATTATACAGTTCTATGAGTTGATGAGATGTACTTTGACCTGGCATGAAACCCGATTGGCGTGAGTATATTAGTTCGTTTTCATTAAAGAACTCCCTGATCTGTTTTAAGACAACATTTTCGAATATCTTTCCAATGCATAGTAGAAGCGAGATGGGGCGATAGTTCTTACTATCAGCAGGGTCGTCTTTTTTAAAGATGGGAACTACATTTGCCTTTTTCCATATAGATGGAAATTGTGTGGTATCGAATGATTTTCGGAAGAGTAAATTTAAAGGATACGCAATATATCTAGCCGTGGCTTGAAGCATGGACTAATTCCACCGTGGCCATGGGCCTTGTTTAATGTAAGCGATTTAATTGCTCAAATTAATTCATCTTCGGTGGACTCAAAGTCGTTCATAGTGTTGCTACAACGAGAATTGAAAAAAAGGTAAACTGTGATTTGAGTCATGTATCGATGAATTTGAAATGAAAATCTTGTTGAGTATGTTGGCCTTATCTAGATCATCAGTTGCGTATGGTCTTCCATTTACATTTACGGTATTTATATTTACACTGGAGCAGTACAGGGGCGGAATATTCGTTGTTTTCTTTTTACAAAGGAGGTAATTTATTAGTTGTCAGAAATCGTGAGGCGACGAAGACCCCTTCACGCGATCATCCAATTTTTCTTCAAATTTGGATTTGGCATACTTTTTCATATTATTTACTTTGTTTCTGGAATGCTTATAAGTTTGCCAAGTATCGGGATTATTGTTTTTTAGAGCTTTGGTTCGTAATATTTCACGTTTGCGAATTTCTCTTCGAATTTCTGAAGGAAGCCAAATTTTGTCCTTAGGTCGAACCGTAGCAGATGATTGGAGGACCGTTTCTCGCATTATTGAGTTAAATTTATTTTGGAAAACTATTGTGGCTGAATCGATATCAAGACCCGACAAGAGATCATCCCAGTTTGTGTTACCGAGCAATTCGTTGGCTCTTTCGAAATCTGCTCTGGAGTAGTTCCTCACTATTCTGCGAAAATATGTCACATTTGAGTAATCATAGGATAATGACACATATACACCCAAATGGTCAGAGACTCCAGAATTTATTACTTCGGCTTCTAGTACACGAAACGAATTGCTGATAATAATAATAGGATCCAATAGCGTACTCGATGAGTGTGTTATTCTTGTAGGAGATGCTATAACATTCTTGATGCTATATCGGTCTATGATATCTTTCAACTTAGAGAATGTATCTTGGAGATTGGAATTGTAGTCACACATGATAATAATATTTTCTGATATGTCAAATGCGTCTGATATCGATGATTATAAGTAATCCCAGTATCTTGGATCGCATAACTGTTCTGATCTATATGACATTCCTAGCATGATATGGCTTTTTTATGGAAAATAGTTCAAACCAAAGTATTGATGCGTCAAATTCCAGTTCAAGTCTGCGCCTGTATATGATATGGGTCGCGAACATAACACATAATACATCCACCATGAGAGTCGCGATCTTTCCGAACAGGGTCTTGATAACCCGGAATTTTTAGTCTATCCGAACAGAAAGATGGGTCTAGGTGAGTTTCACTATAACACAGAACATCGAAATCGTTAATGGTATCGACAATCTTTTCTAGTTTATTTCTGATACTTCTGATGTTGTAATGGAAATGGAAATTGTGTGGTTGATTTCGCTGGGGGCAGGGCCATGGTTGATTTCAATATCACCTTATAATATCAATATTAAAAATGTTGAGATGAATAATAGTTTAAGATTTTGTGCTCGGAAGCTATATTTCAGGGATTCGCCTCTAGCCACAATGGTATTCGGTGTCTTTTTCTTCAAATCAGAAGTCCCAACTGCTGCCCTATATTGTTGTATCGAAAAGTTCATGACATTTTAGCCGGTGGTTCGATATTAAAATGAGCAGCAATTGGGTCTTGTGGTTTGAGAAAATTTCATTGTACTTTAACATTTTCAAAGTTTGCACAGCTATGTGAAAAGCGTTGTTTCGGATCAGTTTGTGGGAACAGGTTATGGAACCTCAGATATATACAAAACATGCACACAACATGTAAGTTCATAAATACACAAATATATATGATAATTGAGAGAACAGGTGCATGATGATTAAAATTATGGTACAAGATGATGGGTTTTTGGTGAGGTTCCATATCGTATATCGACTGGCGTGTGATTTTGTTTGGGACGGGACAGGATGTAGGATACACGACTGTTCAGATAGCGTTACTTATTAATAATTTTCTGTGTGTAAATGAGTTTAATCTTGGTATACAGCTATATATGAGATTTAATTTTCCATAGTTAAAAATTCACGGAACAATGTAATTTAATGGGTGTTGAGTCCTACTGACACAATTTAGACGTGTTCCATAGCGAAGGCACATGAAACGATTATCATAATGGGTTTATTTACGCATAATATACGATATTCCATCCTGATGTGAGGTAATGTGATTTCTGCAAGAGATATGAAAAATAAGGGATTTTTGCATGGAAATCAGTCAAGCGATACGGTTCTAATAGTTTATGCGGTGCTGGGGGGTGACCGTCGCACATCGGGGGAATTTATGCGACCATCATTTTCTGATGGGAAATTACTCTCGTTTTCGAATTCAGAGGGCGCCGAGCCGAGACAGGTGACAAAATATAACTTTTCACTATGTTTCATAGGGCACCCTACCTAAAAATTGACATATTTTCGGAGGTTAACAGGCATTAGCCAATTGGTTAACAGGGCATCAAAATCGGAAAGATTGTAAACATATTTGCAAATTATGGAACGAATGTAGACACTTAATCAAATTCAAGATCGTTTTCTTGCTTTCGTTCTGATTTGGTGACTTCATGGTAAAGAATGTAACGAGGCGCGTCAAAAATGCATGGCGATTCAGACAAAGTGTCGTGTGTCAACTCTGTACAAACATAATATATCTGCCAAATACTTCCAAGTTATATACTTATGGAAATGGTAGGGTATTCCCTTCATAAAAATGTTCCTACTTACAATATATCTCTCCAAGTATTGACATAATAGACAAAAACTTAACCATCCCCCAATTTCACAAATAACCACATAGATGCGCCAATGAAATTTGTGTCCACCAAATAAATTGACAATGCACAGTTTACATTGTCATATAGTGTAGAATCGTACGGAGACACTGATAATGTAAAACATCGTTCAAATTCTAGATTAGGAAGGTAATCAAATCCAAGATGGCGTCCAAGATGGCCGCCAAGTTTTATATTGACACTCTATACACCAGATGTATGCTAACCGGACTAGATCATCATGAGTGCCTTATATAATATGGAATTTTCTTGGATGGAGTCTGTATCTTAATACGTATATACGTATAAGGCAACTGGCTACGTAAAACCGATGATGGGGACCAAGATGGCCGCCAAAATAAACAGAACTGTTCCGATAAAACGACCAACTTCTGAGTTGCAAGACAATCGCATGGTATTACTGTTGTGGCTTATTTGTTCGTATATATATGTCATTGTGGCCAACGTGATCCGTGTATGAAGAAACTAGGGGCATTAAGATAGTAACTGTTCATTAATTTCTCCAAATAACGACATCATATGATGTCAAATAGCCTAAATAGGACCGAATTTCAACCTGACATCCAGTCATTTGGTGTTATATATGTCAATGTTCTTCTACACGATGCTACAACTGCAAACATCCACATTAGTATGGCAATAATGGAAGCCACAATGCCGATTAAAACATGCCTATGCACTGATAGTTATATATTCAATTATCAATAACTAAAGGAGTTATTCCATGCTAGTAGCACGTTAGACCCGCAATAATAAACCGTCTGGAGATAACGGAGCTATCTCTATTCCCGTTAATTGCGGATATGTTGTTTATACGAAAAGGTTGAGCAACTTTGTTCACATTACCCCGCTAATGTTGGCAATTGCTTACCATGGTAGTTGGTTTCTACGTTCAAAGATCTGATCTTCCAACGTAATAACGGACAATAATCACCAGCAATTTAGACCGAACTAAAATTGTTTTCTCTACATTTACTCGGGGTGCCACCACCCACGGAAATTGGTGTTTGCATAGGCAGTTCTAATTATTATTTGTTTAGTACTTCTCAACTCTGAGGATTTAGATAACAATGAACGGTTACAGTTTCGTTGCAAATACTCATTTTACACTATTCGCGGTGGCAACCGATAGTTTAAATCAATTTCCCACCAACGTACTGTATTCATGGGTGTCTCAGTAGTGGTTGACGAGTTAATTCGCAGGCTTGTGCCCTCACTTCCATATTTTTCACACCGGCGGTTCGATATTCTCGTCGCTGTTGCAATATATTAATACATCTATTGAGCATTTTGTTATGATCTTCATCCATTTCGTCAAGAGACGAAGAAATGATAAGTTTCTACCATATTTTATATTGGATAAGGCCTTCACATGTGTAGACAATTTCGTTAGACATTTAATCACCGATAACATGATTGCACCATGCTAGTAATTATCAGCACTGTTTAACATACATCTAGCGATCTACACAACCGGGTGACACGATTAAGTTGATATGCAGATGTTATATGAACATAATTTAATCATTAGCTGTCAACTCGGGGAACACTGTAAAACATCTGGTTGGCACATGTGCGCGGGCATTTCTGCCAAGTATGATAAGCCGAGGAGTTGCGATTCATGCGCGCGCCGCAATTGCACGATTGTTAGTCCACTGTGACAGTATTGTTGGATTCAATTGACCTGACCAATCAAATGATGAAATCAAGTTACTCTTCAGCTGGATACGTGATTGTTCCGAATACAACATGTAATTGTTTATCACAACTAATTTATATATGGCATGAGTATATATAATTGAAAACTGGACGAATTTTATTAATATTGGAACTAAATTAAAATTATATGAAATAACTCTGTTTTCGATTTAATAATGTGGTGAGTTAGAATCGACAAATTTGAAGACAAATTAACTGTAATCGCATAACCTCAGTCAAGACTAGATCGATTTACTAAATGTAACACTTAACTGGTTTTCAAAGGGACAACATGTTTGCATTATTTGTATGTAATTTTACACGTACCATATTTCAACTCATGAAGTATCTCGATCTAAATTCCTACCAGGTGTACACATAAGAAAGTAGAGAGATTTATAATTTAATATGATTGAAGCAAAGGGTGTTGCTACTTTCGAAGTTTCACATTTGTTGGATACTATGTGTAAGTTTACTATATGCCTTGCCACCTGTCGCCGAAGAATCTATATTATGAGCAAATAGGTCCAATAGCCACCAAATGTCCGACTGCGATTGTCTATATATGCCACACGTTCAACCCAACGACACTAACTTGACAAGAACGTGTGTCATTGTCGAATATAGGACCGTCGCCACATGCAACGGTGGAACCTGGTTTGATTGTATTGTGCTCGCATGGTAATCTTAGTCAAATAATACCGGCCCATTACTGCTTCAAATTCCCCAATATTAAGCTAAACATAAGGATTCAAAACTAATTGTTTTATGGGTGGTCTACGTATATGAATGCACACAATAAATACCACACCTATGTACATTATCTGATATTTGTGATAATCGCATTCTTGCATATATGCTTTCGGTCAGATACATATAAATGTTTCACGCATATCGTACAATGTATCATGGGGAGAATTAACAGAATCATGAATATTTGACATATATAAGATAAGTAGGTTGTTCCATTGCAGAAAATTGGCGATCGTGCAAACGAGCTGCTACTTATTGTTTGTGTTAAAAGTACTCCACGGTTGGTATATTTCTCGAGAATGTCTTACATACACATGTAGCGGATATACTCTAATTTGGTCAGATAAGCTTTGTGTAGTCTGAGTGGTCTTGTGCGGGTAGTCGCTGGTGGACCAACTAATTCCGCGGCTATGGCTGGTAACATGTGACCAACGAGTTATCATCCCGTTGGTTGAAATCGATCAGCATCAGCGAAAGGGACAACTTTAGTATGACAAACATCACTCTAATGCCTCAGCAACTGAGTATATGACATTTTGAGCACGTCTTCTAACTGTGATGCTTTCTAATCCTTGTACTTGAAATTTCATCTTTTGATAATTGGCTACATTGCTCCATACTGATATATAAATTGGATGATATAGTTTTATCCCATTCGGGTACTGTACGTAATTATCATAGTTGTGTACGTGTGGCGGAGAGTTATGCGATACCTACAGTGTGAGACCAACTTACATGCATCCAAAATCCATGGGACTTAGCACAATCAATACCCAGGCCTCACACATACCATTATCATTTAAAGCATTAGCATTTACAAATTAGGGGTCAGTTTTGATAATATCCAACCTGTTTCAATCAAACGCTGAAAGTTGGTTCTGTGCAACATGCTTGGGGTGAGCTCCAAGTAACTTGATATTATTTCAAACGACCAGTGCCTTGTATAAAGTTAAATACTGAATGCATGTAATGAGTTTAAATATATTGCGATAGCAACGTGAATCCTGGACAGACGGGAAGATATAAAATAATATGGAAGCGAAGGCATATATATAACTCGCCGAAGTCATCAGCCACTACTCAGACATACATGATATATAGTACATTAACAGGACAATAATTAAACTATTGGTCGTCAATGTGTATTCAATAAAATAATTAATACACCTGCAACCGCGTATATCAAGCGTATAACTAAGTATTGCTAAGCAAATACTCAAATGAACTACTTAAGTTAATAAGCATAAATCCACGTGTGATGGGACCCTAGCAGCTGCAAGAATATAACGACACATATACTTATTATGTCAGGTTTGTTTGAGATTTGTTTCGGTTATTTCAATGGAACATCACTCCACTGAACGTGACCAATGACCACAGTACGCATTGACAACATTGACGAGATATATAAACTAAGTTGTCCATCCTTTGCATACCCGCACTTATCAGGATTCTAGATTGGTTGTCATCGCTTGACGGTTTGTGTAAGCGGGTCTAATGAGCCATTACCATGGGGCACCTACATTGGTTATTGAAGATTGAACATGTATATTTAGTCTGCATTGTAGTTTCAATTCTTATTGTACTAATATAAAAGTCAGCAATTTCATCATCAAGCAGAATGTTGACTTTTATACCACAAAATGGATGTCAGGTTGAAACACAGTCCTATTGTGGCAAATTGGCATTGCATGTCGATTTTGAGAAAAAAAATGAGCATTTACTTTCTCAATGCCAACAGTTTTATCGGATTCGGATCACATTATCCACAGACATATTTGCACGAACGAATAAGCTACAAAACCCATAACATACAGATGCTATTGCAACTCAGAAGCCGGTAATTTTATCGGAACATTTTTGTTGCTTTATGGCCGCCATTTTGGTCTCCAGAATCGGTTTTACGCATCCAGTTGACTTATACATATTACGATACAGCCTCTATGAAATAAAGATCAGTTACAATGAAGCACTTGCGATTTTCCAGTCCGTTGTGCACACTCGTTGTGTACAGAGTGCCAATATAAAATTTGGCGGCCATCTTTGATTTTACTACCTTCCTAATCTAGGATATGAACGAAAACCTACATTCTCCGTGTCCCCGGATGGTTCTACCCTGTATGACACGATAAAATGTGCATTGTCGAGGTTTTATTGGAAACAACCTTTATGGATGCATTTAAGTGGATATTTGTGAAATTGGGGTGAGGGTTAAGCTTTTGTCGATTAGTTTACCATTTGGAGATATATAATACAGATAGGAAAATCATTTTGTAGGGAATACCCTTCCATTTCCAAAAATATATAACTTGGAGAAATTCGACAGATATGCTATATTTGCACAGAGTTAACACCCGACACTTTGTCTGAAACGCCATGAATTGTTAACGCGTCACGCTACATATTTTACCATGACGTCATGAAATCAGAACAAAAGCAAAAAACAATGTCGGATCTGATTAAGTGTGACCATTAGCCCATAAATTGCAAATATTTGTTCATTCTTTCCCATTTTGATGTCCGGTCAGCCGGTTGTCTATTGCCTGTCAAACCGCTGAAATGTGTCTATTTTTCGGTAGGGTTACGTATGAAACATAGCGAAAATGTATATTTTGTCACCTATTGCGGCTCGGCGCCCTCTGAATTCGAAAAATAGAGTAATTGTCCCATAAGAAAATGATGGTCGCATAAATTCCCCCGATGTGCGACGGTCACCCCCAGCACCGCCTAGACTATAACGTCGCACTCTCTTTTCGAAGAAATGGATTTAATTTGTCGCTTTTACCTACTTGGAGAGGAAATAAATCTCAAATTTCAGCATTTACATGTATATTTACAGGTACTGACTGGTATAATATTTGCAACTTATCTTCTGCTATTCCCATTTTCACGCTTAAGGACCCAAAGGTGTTTTAATTCACCAGGTAGAATTTTTCGCGACGTGAAAGCTGTGAACTGGTGAAGTGTGGGTCTGTAACTTGTCCGATCGCTCGTGGATGCCGAGTGGTATTCGCTGCATGATATGATGTCGCGTTCCGTGGTCAGGCAGCTGAGGGATGTGCGGTCGGTGCATTTTTGCATGTTGCATACCTGACGGATCCGGCCACAAGTTAGGTGTTAATAGTGCCGCTTGCGCTCAAGTTATCGACTTGGGGATTGAACCTTTGGTACATACAGGTATTTTCTGCACGATAATGCACGTCCCATCATGACCCCTGGGGAGGTGCGGTCGGGTGTTGACCTTAATTGCTAATACACTGTGTTATGTGCCAAATTTGTGTTTGTTCTCATAATGTAACATATATATATGAATCTCCATATATGGAGGATAATAAAGATATATATATTCATTAGTAAACGTTTCAAACATGTGTAGCCTGTGTAACTTTGCATTATATATACATGTGTGTACATCGTTTAGTTATTCGATATTCGACCACTGGTTTTGTTGGACGCATAACATCAGGGTGTTATTTGGGAAATACATGCTGTGACTGGCTTTAGTGTAGACATCACCTACATTACGTCGTTGTCATTCGGGAATTTGTACCTCGCCGGCACAGAAGCACAGCCAGCTGTTTTATGTGAAAATCGGAATGACAGGTTTTATTGCTCCCTACATACCATGTGTGTATGTTAACAAACTTGTTTATCGCAGCACAATCATGTGTAAGTCCCACGATGTCTCACTTGTCCAGCAATATGCACGAATGGCACATCCTCGATTGTTTAGCACAGTCTTCAGTCGAGCAAATATAGTAGTCTCGTTTAAAAAATATCGCGATTTTTTTTACCCTGTGCCAATGCATTGGCCTAACAATTTTTTTTACAATTTTAATAATTTTTTCTTGTATTCTTTAACAATTTTATAATTTCACCCATACAGAGCCCCAGACAAACATGAGCAGACGACACTCTTCTATATGCTTCTATATATGTGTGGGGCTCCCTGCAGAGTAATGGATGTTTTTTATTTTATGTCCTAAAATTTGTAAGAAACATTTATTTAAAAAAAATGATAAAAAATTGTTAGGCCAATGCATTCTGTTATATATGCGAGGCGACCTATGGTCGACTCGCATATATAAGAGAATGCATTGGCACAGGGTAAAACAAATCTGTAGGTCGTGTCTTGTTTGCGTAACCTATATAGTTAGATATACCCTGTAGTTCGTGTCTTGTTTGCGTAGCCTATACAGTTAGATATACCCTGTCCGTAGCCTATATAGTCAGATATACCCTGTCCGTAGCCTATACAGTTAGATATACCCTGTCCGTAACCTATATAGTTAGATATACCCTGTCCGTGGCCTATATAGTTAGAAATACCCTGTCCGTAGCCTATATAGTTAGATATACCCTGTCCGTGGCCTATATAGTTAGATATACCCTATCCGTAGCCTATAAAGTTAGATATACCCTGTCCGTAGCCTATATAGTTAGATATACCCTGTCCGTAGCCTATATAGTTAGATATACCCTGTCCGTATCATATATAGTTAGATATACCCTGTACGTAGCCTATACAGTTAGATATACCCTGTCCGTAGACTATATAGTTAGATATACCCTGTCCGTAGCCTATATAGTTAGATATACCCTGTCCGTAGCCTATATAGTTAGATATACCCTGTCCGTAGCCTATATAGTTAGATATACCCTGTCCGTAGCCTATATAGTTAGATATACCATGTCCGTAGCCTATATAGTTAGATATACCCTGTCCGTAGCCTATATAGTTAGATATACCCTGCCCGTAGCCTATATTGTTAGATATACCCTGTTCGAAACCTATATAGTTATATATACCCTGTCCGTAGCCTATATAGTTAGATATACCCTGTCCGTAGCCTATATAGTTAGATATACCCTGCCCGTAGCCTATATTGTTAGATATACCCTGTCCGTAGCCTATGTAGTTAGATATACCCTGTCCGTAGCCTATATAGTTAGATATACCCTGTCCGTAGCCTATATTGTTAGATATACCCTGTCCGTAGCCTATATAGTTAGGTATACCCTGTCCGTAGCCTATAGTGTTAGATATACCCTGTCCGTAACCTATATAGTTAGATATACCCTGTCCGTGGCCTATATATTTAGATATACCCTGTCCGAAACCTATATAGTTATATATACCCTGTCCGTAGCCTATATAGTTAGATATACCCTGTCCGTAGCCTATATAGTTAGATATACCCTGTCCGTAGCCTATATTATATAGATAATGCATGGCTTGGAGTTTACTATGCCAAAATAGTGGTCCTCGTGGAGGAATAGTCCACGAGCCGCAGGCGAGTGGAGTATTCCTCCTCGAGGACCACTATTTTGGCATAGTCAACGACAAGTCATGCATTATTTATTATATTTTGTAATACGACCCTGCCTAACTATGCTTAAAAGCCATGTCCTGATTTGGCCAGTGGCCCGAGTTACCATGGCTATCTCGTTCCAGTTTTGTGGTACAATTCTACTTTTTCCAATTGTACCACGAAAAAAATCGGTTTATTCAGATCGCCGCACGCGACTTTTCCCGTTTTTTCTAACTCCGCGCAAACGGGGCATCAACGGAGTACACCCGCACCCGTAACCCTTTGAATTATTTTGCTACATCTTGACAATCTTGCGAATTTTCTAGCGATTTTTCGCTTGAAACCAGTTTGGTTGCCAATGAATATGGTCCAAATGATGTGATTATATACCGATATATGTTACGACCAAAGAAAGTTACTTAATAAGTATATTAAATGACAAAATAAATCCATGGGGCCGGGCTGTGCATTCGTCGATTCGAATCTCGATCATATTCGATATTTCGGAATCAAGTTGAAAATGAAAGCGCTTGTTCGCCAGTACAGAAGGGGAATAAGATTAGTTTAGTAAACTAGATCATTTAGATCGCTTTGTGTAAGGAAAATGGTCCATATTCGATGATAATATTCATGTTGTCCCAACAACGTTCAACACAGAAATGACAGCAATCGTATTTCCTGTACAATTTAAATGAAAGGCACGGGCGCCGCTGAAAACACATCGTTTTTTAGCCAATCACAACGATTATTTACGCAAACAAATTACTAGAGTACTCCATACAAAGAATCGAGTACGCCCAATACGAATTACACCACGAAATGTTTTCTCACCTGAGACCGAAAAAGCGCAGTATTTCGTTGACTATTCAGTCGAATTGTGACCATAAACTTTCAGTCGTATTACAAAAGAATAAATACACGGTGTATCGGTGTGTATGGTCAAGTTGTACCACAAAAAAACTGATTGTAGGACTCCGCTACGCGTCGTCCTACAATCAGTTTTTTGTGGTACAACTTGACCATACACACCTCTACACCGTGTATTTATTTCTTAAATATCGAACATTTGTTATTGTGTTTTTTTGTTGTGTTTTTGGTGGTGGTATTGTTGTGTTTGTTATCGTGTTTTTGTTGTGTTTTTGGTGGTGGTGTTGTTGCGTTTGTTGTTGTGTTTTTGTTTTGTATTTTGTTGTGTTTTTTGGTGGTGGTGTTTTTGTGCTTTTTGTTGTGTTTGTTATTGTGTTTTTTGTTGTGTTTTTGGTGGTGGTGTTGTTGTGTTTTTTGTTGTGTTTGTTATTGTTTTTTGTTATTGTGTTTTTGGTGGTGGTGTTGTTGTGTTTTTGTTTTGTTTTTTGTTGTGTTTTTTGTTGTGTTTTAGTTTTGTTTTTTGTTGTCATTTGGATTATCTTCTGCAAATCTATGATCACTCATTTCGACAGGCAAACTCAATAATTGAAGTAGCTGATAGCAGCTGGTAAGTAAAGTAAACAGTGTCTCAGTATGCACATAGTTAATTCCGGCTACGAAATCGGTCTTGAAAGAATTGAGTTACGAAAATATCATCGGAGAAAACAAATTAAATTCGAGGAGACATGAGCAAAATGTTGCGTTAACACCCAATTGAGCCAGAGATAAATAAAGTGACGATTATATTACACATGTATATACGTTTATTAACTCACCATAACGAATTTACAGTATATAATCGAGAAAATTTGATCTTGCATCGAAGCGTGTTTTCTGGATTTCAACACGGAAGTGTCCACAATTATCATGCGTATTTGAAAACGAGGATCGCCCTTCGTCAAACCGGACCGAATGCGATTATCTACCGGGAAATCGGTCTTTCTCGAAGTCTAATGATATACCGATATAGCAAAAACTACGTGTAACGCCGGAAACACACAGGATAGTTTCAGATTGACCGTGTGTTCAGGTGGCAATGCGATTATGCAAACACAAATTATGTTACTATAAATAGAAAAAGAATAGTAGGTGAGTAGGTGGGCTACTGGGGTACTATCGTAAAATAGTATGGCAGTAGGCAGCCAATCAGAACGCGAGAAAGTTACGTGAGATATAACATTGTTAGATATACCCTGTCCGTAGCCTATATAGTTAGATATACCCTGTCCGTAGCCTATATAGTTAGATATACCCTGCCCGTAGCCTATATAGTTAGATATACCCTGTTCGTAACCTATATAGTTAGATATACCCTGTCCAATTTGAGACAAAAACACCAACATCGACATGTATACCTTTGATCTTGATAGTTTGTTGGTTGATTTCGGTTTATCGTCGTTTCAACAACTAGACGATATCACGACGTTGTCAGTTTTACGGGCGGAGGAGACACCATGCAGGGAGTAAATTCCACAGGGACGTCACCCCACTACATGTATAAACCCCCGACCACCGGAAAGCAACTGACAAACTTGCGTAACTTGATAGCATAACATCTCTAACTGATCAACTCCATCGAGCGGGCACGCACAGAGGATGCACGTTTAATTCCGACAAAAGAAGAAATCAGATTAAAAATACTTAAATAACCACCATCCGTATCGGACATGAATCCACAAACCCGTCCCTAAAAATAAGTAGAATACTATCACAAAAGTTCATAATTGAGAACGCTCTTTATTATTTATCGCACATTGACCAACACAAGTACATGTATGGACGCTATTTATAAGAGGCGAGCATTCGAATTGATGCCAGGCTGCAAGTGTTCACAATATGCTGAAACGTCTTCGTTTGAAAGTCGCTATCTGGTCATGAACACGTCATAGCATTGGTCCGATCTAATTATTTACTACGGACTTGACAATCTGCGGGATGTGATGGAATATGGAATAGAATGACAATCTGCGGAACAGAATTTGAAATTGCGTGAAACGGCCGATATCCTGAGGAATACAACACGCAGTGGGCTCCTTTTGGTGTCTAATGAAAGGCCGATATTCGCCACAGCCACACAAGGTTAACCCCGCCACTGGCCGGAAACCATAAGAAACTGCCACAATAAGGGACATGACAATCTGCGGGATGGGATGGAATATGGAATAGAACGACAATATGCGGAACAGAATTTGAAATTGCTGTTCCACGGCCTTGATTTTGACAATTTTATGTTAGGTCAGTCTTCGACCGATTAATGAAACTGCAGGGGTCCTTCCAGTGGCGATGATAATATATGTGGCTGGTGCGAGTATCAGCCTTTCGTGAGACACCAAAATGAGCCCTATACGTGCCGTATTCCTCGAGATATCGGCCGTCCACGCAATTTCAAATTCTGTTCCGCAGATTGTCATTCTATTCCATATTACATTCCATCCCGCAGATTGTCATTTCCCATTTATTGGGCGTTTATAACGCTGGCGAGAAGAATAGATATAAACGGAGTTCATGATATTATTACAAAATATTAAAAATGTGTTAAAACTTCTTCCTTTGAAAGTCGTTATTTGGCAATCACACCATTATGATAATGGGCGGATGTGTTAGATCTAATTATGTTCCGGTATAAAACACATTAGCGAGGGACATTCTTAACCCTTTACCCAACAGAACGGACCTGTGCCAATGCATTCTCTTATAGGTCGCCTCGCATATATAAGAGAATGCATTGGCTTAACACATATTAAAAATGATAAAATTGTCAAAGAATGTAGAAAAATATTATAAAAAATGTAAGAAAAAATTATAAAATTGTTAAAGAATGTAAGAAAAAATGGTAAAAAGTGTTAAACAAGATATTTTTAGGCCAATGCATTCTCTTATATATGCGAGGCGACCTATGGTCGACTCGCATATATAAGAGAATGCATTGGCACAGGGTATAACTGTAACCATCACAATGTGGTCAATGAACCGGTTCCAATGATATCCATATTTGTATGGTGTTATTAAGACAGACCGAAGATATTTTAGGCTGTTGAAGCTTTATTTGGGCGTTTTTGGCCGTTTTGTTGGGTAAAGGGTTAATCATTTGACATCAAATCGGACAGGACACCTTTCATAAATGTAGATTGATGTAACTAACGCATGCGATTTATTTCATTAGTCTGTACTACCAGAATTAAACATACTTTATTGGCGCGCGCCCCACGGGGTGGCTAATTTAGATATGTTTCGCTATCAAGACAGTTACAACGTAGGAATTCTAACAGATTGGGACATTACAGGCGCTCATAGATCATACCACGCATTAATCTACGTGTGTATTCTGGATATACCCGTATATATCATATACAAACCTGGGGACGTTTGATATGCTGACATGGCGGTTTAAAGCATTGAAAAAAAAATGTAGGTAATATATTTCTTTGTTAATACTTGTTTACAGTTGGTGAATTCCCCAACATGACATTTCATGATTTAGGTGACTGAGTTGAGCAGGGTTCGCGCTGCCACTTGCCAAATTTGCCAATGGCAAAAATAATTCACATTGGTCAAAACATATTTTCATTTGGTGAAGGTTTTGGGAAGTCACTTTTTAATTCCTCAAGAAAGTTTAAAAACATTGGTCAATCAATACCATGTATTTCACCTATATTAATACGCAGTTAGTCTGATTGCATTAGCATTGAGGTGAAGTGTGGAGGGATTACCTGTATTTAGTGTTGTGGTGGTGTTTACATAGCTGATCATCTTGATAGATAGATAGATAGATAATGATTTATTGGCAAAAAACATCCACACGAGGACAGTTTGCTAATACAATGGATAATAGTATACAAAACATGTGATAATAAAATATACAAGAAGAAAATTACATAATATGCTAAGATGTACAAGGAGTCTCAGGATCATGTATCATATTTATGGTTTCCTAACTGTTATTTGCTCAGCACGAGTATCGAAGAAGCGACGGATCAGTTTACATATTATTCCTGTTAGAGTGGGACAGTCATTTGTCAATATAGTAGTAAATTGATCGTTAGCGTTAATGCGATGAAAATTCGGATTATGGTTAACCATTGATTCGAGAAGCTCTCTTCGTAGTTGTGAATATGCAGTGCATTCCATAAGGAAATGTATTTCATCTTCTACGACATCATCGCAGCAAAACACACACTTTCTAATTTTACTGGGGGCTGTAAATGACGCCCCTTTTCTATAGCAAGTACATGGTTACTGATTCTGAATCTGGTGAAAGCTATTCTGTCTTCCAATGATTTCGCGTTCAGAAGATAGGGCTCAAGCCTATATTCTTTCTTGTAAAGCCGATATGTTCTGAGTTTGTTGCTGCCTGATTTTGAGCAGTCGTCACTCAGGCTTGCTTGGAAGTACTCGTTATAGCTTTTTTGTAAAGATTTTCGGAAATTTTTCGTTATCATGTCGGTGGCGTGACCAGTCTCTGGTAATGTTAACCCTAGAGATTCGACTGATTTGAAAATTGATTTTGAAGATAATACCGTCCGTTGTTCTTTAACCGCATTTCGTAGAAGTTCGCAGTCCGAACGCGCGGTGACACTGATAGCATAATTCGACATTCTGCAAGCTGCATCTATATACAGAGGATAGCTGCCTAGTTCTGCACGGAGAGCATTATTTGATGCATATTTTCCAGCACCTAATAAACGTTTGCAAAATTTTATATGAACTGATTCACAGGCTAGGAGATCGTGATTTTTAGATGTTATCTCGACACCCCACAGTTCACTGCCATACAGAATTATTGGTTTGATCAGTTTATGGAACAGTTTGAGTGAAGTTAACAATGGGAGAGGTGATGTATGGTTACACGCATTGAATAGTGAGTACATCGCTTTGAGTCTTTTTGCGCTTAAGTTTGTGATAGCTTTTGTGAACTTTCCATTACTAGAAAAGGTTATACCAAGGTATGTATATTCCCTGACATTTTCCAGTTTGATCTCAGAGATATGAAAGGATGGAATTATTGCTGATTGTCTCGCCCGAAAAATCATGCATTTAGTTTTTTCCTCGTTAACTTTAAGTTCATTCGCATCAGTATAGAGTTTTAGTTTGTTTAGACAGTTTTGGAGTCCCGTGGAACTATCAGACAATAGAACGAGGTCGTCAGCGAAAAGAATATGATTGCACTGACTATCCCCGATCGTCACTGGATCACACGATTCGTCAAATATATTCCTAATGTCATCGATAAATATTTTGAATAAATTCGGTGATAATATGCATCATTGCCTGACCCCAATGGTCGATAAGCAAGCCGGTCCAAGTCCTCTATTTGTCTTAGTTGTGTAACAACTTGAAGAATATAGTGAACGGATTATACGCAGTGATTGGCCCTCTACTCCGATGTGTTGCATTTTATCGAAGAGCAGTTGCCTATTCACGGTATCAAATGCCTTTCGGAAGTCTATAAAGGCAGCATACAGCGGTCGATTCAGTGACTTATATCGTTGAACTATGGCATGCAGCACAAACGCGCTATCAATTGTACTCTTTCCTTTAGAAAATCCGAATTGATTTTCACTAATAATTTTATTTTTTACAAGAAAATCTGTTAATCTACGGTTTATAATTTTATTAAACAGTTTCCCAATTGTGGAGCTTAATGCTATAGCGCGGTAGTTATTCGGATCACCCTTGTCACCTTTTTTGTGGATTAAGCTGAGAATTGACTCGCTCCATGCAGTTGGGTAGTTCCCTGTATGAAGAATTATGTTAAATATTTTGGCAAAGCCATCACTCATTAGAGGAACAACCACCTTCAAAAGCTCATTCGACACCTGGTCTGGTCCCACTGATTTATTCGATTTCAATTCTCTAGTGGCGGACATAATTTCCTCTACCGTGATAACTTCATCAGTCATTTTCACAGCAGGCGAGATGCCCGAGGAGTTCATGTTTTCGTCAATGTAAATATTAGGTGACCCTGTACAAAAAAGTGACCTGAAAAATTCAACTGACCTATCAGCGTCTAAGTCATTTTCGGTGACTTTATTTTTCCGCAATTGTGATATTATTTCCCAATATTTCTTGGGATTATCTGTTTCTAGGGCATCTAAGCTATCATATAAGCATTCATAAAAATCGCGCTTTTTCTTCTTCAACTCGCGTTTGTATGCCTTTCTATTTACGTGGAATTTTATCCGGAGTTTTCCGTCAAAGGGATTATTTCTCATATCGATAATTATTTTTGCTAGATCGCGTTTCAAATCTTTACATCTACCGTCAAACCATGGTCGTTTTCTGGGAGTAGTTTTTCGTTTGAGTGATTTTCGAGCGCATGCATGAACGTTTATGTCATGTATTAATTGCATGAAATCCACTGTAGCAAGTGTTGTTCCTTGTTGATCTCGCGAGTACTGATAACTGTTAAAGTCTATCTGTCGCTCGTGTATTGACTGTGTTTGCGTTATGTCGTATACTTTCTGTCGACTTAATTCAGTCCATTTTAAGCGGAGTTGTGGCTGTGTATATTGATATTTCGTAGATGTCTTGGAACACCGTTTGCTTGGGTGTTTTAGATGTAGAACCAATTGACAATGGTCAGAGAATTCCGTGGGTAATTTGACGCAAAAATAATCAACCGACTTTAGAAAACAATCACTTATAATTATGTAATCAACCACACTGGCACCGTTGTACTGGTAGCTTGTAAAGTGGCCCAAACGATCACCGGTAGTCCTACCATTAGCTATACGGAGACCAGCCCCCTGGCACGTTGCTAATAAACGTCTGCCAAATGAGTTCGTCTGCTTATCCATACTCGAGCGCGACTCACACGTGTCCATTACATAATCGACGGGCAACGGCATATGTTGGTCCGTGTCAGATATAACATGATCCGGCAAGTCTGAAGTGCGTGCATTTAAATCTCCACCAAGAATGACGAGTTCACCGTTTGTAAATTTTGATAAAGCCTGTTCGATGTTACCAAAGATATCTTCGTCTCCATTTTTCGCTTTCCAGAAGCTTGAGTTACTAGGCGGAACATATGCCGATACAAATATAACATTGCAAGATAAATTAATTATTTCTCCGCTAAATTCGACTGAGAGAGCTACCTCATTGATAAAATTGTGATTCTTCAGAAAAGGTTTATACTTCGACCGGAAATAAAAGGCTATTCCGCCTTTTTTAATTCTACCCTGCTTGCGACTCAGATTTAAACATTCATAGCCCGGAATATCAATATCAGAAGATTCGTCGTGCCAAGTTTCGACTAAAGTAATAAATTCATATCTGTCTATTTGTTGTCTGAACATATTGTCATTTAGTTTGTTAGAGATACCTTGTACATTCCAGCTAGTGTACCGAACTAGTTCGGTGTAGCCTTCCATAATTAAGCTAAATATAATAATACATGTAAGAAGTCCAATGGAGCTGTCAGCCTCTAAATACTAATTGGTAGATAAAACGTGTAATAAATTGAATAGAATATGGGAACAAAGAATTTTGTATCACATTAATGGTCTAATGTGAAATTGCGGGAATAGTAAAATACGTTGGATATGACAACCAGTTTCAAGAAATGGTCAAATGTGACAACGTATTACATGCATATGTATATATGGTTGCGAGATATACCCTCAATGCGATCAAGAGGCAATGATAATGTCAACAGAGTTGTCTGAAGTCTATGATAATGTGTTACTAATAATGAATGTCTATGAGTTCTCCCGTGACGATATTTATGGCGACGGGATGAAAATTAAAGGCATGACAAGTGCCGTGTAAAATATTTGAATCATGTTTGAGGTAACCCGACGAAATGATGTGCCCTTTTGATGAAGCAACCGTTTCACCATGTTATTGTTCGGTGATTGATTTATTGTTCGGTGATTGATTTATTGTTCGGTGATTGATTTATTGATCGGTGATTGATTTATTGTTGTATGATATACCACAATCGATATGCCAGTAGAATTATTAACTGCTTTCCTATCGATATCAAAAGTCGTTCAAAACATAAGACGTAAGGCTGCAGATAATGATACTACCAGGTATAGTATTTGGCAAATGTTAAAATAATTTGGCGAAAAATATTTTCATTTGACAAATTATTTGGCAAACCTAAATTTCGGTCCAGCGCAGATCCTGATGTGAGTCGATTTGGATTTGCATCGCTTACATATACATTCTTGGACACGCAATGCTTATTGCGATTATGACTCACAAATACAGTACCATGTGTACCCTTGGGCTGGGATCTACATGTGTCCATATCGTGAACTAAATTATTAAAAGGGCGAATATTAACAAAGACATATATTTTATGGGTTGTTTGTTCAAAAGTATTCAGTTCATTGAAAGAACGGACCAGAACATCAACAAGCTTCCACGATTTGAACGGGTGGAATCCGATGTATAGGTTACACTGGTGTAAAAAAATCATCACACCTCTTCCCTATGGTTTCCCACTGGTAAAATAGCCATTGGCACAGGAATTAACCCTCTGTAGTGATGTTTGAATTTTTTGTTGTTGTCTAAAATATGACAGTATTATTTTATGCGGTTCTGACACTAGTTAGGAAAACACAAGATTTAAAGGCGAATTCCCTGCCTGTCGTACCTGATTTTTTTGTGCAAAAAGTTTCCCAAAGTGTCAATTTTTCAGATTTAAAGAAAATTTTGGACCCAATGTTTATATTGCCAATAGTATACGCTAAAATGTTAGCACTGAGGCCTATGGAAAACATTTACACCTGTGTAACCTAAAGGGGAAAATGAGCTTTTTGGCCTTTTTGATTCCTGGGAGTCACTTTAAAGTATTTTATTGCATTTTTCACAGCCTGGTCTTTCAGTCCAATGAATCTCTCATGCATGGTGTAGCTATTCTTGCTGCTGATGTCTTCTTGCTCTTACATCAGCCAAAAATAGTATGATTTTTTCATAAAAATTGCCAATTTTTCAAGGTATTTTCAATTTGTTTCAAGGTGGTAGTAGTCACATGATAATGCAAATGACCCATAACATGATCATGTCAATGAGACACATATCGCTTGTTATAAGAAGCTAATCTGACAAGTATTTTGGATTTTATAGCCAGTAATATACAGATATATATCATACAAGTTAGTCATTTCTACTGGTGGGTATGGTCATATGAAGGTTAATAGCACTAAAACTTGGAAACATATAAGAAAATGCTTCAGCACTGCAAAGAGAGCATATTTTTTATAAACTAATTCAATATACACACACATCCAGTTATCTCGGATCACATTTGCAGACATGAAAATGTCATATTTTAGTCTTCCGTGTGCTGATAAAGTCATGTGCTTCATGCTCAGCTGCTCAAATCTGGACTCAATGAGCTCATATTACCAGAAGTTCTCTCATGGAAAGGATCTTGTACAATCTTCCATACATGTAGCTGAGCCAAGTTTGCAACACCAGACCCCGAAAACTGTGTGAAAATGGGGCCTGAACATGACCTGTGGTGGAAATTTGTGCTTTTTTGATGAATAATGTGTTAAAGGGGTGGGGTTAAATTGTGTGTGATAAATAAAGAACCACAGAAGTGATATTGTTTTTGAACACATTTTTTCCATTGATGGGCAATTCTGAAGAAATGTAGGGAGTTACAATTATTCCGCGAAAGAGCGGGCTATCGCTTTAGGTTACAATGGTGTAAATAAGGTTCGGAGAGACCTCTAGCGGATGCGGGAGGAATATATAGGAGAGAATAAAATAGACACTGGGCCCTGATTGGTCAATAGCCTTGTGTGCTTTTTGCATACAAAAATCATCACACCTCTTCCCTATGGTTTCCCACTGGTAAAAAGCCATTGGCACAGGAATTAACCCTCTGTAGTGAAGTTTGAATTTTTTGTTGTGGTCTAAAATATGACAGTATTGTTTTATGCGGTTCTGGGCAAAAAGTTTCATAAAGTGTCAATTTTTCAGATTTAAAGAAAAATTCTGGACCCAATGTTTATATTACCAATAGTATACGCTAAAATGTTAGCACTGAGGCCTGTGGAAAACATTTACACCTGTGTAACCTATACGGGAGTAGCCATGCGAATAAGCAGTTCATTGTATAGGATCTAAAAGCGCTCAAAAAACACTTTGTCTATACTATGGCATATCAATTGTGCGTACATGTATCCAAGTCTAGAGTGACAGGGAAGTCAATGATATATATATATATATATTGTAAATGATCGATATAGATGGACATCAAGACGGTTGGCCCGGTATGTATATATTACACCACATTTGACCAAATTATATAGGCCAATTTTCAGTTTACTATACGCAAAAGTAAACTGGGAAATACTTAAAATTATTACAAGTCGTGTCACACAGTCCTATTGAAAATCAACATGTCATACATATTTAAGACGTCGAGAGCGAACGCAAAAGCTTATTACGCGCGCCGCGTGTGTGGGGTGTCCAAATTCTTGTTTCGGCTGGGCGCTGGAGTTCACACTGGGGGTTTTATTTATAGATATTGGGAATTTTTGGGACGGATTTAAAAGTCGGACTGCGCGACCCAGATGCCGAATCCGGTAAATGGTGTAGTTGGTAATTTCAATTTCGTTTATTGTCCTTCACATCATTATGTCAATAATGTTGATTTTTGGTTTGTGACAAGCTATGTCAATTACAAATAAAAGACACGAAAAAGATAATTTTAAGTCTTATATTTGAACTTTTATATACATTTTTCGTTCTGAAGCCCACTGAGGTTTGTGTTCGGAGACGGCCGAGTCGGCCGCCGGTTCGTTAATTAGGTGCTGGTTGTTATTGTTATTTTAACGGAATTCTGAGTTGGTCATTCGCGAAACCAATATATTTTATATTCTATAATAACAAACATTGGTATATAATATATGATCTTGAGCGCGTTACCATTTCTGACATTTATTTTCTTGTTTGAGAATGCCCCCTATAATTAATACATGGGAGTACGCGCTATATATTCGCGGTGCTGGCGCGTTTAAGTGCGGAGCCACTCCTACTGTGCATTCTCATCGTGCACAACCATTGTTCATATAAAACGCGGATCGCCAAGATTTACCTCAAGACATTCGATAAATCAATCTCTTGAGGGCGTTTAAATCATCGACAATTAAATTTTTTCGGCACGGGCGCATACACTCGCGAAATCATTCAATCCGCGTCGCGCGCGAACGAGTTTGCGGACGAATTTGGGGCAAATTTCGGGCGAGTGGAGTGTACCTACAATCAATACCATTGACTTATCGCATATAGGTTGACCCAGAAACCATAGTGCTCTAAGGCAATGTTGCCAAACGCATGAAGATAAGACTTTTATTTTACTATGTATCGCTATCGCGCGATAAAACCATTAATGCTATTTATATGAGAGACAATAAACTGTTGTTTGGCTGTTATATGAGTCGATAAGCACAGATCGATACAATTGATTAAATATGATAATATAAGTATTATTGATGAGATATATTTAAATACGCCCTGTCCGATTTGGTAAAATAAAACCACAATCTGTACATTTTTATTCCATAAATTAATTATAGAGCGGAACCACCATCCATTTAACACGAGGCTTTGATGGCTAGATATAGACTTAGAAAAGAACCGAGCAAATATTACATTGATCCTCTCTAATGCTTCCATCGCCTAGGTTGGTGGTACACAGTTATTTCCATTACAGTTAGTGGTGGGTGGTATTTCGGTATACCGATTATAATCGGTAAGATTTTCAATACCGTTACCGTCATTTTGTTCCATAATCGGTAAACCTTGAAGACGGTATTATCGAGGATACACGTCATACCGGCCCCTTACGGATACGCTGTGATTTACCTTTATCGGAATACAGAGAAACTACTTGGTTTCTTTACACCATAGTTATCTTTCAGTTGAAAGAAACTATTCATTCTTCACTGAATTTACTTTTTGCCAAACAATGCATTTCTTCACTACCGGGCAAAAAATCCAGCCCAATATTATTTTGCAAGTTATGATTGCACCATTCTGTGCTTTTTTAAACCACTGAATGCGTGGGTGTTATTAAGTGGGAATGATGGATCACGTTCATAAACGTGGGTTTATATGTATGATTTATAAGAATTCTACCGGGAAGTGAATAATAGTTTTATAAGTTAAATACTTTGAAAGTAATAAACCTTATTTCCAAGCATTTAATAAAAAGATTATACTTATTCACACCCGGCGGAACATTCCAATATCAACTTAACAGCATGTGCTCTGTGTGAGTCAGCGGGGGTTACTTCAAAGCTCTTGGATGTATCCGCTGAATGATGCTTCCATAACTCGCAATTATTACCTGTATTTTAGATCAACGCACCTTGTCGTGGATCCACACATGCTGCATGGAGACAAATGAGTCATTGCCACTGTTTGTTAATCCATAATTTTATAAAACAGAGTGTTGGGTGTGTGCGTTTCCTTATTTTTGTAAGCTGTGTAGCTATTCGATTTCCTCCAAAAAATAGTTGACTTGTGTACCAAACGATCACTACTTAACGGGGGATTTAAGGGATTAGTTGAAATAATCGGTAATACCGTATACCATGGTATGGTTTTAGGATTACCGCGGTATGCTTATGCTCGACTACCGCCCAGAACCAATACAGTATGTAAAGAATGTGCGATAATCAAAACACTCAACACCGACCTCAGTAAGCACACGGTAGATCAACAGAATTCCCAGGATAGGATATGGTAACTTTGTTTATAATACGCATATGAATATATTCAATAGAACAATATAATTAACATATAACAAGATACTAATGCAGTATAATGCTGTGGGTAACATGCAGCCCTATCGGACTGTCTTCCTGCTTCCCCCAGTGATCTTTCACGGCGATCAACGGTGAACGTGGGTGGAACGATTTAACCGATTTAATCCAGATGACCGACCAGTGACCAAGAATTACCGCGAACCACTGAGAATCGCTACGAAGCACCAACAACTAATGGTTTCCTCCAATTGTATTTATTCTACAGCTGTATGCAACACTATAATTAACTGAATTTGTCTTGACTAGTTTTAACTTCTAATGACTGTGAACATGACAATTTGTTATAAATTGTATACTTATGTGAGGCCAATATAACAAAAATGCTAGATTTACATCCCATTTCTTTCGGTCCCTGTTCAATACCGGTACTACGAACAATATGCGACCGATGATCGATTTGATTGCAGTTTCGTCATTGTGATAAAACAATGCCTTTACCGGAACTACGGAAGAGAAATAGTCCGAATTGAAGCAGACGGCAATTATTCGCGGCAGAATTTCAATCTCGCGCCGACTGAGACTGGTGTGCATGTATGTATAACACGTTATGACAACGACCCAATTAGCCCCACTGAACCATGGTCAATGGTTAAAACTCACATGCCGCTCCAGCGCCCTCCAGTAGACGGCAACGAACCACAGTGCCATATGTGTTCTAATATCTGCATATCGAATCCGCATTGACAAATTGTGTGTGTTCACATCTTCTACATAATATCGGTCATTTAAACGAGTTATGAGCTGAAAATCCAATGCGAGTTGGCAATATATATATAGCATATAGGCGCATCTTAGTCAATGCAAAACTCTCAAACTTTTAGTTGGAGTCATCGAGCGGTTTATCAAGTACACCGATTGTCTTTGCTGACAGTACCCGACGGGTCAACAGTATATATGCATACCCTGCGCAATCTATACACATATTCGACGGCTTATGCATACGTGAGAAAGTCTAACGACTGTGCAAACGACCAAATGTTAGCATATTCTGTCAGTTGTCAACCAGGGATCATATTATAAGCACTTACCACATTTTCGTAAAAAAAAATAAAATAAAAACAATCGAATCCTAGTTGGCACCTGATCGAATCCGTTATGATCCCATTGAATCTTCGGATCGATTACGCCTTTTTTGTCATGGTGATTATTATATGGAATGGTTCCAGTCAGCGATTAAAGATGCATAATCCGAATAACGCTCCAAAATTACTATTGCTCTGGTTGCAAACAATATATGATTCGAGTCGAGGAACCTACCCATCAAAGCTCAGAGTGATCAGATATCGATCTTTGAAATTTGTTATTTCTCGAAATGTGTACATTTTTATGTCCTGGTGAAAAGTCGTCAAACCGACGGCCTCGGACCAAATTGCGGATGGAGATGGATAACTCTAAAATAAACTGGCTTTGGACTGACAATCCGGCCAAATTTCGATGAATAAAATGTGTATAAATAACACGTTTTAGAAAATGTTATACTATGGTTAGTATTATTTTTGGGCAACTAATCGACTCTGATAACTGAAGCGGCATTTCAAATAATGTTGTTGTTGTTGTTGTTGTTGGAATCTGATGATAAAATTATGGTGACCATCAAATCGGATTGAGTAGCATTAATTCTGTGAATACCTGAGTTATACATTCCGCGTATAACTGTGATATATCAACGACAACATAGGAATACAATGAATCATAAACAAACTAGCGACATGAGAAGTCAAATTACTGTAGTTCCACGTACCAACGGTGCTATATCAACGACAAAACATAGGTGTACAATGAATCATTAACAAACTAGCGACATGAGGAGGCAAATTACTGTAGTTCCACGTACAACAGTGCTACAGTATATCAACGACATCATATGTATACACTGAATCATTAACAGACTAGCGACATGATGAGGCAAATTACTGTAGTTCCACATACAACTGTGCCATATCAACGACAACATAGGTATACAATGAATCATTAACAAACTAGCGACCTGGGGAGTCAAATTACTGTAGTTCCACGTACAACTGTGTTATATCAACGAAAACATAGGTGTACACTGAATCATTAACAGACTAGCGACCTTAGGAGTCAAATTACTGTAGTTCCAGGTACAACGGTGTTATATTAACGACAACATAGGCATACAATGGATTATTAACAAACTAGCGACCTGAGGAGTCAAATTACTGTAGTTCAACGTACAACAGTGCTACATTATATCAACGACAACATAGGTATACACTGAATCATTAACAGACTAGCGACATGAGGAGGCAAATTACTGTAGTTCCACGTACAACTGTGCCATATCAACGACAACATAGGTGTACACTGAATCATTAACAAACTAGCGACCTGAGAAGTAAAATTACTGTAGTTTCACGTACAACTGTGTTATATCAACGAAAACATAGGTGTACACTGAATCATTAACAGACTAGCGACCTTAGGAGTCAAATTACTGTAGTTCCAGGTACAACGGTGTTATATTAACGACAACATAGGCATACACTGGATTATTAACAAACTAGCGACCTGAGGAGTCAAATTACTGTAGTTTCACGTACAACGGTGCTACATTAACGACAACATAGGTATACAATGAATCATTAACAAACTAGCGACCCGAGGAGTCAAATTACTGTAGTTCCACGTACAACTGTGTTATATCAACGACAACATATGTGTACACTGAATCATTAACAGACTAGCCACCTTAGGAGTCAAATTACTGTAGCTCCACGTACAATAGTGCTACAGTATATCAACGACAACATAGGTATACACTGAATCATTAACAGACTAGCGACATGAGGAGGCAAATTACTGTAGTTCAACGTACAACTGTGCTATGTCAACGACAACATAGGTATACAATGAATCATTAACAAACTAGCGACCTGAGGAGTCAAATTACTGTAGTTCCACGTACAACTGTGTTATATCAACGACAACATAGGTGTACACTGAATCATTAACAGACTAGCGACCTTATGAGTCAAATTACTGTAGTTCCACGTACAACGGTGTTATATTAACGACAACATAGGTATACAATGGATGATTAACAAACTAGCGACCTGAGGAGTCAAATTACTGTAGTTCCACGTACAACGGTGTTATATTAACGATAACATAGGTATACACTGAATCATCAACTAGCGACATGAGGAGTCAAATTACTGTATTTCCGCGTACAGCGGTGCTATAACAACGACATTAATGAACCATTAACAAACTAGCGACCTGATTTAATAGATTGTTTTATGGCGGCGTTGGCATTTTTTTCCAGGCTGACAAAAAAATCAAAACGTGTTAACCCTTTCATGACGAGAGCTGCGCTGGTGCAGCATTAAATATATTTCAGAATGGGATAATATGAACATTATTATGTGAATATGTAGGCCCAATGTGAACCTACCTTACTCGTATTTAAATTCGTCCATTACTATTTTTCGCGCATCGATGGGTGTGCGAATTTAAAACTGAGAGAAAAATAGTACGACTCCTGAGTTTAAACCAAATCACCGGGGACAGCAGCTATGTTATTGAGTTACACGTGCGTGCGTACATGCATGCATACGGTTGGACTGAATATAGACAATTATATTGACATGCGGGCATATATTCTCAACACAATTATTCACATGTAAATCATGGTAAAGTCTTAGATGTTGCAATACTTGAAAGAAATACACATATTCCTGTACGATGGGACACGAGAGCATATCTTCATATCCATGCGTGTGGTCCATATATTAGTTAAATATATGTCAACCCAGTATCTATATGTACACGGGTTCCTTCAGGAACGATTAAGAACTGAAACAAGTCTGTTATGACGATATATTTGTCAGTTTTGAGTTCGCGCAGCACGGTGCGCGAATTCAAAGTGCGCGAATTCAAAACTGAGCGTAAAATTGTACTGCGCGAAATTAAATACGAGTAAGGTATTTGGACGAGGATAATGTTGTTGTTTCGTGTTACTTCCGGTAACCCGATTTTGAAGATTTCCCAGAGATACCCGAATAGGCTCGGCAATCTTCTGGGGATTTTGAATCGCGGGGATCCGTGTCCGTGTGTCGTATCAAATCCAGTCGTAAGTCGGGATTTTTTTTACCCTGTGCCAAAGCATTCTCTTATATATATTTGTTCTTATATTCGTTAACAATTTTATAATTTCACCCATACAGAGCCCCAGACAAACATGAGCAGACGACACTCTTCTATATGCTTCTATATATGTATGGGGCTCCCTGCAGGGTAATGGATGTTTTTTTTATTTTATGTCCTAAAAATTGTCAGAAACATTTATTTAAAACAAATGATAAAAAATTGTTAGGCCAATGCATTCTCTTATATATGCGTGGCGACCTATGGTCGACTCGCATATATAAGAGAATGCATTGGCACAGGGTAAAACAATGCCGAACGCCACCACAACTGCATCTTTTTCACTCACATTTTTAGTGCGGCGTTGTGGTAACCATGTGAGTAACGGGTACCAGATTGGTGACCGCTGTATGCTGTTCAACCATGGCCCGCTAAACTGGTACCAAGCAAAGTCCACATGCACAGAACTAGGCTGGCGGCTGGCAATCATCAATTCTGATGACACATATCAGTTTTTGAGGTCTGTCATCATTGAAGGTACGTTAATTACTCAATAGGTCGCCGTTATGTTAATACTAAACGAATATCCGGTTATCTGCATGCATACGAACGACATCATTCACGTGCGTGTGATCAAGGCATCGCGTTATCATTCATTCACCTTTGTGAGATCGCAAATCTGAATTCTGAGATGGATGTTCAATTAATTTCAATTGAAATACATTCATAATAGATATGTACGCAACATTTCGAATATGTTATGGATTCATATTTCAGATGACATTCGCAGTCCAATTGGTCAGTCTAAGATACACATAAAAACACTCGAAAACTCATCAAAACTCCTTAAGTGATACGCATATTTACTGCACAGATGCTCGGCGTTTGGTAACATCTTCATAAATTATGTGGCGTTAACATCTTTCTGGGCCGACAGTGGTCCATCCATATCGCGCGTATATTGAGAACGACACTGATTTTTTAAATTCTGTTCAATCCTATGCTTCATTGACAGATTATACCGGCATTTGTGTTGGCAGCGTGGACGTCCATGAACTATACGAGTGGGTGGATGTTCTCGAAAATTTGAGTGAGCAAAAGCAAAAACACTATTGAAAAAATTCGCCAACAAATATTAAACGGTTTTATCTGGGAAAACTGATTGACATCGGGTGGATAAATACTCCTGCTCGGTTTTGGCGATACCACGTACACGGGGGTGGGTACGGTGGGATTGATATATTTGACCGCGGTGACGCAAACCCGTGTTGGTTTTAATTTCAGTGTTTCACTTGTTTATACAATGTGCAATCTTGTTGACTTGTCTGGTTACGTGTGCACTGAATATTAGCATTTAGTACGGTTATTGTCGAAATCGTTACATCGTAGGAAGTATCGGAACAGTTTACATGTATATTTAGGCACGCGGTATAGGCATGGTCACTCGACGCTGCTGTCATTTATGTAGCGGGGAAAGTACAACTAATTGTTTTGCAGTATTCCGTGGATTGACAGCTTATGATTAAATAATAACATTATAGACAGGAATGGTCTGTTATTCACGGAGTGTTTCACTAAACATCAAAGGTATTATATAAACTTTGAACAGTTAAAGTGATGTGAAACACTCCGGTAGGGTGGTCAAATGGAAATTGAGAATAATCTTCCCCAAAGTAGTTATTTTTTACGAATATTATTCCAAACAGACAACACACACCGTCATTATTATATATTAATTAAATGCAATGACTCTCGATGGCGAAATCATTTGTGTCAGTTTATCGCCGATAGTTGCGTCCCGAATCGATATGTAAATATTTACAACTGAACGTAGTTCAGACGATGTTTGCTATGGAATGGTATGGTCGATGTCTTCGACATTTTCGGCGATGTTAGTTGAATGATACATTCCACAGGTTAGCATAGCGCCTGAGTACTAACTTATCAATTTCACTCATCCGAAAAAGTCCATAATTAAACCTGGTCTACGTAAACATCTAGGTTTAAACCGCCGTTCGAGACCTAAATCCGTGGTCTAAACCCGAGACTGCAGGTCTAAGTCATCTCTGGTTTAAACATGGTCCAGCGAGATCAGCGGGTTAGCAGTAGTTTCTCTGTATCGTCGAGATAAGTAATCGTGCTTTCCTAATGCGGACCGACGCGGTATATTGATTGCAATAAACTATCTATCAACGCAACTAAAAGTAAATTCATATTGATCCACCCTAGAGGCAATGAGGACAAGTGGAGAAATTTTACACTGAAATTGAATAACATGGAACTAATTAGACTTTGGTAATCAAATGCGAGAAAAATCAATAAAATTCTTAGGCATTTTGATCGATGAAAACTTGACTTTTAATAACCATATATCAATGATACAACGTAAACTGTACCACACTCTCTACTTATTGAACAAAGTTAAAAACTTCTTACCAAAAAAATCACGAAAAACACTATATCAATCGTTAATCCATAGTCAACTTATTTATGGTCTCCCGATATGGGGACACTCGGTTCACGCGGGCGTACTATCTACCTTTCAAAAAAGGGCAGTTCGTATTATATGCAACACAAAATATAGGAGTCACACAGAACCGCTCTTCAGACAAGAAAATATCCTAATGTTCAAAGATTTATACACAGTGAATGCATCTGTCTTCATGTACAACTGGTCCAGAAATAATCTCCCCAAATCGTTTAAGAATATGTTCACGTATTCACTTGGTGTTAACACTAGACAGGCGGATAAATTAAGAAGCAAAAAGGCTAGAACATGTTTTTCAGAAGTCCTACCAAATCATTCATTTCCTAAAGTGTGGAACTCGATAAATTCCAAAATAAAAAAATGTAAATTTAGTTATACATTCAAAAAGTTATTGTCTATGGAACTAATAGGTAAATATACTCAAATGGTTATCTGTGCAAACAAATTATGCTACATTTGCAGTCGGCAAAAATCCACTTGACTCAATGATCTACCAAGGTTAACTTTTTACTCATAATATTATTCACTCCAGTTATTACCCTGAACATCCTAGATAGCCATGTGTCACATGCACGGTGCTGTCTGCGAATGTGACACAGGACTGTCGCAACAACCTTTTTGTTACAAACTCTTAAACTTGTCCAAAAAAAAAAAAGCCTTGATTAAAATTATCACATAAAATATTAGTAGGCACCAACCGGCCATCCAAATACCAAATAGTCTGTGTCAAATTCTATACACGCTATCATATATTCATATTGCACTTATCATTCAGGGGCAGCAGGAAGACGGCCATCTAGGTCATGCTGCTCCTGTGCAATAATACAATTTTTTTCACTACTTTGTCAATGTATCGTATATTATTGTGCAAATAAAGATCTATCTATCTATCTAATAACGACACCAAGCATATTTTGATTGGAAATGTATAAGCAAGAAGCACTCACACCTATAAATTTGTGGGGATAAGTTTTTTGTCAATTTCGATATTTGTTTTGCGTTCTATAAGCTTAAACCGGCAACTAAACCATATTATTCGACTGTCCAGCTGAACCAGTTTTACCGAGTCTAAACGTGAGATGACGAATCCATCTTTTCTCGATCGCGGTTTACAATTGTCAAACAATCAGATCAAAGGGTGGAGCTGTACATAATCTCGAGTGAGGGCGTGTCTATGTGGCCACTGCCAACTGGTATTATCATGTCACAGTTGATTCAATCGCACGATTTGCTCAAATATGGACATGCTCCTTCTATATGATTATCACAACTATCTTGTGGCTTGTTTTGGCTTGTGGCTATTACAGATACTGGTGTTTTCTACGAATTAATTTGAAGGGTTCAATGTTTTAATTTGACACCAACCACGATGCTAATGCATGACCAGATATGCCATACACTTAGCTTCCAATCCTAAAAGTATATTGCTATATGGTTCATATTTGATGACTAATTTTGAAGTAGATCTTACCGCAAAGCTCTACTCTGGCTACGCCCGTAAATTTTCATAATATTCCACCAGTTCAAAACCAGGGAACTTTTAGATTTTCTGCATGACGGGAAATTAATGACATTGAAAAAAAAAAGCAACGCATGTAATACATTTCTTTATCAAAAGCTGTCCCTCTGCATGGTTTCCCACTTCCAACAGTTTAGATGCCGTTTCTTGAGTGCACTCATTGCCTTTACTTGACTAACCACTTGGTCCAGGATTGACTCGATTATGGAGCCTTTATTCAGCGTCAGGGGGGGCTGCGGCCCCTTTGTGCGAAAGGAACCTGCGACACATTTTGATCATTTGAACATTGTAATTTAAATACAAATTAATTAAATTTATAACAATCATAAATTAATTTAAATACTAAATTTTGTTTATTGTTAGATTCAACCCCTTACTCAATTTAACAACACAATTAAAAAAATAATTAATTAATGTTTTTCTTATTTTTAAATCAAAATTTTTTAAAACCTAACGCCCGTCTATCATTTGCCTGGTTGCCCCGAGTTACCACAACTAGTTTGGCTGAAATCGGGCCAGGTGTATCGGAGAAAAGTTGCAAACAGTCAAACGGAAATAGACAGCTCATATATATTTTGAAGACCTCTGTCTGTCTGTCTGTCTGTTTGTCATTAATACAAATCTACGATTCTCGACCGATCGGGACGAAACTTGGTACGTGTTTGTAGTTTGACCAGGCGGTGGTCGTTGTCGTTTTGGCGAGCCCGTGCGACGCCCGTGCAGCGCATGCGCAGACGAGATTTCGGAAACGGGTGGATCTATCGACTTGAAATTTGGTATGTGAATGTATCTTGCCCCGAATACGAATTTTAGCGGGTCGCCGAGCCCGTGCGACGCCAGCTTCGCGCATGCGCAGACGAGATATCGGAAACGGGTGCAGCTATCGACTTGAAATTTGGTATGTGAATGTATCTTGCCCCGGATACGAATTTTATCGGGTCGCCGAGCGCGTTCGACGCCAGCTTCGCGCATGCGCAGACGAGATCTCGGAAACGGGTGGAGCTATCGACTTGAAATTTGGTTTTTGAATAGCCCGGACAACGTCGGGCTCATCGGCTAGTCTCATATATATTTTGAAGACCTCTGTCTGTTTGTCTGTTTGTTTGTCATTTATACAAATCTACGATTCTCGACCGATCCGGACGAAACTTGGTACGTGCGTGTAGTTTGTCCAGGCGGTCGTCGTTGTATTGGCGAGCCCGTGCGGCGCCCGCTTCGCGCATGCTCAGACGAGATATCGGAAACGGGTGGAGCTATCGACTTGAAATTTTAAATGTGAATGTATCTTGCCCCGGATACGAATTTTATCGGTTCGCCGAGCCCGTGCGACGCCAGCTTCGCGCATGCGCAGACGAGATCTCGGAAACGGGTGGAGATATCGACTTTAAATTTGCTATGTGAATGTATCTTGCCCCGGATACGAATTTTATCGGGTCGCCGAGCCCGTGCGACGCCAGCTTCGCGCATGCGCAGACCAGATCTCGGAAACGGGTGGAGCTATCGACTTGAAATTTGGTATGTGAATGTATCTTGCCCCGGATACGAATTATATCGGGTCGCCGAGCCCGTGCGACGCCAGCTTCGCGCATGCGCAGACCAGATCTCGGAAACGGGTAGAGCTATCGACTTGAAATTTGGTTTTTGAATAGCCCGGACAACGTCGGGCTGGGTAGAGCTATCGACTTGAAATTTGTTTTTTGAATAGCCCGGACAACGTCGGGCTCATCGGCTAGTCTCATATATATTTTGAAGACCTCTGTCTGTTTGTCTGTTTGTTTGTCATTTATACAAATCTACGATTCTCGACCGATCGGGACGAAACTTGGTACGTGTGTGTAGTTTGACCAGTCGGTGGACGTTGTCGTATTGGCGAGCCCGTGCGGCACCCGCTTCGCGCATGCGCAGACGAGATATCGGAAACGGGTGGAGCTATCGACTTGAAATTTGCTATGTGAATGTATCTTGCCCCGGATACGAATTTTATCGGGTCGACGAGCCCATGCGACGCCAGCTTCGCGCATGCTCAGACGAGATATCGGAAACGGGTGGAGATATCGACTTGAAATTTGCTATGTGAATGTATCTTGCCCCGGATACGAATTTTATCGGTTCGCCGAGCCCGTGCGACGCCAGCTTCGCGCATGCGCAGACCAGATCTCGGAAACGGGTGGAGATATCGACTTGAAATTTGCTATGTGAATGTATCTTGCCCCGGATACGAATTTTATCGGGTCGCCGAGCCCGTGCGACGCCAGCTTCGCGCATGCGCAGACGAGATCTCGGAAACGGACAACGTCGGGCTCATCGGCTAGTCTCATATATATTTTGAAGACCTCTGTCTGTTTGTCTGTTTGTTTGTCATTTATACAAATCTACGATTCTCGACCGATCAGGACGAAACTTGGTACGTGTGTGTAGTTTGACCAGTCGGTGGACGTTGTCGTATTGGCGAGCCCGTGCGGCGCCCGCTTCGCGCATGCGCAGACGAGATCTCGGAAACGGGTGGAGCTATCGACTTGAAATTTGCTATGTGAATGTATCTTGCCCCGGATACGAATTTTATCGGGTCGCCGAGCCCGTGCGACGCCAGCTTCGCGCATGCGCAGACCAGATCTCGGAAACGGGTAGAGCTATCGACTTGAAATTTGGTTTTTAAATATCCCGGACAACGTCGGGCTCATCGGCTAGTTAATATATATAGGAATACATGCAAATAAACAAAAGTTTGTCTTTGCGTGTAAAGCATCTTGCAGAAAGTATATCACAAAGTGATGAACAGCGCGTGAAACCTTTGTCAGCTTGATTTCAATCCAAAATGAGGTCGAATTAATGGTCCATGAGCGATACTTGTTTCGCAGTGAATAACTCCAATGAGCGTGCACGCGTTCGCGATAATTTATGGCGTGTCAATAACAATTATATCGGCCTGTCTTTTGGTCCGATTGGTAATTGGGTAGTTTGACTGCTTGCTCATATCACCAAATCGAGTTGTCAATTAGCTGTCAACAGAAAGACAAAAACGCCCTTGTTCGGCTGGACCGCCAATGTATGTTTAAACCAGGTTTAAACTAGGGCTGCACGGTATTTCGATAATATACCGTTTATTCGATATCAATTTGAATACCGAGAGAAACCGAATATATTTTTGGACTATTCGATATATCGAGTACGTCGGTTTCCATTTCAAGGTATCGAATAAAGATTTTTTTAAAGTAACATCGTCGTATATACCATTGGAAATCAATGTGGCTTGTAACGAAACTCGCAAAGGGAAATAAAATGGTATGGGATATAATCCTTGTAGAGCTATATAGTGGGGTATTTAGTTTCGCATTTGTGTACATAATTAAGGGAAGATGGTATGGGGTTTCATTCAGAGCTTGCGAGTCGGTAGCGGCGTCTCTATTGCGTATGATCCCGGGAATAAAACAAAGGGCGCCCTTAGTCTGCATTCAAAGGCTGGTGTTACCTGACTGTGACTGGTTTGAAATTACATACGTCGCACCTCATGTAAGCTTCACAAGCCGAAGTAAAGCTTAAATCAACACAATACAATGGTGACTTTGAGAATGATGGCACTACATGGGCGTGACAGTGAAACAACATTGAGTAAAGCTCATGGGTTCGCTATAATACCTTGTGAAAACATAATTAACATTGGTATATATATACTGTCCCACAATTCAATTGGAAATGGATCTTTTTGCAAAAGTTAACACTAAGTCATTGGTGTGGACGTATTTCGGGTTAAAGTGAAATGTATTCTTGTTGGTGTGATGTTGTTATATAATTATGAAGTTGATGTCCATGTTAATTAAATAAAAGTACACAGTAAATATTAATATGCGTTGTTAATTCTTTCAAAATACTAAACTATGTCCCATTTGGGAAGCTACGAAGGGTAACTCTACGTTGAGAAAATGCTCCGATATTCTGACTTGGATTACTTATTCGGTATTTAGTTAGTTATTCGGTTAGTTAAAATTTTTTTTATTCGATATGTTTTTTTCATTACCGTGCAGTCCTAGTTTAAACTCGGAGGTTTAAACCGGAGATGACGAATCCGTCCGGAGCGTTTTCCCAAACTTCACAATGTGTGATAATGAATCACCGTGACACAATTTGGAGCACCGCGAACATTCGCTATATAATGGTCAGCGCATTGTATTATGTTGTCTACATGTATGTGAGACGGTCCGCGATCATCAGATGTTGCCCGCGATGGTTTCTGCAGATCTGTCGAGGAATTATTTTTTCAACGCGGGGTGCTCACCACGAACATTCAATATGCATTGGTAAGCACAGTGCATTATGTTGTCTGCAATTTCCACAGATTATAATTTTCGCAGTCATTACATGTTTGAACAAGTAATGACAAGACAGTTATCAATATATAGTTAAATAGTTAATACAATTACATGTATAACATAAATACAAATGGCGTAACATATTCTAAACAGTTGTTGGTGTGTTGTGGTGATTCTCTGTAGTTCGCGGCGATTCTCTGTAGCTCGTGGTGGCGATTATTTGTAGTTCGTGGCGATTCTCTGTAGTTCGTGGCGATTCTCTGTCGTGACGATTCTCTGTGGTTCGCGGCGATTCTCTGTAGTTCGCGGCGATTCTCTGTAGCTCATGGTGGCGATTCTATGTCGTGGTGATTCCCCGTAGTTCGTGACGATTCTCAGTAGCTCATGGTGGCGAATCTCTGTAGTTCGTGACGATTCTCTTAAATTCGTGGCGATTCTCTGTAGTTCGTGGCGATCAGGGTTCGCGTTGCCACTTGCCAAATTTGCCAATGGCAAAACATATTTTCATTTGGCAAAACAAAAATCATTTGGCGAACATTTTGGCAAGTGGGTTTTTAAATTATGTGATGTGAACTATCTAGTCATAAGACATCATCGAAGGTGGATTATCCGTTACGCGTGCCGACTAGAGACAATGAAAAATGAAACCCGATCAACAAATACATCAACCTAGCGGTCAGTCTTTAGTTTTCACAAAATAGTAATACCTTCCTGTGTATATCAAACTGCCATCAAACTATTAATCAACCGCAAAAGGTAATTATAAAATTGTTTTACAGTTAATCCCATTTGTGTGCACATTACTGGCGACACCGCACACCGCCTATTTATGATATCCGTGTGTTGTAAGATTATAAGAGAATAGGTTAATCAGTCGAATGTGAATGGCGCGCGAGGTTGTAATAGGTGGTTCGGCTTTGTTGAGGCACAGGATGAAATATTATGTCAGATGTGATGGCAGATACTGCAAATTTGATAACTGTCTTAGCATTATTAAATGTAATTTTTTGTGTCGCTTAGATATTTATGTTACTTTGATATATTAATAATACTAGCTTGCTTCACTGGCTCGTATGTGGTTAGGTTTACATTATATAACAATAAACAGATTAGATCTTCCTTCAATTTCCCCAATTATATACCCTCAATTAATTTTGACAAATCATTTTGAAATTTGGCAAACAAAAATCTCATTTGGCAAACATTTTGGCAAGAGAAAATTTGGGTCCAGCGCCAACCCTGGTGGCGATTCTCTGTAGTTCGCAGCGACTCTATGGAGCTCAAGGTGGCGATTCTTGTAGTTCGTGGCGATTCACTGTAGTTCGTGGCGATTCTCTGTAGTTCGCGGCGATTCTCTGTAGTTTGTGGCGATTCTCTGTAGTTCGTGGTGATTCTCAGTAAGCCATGTCAGTCTCCATGATTTCTGCCGAATCATATTAAGTATACGCTCCACGCATGTCTATCGTGGATCACCGCACCACAAATTACAGTGAATCTTGGTGAACCAGGAGGGGTTTAGTGGATTGTATTTATAGTACCCCTCCCGGTTGTGGGTGTTTTGCTTATCGAACACCCTTTACATACTGTATGTGTGAGTCTCTTATTATTCGTTCCAGTGCTGGACGGAGGCGAAGATTTCTATTTTGTCGACGGGACAGACATGACCACAGAGGGTACCTGGCTGACTTCCGAAGGCGACACTGCACCATACACACCATGGTGGCCAGGTACACCTGATAATCTTGACACAGAAACCCCAACTGGACAGGACTGCATGGCGTTGGGCCGTTGGTGCACGTTCGGCCTCGACGATTTGGATTGTCCCTTTCGAACAGGGTTTATCTGCGAAATCCAAATGAACACTTGAGTTGAGGTTTCTTTTACAGTATAGTTTGTATTTTTTTTTTGCTGGGCGTACCAGAGCTCTCATTCATCATAAAGTGAATTGCGAATTACAACATTTATAATATCAGCTTTAAACTAGTCGCTATGTTCGCCTATGTCGGGTTTCGAACCCGCACAAACCTTGTCCAGCCCTGACCGTGAAGATCTTATCCATGACATAATCATCTCGGCTACGGGGACACCCTTAACAGTATAGTATTGCACATTTCTTGACTCTCATAAATTAGTTTTCTCATTTTTAATAGTATTTCATTCGGTAATTTTAACTGATAAGTTTGTGTCACAAATTACACGTGTTTCATGTTTCCAAATTAGATGTATCCGACCATTTGCTATGCTACAGTTATGCATCATATGTTACAAATGACGTTAATATTGGATATTCATTGGGTTCAAGAATTTATATAGTTCGTACACATGATTTCTCATTCTCGATAAGATTACGTTGCGATTATTATACAGCACAGATTAATGTCATGTCTCGGGTATTGATTGTGACGATTATTCCACGCGGTAACACAGCACAACAAATCTGGATAATTTTTTTTTTAGATAGAACAGATATTCACATACACGGCTGTATTAGCACACGCAACAAATCGCCCTCAACACTTGTATACATCATATCTGTGCCCTGTCATTGGAGGATGATTGACTTTGTATGCTATTGGACGTCCAGTATGTAAATGTGTTGTATGTATAGAGTGTTGAAGTTGAATATATTTGATGCATCTACACATAAATTAGTTTAATTCCCCGACTCTGAACTCTCTTCTGGAAAAACTAAAACCCGGAAAACAACTCTATCATTAAAGGAAGCCTTTTTCACTGAGAGTTGAGAAGCGTATCAGGCTGAAAATGGGTTCAAATATTGACATAGAACGGATCTGTCATTATATTGGAACAGCACAATGCACTTCCTCCGAAATTGCGCCAATCTGTGATGATCTTATCCACGACCTCCTAACCACCTCGGCTTCGTGGGCATCCTTAAAACGGAAGACATTTCACCGATAGTTGGGAAGATAATCAGTCTGAACATGGGTTCGAATAATGACATAGAACGGGTCTCTCATATTGGAACAGCAAGTGCACTTCCGAAATTCAGTGAACGTGATATATGTGCATAGCATATGTGACCGATTCCAAATTTTGATGTTTTTAAACATCCAAACTGCCGTCCTCGTGAAAACTCATTGTTTCTGGTGTTACTTTAAATTATCGAGTAGCCCAGATTCTCTATCAATCGCTAGAGCACAATCCCATTGTTGCAATCGTTCCTGATTTTTGGTAAAGTACACCAATTCCCAAAGCTGGCGAAGGAATAGTTCAATGAGTATCCCATTGTTATGCACCCGCAACTCATAACAAACAAATCGCACGGGCGCTTCAAAGTGGGAACAGTCCGTGTTGTTTCGGACAAATCTATTCACATTCAGTTCATGTTAATCACGTTTTTGGGCGTGGCTAACCGGCTATTGTGTCCAGTCGCGGCCAGCGCACGGCACATTTCCAGTTTATTGCATTGTGTGTGATCAATTGTGCTGTCGGACAGAGCACGCGAATTGTTATTTACCAGAATAAATCTCGTCTCCGACTCGATTGATTCTGGTAATGAACAATTCTTGTGCTCTATCCATTACTTAGAGCACAATCCCATTGTTGCAATCGTTCCCTGATTTTTGGTAAAGCACACCGATTCCCAAGGCTGGCGAATGAATAGTTCAATGATTACCCCATTGTTAGGCACACTCAACTCACAACAGACAAATCGCACGGTCGCTTCGAAGTAGCTTCAATTACCAGAGGCCACCTTGGCACGAACAGCGCTCTGTTTCCCCCAAGCACACTGCCATTATACGTCGTTACTATTTATGCACCTCTAATATACTAAGCAGGCACATATATAGGGACGGCGTATAAGGGGAGTGCGGGTGGGTGGCACGGCCTCTTGTATAATAACTGAAGCTACATTGAAACGACCGCGCGATTTGTTTGTTAAGAGTGGCGCGTCTCGAACAATGGGATATCACTGAAATATTAGTTTGCCAGCCTTGGGAATTGGGTGTGATTTACCAAAAATACAATATATATATATATATACATCATCAGGACGAACGGAGGGGGTGGCAATAGTAACACATGCATTGGTTGAATTATTTATTAACTATAGTAGAATAATTACATTTATTATAATTATTCCACAAAACTAATACAGTTCCGAAAATATTCTCAGGACCACTAATCCAACGATGAAACTAAACGAATTAGCATTTACATTTAGAACCACTAAATAGTGATATATCCAATAATCCAACAGAATCACCACTTCACTATATAGCGCTCCACATATCCGATATAACAAACAGCAGACCTTGTATCTGGAGAATCTGGAGGAACCAATGGACTATTATGGTAGTAATTTCGAAACAGTTTCTTGAAAAGGCGACACGTTTGTCACATAATAATGATGTGCAGCATTACCTTTGGCAAAAAGTAGTTGGTTGTTGGTTACAGGTCCAAATTCCATGTCATCATTCTGGCAGACAGACTTCTTCGGAATTCATGATCCACTTATACAATGTATATAATAATAGTAAGACACAATCATGCGACTTCCACATTTCACTTTCCACACACATCTGCGATTGACTTGGTTTGTGAAAACGCGTCACACGTTAATCCGTGTCGCTTCGGACATATTTATTCACATTCAACGGCGATCACTGCATGGGTAATCACGATGATTGGTGTGGCTAACGGGTCATTGTGTTCATCTCGGCCAGCGCACGGGTTGTACGTCGTGTTCAACGCACGATCAATTGCGTTATTCGAGATAATCGCATTATGTGCGGTCAATTGTGCTCTAAGTAGGTCAGAGCACGCGAATAGTTCTTTACCAGAATAAATCTCGTCTCCGACTCGATTTATTCTGGTAAAGAACTATTCTTGTGCTCTAACCATTACGTAGTAATGTTATCGAAATACATTTGGGGACAACATCAGAGAACGGCCCTTTTCCTAAAACAGGGTGAGAGAATACATCCGTAGCACTATCGCAAATGTTTCACACTTCGTTGGCGCAAACAATGTTTTAATCCTTTCAGTTCCAGGTCCGATTTGTGTATCAACCCATATACCCTGTTCCAATGCATTCTCTTATATATGCGAGTCGACCATAGGTCGCCTCGCATATATAAGAGAATGCATTGGCCTAACAATTTATCATCATTTGTTATTATTTTTTACAATTTTTTACAATTTTAATATTTTTTTCTTATATTCTATAACAGACTTATTTTGTAGGTTTAGTGTCAGGGAATCTTACGTTTTTCATGGGCATCAAAATTATTACATTGTACTATGAATACTTGGTGAAAGTTTTGAGTTATAACATGCCCCTAAGTTTTTAACCAGTTTGTTTTTAAATTCGCTATAGCATGCTTAAGCATACCCAAAACAAATTGAACCCAAAAATAAAACAACAAATCTCTAAAAAAAACAAAAAAACAAAAAAACAAAAAACAAATTTAGGGCCGATTTTATTTGTCACAGGATACATTATTCCGTTTCTTACAAAATACAACCTATATGAGTATCTCACAACATTCGCTGAAACAGGATTCTTCCCTATTCAATCACATTGGAAAGCTATTGTGAAACAAAATATGTCTCACACAACGTCACAACCAAATCAACCTGAACGAGTGGACTCCCTTTATTTTTTTCCGCAGAGTAAAACCTTGCCACATGTTTACCTGGAGGGGATGGAAGCTCTGTTGGCACAACCCTAATTATCTACAGAAAGCGGTACAAATGGCTAACATTCTCAACCGCACGACATATAATAATAATACTACCTGCAAACACTGTGGCCATTTGTACCATAACCAGATTGAACACATGTTTCTCCATTGTTTCTCACCACATATAGTTCAACTGAAGAACTGCTTCTGGTATAGAATAATTAATGTCCACGTATCCCAATCTTTGTCACGATGGATCAATTGTCTTGCAGTGAATTTCTAATGTATGCATTTGGATGCCAGTCGCTGGGCGGACTTGATCCCTCAGATATTCCCAATGAAAATAGTTTATTCACAGACTGCTTCTCGTTCATAAGGTGTATTATGTTACATATGATTGTTTGCGAGTGGCGACTCCTATATAGATACATGCATCATGTATACTGCTGATCTTTAAATTCCCAAATTTGTCGGGAAACGAAATAGCATATGTAACAATACAATTTTATTATTACTGTCTACAGTATACTAAAGTATACGAATATCACAATATCAATGATAACATCGCATCTCTGTATATTATGTGTAATGCCACCATATATCGATATCTAATTTATTATATGCCATTATAGACATTGAAGTATAATTATAATTTGTAGATATATGACCTCTGTGATTGCAATCGCCATGCAAGTTATTATATATACATGTGTATATGGGATAGTATTGACGTTATATATACACGTATATATAGTACAGTAATTGCTTCTAATTTCACACGATGCATTCGTGTCTGTTCTGATAACATATACGTAACGCCTTATTATTCTTAATGTTTTTTTATTATGTAATTGTATATACGTTGTACACTACGTCTCCCGTGCGTGGAGGAATAAACAATCTCTCTCTCTTTCTCTCTTTATACACGCTTGTTCCTAGAAGTACAGTGTTATTGCCGTTTACAAATCCGTGTACATTCCATACGCATATCGTTGACGTAAAATGACGTATATGACGTTCGCCTCAACCATGAAACTGGAACTATTTAAAAAAAAGAATCATCACACATGACAGACACGCTCTGTATGTGCCTAAATAAACCTTCTAATCATGTATTTTTAATGCACCGATTCTAGGACGCGAAGCGTGTAATAAACACAGAACGACACGATGTGTAAACGGGTTTGTCGATACAGCACTCGTGCTGTCGCGGAAGGATAGAACTCGAGGCGCAAGCGCCTCTCGTTCTATCCCTCCGCGACAGCACTCGTGCCGTAACGACAAACCCACTTACACATCGTGTCGTTCTGTGTATGTATGGATTCACATTCATTCATCTACGGTGATGGTCGGATGCGGGATTTGACAGAAATCTCAAACTTTCTGCTGAATTTAGCTAGCTTAGCATCCACTTCGATGAATGGATGTGAACCATGTATTAAAGCAAATACCTGCCAACAAGCGCAATGAGTATTCAGGTATATTTACATTTATATCAGTTATAATTGATTATTTAAATAGTCATACGTTATGATATTAATACTTGGCTTCTATTTTGGTATATTAGTATATATGTATGGTTCCCGGAATCAATTATACGATAGTCACGAGTGAGCGATATGGCAATCATCGATGGTATAAACACCAAAATTGACGATCTACATGTAGTAACCTATTACTTGTAACTAAGTCTAAACACACGTGTGTGACTGCGAAGACATCAACCTTTTATTTCAACGTTGCGATCAATTAGTTTACTCCAACCAACAATGTTTCACACGAGATTGCGCCGTCATTACTCCTGGCGAAAATAAGCTAGTAGCGGTGTCAGTATAAAACTCGGAATATATTCATCGAATTTCAACATGCCATCGACCCGGAACCATATGTACATGTCTATTGTATAATATTTCTATATGTCTATTGTTTATATAATTCTATATCTCAATATCCTTATGTTATACATGTATTAACTTGGATGAGAGAATAAAGCATATATAGGCAATATAACTGCGACCATATTGAATTGAATGGCCTTTATGGCGCGACATAACTTATAACAAAAGACAGTTAGCATTATAATTATTCCACCGCTAATGTCAAAGCTATAAGTATGCCTTTTTCTGTTCTGTTCTTTTGGACGTCACTCCTTTATCTATGAGGCGCACCCCACATGTGGGTTAAAATAAAACCTAGTCTTGGTTGTAAGACAATAACATATGAATTCAAAATATGACAGTTACCTTACTTATATACACAGGCAATTTGTTTCAATGACCCTTGTGCAGTTAGTCACCAGCTGAGTGCATATATCAGTTTGTTTAAGTAGTTGGTTTCCACTGTGGCTCCGTATATGTCTGAGGAGATGTTCAATCTGTTCTATAGATTTGCTTCCTTGCGCGATGTATGATGGACAGATGGCAATTAAGTGAACTCAGGTTGAGTTAATGCTTGTTAAGTTATGTCTGTATTTAAACGGATATGGCTCATTCGAACCTCCAATTTGTTTTCTACGTAACTTTGTGCGGCGGACAAGATAGGTCGATAAATAAACGAACTATTGATATATCGGCTTCGTATGCTTTGAATTTTTTTTTTTTCATTTTTCAGCCGTTTTCAACTTTTCGCCAGAAGTCAGATAAACGCTCTTTATTGCTACCATATCCGGAATTGACTACCACGGAACACTTTTGTCTAGTCCATGTCGCGCAAATTGCTGTTTTGTGTTTGGGACCCAAACACCGTATTCACAGTTGTATTTTTCATTACTTCAAAGTGTCTTTTTGGGGTTACATAATGCACGTAGTAAGGTAGTTAAGAGATCTATCGACCTATTTCGATACTGTCCTCATCTTCCTGTTCAGTAAATGCCGTTCTTAAGTAGAATATATAGATAACATTGGTCGCCTGGCGCAAAATGTTTTTTTTTCAAAGCAATGCCAATCGCTGTATATGATGAAAATGTATTCACTGCTGCAATTTGGTTATCACAGAACGGTGCTACACTGATGCCGCTACTTACCTACGTCGTGTATTGGCAACACTATACTTACAGATGTAAGGTAATGTACATATTATTATAGGAACCATGCGTTACACTTACGTGGTGGGCCATTCTTGTGAAACAATGTGGCGATCGTTTCATTAGCAAAACACAAAGTTTACCATACCATATGAACACTGTTTAGTAAATAACACTATTTGGTGAATGACTTTCCTTTTTGCGAACATTCCAAATCAAATACTTTCAAGAGAAGACAACATGCCCACAAAATAGATATATATGACACTGTTGTGCGTGTGCTAAATATTTAAGTTTCCGTGACAAGTTGGTTATAAGTTTGCTAATCAGTACTGTACACAAACGTCTTTTTATTATCCTATATATTGGATAAAACGTAAGTTTATTTGAGCCAACACACGTCAAACAATTATACTACACGGCATCTACCACATGTAATACAATATTCATATTATCGCAGTGGACTATACAGTATCTACCACATGTAATACAACATTCATATTATCGCAGTGGACTATACAGTATCTACCACATGTAATACAATATTCATATTATCGCAGTTGACTATACAATATCTACCACATGTAATACACCATTCATATTATCCCAGTGGACTATACAGTATCTACCACATGTAATACAACATTCATATTATCGCAGTTGACTATACAGTATCTAACACATGTACTACAACATTCATATCATATTATCTCAGTGGACTATACAGTATCTATCACATGTAATACAACATTCATATTATCGCAGTGGACTATACATTTTCTACCACATGTAATACAACATTCATATTATCGCAGTTGACTATACGGTATCTACCACATGTAATACAACATTCATATTATCGCAGTTGACTATACAGTATCTACCACATGTAATACAACATTCATATTATCTCAGTTGCATCACCTTGACAGAACACAAAACACACCAAATGAGTGGGCCAAAGTCAAGCGTCGGGGGTGCAAGTATCCCTATTAGCTCCCGGACTAGCTAAGGTACTTGCAACAGCTACATGTATGGTCATATCATAGGACGCCTAAATTCAGACTAAGGCTTCATTTATTCATTTATTACTCCTCCCACGTCTGTACGTGGTGGTCCCAATATTCGCTCCATGCTGGAACATGTTCAAAATCTCAGACTATAAACACATGTCACCATGGTCATCATGCGACCTCACGGGGATATGCCCTTGGTATTACAACTTTCACACAAAGACGGCCGCACCTTGAGTGAAAGGAACACCAATCACCGGCATATAGTTTTAAGTACACTGTATCGTGAACAAAAATCGAAGTTATTATTATCGCTACAAGTTGTAACGTGTCCATTACGTTGGATAGGGATAGTATTATCGTACGTGGTCAATATGTCCAAAAACAGTGTGTTTGAAGGCAAGGGTTAAGCGTCTGCCGATCGTGATCGCACTTTCTGTTCCCAGTTTGCCAACTACTGGTTCGCATTTCAATCCGATTAGACTGTGAAATTAGAATTGGGAAATAACGTTGCGTGTATTTGTCGCGCAATTAAGATATTTGTGTAGGCTTAGGTACCTAGGTACATCTATTTTAAAGCAGGTGTGTGCCATATAAATCAGTGCAGTTCATGGTAGAATGAATTGTCAGCTATCGAACGTTAAATATTCTAGAGAAATAAAACAGGCGAAGTGTAAAAATCTGAGTTTTCAAATTTCTTAAGAGTGAGATTAAAGTGGACAAAATTGTTAGTATTTAAATGTTAATAATTTGAGACCAAATCCCGACTTCGTAAATGTTAGTGCACAACCTATGAATGTATCTTCGTGTAATTCGTAACTCTGTCTATTGACAAGGCGTCGTCGATATTTGAAAAAATGTACACAGTATCGAAATATCACACTTCAAAGCAGACTATGAGAAAATCAAATTGAGAAAGTGCTGTCAGCCATTGATGGAGTTATCCGTTCCTGTGTTGAGAAATGCGCATTGTTAGAATGTTGAAAATAAAACGATCTGGCTATTTTTAAAACACATGAGTCCACGACACAATTAGATAATCGTTTGTTGAGTAATATTTCATTGTTTCCATAAGCAATCGTGCCATCGATTACATACTGACAGCATAAATTTTACGAAAAAACTTGACGCATTTTCGATGTAAACATACGGCGCCCTCGCGGGAAACAAACGCGTCTGAGATTTTGGCCTCTTAGGCGAAAAGCGGGAAACGGAAAATTGTCCACTCAGGGTGTAAACATTTTGAAATTTCGGCCTATGAGGCGAAAAGTTGGTGAACGGAAATCGGCCGCTGTGGGAGTAAACATTTTAAATGTTGCCCTCTAAGGCGAAAGTTGCAAGCTATGAAATGAACATATGGCACCACCGAAATAGTTCCGAATATATACATGTATATGATTTTAAAGAATACTACCACATAACATGTAATGCATATGTCAATTACTCAAACCATATGACAGAACAACTACAACTTTTTATTATACAGTAAAATACAAATTATAGTTTATTCCAAATTATTTCATTCAGTCCTCCCAATAAAATATATAATATTGTAAGTGGATGGAACATTAACATTGGTATTAGTTCAACGCATAGATGTTTAATAGTAACAACGTGGTATTTTGTTGTGTATTTTGAAAAAAAATGTCCATGTAACTCAAAAACATTTATTTTGTCACACGATCTTTGACAAACATTGCTTTACACCTGAAGCTAAAACAAAATCTTTGTCATATTTTAGGTGTAGCTTTAAAGAGCGCAACTGTACCATATGGCTTTGATAGTATGAACTATTATTGTTATTCAAAAGTGAACTGTGGATAATATGTTAGAAAATTTAATTTGTAGATAGCGACACTATTTCTTAAATTTATTGAGCACATGTTTTCGGTATGTTTTCCAAAAATGATTGAATGTCTTAAATTTATTTATGAATGTTTGTGATATTCAATATGCAGTGGGTGAAATCGTGAGATGGTATTGGCTAACACCCCTGTCATTGATATCGGAATCCAACCTTAATAATGGCATGTAATTACGGCCCCCGATAAGGATGATGTATATGGTACATATTTGATTATCTTGGGGGATACAAACATTCTAGCAAGAACATGTACACCAATATGCACTGCTAAAATGTTAATTACCGTACGATACAAAGGTCCGGAAATTACCGTACGATACAAAGGTCCGGAAATTACCGTACGATACAAAGGTCCGGAAATTACCGTACGATACAAAGGTCCGGAAATTACCGTACGATACAAAGGTCCGGAAATTACCGTACGATACAAAGGTCCGGAAATTACCGTACGATACAAAGGTCCGGAAATTACCGTACGATACAAAGGTCCGGAAATTACCGTACGATACAAAGGTCCGGAAATTACCGTACGATACAAAGGTCCGGAAATTACCGTACGATACAAAGGTCCGGAAATTACCGTACGATACAAAGGTCCGGAAATTACCGTACGATACAAAGGTCCGGAAATGTGCTGTCCTGTAAAGATTAAGGAGCACTAACCAGTGTCTTTACTGTACTATGTCCTGTATGGCGCCAAAACATGCGATAATGTCGCACAGTGTGGCGCTTTTGTCGAGTTCGTCGCCCGCTAAAACATGCAAGATTGTTTTCAATTCAAATTAAATTATTTTATTCTAACCAAATATATATGGTAATAGAGAAACAATATATAAACACCCCCATTAATTTAAATTTCATATACACTGCTCATGTGCAGTTAGTTATGAATTTTCATTTATCTGATGTAACTGTATTCACATGGGGTGGGTGATGGCGATACTTATTATTTCGCATGTGTTGGTGCTCGCTGAAAGCGACACAAGCGGCAACATGTGAGCCGTGATGTCGCATGTTTTAGTGCTTCTGTCGCTTTCTGCGCGAGACTAATAGCGCATGTTATGATGCTTTCGTTTAAGACCAGAAACGGCATTTGTAAGTGACCATAACAGTAATCCATTCCCGTGCATTCGTACCGAAATGAGATCGTGCAACTGCCACTCTCAGGTTATATCAGTCTGTTCTCCCGAAAAACCACACACTATCTGCTTATAACATAACTTGTTTTAGGTAAATAATCTGCTTAGAATCGCCTATTTTAAGTCGATAATGTGCTGACCATGAGAGCGTTTTAGTCACATCGACTCATAATGAGGAGATTCTAAGAAGATAATGTGTGGACAATTACACAACTTAGCAAACTCAAGCCTTTTCAGGTGTACGCTCTTTAAAATGTGTTTTCACTGTGGCCCGCGCCATAAAATGAAATAATGGCTATGACTCCATTATCTGCTTATTTCAGAGTCAAATAATCACATTATGTACCTATTTCACATTATTGGTCGATTATGTTCGTATTTGTACGAGGATATGTTGGTTATATAGTCCGAATATTAACCCATCGTATGTCGATGTCGAAGATTTAGTTTATATAAATCGGACATTCCTAATGGCGAAGAATGTATAGTCGGTCAGCTATTAATGCAGACATTCGGCAATTCACATGATGTGAGTGATCAGTGCATATCAATGAAAACCTATAGTGATCGGGAATGTGAGGACTATATGACTATACCTATACAGCACATAACTGTGCATTTATGTTCTAACTATATAATGTAACAGGAAGGTGATACAGTGTATATACTCTCGGAAATCTCACTAGCTAGCTAGCAAACATAAAATCAATGCAAATCAATATTACTCGAGCAATCATTGTTATTGCTAAATATTGACAGTTACAAAAAAAACGTATGTTTTTGGTTTACTATTGATAAGAGTAAAGTTACAGTATACACAGTATAATAAATTTCCCACATACACCAATTAATAGTAATATCCTACTTTTAGTAGTGAGCTCAATAAGGTAGCAAAATGTTAGGTTCTGTTTGTCCCTTAATTGCTTCCCCTTTTATATATATACTGTTTTCACCCACTCCTCCGAATTTTAACAGGCAGCATAAGTGAGATAGTCGTGTGAAATTCCATACCACACACCCGCGTAACAGTTTCTCACATACACACGCGGCTGCAGAATCACTTAATTAATTAAGAGCAGGAATTAGTTCAAAGAGTAATCGATATATGTCTATACAATTGAGATAGGCCGCCAACTGGGTGAACGCGGTGGGTTGGGACCTCCCGCCTGATGCCATTTGCGAACGCAGATTTGACTAAACTACACCATACATGAATTGGAGTGTGCCACATTGGATCAAACAATTCTCCATTTAACCCTTTACCCAACAAACCGGCCAAAACCGGCCAAATAAAGCTTCAACAGCCTAAAATATCTTCGGTCTGTCTCAATAGAACCATACAAATATGGATATCATTGGAACCGGCTCCTTGACCACATTGTGATAGTTAGTTGTGCCCTGTGCCAATGCATTCTCTTATATATAAGAGAATGCATTGGCCTAAAAAAAATCTTTTTTTAACACTTTTTACCATTTTTTCTTACATTCTTTAACAATTTTATAATATAATGTGTTAAGCCAATGCATTCTCTTATATATGCGAGGCGACCTATGGTCGACTCGCATATATAAGAGAATGCATTGGCACAGGGCCCTTCTGTTGGGTAAAGGGTTAAAAGCTTATAGACGTGACTCATGCATGTCGTAAATGGTGAGCGATTCAAAAATGACGAAAGAAATAGCTATACCTTCGATAATGTATTATCGAGTAAGAGTCGAACACGTAACTAAAATTACTTATGTCATGTCAACAGGCTTATTACCACTTGTCATATGGCACATCAACATACCATCGTGCAAATAGGTTCATATTGAACGTATTTCAAAAACCCAGAACGCCCACATTGGCGTTATGTGAATCTGAATTAAGCTATATATGGACGTATTTGTAATATGACTACGATCATATATACGATTGTTTTCGTGCACCAATTACGTTCCTATATAGAGCGTAACTCAGTTTCAAACAACGCGAATATGGGCGTATTTGGGGTTTTGAAATACGTTCAATAATAACCTATGTTCAGGAGAACAGACTGGGTATATGGCTATTTACCATGGCAAACGCATTTGGTCCGGTTGTAAGGAATATATGCCATGTCTCATGATGTGGCGAAGCTATGTCGTTATCGCTATCCATGTCGATTTACCTCGGGTGTATTACCATGCTCGCTCCGGTAATGGCGCTTTGTTTCCGGTATATATATATATATATCAGCAACGGTGAACACGACTATGCATCACATATCGACACATATGTACGGTTACGCAGACTGAAATCGGCCTCGGATTAGTAGAAATTAATTAATCAGAATGAGGCTGTTGTGTTGGGAGATCTCACCATCGGGACCAGATATTTGGTCCGTACACTCGGCAAGTATCGTGTCCTGCCTCAATATCTGGTCCATGCGTGATATTTTTCCATCCCATATAGCATGGCATTTAACACACCATTTTCTCCTTTTCAAAACCTCAAATACGCCCATAATGGAGTTATTTGAATCTGAATGACGCTCTATATGAAACGTAAATGGTGCACGTAAATAGTCGTATATGAGCGTAATATATTCATATTACAAATACGTCCGAAACACGACCATATTGGAAATATTTATTCTAACTTTTTTCATTGACACGACTTACCAGATTCACTCACTGTATAACGTGGTTTCGCTGCGGCCCGCGGCATTCAACGGATTACATGGTATACGCTTATTATAGACTTATTTCAGAATCGACTGTTTTTATGCCCCATTTACGTTCATATAGAGCCTAAATCAGACTCAAATAATGACAATATGGGCGTATATGGGCCAATATGGGCGTATTTGTGTTTTTGAAATACGTTCAATATGAACCTATTTGCATGAGAATATGTTGAATAACGAACGAAAGGCAGCGCTTTGGCCGGATTCGTCATATCAGGTTTAAACCTGGCTTACGTAAACCTCCAGGTTTAAATCGTCGTTTGACAGCTAAACCCGTCGTTTAAACCCTAGGCCGCAGGTCTAATTGACGCATGCTTCATCCCTGGTTTAAACCAGGCCCAGCCAGACCAGTGGTTTAGCAGTAGTGTCTGTATATCGTCGAGATAATTAATCGTACTTTCCTAATGCGGACCGCCTCGTTTTATTAATTGCGAAAATCAATAATTTCAACAGAGAGCATAATTTGATTGGATATTTATAAGCGATAAAGCGTGTCGGGATAAGTTTTTGTCAATTTCGATATTTTGTTGCGTTTTATAAACTTAATCCGGTAACTGAACCATATCATTCGACGGTCCAGCTAAACTAGCCTTACGGAGGCTTAGGGCACAATCCCATTGTTGCAATCGTTCCCTGATTTTTGGTAAAGCACACCAATTCCCAAGGCTGGCGAAGGAATAGTTAAATGATTATCCCATTTGTACGTACACGCAACTCATACCAGACAAATCGCACGGGCTCTTCAAAGTGGGACCAGTCCGTGTTGTTTCGGACAAATCTATTCACATTCAACGCCGATCAGTTCATGTTAATCACGTTTATGGGGGTGGCTGACCGGCTATTGTGTCCAATCGCGGCCAGGGCACAGCACATTTCCAGTTTAATGCATTATGTGGGATCAATTGTGCTCTAAGTCGGTCAGCGCACGCGAATATTTCTTTACCAGAATAAATATCGTCTTCGACTCGATTGATTCTGGTAAAGAACAATCCTTGTGCTCTAACCATCACTTAAAGTCGCCGTCGCGAAAATTCTCAATATATGTTCATTTACTCATATTTGTATCAAGTTATGCACACTTATTTAAGAAAACAATCCCCCGCTGTCTCAAAGATACGAGTGTTTACGACTGTGTGTGTCTGGGAGATAGCCTGATGCATCACTTCATTATCTATTTTGACGGAAACAGTTATTTGCGTGTGACGTATTAAAGGACCTTGTGTATTTCCCACAGAATGGCTGACACTGACAGAAACATTTTTTGCGATCTGATTGTTCCTCGTCTGATTCGTCGGCAGAAGACACTTTAAATTTGACAACGAGAGCGTACATGCACGAGCCGGAAGTACCACAAAATTGCCATGGTGTGAGACCACCAAACGATCCAGACCTTGGATGGCGAAGAGATGAAAATCGCGTACGAAAATGGTGAGTCACTGAGCGTCTATTATTAAAAATATCGCGGTCACTGGCAAAACATGTGAAAATAAAATTGATATAAATACCAGCTAAAACCCCGTTTATACGAGCGGACATGTGTAATAATCATTACGCATACTCAATACATCGAAATATGAAATATAATTCAAGGAAAAGTTGTCTGTTTGCCGAAATGTTAGTCTAAAAATATACTAGTAGTATTTTTTTTACTAAAAATGTCAATTTTGTGATGTATTGAAATTCTGGACTCGACCACTGCCAGTCCATGGCTGCTAACGGATTGACATTGGATTCAGCTATTAGTATCAGTACTATCAAAATCAGAGACAGTGTTTGCACTGGCTAAAATAATAAATAATAATTTGCCAAAAAATAGCTAACTCTTGATTTGTGACATTGTCCAAGATAAAAAAGTGTCTTGAAAGTTGAATATTCAACATGTTAATTGTTATCTCGACACACCTTGAGATCCTGACATGCGCATCTCAAGCTCTGAACATATTACTAGTATCTCGCGATATTATCTTGAGATTTCTGCATATTTTCTTGAGATCTTGCCATATGATCTCGAGAAAATATGTTAATATCTCAAGATTCTTTTCTCGAAATCTCGAGAGAGTCGAGATAATATCTTGGTTGGGATATTTTCTATAACAGTATATGGTACATTGTATATCATTTTGAAGACAGATTCATTGTGGTCCAAGTGAGATGATTAATCATATTCATGGGTTCACATGACTGTCGGGGTACTATACATGTACATGTAGTATGTCTTTTGAATGAAAATCTGTTACGGTACTGGTATAGAAGAGCAACAGGAGGTATCTCGGATTCTCGGTCCAAAACAGCATCAACCCAACCAATTTCCCAAGCTGTTGTGGACTGAGAAGACTTGGTCTATACATGCCAAAAGTTGTTTGAGTCAGTATTTGGGGCAGGAGAAAGATACCCGGGTTTATTATCGCCCCCACTCCCCAACTGAGAAGCTACTTATGACAAAAATGAATTTATTATTTTATGAGTTGCTTATTTTGCTTCATACACTCATGAAAAGGCGAGAGATACTCAAGCCTCTGTATTCCCCCCTCCCACCCCAAACCCTGACTCAATGAAATTTTTCTCGCCATTTCATGACTATATAAAGCGATATACCGGTACATGTAAGTGATAAATAATAAGATATTTTTGTCTCATATGCAGCTGCTGGATTTTTTTTGGGGGGGGAGTGATATTCAGGCCTGTGTAATTTATCCCCAGCCCAAATCCTGACTCAATCAAAATTTTAATGGATATATACATGTAGCATTATAGGGCAATATAAGCAATAAAATAATTAGTTTATTTTTGTCATATACTCTTATGTAGATGCTGGGTGTGGGGGATATTCAGACCTGGGTATCTAATTCCCCCCTCTCCACCAAACCCTGACTCAAACAACTTGTAACATGTTAATTTATCGCCATTTAATGACTATAACATACAAATAAATGAGCAATAAATTAATACGTGTACATTTATATTTTGTCGTATGTTGAATTATCGGTGGGTGTGAGCATTTGACAGACTGAAAATAGTAAAAAGGGGATGCACTGGGGGAGATATCATGTACACCAGGTAAACAAACTACTATAGTATAAGCTGTGAATCGTTAACACAGGATATGAACAAAACTGGATAATGAAATAGATACCTGGTAAACATTTCAGCAGGTATAACTTCTGATAACAAATTTGTGCGGAACTTATCCAAGATGCATGTATCCATGAGAACAAGTGGACGGACAGACGCATGCCCACTGTCATTCGTCAGAACATACAGCAATGACCTAAACATTCAACCCCTTAACAACAGCAGAACTGTGGGTAACTTTTCAGGATTTAGTCCGAAATATGACTTGTTGCCATTCATGAGAGCTTTCCGATGAATTTCAACAAGCCATATTTCCAACTGAATCCTGAAACTATACCTATAATTCTGATGTGGTTAAGGGGTCGATTATTTAGGGCATTACTGTATGTCGAGTTTGTTACACATTTGTCAAAGTGTGCATCAACGAAATTGAGGAATTGAATGTTAACTCTGAGTTGTTCCATAATAAATGTATTTCCCTTGTCATTTCATGTGTTCATGCGGCCTATGTACTGTGATGGAGTCTACAATGTACATGTGAGTGCAGATGTTGCCATGAGATTGAAAACGTTGAGACCAAGCTAAAGGAAGTGACAAAAGCGATTTCATCGGAAGAATGACACTTCAAGTGTATCACGGAGACTGTCCCCTTCAGGAGTGTGTGCCTGGACCCATGGCTACTTGAAGTTGCATGGTTAGGATACCAGCAACAGTATAGTCATCCGTTTAATGTACCTCTGCACAACAAATACAGACATATAGCATAGATAGTTTATTCGGTGGTGCTACGGCTACCATGGTTTGAATAACTGCAGACCTCTTCCATCGTGTGTTGTGAATGCATCAGTATGCTTTCCCAAATGATGGTGGAAATTACAGGGGCTTTCGTTTGCCCGAGCTGGAGAAATGCATGAATAAATGAATGAAATCTTAATAGATTATTGTTACAATGTATCTCCCTAATCTTCATCTCCCATATATGACTGAAAATAATTTCATTCATTTGATACCGTTTGACTCTGGAATGGCTAAATTGTTTGATATTTAACTTTGTTTTTAATTAAATGTTTTTTATTTTCAAGTGACAAATTTCCCCCCACTTTTCATAGTTTGATCCTGAAATTGCCAGAAGAATGTTTTTTTTTATAATTCCCTTTTTTTTTTATTAAAATATATTTTTTTCCAAGCGAAATATTTTTTTTAATCACACAATTGATTATTTGATCCTGAAATGGCGAGAAAAATGACTTTTGAGATTTAAATTTGTTTTTATTTAATTTAATTCTTTCAAATGTCCAGGTCTGGATAGCTACCCACAACCCAACACCTACATGACAAAAAATTGTCTCATGGTTTCATTGCTTATTTTGCTTTATAAAGTCATGAAACGAAGATTCCAGAACATGATGTAGCCCCCCCCCCCCCCCAACCAGCGCCTACTTGAGAAAAATCATGGTTTTATTGTTTATTTTGCTTTATATAGTCACGAAACAATGAGAAATTAACTTCTTCCGAGAAAATGTTGTCTGAGTCGGGGTTTGGGTGGGGATAAGATGTCCAGGCTAGGAAGGGAAGAAGTCCAGGACCTACATGACAAAAAATTATCTTGGGGTTTTTTATTGATTATTTTGCTTTATAGTCATGAAATGGCAAGAAATAGACTTCTCCTGAGAAGGTGATGTATGGAACTAATCTGCAGAACATGACAAAATAATGACTTTTGTTCACTATTTTTAAAGCAAACGCTTTTTTATGGTCGTTATTGTTGTCACATTTTTGTATATTATAATAAAAAAGGAAGAGTCGGAGGAAAATTGGAAGAAAAAAACTTGACCCCATAGAATGCTGAGGATGCGGCCCATTTTGGGAGGGGCTGGTGTGTTTACCCTGAACATAGATATTATATTATTTAGCGTAATAACACTCCAGTATTTACTTTTTCAACTTAACGAATGGAAGAAGCCATAGTATACTGTACATATCTGTATTTCACTGTTTGATCATATTAAAATCATTTTCACAAAGATGATACATGCAGATACGTAGACAGCATAGCCACACAAGAAGCCCTTCTGATAGTTCAGCCATAAACGTAATTCGTACTCTTCTTGTGGGACTTGAAAGCAGAAATCTGCGAAAGCGGTCACGTATCCCATGCATTTCATATCAACAATAGGTTGAAAGTTAATAAATTTCGAAGTTCCCGTGGACCTACATGTAGATCATGCCACGAATACCTACTCCAGCGGCACAGGAGTAGAGATTCATGGCATGGTCTACTGTGGTCCTATTCTGACAGTCACAGTGACACACGAACTTCGTCAAAATATGTACCGGCACGCATTTACTCCGGAGCTGTTGGCCACGCGAATAATTCATGTCGTATTATTCAATATTTTATTACACACATAAATCCATTCCGAATTCACGATTTCCAACGAAAACGAAACATTTTTGTGAACTAAAACAAAACCACGCAGGAACCGATTTCGATAACACAATGTCAACAGAGTGCCGCAAGGTGATTTATGACGTCACGGGTCAAAAATAAATTACACCCAATCTGTTGTTATCGTTTATAGCTGTGCGCATGCCAGGGGGTTTCCTGGAATGCGAATCGATAGCGGCTAATCTTGGGACGATTAATTTCGTTCTCAGAACGACTCTGTTGGTCTAATAAGCGGGGAAATGAGTAAAATATGAACTTCGCGACGGCGACTTTAACTTGAGATGACGAATCCGTCTTTTCTCGATTAAGGTTTATAATTGTCAAACAATCAGATCAAACGGTGGAATCTGTAAATAATCTCGAGTGAAGGCGTGTATAAGTGGCCACTGGCAACTGGTATTATCATCCCAGTTGATTCATTCGCACGCGAGTTTTGCTCAGACATGTTTCTTTGGTATGATTTTTACAACTATCTTGTGCCTTTTGATTTGGCTTGTGGCAATTACAAATACTGATGTTTTCGACGAATTCACTTGAGGGGTTCAACGGTTTAATTTTGATACAACACGATGCTACTATATGACCAGATATGCCATACAAATAGTGTAAAATGCTAACATTATATTGCTTCATTGGTCAAATTTTGGTGTAGATCATACCACAAAGCTCTACTCTGGTTACTCCCATAGGCCCCATACAATCACATAAACATATAAGTGTTTCCATAAACCAATGTAAAGTTTTAGGTACGCACAATTTAATATACAATTCCAAATATCTGATTATTAGCCATCGTTGCCATGGAAACTCAAATTTATCAAATTTGTCCCAATTGGATTTTCATAAATAAAATATATTCTAACGCAGTACACATTCAACTACCAGTGTACCAAACGACGTCTTTGTTGCAACCAGTCCATATTAACTGACATTTTGCATATAAAAAGTTATGTTGCAATTTGTTGTTTCTACAATCGACTATATAAATGTCACAATTTATGTCTCGTTGTACATAAAAATGTTGTCGTTACATATTTCAAACTGCTGTAGTTTCTAAAGCAGATATCGATATCCATTCACATTGACCTTCCCGTGGAGTCTGAACTCCGAGGTTTATAAAATATTGTTGGTGACCGCTATTGGTTATATATTATAACCAGGTTGGTCGAAAATATGACTGCTAAATGATAAAAATCCTCATTTTTAACAATGACCTTGACATTTATATGTGACCTTGATATTTCAAGGTCACCGTGATACCGTGGATATGTGGAAATGTCGGCCAATATAAGTGTTTCCATAAACCAATTTAAACTTCTAGGTAGTTGTTAAATTATTCACGATACGCACAATTTAATATTAAATTCCAAATATCTGATTATTAGCCATCGTTGCCATGGAAACACCAATTTATCAAATTTGTCCCAATAGGCTTGTATTAAAATATTTATATTCGAATGCAGTACATATTCAGCTCTCCAGTAAACCAAAAGGCATTAGTGTTGCAAATAGCTTTGGGTTGACCCCATTTTTCGGCTAGATCGCCTGTAATAATTATATTCCACCAGTTCAAAACCTAGGAATTTTTTTATTTTCTGCATGACGGGAAATTTATAACATTGAAAAATACAACGCATTTCTCTATTAAAACCTGTGGCCCCTTTTAGCGCTAGGAGCCTGCGACCCAGTGTTATATGATTTGAACATATTAATTTAACCAAAAACAAAAATCAAAAATCAAATATATATATATATTTAAAATGTTTAATATTGTTTCTTCTTCAATTCAACTCCTTATTCAATTTAACAGCACTGTTGTTTTCGTGCTTTTTAAATTGAAGTTTTCTTATTTTTAAATAAATTATTTGAAAACCTAACGCCGTTAAACCATCCGACTGGTTACCCCGATTCGCCACACCTCATTTGGTTGAAATCGGTCGCGGGGTCTGGGGAAAAAGTTGCGAACAGACAGACGGACATACATGTAGATAGGCAGATCCTTTATTCTTTTATATAAACATATATACATGTAAACACACCAAATTTGATCTCTTCGGGTAATGCATCTTGCAGAAAATCTACCACAAACAGAGTGGTGAACAGCGGGAGAAACTCGTGTTGAGGGATATGTCCTTTGTCAGATTGATTAAAACCCAGAATAAAATCGGATTAATGGTCCATGAGCGATACTTGTTTCTCAGTGACAAATTTCATGAGCGTGCACGCGGTCGCGATAATTTATGGCGTGTCAATATTGGGCTGCCTTTTGGTCCGATTGGTAACAGAGTACTCAACCATGGACCATAGAGATCAGTTAAGTAAAGGCACTTTGCTTATGAGTGCGCACCAGAAACGGCATCTGAACTGTTGGAAGTGGGCATCCAGAGTGACAAAAGGGCTGCCTTTTGGTCGGATTGGTAAGAGGGTAGTTTGACTGCATGCTCATAACACGGAATAGAGTTGTTGGCAGCAGAACGACAAAAACGCCCCCATAGACCTGGTTTGATTGGGACCGCCAAGGTAGGTTTAAACCCCGTTTAGACTAGGAGGTTTAAACCGGAGATGACGAATCCGGTTTTGGGTAGTATATTTCAATTCAATTCACTCGGGATAAAGTTACCTATCTTTTTATGTGGCTCTAAACGATGTGTATTGCTAATTACCAATGCCTCGTTAAGTCATCTGAAGTCAACGACATCTAATTGACGACATTTCTCGTGTCAAATTACGTCTGTATACCAATTTCCACACATACCTCGTACTAAATTCATCTAATATATTGGGATGGCGAGATGCTGTTTTAGTACGAGACCGCCCCTATAGGCTTTATATGACATTGGTTACGCCCAGGGTTGGTGGTTGGTATTTGTAGTCTAATTTACTCAATTTACCTAAGTCTATTTTACTCCATTTACCTAACAAATCAATATCGGATGCTATATTTATCGGAAATAGTGACATTTTATTATCATAAAGGTGTATACTAATCTAACTTTCAAGTTAAATTACACATAGAATATTGCAGTTTATTAGAACTAGCATCGCTTTGTTTATATGTTTGTTTACGTAGTAACTGAAAGCCGAAGTGTTCCGAAGAACATCGGCATAATCCGGAGTCTCTTTTGGCCGAGACGAATTTCGGCACGGAGATATTAACAAACAAGAAGGTAGCCACATGTTTAATATAATGCTGGTTGTGTTTACAATGTTTCAAACTGTGAGAGGATTTTATATTTCCGTAATTTATTAGATTTTGATCTTTACTGTTAACTTTGTCTATTTATTTATTTATTTATTTAGTTATTGTCAACAACATACACGAATTACGATTATATACAATGGGCGATTCTTCGTCCTGTAAGTGGTTTGGGAAGCAATTTACCACATTAGGACGTTCATACAGAGGACAGGTATACTCACATAAGTTTATGGCGTGAGGCCATCAGCATTTCTACATACATATTGTGTAGATGTTACTCCGGGGAAGGAAGTAAAACGCTTCCAAGCCGAATTCAACTTCAAGCGAGACACGTACGATTTGAACTTGAAGAGGCGCTTTGTTTATAATGTCTTTTCGCACGTGCGTTGCTTCCCAACTTAACGGCCTTTCAATTGGGTGCAATTGAAAAATTCACAAGTTTCAATTCAACCTGAATCCGTTGTAATTAAACAGATCACTCGATCAGCATCCTAATACTATGAATTTTGTTTATAGCAGTGTTATTCCAAAGTGTACTTTGGTGATGATTATAATTTAATTTTTCGATCAAATGTCACTGCAGTTCAGCAGAAACGCATGTTTATTCGATTGTAGTACAGCCACTGGATGTGGCTTCGTCGCTTCAGTCAACAAACCGGCCAAAACCGGCCAAAACCGGCCAAATAAAGCTTCAACAGTCTAAAATATATTCGGTCTGTCTCAATAGAACCATACAAATATGGATATCATTGGAACCGGCTCCTTGACCACATTGTGATAGTTACAGTTATGCCCTGTGCCAATGCATTCTCTTATATATGCGAGTCGACCATAGGTCGCCTCGCATATATAAGAGAATGCATTGGCCTAAAAACAAAATCTTTTTTTAACACTTTTTACCATTTTTTCTTACATTCTTTAACAATTTTATAATTTTTAATGTGTTAAGCCAATGCATTCTCTTATATATGCGAGGCGACCTATGGTCGACTCGCATATATAAGAGAATGCATTGGCACAGGGCCCTTCTGTTGGGTAAAGGGGTGAAAACATAATTATATCAACTCTGTATCTGCATTCGTATACATTTCAGTGCAGACACCTTCCGGTCATAGGTGCTGGCACGGCCGAGTAACTCTATAACATGGGATGACGACAGTAGCGTTCTTTAACGTGCACACACCGAGGTGTTGACACGGGTCAACCATCAATACCCGCGCCTGGTCGGACAGCGTACTGCACCCACGACACTTATGACGTACGTGACAGCCATTGTAGTGAGGGAAGTCGGCATTTTGCATTCAGATCTTTATTCAGTGATATCGAATGAGACTTTTCCGCCTGATAAACTTGGCATATGACCGAGTTCTGATTGTTGTCAGAATTCCCTGATCAGGTTTAGATCCCCGGTCCGCTAGCACGATATACAAGTACGCTACCTCACGACTACCGACGTCAATGCTGGGGTAGATGTTTATTTTCACCTTAAAATACCTCTTTAAATTCACAACTGATGTTGTTTTCAGAACAATTATGTTTTCTACGGAGTAAACACGTCTATTGTCGCAACTCTGATACTTGATTAGATTTAATTGTGGTTTTATGTGAGCTGGTCACTGCCGCGTGACGCATGTCATATAAAGCCTGGAAGGGCGGTATCGTACTAAAAGTACGCTAATATAATTCTCCATCCCAATATCTTATCTAGTTTTAGTACGAGCAGACTTGGACTAATATCTGAGCTGATAATAAACACTCTTCACTGATCAGTTAAAATAATTTATTGTTATGTTCATCCCATTTTCCTCTCTTCTGTTTGGCTGAGGTTGCGTCACATGGCGAGACGCAAATCACTTGCTACCCTCGAGGGTAACATTTTGGCAGTTGTTGGCCGCTCAGCTGTTACCAGTAACCACACGGTGGTGAATCAAGTGGTTTCGAGTTGATGAGTACCACGCATTAAAAATGTGGGAGGCGAAGAAAACACATCGAGAAATGAAGAAAAGGGTAATAAACTAGGAAATGACAGATTACATAGTATTTTGGCAGCTACGAGCATATGCTACACAATTTTTTACACAAGCTGATACTTCATGTGTGTCCAAACTCACATTTATTTGCTCAAACATTCTGACCAAATGTCGTTAGTCGGAGGATTTTTCACGATGTGTTTACAGGTGTATTCCATGAACATTTTTTATTTTCAAGCTTTTATTCTGCTTGGACCAAAAATATTGTTACTAATATTATGTTCATTGAACGAAAGCATATTTAGTCGACAATATATTGAACCCTGCTTTTAAAAAATGTATTTTTCGTTGTGAATCGTAGCTTGTTCATTAGTGATGAGTGTACATGGACCACAATTACGTGATGAGTCACCACGAACTTGTCCTGAATCGATTGAATAACCAGAGGATACCAAACAAGTCAACCGGCTTAAACCGAAATTTACAAAATGAGTTCAGCAAATTAGGTCTGAACCGTCCATATACAAATGTAGGCAAGGTGCATGCCCAATTTATTGGAATTTCGCTATAAACTTAATCGACTTTAAGATTATATATTGCTGTAGGGCCCAAGCAAACCGCTAATCTACGGTACTGTTCAATTTGTGGTAATATAATTGGTCACTCTCATTTCTTTTCCCGATAAAGGTACCCAGGTTCTGAAATTGTGATAAAGGTACCCATGATGGGGGAAATCGTAATAAGGTACCCATGTTCATCGAATATCAAATTAAACGAGATTTAAATATCTTTGCTGGAAATTAGTTTGGTTTTAAGCTGTTGCTTTCAGTTTTAAATTGTTTGAACTGCTACCAGTATATACATTGAAAGAATGTAGTTAACTAATGTATCCTTTGATATGTTGTCATGTTGTGTAACACAAAAATACCCGGTCGATCGCATATGAACCTGGGTACCTTTGTCACGATTTCTCCCAAACTGGGTACCTAGCTTGATAACAATTTTTAGAACCTGCGTACCTTATCACAAAAACCGACGAGACTAACCAATTCAGCGCTATTAATGGTCGTTGATCACCATTTTGTAATCAGTGTAATGACCGTAATAAACGTTTGATCATAAAATAACACGAAATAATGTCACAGAAATTTCTTACGTAGGGTTTGTGATTTTATATTTCAGATGAAATGCCTAAGAACAAGTCAGTTATGTCGTGTAGCACTGTGGCAAGCAGTTTGGGCAGATATTCCCCTTGCTGTCTGGCATTCTGCCAAATATACAACTCGGCCTCGTTGAATTATTTGTCCGAATGCCCGACAGCTCGGGGAATATCCTATACTTTGCACCCATTTATGCCAAATGATGTCAAAGGCACATATAACATAATATACTCCTAGTCAGGTGACCCTTGTGTGCCAATCTCTCTACATATCGTCTAAGCTGATCAGGAGCGTAGTGCATTGCTAATTTATGATAATATAATTTGTAAGCTCCATTTTTGTGTCAACGACACTATCCAATGGTACTTCCAATGCGTACCAATTTCCAGCGACCAGGATATCAGTTACCTTTACTATCAACACAGTAAACTAACACGTGAAAGGAGTTTACTGCACTTATACAGAATAACCCAATGCATGGTGTATTATCACCATATATAGGGTACATTTTACCAAACATATTTAACTAAACTGCACAACATCTGGCTACAACGGTCTTGTAGTAATGTCTTACCCTACACATTTACTAATATAATGTTTATAAGCTGTATCATGTACAGGACTATAACATAACATAATGTTATCATATACGTTATAACAGAATAGTTCAATGATGCTATTATCGTAGTAATAGCAGTTTTTTTCTGATTTGTCAAAAAGCTTGTATGCCTCCTCAACAAATCTGCATATGAACTTCGCTTTGGATTTAGAAGATATGTCCTTAAATACAGAGGTTATCATATAATGGACATTTAAAAAGGATGTGTAGTCCGTCTTCAACTCTATATTTACAGTTGTCACAATATATGTTCGTTCTATCCTCTCCGCCATATCGGCCGGTACGAATGCATAGTTTATGGGAGCGGGTGGCAGAGTCAGAAAGGAAGTATGATTGGTGCGCTCTGGTAGAGATTGTTACCATATGTCGATGCAAAGGTAATAGTTTGGTGCTTGACCATCATTTCAACCAGTCACATACTCTGATGTCATTTCTACAAAAACAGTGTGATTATGCCAGCACTCATACAGACAACAGTTACTGTTAAAGTCAGACCAACGTTCGTATATCAGAAGCAACACAACTTAACGTAATCGATATAACTACTCTCCCAGCACATGTACCACATGCCAAGTAAACGTACAATGCATGGCAATGCACCCGTTTCTCCAAAATAATTCACTCAAGGTGAAACAGTTGCTACAACACAGTCTATTCGTGTTGATGCTATATCAGTTGCCTGTTGCGTCGAACAAAGAGAGGTTCAAATTTGAACTTACACAGTTTGACCATATGCTTGAAGATAAACGGTTAACTCTGAAAGATACCAAACAATATTAATTGTGTGTATTGAAGCTGTCGGTTGGGTGAAAGTTGACATTCCGTCTCACCCACCCGACCGTCAGCTTGACGCATTGATAAATGTTTATGCACAACTGATAAAATATTATAATTATCCGGTTAACCCTTTCAGTTAACCCTCTTCTTTTTTTTCTTTTTTTTTAGATATTGTTTTTTTTTTTTTTTTGGTTGAATTTGTTTGGGTATGCTTAAGCATGCTATAGCGAATTTATAAACAAACTGGATAAAACCTTAGGGGAATGTTATAACTCAAAACTATCACCAAGTATTCATAGTAATAATTTTGATGCCCATGAAAAACGTAAGATTCCCTGGCACTAAACCTACAAAATAAGTCTGTTAAAGAATATAAGAAAAAAGTATTAAAATTGTAAAAAATTATAAAAAATAATAACATTGATGAAAAATTGTTAGGCCAATGCATTCTCTTATATATGCGAGGCGACCTATGGTCGACTCGCATATATAAGAGAATGCATTGGCACAGGGTATATGGAACTGGCACTGAAAGGGTTAATGCAAATTATGTTGGTATATAGAAGCTACTTTAAATATTAAGATGTGCAACCTTGGTAATTTAATATTATTTATATGCTATTGATTATGTATATAATGCATGTGTATATATGTGTATGATGTGTGTATATATATATATATGTATATGTGTATATGTATGTGTGAATGGATGACATTAAATGCATTGTCGATCCCATTCATTGTTGACATGCATGACTAAATTATAAATAATATATATATATTATTGACACAGCTAAGTCCTACAGAGGCATATGCCATATTGGATGTAATTGTAATTGGAATACATTGTTGGCCCCACCCCTTAAACGAATAAATTAAAAATTACATATCTTTGGTTGACAAACTCAGTCATGATATATCATAATGGGTAGAATTGAAATGCAGTATTACCCCACAATCAACCCTATCATTACGGGATCTGAGCTGGTGAGCATTGAATATCACGAGTCGGTACATTACCTTATGTGTGCAAGTTTCATATAGGGACCCTCGCATATATGGGTGTATGCACTGGCTTACTAGGTCAAGGTAAATATTGTTTGGGCAATGTATTTTCTTATATATGCGATGCTCGCCATGGGAGACTCTCATATATGAGTAACTGCATTGACAGTTTTGACACCGGATATTCGCATAATTTCAGGAAGATCTAGTCATGGAAGGGTTAAATTAATAAATTATAAAGTAGAATCATTATCGTATGACAGTATGACACGCTTGAGTTTTACCAATTCATCGTATTTGTAATGGATGGAATTGAAATGCATTGTCGACCCCAAATGAATAAATTAAAACAATATATTTATGGTAGACAAAACACAGTCCTACCCAGTAATGATATGTCATAATGGATACATTGGAATGAACATATATGCTTGTATGTGTTCTTACTACGTGGATGACGCTAAAATATGACCAAGTCTGAGAGTTGAGACACGATACCATACTATTATCTCATATCACCAGGCTCTCCTAATAAATAACCAGAGAACCAAACACATTGTAATTAATTAATGTCCGTTCAATATAAATTCCGAAGGCGAAAGCATCACTTAAAACAGTACAGTAAAACACATTCGAACAATTTTATGACACAAGCACGAACTGAATTTCGTATCCCGAGCCGTAACAATTGTACATAACCTGCAAATGGGTCAACTTGGTCGATCACCCGTGGACCACGACCTGCATGAAACGCACGGCCTTCTTGAGCTCGCGCTAATATAAACAAAACAGTCAATGACTGTTGAGACGCTCGTCGGAATAGTCGACGGACATAAGATGGTGACTTACACAACAGCGGACCATCATGTATATCATGGCAATGCTATACATTATATTTGTCTATACAAGAATGCACATGTATACACATATATTGCTTATACTAATATGTATATATGTATATGATTCCCATCAAATTGTTCTGTACATGTTTTATGTTCTGTTATTCCGTACTGTTCAAGATGATATTGTTGCGTGACAAGTATGTGCACGTTAGGTCTCTTTACACGGACACGGTACTAAATATGCCGGAAAATAAAAGTACATTCCTGACATGGGGTAAAATATATAACTCTAATATAATTTCAGACAATGATTATCGATAGGCAATCTGTAGGTGAGCTCCATGGTGATGACTATAACTTTGCCACCGTATATATTATCAGCGACTCTCATTGACCACATTTACAAAAATAGCATATCCAACTGCAAATTTCACAGTGGAATCATCCTATCTCAGACGTCTCATACCACTTCTGTATATTCCACGTCCAGGGTTTGCGCTGCCACTTGCCAAATTTGCCAATGGCAAAAATAATTCACATTTGGCAAAAAATATTTTTATTTGGCAAAAGTTTTGGCAAGTCACTTTTTAATTCCTCAAGCAATTTGAAAAATATTGGTCAATCAATACTATTAATTTCAGGAAACTCTTACAACATAATTATATTAGTGGTGTTTTATAAGGTTTAGGGAAAGTTAACACCTCTATTAAAATGCAGTTAATCTCATAGCATCAGTACTGATGGTTGGAGGGATTACTAATCCTCCTGTGATGTGCCCTTCTGATGGAGAAACCATTCTACCATTGTATTGTTTGGTAATTGGCTTATTGTTGTATGATAAACCGCAATTGAGATGAGAGTATAATTAATTATTAACTAACTGTATTTCTATCAATATCAAAAGTCGTTCAAACCGCGAGTGTCGAAACATAAGACTTAAGATTGCAGACAATGATACTATCAGGGATAGAAATTGGCAATTGGTAAAATAATTTGGCAAAAAATATTTTCGGTCCAGCGCGGACCCTGTCCACGTCGAAAGCAATGATACCAACTCACAGAAGAACGTAAATCAAACATCGACTCGAATACAATATAGCAAAAATTAACCCTTCACCCAACAGAATGGCCATGTGCCAATGCATTCTCTTATATATGCGAGTCGACCATAGGTCGCCTCGCATATATAAGAGAATGCATTGGCTTAACACATTAAAAATGATAAAATTGTTAAAGAATGTAAGAAAAAATGGTAAAAAGTGTTAAAAAAAGATTTTTTTTAGGCCAATGCATTCTCTTATATATGCGAGGCGACCTATGGTCGACTCGCATATATAAGAGAATGCATTGGCACAGGGCATAACTGTAACCATCACAATGTGGTCAATGAGCCGGTTCCAATGATATCCATATGTGTATGGTTTTATTGAGACAGACCGAAGATATTTTAGGCTGTTGAAGCTTTATTTGGCAGGTTTTGGCCGGTTTGTTGGGTAAAGGGTTAAGAGTCTTCTTTACAATCATTCATTCGAAGAGGTCTTCATATACCACGACGCAGGCCTCGCATATAACGCTTTTTGCGCAGCTACTCCTTATTCTTCGAAGAAGCCTCTCCAAAAATTAAATGCAAACCACCAAACAAGTACGCTAAACGAGAACCATGGACGACTAAAGGACTCATTCTATCATCAGTAAAAAAAAGCAAATTGTACACCAATAAATTAAGATTTCCAACAGATGAAAACATAGGTAGATAAAAAATATATGTACAACCAATTAAAACGGCGGAGTAAAAATCATTACGACAATATTCTCAAAGAAAATCAAGCAAACATGCGACGCACATGGACGATACTGAAAGACGGCCTTAAAATATCTCATGGTCTGAATACCTATCCTACCGATTTTTCAAAAGGTGCCGGTAACGGAAACTGTCTGACCCGACAACTATCGCATGCGTATTCAACACATATTTCGCTGACATTGGGAGAATTAACGGAAAATATGTAACACAGATTCAGCGATGAAAATAACCTTTTTATTTTCCCAACAAACAGAGATGAACTAATATCACTTTGCTCGAAACTATCTAATAAAACTTGCACAGATATAAACGATGTCTCCGTGAAACCAATGAAACAAGCAATCAATGAAACGGTCGGACCACTCACACATATTTTTGATCTCTCATTTTTTCTCAGGGAATTGTGCCCGAGAAAATGAAGATATCTAGAATAATGCCTATATACAAAAAAGGCGAACGCGCTCAGATTGATAATTATAGACCAATCAGCATATTACCTGTATTTTACAAAATAATGGAAAAAATAATTAATGCTCGGGTTTCAACTTTCCTCAACAAACATAAAATTCTTCATGAACACCGATATGGCTTTCGTAAGAAACATTCTACCATTCATCCACTAATACATATTCTCGAAGATGTAGCGGAATGTAATGACCCGTGACTCCACCATTGCCATTTTCTTAGACATGCCCAGCAGTACCAATCTCAAACTTCTTTCATTTTCTGACGACACAACATTATAAACATCGGGGAATAACTCTAAAACCATCCAGAAAATGATAAACGGTGAACTAGATAAAGTATACCGCTGGTGCTGTAGTGACAGACTATCCCTCAATGAACCAAAAACTAAATATATGTTGTTGCGTCCACAAAATAGCGATTTTAAATGGGCAGATCTGCGAATTAAATTGAATAAAATGGAACCAGTTCGTGTAAGTAATCAAAACCAAGAGAAATCACTTAAATTCCTTGGCATAATCATTGACGAAAATCTTACTTTGAAGTACCACATATCAATGTTAACCAGAAAAATATCATACGCAATATACTGTCTAGGTAACGCCAAACGATTTCTTCCAAAAAGCGCACTAAAAACACTTTATTTCTCCTTAATTCACAGTCATCTCCTGTACGAATAATAGTCTGGGGACACGTTTCAGCATCAGGGCATCTTTTTTCAGTTACAGAAAAAAGCAGTCCGGATCTTATGCAATAAAATATATCGCAGTCACACAGAGCCGTTTAAAATTCCAAAAATTCTTAAGTTCCGTGACCTAAATCAGCTTTAAACCGCATTGTTCATGTACGATTGGAATAACAAAAATCTCCGACCGTCTTTCGAACGTTTATTTAAGTGTACCCCAATATCAACCACATGACTGTCCGGCAACATGGCTACTACAATTCCAAGGACGAATTTCTCCCAAATTCTACCAAGATACTCATTCCCGTATGTGTGGAACTGCTTGTACCCAACACACAAATTTGCAGCTAGCAGAACCATCTTTAAATCTTCGATACGTATAAATGTGCAATCACACTATAATAACTCAGTAACTTGTGACAACGCAGACTGTCGAGATTGTAGAAAGTAATTGGAACAATAAGTATGCATGTTGTATGTATAATTGCGCTTAAGAGACGTGTTCTCATTACGTGCCGTAACCCTGGATTACTCACCATATATGGGCACAAATCCATGGACACATAATTGTATAGACATATATTTAATCATAGCTGCCCAAACAAAATGGATAAATAAAACATAACCCCAAAAGTGTAACAAATTATCTCAACAACAGCTGACCTTCATGCAACATCTCGATTGTCACGAAACAATGTGATCGTCATCTACTTATTCTTTTAATTGTGTACACGTGGCGACAGGAAGACGGTTTATATTGGCCATGCCGCTCCTGTGCAAATTTGCAGGTTATATTATTATGATTTAATTTGTATTATGTATTTAATTTGTGCAAATAAACAATCCAATCCAAATGTATATGCTATTGATTGTGAACACGTGTGGTAATGTTATGCGTGTTATGCTTGCACATTAGTCAGTTCTTGAATTTATATTCCTTACTCCTATCACAATCGTGTTATCTTGGGTCCTTTCACCTGTACATAGTGTGAGGTAATGAACATATATATATATATATATATATATATATATAAATATATAGGTACAAGTCTTTATTACGTCGTGAATAAGATACAAGCAGTGTATACAAATGTAATAATCAAGTCGCCGCGAAGTAAGGTCCCCGAATGGGTGATGCCTGGCGTGGGTGATGCCTGGAGATGTGTACGAACCTCGATATGAGATGAGTCTAGTGAAAGCATGATGTAATAGGATGTGGCTGTTTCTTATATACTATTTGTGATGCATATTAGATGAGGCGTTTGGCAATACACATCGGGATTGGTTCCGCCGTTATGGTCATTTCCCTTGACCATATTTGGGAGCCATCTTCATTGTGTGTATGTCTTCGCTGGGAGTAAGACCTGTGAGGTTTCGTTGAGAAACTGAACACGAATATTTGAGTTTGGGGTTCTATATATTGGGACATTCGTATAGTTTGAATCAAGTTGTGAGATTATAATGGGGCGTTATGTCACAATAGCTCAATATCTTAATATAACCCATGCACTGTCCTGGTTATCTTGACAGTTGCTTTGCAATGCTCATGTTTGCCTACCTAGTCAAAGCGATATAGGAAGCTCAAATAATGTGCATTTTATATAATTATTAAAACTTCATTCTCAAATGAAACACACCTTGTATTAGACGAAAAAACAGCAATAGCAGCTTACTTCAGTTTATAACGAGAACCCGTCATCTGCCAATAGAATACGGATCATGGACCAACAAGGATTACTCAGATAGATAATGATTACTATGTAAAGATGAACTCGGCGATGGGTATCATATAATGCAAGAAACTACCCGAGTTAAGAAAGAAATACAACACACCGTACTACCGCGTTAGGCACAACACATACACATTGAATGAACTCTTCAACTGCATAAATATACGAACTCTGACTAATCTAGGCGACTCCCTACGATTAATGGAACCTCCTGTGGAAAACACCAATAACCTGAATATAGATGGACAGACGATTGACCGTAGTAACCAAGTAACATGCCCAACCTCTCTCACTTGATAAATAAGACAGCGATATAACGCGCTTGAGTTAATGAAACCCCACCGATCCCATTATAATACAGATTTACACTCAATTTACATTATGAACCACTCCCATGGTACCCCGGCCCAGGTCCCACCCCATGTTTGCCAATTATAGAGTATATATCCAATAGACACCCTCCACACATATAAGGCCCGTGGTTTTTTCAAATTCACGCGTGGCCAACATTTTAACACGGAAAAAACACGGAAAAATCGCGCGTGGTCTTAGCGTGGTCAACTTCAGAAAAATGGCCAGCGTGTTCAAAAACGGTTTGAACACGGCGTGTACATGCCGTGGTCACTCGAGTTCACGCCGTGGTCATCCGTGTTGATGTCGTGTTCTTAGCGTGATCAATTACGGCAAAATGGCCAGCGTGTTCAAAAACGGTCTGAACACGGCGTGTACATGCCGTGGTCATCTGAGTGCACGTCGTGGTCATCCGTGTTGAAGTCGTGTTCATGCCGTGTTAATAGCGTGGTCAGCCGTGTTTACGGCGTGGTCTGCACCCAATGCAGAGCGGCACCTACTCTTTTCAGGGACAGTGTGGGAGGTGTGAATAATCCGCGACATCAAAGAGTTGCCGCAGTATTACTTGCGGTAGGATTTTTGTCCGGTATATTTGGCCCGGATTGACTTCGTCAGTGAATAAAGAATTGTCAGATAAAATCTTTTATAATAAAAAACAATTTCATAAATTGAATTATATATATATATATATATATATGCATATTTGTTTATCTGTGTCTATGGCCTTTATATCCGTGTCATGTTTTGTTGTCGCATTTTATTATACTTCCATATTTTAATATGGAAGTATATTGTTATTCAATTTTTTATTTTTTTCCATTATTATTTATTATACTAAGCAATTTTATAATGCTTAAATCTCAGGAAGTATGAGAGGTAGAGCGCTGGGATTTGGTATGTTTATATCCCAATGATAGTTGTAGTGCATCGGGCTATATAGGATTTTGTCCTAACTTGCTTTGCAGAGTTATCTCCCTTTATGTGTAAAACTGGGGGTTGCAGTATCTCGAAAAGTATGAATAGAAGCAACTTGAAATTTGGACCGTATGTACAACTCAGTATGCCCTATTGGGTCCATCCATTACAATTTATGTCCGAGCTTTTCCTACAGAGTTGTCGCCCATGATTCGCAAAATTCGATTTATTTTATATCCTGTGTCCGCCTATAAAATTCAAGGTAGCCAGATATGAGGGCTCCTATGCAGTTACTTGTTAGCAACTTTCTATGAAAATAAGTTTTGAACAGGAACGGACTTATATTTTTGGGGTTTGGGTGGGGGCAAAATTTCGAATTATTTTTTTTCGATGATTTCAACTACTTTTACTGTCGTGTATCTATAGGACGTACTAATGATTCTCCTGAAAGAATTTGGGAAATCGGTTGAGAAATGTCCAAGTTACAGACCATCGAAAATTGTATTCATACATCGATTTAGGAGAAAGTGCTTGTGGACAAAACTCCTCCTAGACAACGCACGTGAACTGTATTTGGTTTATGTGAGCGTGTTATCCATAGAAAGAAGACGAAATGGTGCAATTTTGACCAAGATTCAAAAACATTGGTCCGTATTAGGGAGGGGGGCAAAAATTGTCATATTTTTTTTGTCTCCGATTTGAACCAAAATTGTTATGAAGTATCTATTCGACGTACTAATGATACTCGTGAAAAGAATTTTGTAAATTGATTGAGAAATGTGGAAATTGTGGCCCCTTCATTTTTTTCAAGTTTACAGAAGATGCACTATGAATTTAATTTCCTTCAACCAATCGTCACGTGTTTGGTGTCATTCGATGGGGAATTTTCAGTACTTCTAAACAATTACCCACTTTCCGTAGTATGTCGATGGAGGCCAACGATATTCAAAAAGTATGCACTGAACAACATACATATTGGCCTACATAGTAGAATATCGCCACAATACCTTCCAAAACCCTACTAAATATTATAGGGACATCAAATACGAACACAATGACGCAAAAATTAGCTCGAAATCTTGAAAATTGGCCAAGATATGGCGATTTTTCTACCCGCGTCACCAAATTTCGAGGCATGGGTGGGGGTCATACCAGAACATTCCAACTGAACACAGAAATGTCAATGAACCATACAATCGACATTTCAATCAATTCCGCGCGATTCCCTTATTATACTTCCATATTTTAATATGGAAGTATATTGTTATTCAATTTTTTATTTTTTTCCATTATTATTTATTATACTAAGCAATTTTATAATGCTTAAATCTCAGGAAGTATGAGAGGTAGAGCGCTGGAATTTGGTATGTTTATAGCCCAATTATAGTTGTAGTGCATCGGGCTATATAGGATTTTGTCCTAACTTGCTTTGCAGAGTTATCTCCCTTTATGTGTAAAACTGGGGGTTGCAGTATCTCGAAAAGTATGAATAGAAGCAACTTGAAATTTGGACCGTATGTACAACTCAGTATGCCCTATTGGGACCATCCATTACAATTTATGTCCGAGCTTTTCCTACAGAGTTGTCGCCCATGATTCGCAAAATTCGATTAATTTTATATCCTGTGTCCGCCTATAACATTCAAGGTAGCCAGATATGAGGGCTCCTATGCAGTTACTTGTTAGCAACTTTCTATGAAAATAAGTATTGAACAGGAAAGGACTTATATTTTTGGGGTTTGGGTGGGGGCAAAATTTTCGAATTATTTGTTTTCGATGATTTCAACTACTTTTACTGTCGTGTATCTATAGGACGTACTAATGATTCTCCTGAAAGAATTTTGGAAATCGGTTGAGAAATGTCCAAGTTACAGACCATCGAAAATTCAATAATTTGGCTAATGAAGGAGCATGTGAGAGGATGAAGCATAACCGGGGAGGCGACGAAACCATCCTGGGTAATGATACCAGCTCGGGGTGGTGACACCAGGCCGAGGGTGTTGAGACCAGGCTGACGGGTGGCGAATGTAAACGGAAGATTTTTGAAAACAAAAAACAAAAAACAAAAAACAAAAAAAACAAGTCCAGCAGTATAATATTTTTATTGCATTTTCCAAATGGGAAGAGTGATTCGCACCGGAATGTACCATTTTTAAGTGTTTTCTCCCAACCGTTACCGATCTACGACATCGACAATAACAATGAATTATTTTTGGCGCCAAATCCAACGGGCTAATTGATGAGCAAGGTTAATGTAGGAGCAGGTACTGCAGTATCCCTTAGTTAACCCCCCAAAGTTTGACAGCTCTACTGTAACAGTAAACTATCAAACAGCGTGCGAGCTTCCGGTGGGTTCAGACTTTTTGCAAATTCCAACGAAAATCAAAGGGGGGGAAATTGTCTACAAATCAAACATCGATATAAAAAAAAAATTGAATAGTGGATATGATAGATAGTATCCAATCGCAACTTCTCGATATCTGCTTAATTTGCCCTAAAGTAGAAGGTTTACCCGTGGCGAGGCTTTATAATGTTAACACGTATATTTAAGTGCTGTATCACTAAGCTATTTTTCTCGCCAAACCCGACAGGGTTAATGAAGGAGCGAGGTAATGCAGGAGCAGGTACGTTGATATATTTTGGTTAGTATCCCAAAGTTTGACCCCTATACTCACAGAGCAAACTGACTAACGGAAAGTTCGTGTTCAGGTGGGTACATATTGGCAAATTCCAACAAAAACCAAAAGTCTAAAAATACTTGGAAAAATCAAATAAGGAGATATAATTTTGTTGACGTGCGGTTGTGATACCAACGCCCAACACTGGTACGATTGCTTAAGTTTTAGAGCAAATGATTCACTCGTGGCGACGATATATAGCGTAATACATACTACATGCATAGGAACACAGCCTACATCGTTATATGGCAAAAGTCGAAATTCAAGCAGGCTAATGAAGGAGTGAAGTGCATGAGCATCTGCATCAGTATACAATAGATAAATCCTGGAAGTTTGACTGTGGTATAAAAGCAATCCGTCTAACGGAGAACGCGCACCGGTTGGTCGAGGCTTTTGGCAACTTCAAGTTAAACTTGCAAAGAACAAAATGGAGAAATCGAGATAAAAACAAATTGGATGTGGTCGGTACTATCCACGTGCAAATTCGATGAATTTGTTTAACTTTTCAAATGAATGCCCAATGAGTTAATCAAGATTAAGTGCCCGATAGATATTACATGCATTCACTTATCATGTAGAAAAATACTCCCGGATGACTGTATACAGTTATAAAATTTAATGTGAAGGGTTAACAATATGACTAACTCTTTAAATAACAAGTTTGAAATAGTTTTGTGGGTACAAAATGATAAATATGAATTAAAGACCCTTGTCCGGAAAGACTTCTATCAGCTAATATTTAATTTATTTAAAATATTTCATTATGAAATGAGATGTTTTATTGGGACAAGTTATTGATTTATTTTTAGAACAGACCTGGTCACTGGTAACAGTAACCACTATTGTTCGTTAGCTGAACAAGCACACATTTTTAGACCAGTAGATATTCGAAATGAAATCAATATTAATCAATAGAATCATTTCCGGTCAGAATTCTTCGACTCATATTTAATATTTTATACCCTGATGACTATATAATACATTAGGTATAGGATTATAGATATGTGTAGATCAGGGTTAGGTTTAATGTTAATGTTGTGGACATGATATGGTTTATAAATTGGGTTACAGTTGTGGATATTGTAAATGTCAAAATTGTGACGGTGTCAGTTATACAAAGGATTTTGTTTTGGGTACGTGTGTATGTATGACTAGGCTTATCGAAAGGGTTATGGTAAGGTCAATGTATAGCTATGGATATGGTTTGCAGGAGGGTAATGAATATTTTAATGGGTTTGAGTTCAGTGCTGTATATAGGTCTACGGAAAGGGTTTTGATTATGGATTGGCTACGGCTAAGGTTGTTCTTATCGAAATATTAGGGTTATGAAGCGGTTTATGGGTAAGGATTGAATAGCGGTGGGTGGAGGATTGAATTATGGATGGTGATCGGGGATGGGGAATTTATATGGAAGTATCAAAATTCTGCAGGCCAGAATTTTAACCCTCTAGTTTTAGTTGGCATTAATATTTTCTTGTGTTTGTTCATATTACATGTACGCAAATGGTTTCGGTAGTTTGTGCGGCGATATCGTGTTCTAACAAATGGCAGAAAAATTGGATATAACATTACAAAAATTCATAAGTTAAAGACATATAATGCACTTGTTCGGGCGCGTGAAATTGTTTAGTTAGTATGCAGGCGCTATGCCAACTCGGGGAATGTAGAATTCTACTAACATTGCCAAAAATCTCAAACAAATCGTCGTACCACATCATAAAAAACATCGTCTGAACTACGCTCAATTGTAAAAAATGTACTTCCCGATTCGGGAGGCAACTATCGGCGGTAAATTAACACAAACGATTTCGCCATCGGGGGGTCACTGTATTTAATGAATATATATGAATTACGGTGTGTTTTGTCAATTTGGATATAATATTTGTAAAAATAACTACTTTCAGCAAGATTATTCTCCATTTCTATTTAATCAGCCTACCAGAGTGTTTCACATCACTTTAAAATTTCGAATTTAATGTTCAAAACGTAACTAAAGTTTTAAATTTTAATTTAATGTTCAATATTCTCATTTTAATATTTGGACTCCATACATGTATATCAAATAGTAAACGGTGACATGTACACAGAACAATTGACCCGAGAATTGGGCAAATACAAACCGCAAACATGTTACTTTATTAATTTTAGATATTGAGCATCTCAGATGAGTTTCTATTTTATATAGAATTTATCAACCAAGTTTACTAAATTCGATTTGAACCGATTTTTACCGAGGCTCAAATAAAATTTTGTGGACGAGGTTGATAAATTACGTATAAAATAGATCGAGTGCGAGATACCTTTTATCACATGATCAAATAAACGCAAAATATTCATCGAAAACAACAATAATACACTGCAGCGATCGCACGTCATTTAAAGAATGGTGTGATGTCATCACACGCACTGATATTACACGTGTGTCTTATCGATAATTACTAAACTGGTTTTATGGGCTAATTATGTGATAAATTGTGATATTAGCTGTACGTGGCATATCCATATTCATAGTAATAACAAATTAATTGTTGTTGATGACTGTAAAAAATGTTATTCAAATAAACATCAAATGTTTTATTCAGTTTGTTGTCATTATGACATCCCACTCTACATAACAGTTCCAATGCACCCATGTTGGCGAGATATTTCAGTAATACATATTTCACACGGATTCATTTAAAAAATTACGTTAAGGTACAAATGTCTGGTAATTTTCTTTTATAAACGCCGATTACGCGCACACTGACCAGCTTGTGTAAATGTGTCTCTCATAAACCACATCTACTTCTCACCTACCCTAAATCGAGCGGGAGTACGTGTTTCGCATAGAATATAATGTTTCAATAATATTGCAAGTAAAATGAGTCTGATTCATTTGATGCGTACAATAACATCAATTCGATCACATAATCAATCTTAAATAATTCCGTCATTTGATATTATGGAATTATTCGTAAATTGACATCACAGATAATATTCGTGTCGTCGAGGATTGATATATTGGAAACAGACAGTTAAAACCCGAGTGTTTATAAGGAACTTCCTGATAATATTTTGCGTGTGGTACAGTAAAACAAAAACTGTATTGTAAATAAAACGAGAAAAATAAAACAATGAACTACCGGTAAAACATAAACAATAATTTTGTTGGTATTCCGCATGTCCCACATCAACACCCAGGTAAACTAAACAAAGTTCATGTGTAAATATTTTCGATCTGATAACGGACTCGGATATCCACAGAAACGCTTTTGAAATTGACAAAATATTCGCATGTTTCTGTCAAAATAATCGGAGAAAAATCAGCATTTCATAAATAAACATATATCGCAAATGTTCAATTGGTGCTTACCTGATCTTCCAAACAACATAGATTCCATTTACCATTTCTGGAAAGTTTTTCACACTTGAAAATTTGTCGTTTAGTCCAGTTATCACTCATTTCGACATACCAATCACAAAGCATTTTGAGCTTCCATCACATTCAATATTCCTGTTATTTTTTCTCAAAACCCACATCACTATTTATACTGTCGTCTGTGTATATTATTGTAATATATTCAATCTCTCCTTAGAAAGAGGCAATACAGACATACTACAGGCGGGGAACATTCCCATTCTTGGTACGACCGAATCTGACATCGAATGAGTTAATTTAATTCCAATGTCCATATCTCATATAAAAAAAATCGGCGGTTTCTTGAGCACTGACTTCACCCATCGCCGCTTTTTAAAAGGCATAGCAGGAAATGGCACCCTTTTGATAATCTCTAAACAATGGCTTGATTAGCCCATTGTCTCATTTTTGTCCATCCGTTATTAATTTCCGGGTACCTGCGGAACATGCAGTTACAGTGATTACCGAACAGGTCTTTACAGGCATTACATGATTTGAACACAACATAGACTCCACGTCCTACGCACATACATGCATGATGCATTGGACATCGGAGAGACAATTTCACACGGAGTTTACGGATATGAGACATCGGTTACAGAGTACAGTTTCTAATCGCGGGATAAGGAAGATTGCATCCCGGACATCTGCCCCTCAAAGATTGCCCAAGATTTTTTTTAGTTCAGATTAGATACTTTATTCGCACAAAACATTTACATTACAACATGCAGTGAGAACAAGTGGAGAATTTGTTTTGTACAGGGGCAGTATGGCCAGGATTGGTCGTCTTCCTACTGCCCTTTTTTAAATTACCGTTATAGTTGTATTGATGGACATAACTTTCAAAACAATACATTTTAATTTTAGTTTCTTTTTTGAATTTACCAGGACTATTTCAGTTGCATTGGTAAAAAATCATTTTCAAAAATTTTAATTTAAATTTAAAAAACAAAATTTTTCAATACCACACTAAAATCACCCAAAACTAACGGTATCTACACTATTTGTCTAATTGTACTTAATTTAGCTGACCTCTCTGCCTTCAATGGTGTCTGCATGGTGTTATATCATAATGCTATAACGAAGCAATGTGTTTTTAAAATGCTTCATAATCAGCTGACCAACTTATCACTGACCACCGTGTTTTAAATGTTGAAACTTGAATTGACCCATACGTTAATTAATTTCAATAAAGTATATAAAAATAAATATTATCGTAAAACTTATGGGAGGGCACTTGACATGAGGTCGAATATACACGCACGCCGGTTATGGTCATCAATAACAGAGTAAATACCATAAACCCACCCACATCATGCAGGTTAACAAAACTGACAATAAATAAGTTTCCGTGGACATAATTGCCATGCTTGTAACGACCGATTATCATTTTGAATATTTTATTCGTTTAATATATATAAAACATAATCACATATTTCTGTAAACAAAATATTGCAGTAAAATCAAATTTAAAATAGGGACCTTTTGAGCTGAAGCCCTCTGCGCTGGTTAAGGATATCGATTATAAATGTAACGAATTATATCAGGTCAGAATATATTATTCTTTTAACACATATTAAATATTCATATATTCGTGTAAATATATTGGAGTAAAATAAGTTGAAAGTTTCTGATCCGACACAACGTACGAATGTTTGTTTCAAACTAAACGGACATTGATACCAGACAAATTATAAATTGAAACTAAATTAACATTTATCAAAGGTCCCGTCAAGATATTTTCGATCTATCAACAGGAAGATGTAAATCTATAAGATTCAATAAATATATATAGTGATTATAGTCATATGTACCTGTCAAAATATTTTAGTTATTTAGTATTAAGTTAGCACCCTTCTTGAAATAATGCACGTGTATCGGTACCATTCCGACTCCCATATATAAGTTATGTGTATGAATAATCGCGGTGTGGTGGTGTCTTTAATTATCACAATCGACGGGTTGAATTTCAATGAAATTTCCGTTAACTAAAATGGTGCTGCTCATTTGCCAATTTGAGCAGCAATTTCAAGAATATAATTTGGACTATGGAGGTGATAATTAATTACGTAACGCACACACCACGAGCTCCTCCTCCAATATAAATATATATTTCATTGTACGCGCGGGTGGTTTCGATGCCACATACCCAATGCACAGGCGGGGAACATTCCCCTTCTTGGTACGACGAATCTGACATCGAATGATTTAATTTAATTCAAATGTCCATATCTCATATAAAAAAAATCGGCGGTTTCTTGAGCACTGACTTCAACCATCGCCGCTTTTTAAAATGCATAGCAGGAAATGGCACCCTTTTGATAATCTCTAAACAATGGCTTGATTAGCCCATTGTCTCAATTTTGTCCGTCCGTTATTAATTTCCGGGTGCCTGCGGAATATATAATTACAGTGATAACTGAACAGGGCTACATGCATTGCATGATTTGTACACAACATAGACTTCACGTCCTACGCCCATACATGCATGATGCATTGCACATCGGAGAGACAATTTCACACGGAGTTTGCGGATATGGGACATCGGTTACAGAGTACAGTTTCTAATCGCGGGATACGGACGATTGCACGACAGTGATAACAAGTGGAGAATTTGTTTTGTACAGGGGCAGTATGGCCAGGATTGGTCGTCTTCCTACTGATCTTGTTTTAGTTACCGTTATAGTTGTATTGATATATATAACTTTCAAAAAAATTAATTTTAATTTTAGTTTCTTTATTGAATTTACAAGGACTATTTCATTTGCATTGGTGAAAAATAATTTTCAAAAATTTAAATTTAAATTAAAAAAACTAAATTTTGCAATACCACACTAAGCCCCAACACGAACCTTATCTACACTATTTGTCTAAGTGTACTTAATTTAGCTGACCTCTTTGTTTTCGATGGTGTCCGCATGGTGTTATATCATAATGCTAGGAAGAATCCAATGCGTTTTCAAAACACTGGTGTTTCATAATCAGCTGACCAACTAATAACTGGCCACCGTGTTTTAAAAGTTGAAACTTGAATTGACCCATACGTTAATTAATTTCAATAAAGTATATAAAAATAAATATTATCGTAAAACTTATGGGAGGGCACTTGACATGAGGTCGAATATACACACACGCAGGTTATGGTCACCAATAGCAGTAAATACCCTTACCCCACCACATCATATTGGTTAACAAAACTGACAATAAATAAGTTTCCGTGGACATAATTGCCATGCTTGTAACGACCGATTATCAGTTTGAATATTATATTCGTTTAATATATATAAAACATAATCACATATTTCTGTAAACAAAATATTGCAGTAAAATCAAATTTAAAATAGGGACATTTTGAGCAGAAGCCCTCTGCGCTGGTTACGGATATCGATTATACATGTATGAAAGAATTAGCAAAACCAAGCCATCCATCCATCGAAATAGTTTCCATGTAACGAATTATATCAGGTCAGAATATATTATAACACATATTAAATATTCATATATTCGTGTAAATATATTGGAGTAAAATAAGTTGAAAGGTTCTGATCCGACACAACGTTCGAATGTTCGTTTAAAACTAAACGGACATTGATACCAGACAAATTCTAAATTGAAACTAAATTGAACATTTATCAAGATATTTATCAAGATATTTTCGATCTAACAACAGGAAGATGTAAATCTATAAGATTCAATAAATATATATAGTCATATGTTATTGTCAAAATATTCGAGTTATTTAGTATTAAGTTAGCCCCTTTCTTGAAATAATGCACGTGTATCGGTACCATTCCTACTCCCATATATAAGTTATTTTTATGAGTAATCGCGGTATATTGGTATCTTTACTTTCTCTGGGCCAATTGTTACAATCGACGGGTTGAATTTCGATGAAATTTCCGTTAAATAAAATGATGCTGCTCATTTGCCAATTTGAGCAGCAATTTCGAGAATATATTTTGGACTAGGGAGGTGATAATTAATTACGTAACGCACACCGTGAGCTCCGCCACCGCGGCGTGCCAAGCTCCGGCCGCCAGCGATGGCTCCGTGTTCAGCCATGTTCCTCCGTGTTCATGTCGCGGTCACCTGTATTATGGCCGTGGTCACCCGTGTTATGGCCGTGGTCACCCGTGGTCATAGCGTGGATGTTCCGTGTTCAAACGTGATCAAGGTTTGTTTAAAACTAAACGGACATTGATACCAGAAACATTCTAAATTGAAACTAAATTGAACATTTATCAAAGGTCCCATAAAGTTATTTTCGATCAGGACGATGTAAATCTATAAAATTCAATAAATATTTATAGTCATATGTTCCTGTCAAAATATTCGAGTTATTTAGTATTGAGTTAGCACTCTGCCTGAAATAATGCAAGTGTATCGGTACAATTCCGCCTCCCATAAATAAGTTATTTTTATGAGTAATCACGGTATATTGCAGATTGGTATCTTTACTTTTTCTGGGCCAATTTTCACAATCGACGGGTTGAATTTCGATGAAATTTCCGATAAATAAAATGGTGCTGCTCATTTGCCACTTTGAGCAGCAATTTCGAGAATATATTTTGAACTAGGGAGGTGATAATTAATTACGTAACGGACACCGCGAGCTCCGCCACAGCGGCCTGTCAAGCTCCGGCCGCCAGCGATGATTCCGTGTTCAGCCATGTTCCTCCGTGTTCATGTCGCGGTCACCTGTGTTATGGCCGTGTTCACCCGTGGTCATAGCGTGGATGTTCCGTGTTCAAACGTGATCATTTCGCCGTGGTCACCCGTTGATCGTACCGTGGTCATAGCGTGGATGTTCCGTGTTCAAACGTGATCAGAGCGTGTTCAAACGTGATCAGAGCGTGTTAAAAATCTGAACACGATTGAACACGTTTAACCAGACCGTGTTCTTGGCGAGTTCAGATTTTGAACACGGAAAAACCACGGAAGAATCGCGCGTGGTCTTCCGTGGACATGTAAAAAACCACGGGCCTTATACTGTAGTATGCCAATGATAACACATGTTTTACCCCAACCCCTCTCCATGATAACACGTAAACCATACCTGCACCCACCTACGAGTGTTTTATCTTCATATGCATGCTATACATGTATATATACTGTTGCTTTATGTACATGTATATAAATGTACATTCACTCAATTTACAAATGTCTATGGTGATTTGAGAATAAATGAATCTGATCTGAATCTGATATATGACATTGAACACTCGATCATGTAATCAAAACAATATGTCAGAATAGGCATTGACCATATGTTTGTCAAGGACAAAGACTCAAGAGAAAAACACACCAAGCATAAATTTGGAATCGCCGTAAATTACCACGGTTCTGGCACTTGTATTTCCCAGAATTGTCTCAAACGTCCTCACAATAATTTGTAAACATTTGTCTGCCCAATATATTACTATCCCTGCTAATAACTGTACATGTACACCAAGGATTTTGCATATACCACTGGGGGCGAACATGCCCAACCTCTCTCACTTGATAAATAAGACAGCGATATAACGCGCAAGTTAATGACACCCCACCCTATCCCAGTATAATACAGATTGACACTCAAGTTACATTATGAACCACTCCCATTGTACCCCGACCCAGGTCCCACCCCCATTTTTGTCAATTATACAGTCTATATTCAATAGACGCCATCCGCTGCACACATATATAGTATGCCAATGATAACACGTGGTATTGTTTTACCCCCACCCCTCTCCATCAGAGAGGTTGGGCATGTTATTTTGATACTGCGGTCAATCGTGTGTCCATTTATATTCCGGTGATGGTGTTTGCCATATGAGTTTCAATAGATGCCCTCCATATTCTTATGACTGAACATGTATTTTATAGGGTTTCTCGTTCTGAACTGAAGTAAGCGGTCTACGGTTGTTTTTTCGTCTGATGCAAGGTGGGTTTCATTTGAGAATTAGGTTTTAATATACATAGTAAACATTGGTGGCTTATGCACGATACAGTAAATGAGATCGGAACCGATGATCACATTGAAGTTTAATCCGTTTATATTCTTAGGTCGATACCATACAACATATCGTGTTGACCTAGTAGTGCTTGTGTACAAGCATAGGATATTCCGCTCGCTGTCGGGTATTCGGAGTAAAATAATTCGCATATACGCCGCCGAAGTGATTATTTGGACGAATACCAGGCATCGAGTGTAACATCATAACCAAAGATAGTTAACATTAGGTAGCAAAAAATATTTACCCATATTCCTAGTATATTTGTCTATATAAAGATAATATTCTTATGACTGAACATGTATTTAAACGATGTCCTATTCCTGATTCGTTTAACTGTCACGTGGCACGTAACAGTCATATTTCAATATAATGAACTTTAATGGCGAAGTTTCAGGAGTCGAGAACTGTGATCCAACTATAGACTAAAATTTGAAATGTAAAATGGATAATATTTGTGTGACGGATAATCGTCATCTTGAGGTTATTTATAATCCTTGTGAATGACATCAGGTATCGACAATCAGCCGCTATTAAGACCATGCTTGTTGACTCGAAATTTGAATATTTAAATGCACTGAAAAAAAAACTTAGTCATAGCCTTAGTCAACCCGTAACTTAGTTATTTTTGACTAACGCAACCAAAAGTAACTAAGTTTGACCTTAGTCACACCTTAGTTACTAAGGTTTGCCTTAGACAGACCGTGGGTAAAATAGTATTCGACTATGTTTATGGGAATCCTAGATGCATATACATCGTGTAAAAGTGGCGACTCAATGTAATATACATATAGGCGATTTCAGGGAGGATACTGCGTGGCTGAGCATAAACACATAAACACTGGATTTCAACTTCAATTTACCCACTCCCCCATATTATTTGAGCATGCATGGATTTGATAAATGTCCACATGTAAAAGCTATATATATTATATAACTGTTAATTATAATTGTTTTGTTATACTAGATGCCAGGTTACTCGGAATATTTCCACGCAGTAAATATAATTTTGGATTTTAGGACAACACGAGGCGACGCATGATCGAGTGACGTATCCCTCCCCTTCCATCCCGGAATCCAACTGGTGGTGCAGTAACTTCTGAACACAATCCGATAAGAAACACTATTCGAGACCGCCCGAAGTAGCATGGCATTTGACTAACGTAACCCAAAGTAACTAAATTTGACCTTAGTCACAGTAAAACTTAGTCATAGCCTTAGTAAACCCGTAATTTAGTCATTTCAGATTAACGTAACTCAAAGTAACTAACTTGACCTTAGTCACAGCTTAGTTACCAAGGTTGGCCTTTGACAGACCTATAGGTGGTTAAGTGCAGAGGTCAGGGGTTAGTATATATACTTACGTAACGATATGTATATTTATGTAAGTTTATTGATGCAGGCTGAGTTTGTTGATTTTGCCAGGGGGTAATTTATTCATATATAAATTATAATGAAATTATAATTCGTTTCGGCTGTTCAGGTTTCGAGTTTTATATTTTTACCAACCTTCGGCATTATCTCCCTTAGATTACTCTTTCGAGTCTTTGCAGACGATACAACTAAAAGGCGTCTTTCACGCTCGCCAGAATCTGGATTAAAATCCGTTACAGATCTAGTAATTTCTCAGCGGAGCTGATTTATCTTATAATTATATAATCATACTAGAGAATACACCTGCATCCGATATAGAGAGTATTTCTTTCTGTGTGATGTGAAAATATTTGATTGAATTTGAAATTCAGACTACAGAAGTTCAGAGTTTGGACAACCTACATTGTTTATATTGTTTAATTGTTTCAATAGTTAATAACATTTATGTTGATAAGTCATTATTTTCAGTGCAGTGCTATGATACCCCTAATAATTAGACCAATTACATGTACTAATGGATACAGTGATGCCTTAGTCAAGCCTTAGTTATTTCTGACTAAGGCCTTAGTTATTTCTGACTAAGGCCTTAGTTATTTCTGACTAAGGCCTTTGTCATTTCTAACTAAGGCCTTAGTCAGAAATGACTAAGGCCCGCCTTAGTCAAAAATGACTAAGGCTCGCCTTATTCATTTCTGACTAAGCTAAATTAGTTAGTTTTGAGACGGGGGTTCTGACTAAGGTAACTTAGTTACTTTTGACTAAGTTTTTTTTTCAGTGTGCTGGGATATCATTCTGGCATGTATAGTATTTGCACTTCATTGTGGTTTTGTTTCTGTATCGACGCATATGTTCTGTGTTCAGGCTATAGATGTAGTCGCGCTAGTGAAATCAGCTATAATATCTGAATTCAGCTGTAGAATAAATACGTTCCAGTGTGTATTTTTTATGCAACACACATAAGCCCCGCGCGTTGTGTGCATGTTTTGTTATATAAACAAAATCCAAAACAGATACAGAACCTGTCTATTGTTTACACAACACAGAGTTTGAACTTGACAATAACATAATATTTACGCGATATGTATGATTGGTATAAGAATAACATATGACACTATTTTAATATTCTATCCGTTTATGGCAGTTTTAACAGTTTGACTATTTTAACAGCATACCCATCGCGAAGGCCATTCGTTCCTTTAACAAGTTCCTGTCCATTTAGCACGCGGACAGTCCTATTATTTTAATCTTCAAACCAAATGACTTCCTTTTCCATTTCAATCGACGATAAACAGGTGTTAATCGAAATGGCTTTGCTAACAACGGAGCTGTTGAAATCATGCATCACGAAGAAACGATGCTACATAGTTATACAGCCGTCAGCGTGATCCAGTGTTCCAGGCCTGCAGATTTAAACATTGTGCGTAACCTAATTTTCGTTCGCCTGGGTTGTGCTTAGGTAACCCATAGGTTTCCAGAATAGTTACTCAAACTGTTATAATCATATTAATTTGATGGAGCTGATTTCGGGTTGAATCCAGGTTGAGTCTGCTTTTCAAGGCCAACCGTGAATTCGACTTATAAATATTATATAATGCCAAAATGATTAATATGTATGTTTCCCCTATCCCGCCCGCCCATTCAAATTCGGTAAAACAATGTTCTCGTTACCGTTTTCATTTTATGTTTTATTTTGTTTATTTGCTGATGTGTACTGACTGTGTATCCAATGGCCAAACACGAAACAAACACCAGAGAGGATACAGCGAAGGAATTTAGAGAAAAATTTAATAATTGTCCCAAAAAAACGTCACTATGACAGCACACCCTACTCGGGGTGAAATTGGTCCACATTTTCTCTTATTGCATGCAGAATGAATGAATGTCCTGTTTGTATGTCCTTTCTTGACTCAATGTTCTTGTTGTATTTTTCCATCTGCTTTTGAAGGCCGCGGCGCACTGACTCGAAATCACCATGAGGCCTTTGTCGAACATAACGTCATAAATTCGAAATAATTGTGTGTAGCACTAAAGTGGATGGCGGTTCTGAATGCTAATATATTTGTAGCTGTTTTGGTACTACACTTCCATGTACCTTACTCGCTGTGTTCTCAGATACTGTAGCACATCGCTTCAAAGTTATAACCATCTCTAGTTACCCATGTGTTACTAATTGCAGGGAGTCCGCTCCAGTTGATAATATATTGCGGTTCGTCCTTGTGTAGCCTCTTGGAACAACTTTTTCAGTCACATTAACTCCCTGGGAATGTTGGAAGAGGTCCAGCTGTCGGTGATTCGTTTTTCTTATCGATGTCGATGCTTCTAGGTAATGATGCTGGGATCTGGGAGGTTTATCTGTCGGTAATTCGTTCTTCTTAATAGTGTCGATGCTTCTAGACAAGCCTTGAAATAGTGTGTCTGTCATTTGCAGAATGAGGTCCACAGAGGGTGAATTTAGTGATGCTACCCCGCATAGCGGGCTAGCATCACCAATTTCACCCTCTGGGGACCTCATTCTGCTTACACCTCAGCAGAATGAGGTTCCCAGAGGGTGAATTTGGTGATGCTAGCCCGCTATGCGGGGTAACATCACTAAATTCAACCTCTGGGGACCTCATTCTGCAAATGACAGACACCCTATTTCAAGGCTTGCTTCTAGGTTGGAATTGTAATGATGATGGGATCTGCACTGTTGACGAGTCATGTTTCTGAACTAAGGAGTCTGGTATCGTTTGGATAGAACTATTAAAACTATGTGTCTATGGCGAAACAGTGATACCAATATCAGTTTTTGAAATAATTGAAGCCCGCGTACTCACATAATCCGAGAGGATCATATCCGACTGTGTCGCCGCTACACTGGTGCAATTCATTGATACGTGTATCTCATCCGTCTTCTTTTGGATAAACTCATCCATGCGAATTCTGTCTCTGAGTATGTTCAATGCACAGTTACACGTTCGTGTAACATTCTACCAGTTTAGTGACAGCGACAATAGGCTCCATTCGATTAGTTGGTTTCAAAGCTCGAATGATGGCAGTATTTGTTAATGATGTTTTCCGTGATTCTGTATCATTCTTTTCTTCTGGGAACGTTGCGTTGCAGTTGGGGAAATAGCAACACTACATCATGATGCAAAACTACGTCATGATGCAACACTACATCATGATGCAACACTACGTCGTGATTCTCTCACCAATTTGATAGAGCTTAATTTATGTTGGGTTGAATCAAGTCTTTCTGGAGAGTTAGTCATTTATTTATACATTAAAAACTATCGAACATTCTGGCATAGTTGGAAGGGGTCAACACAACAATTGGAACTCCGATTGTAATACGTGGAATTGTGACTTAACGGCGGAGTTCCAGAACATAAAGTAACATAGCACATTTTAACAAAATAATATATAGAAAGCATGCACAAGTCTGAATTAGTGACGCGGGATTCGATAACATATTTGCACTATAAACATGTTGGCATTAGCAGTTTGGCAAATACGTAATTATTACAAGCACAGCTAAGAGTTAGGTGTGATGAATGGTAGATACTAGTGCATGGCTAGGTACAGTAAACATAGACACAAGCATTGGCTCAGTCAGCAGATATGAGGCAAATTCAGTGAAACAAAGATAATAAGTAGTTAAATTAAACTCTTTGGTAACTCACCAATAAACCATTGTACATTATTATTGTCTATGCTTCCAGAATCATATATTAAAAGTAGTCCAGTCTGTATTCTATGTACACATATGCTGACTAAACAAGAACATATGCTATTAATTATATGTAATTCCATCTGAGTTTCTGCTCATGTAACTTGGTGGGATGGACAGGCAAATAATTTTATTTAATTATATTCTTTATTTTTTCTTATTCCTTTTTTTTATTTGATTTATTTATGTTTGTGTGTTCATCATTGTTTATTAATTTGTATATATAAGAACACTGATGGATCAAATCAGTTTATGATTCTTATACTGCTGCTGTAAAGATGGCAATCTACTGGTAAAAGGGTGGGGAGCAGAAACACAGGTAACTTAACAAAGATTAAGTCATTGGCTCAGTCAGCCAAATATGAGGCAAATTCGATGACAAAAATATTATAGGTAGTTCAATTACTCTTTGGTAACTCATCAGTAAACCATAATAAATTATTCTGGTCTTTGCTTCCATAATCATATGATAAAAGTAGTCCATTATGTATACTGTATACACATATGCTGACTAAAGAAGAACATATGATATGTAAAGTTTCTGCTCAAGTAACATTGGTGGGGGTAAGCAGGCAAATTCTCTTCTTTTTGTTTTTGTTTTTGTTTGTTTTTATTTTGTCTGTTTTGTATTTATTTATGTTTGTGCGTTCAACATTATTGTGTGTGTGGGTACTTCATAGAATCGAAAACGGCTGCGCGGATCGATTTCAAATTTCGTATATAAGTGTAAAAAACCACGGGGATCGCCGACGTCGCATTTTGGACAAGCTCTGATCACTCATTCTCCACTCCCAATCAATAAAATCACCGCAAATACGGCGGGGGTTAATTGGGTTGATATTCGCTCGCGATCCAAGAGGAGTAACTCTACATTTTTTTATATCTGTATATGTATATTTTTATATCCATATTCACTTCAAACTGCTAAACCGGTTTAGCCAAAACTTGCTAATACCTCCCAAAATATAGAATTTACATTTTCTCATATATACATTTCTTGTTACGGCTGAAAATCTTAGTCTATTTTCAATACATTCATATAAACAAGCTCTAAACTTACACCCCTCGATTCGTGCTAACTCACGCACCTTATATGGCTGCTAAAATTTAGTAAATACGAGGCAGTGCGATACGTCCCTGAATTTGACGGGAATTCCACTGCCTTCTCCTTTGACCATTTCGTAAATGTGGGGGGGGGGGGGGGGGTCACTCCCAAGCCACGAATGCCGGCGAGAAAATAATTAGTTCAAATTACTAAATCCACACAATGCTAATTTTCTCTTTACGACAATGTGAGAATCTTCGGGCAAGAATTTTCGGGTGGCCACCAAGCCGTGAATGCCAACAACAACGACATCGTTGGCATACCCTCTTGATTAAAAAGACAGAATTAACTCATTAAAAAATGCGTGTTGCCCCAAGCCGTGAATGACCATCTCGTAAAGGTGGGGGTCACTCCCAAGCCGTGAATGCCAACAACAACGACATTGTTGGCGAAAAACTATTTACTAAATCCACATAATGCTAATTTTCTCTTTACGGCAATGTGAGAATCTTCGGGCGAGAATTTCCGGGTGGCTACCAAGCCGTGAATGCCAACAACAACAAAATCGTTGGAATACCTCTTTTAGGGACGGGTATCATAATTCCTCTTGATTAAAAAGACAGAATTAACTCATTAAAAAATGCGTGTTGCCCCAAGCCGCGAATGCCAACAACAACGACATCGTTGGCATACCTCTTTTAGGGACGGGTATCATAATTCCTCTTGATTAAAAAGACAAAATTAACTCATTAAAAAATGCGTGTTGTGTGATTCTTATGTCTGTAGTTCCTAGGAACGGGGGAAATTTTCATCGGGTCAGTTTGTACCTTAAATCATACCTCTTTTAGGGACGGGTACCATAATTTCTCTTGATTAAAAAGGCACAATTAACTCATTGAAAAGCCACAAAAATGTCATGTTTCGGACCAACGCCGCCAGTGGCGGGCTAACCTGCTAGTTTGTATATATAAGAACACTGTAGGATCAATTCAGATTATGATTCTTATACTGCTGCTGTGAAGCTGCCAATCTACTGGTAAAAGGGTGGGGACTAACACACATATTATACACTGCATGAATTACCCTCGAATTGGTGCTATTGGACGATTACAGTTTAGACATTGACTGAGGGCTCTTAGGTTTCGAGAAATCTTTACCACGTGAAATCACATGATGGCATTGTACTGTGGCTGTATCACTAGACAAAAGATGCTATAAAATGGTAGTTGTTGCTATAGGGATAGCATATCCAACCTTACTACATAGTACACTGTCAGTCTACGATATGGCACTTGTCTTCGTTCTTGTGGTCATGGCTGCTCTTGGCGTTGGTGGAGGAGATGCCCTTCCAAGTCACGAACACACACTAACCAAGGTATGTCATTATTATTTCCCCTCATAAGCCTAGGTGGACCATGTGAACCAAATTAACCCTTTCCCATTTGGGTTGGAATTTTACAACTGTAACCTCCATGTTTTCCAGCTGTTGTCAATTTACAACCTGACACTCCTAGTGTTGGATGGAATATTTCCAACGGATGTTCATTTCAGACCAAACGTAGGAAAACAACAAAAAGTATCCACTAATTACAGGTAGATATATCAAGAACAGAGAACAATTTTACCCGACATGTTGTATAAATTTTCAAACTAACGTTGTGCCAATCATGAAATTTCCAACTGCTGAACATTTTGACCGAATTTGGAGTTCAGACAAATCTACGCACAGACGCATCGTCCCCGACATTGGTTATAGGGTGCCCGACTGTTAATGGTGTGAACTCACCAGCATGAATATTGGGTCGTTCATAATGGTGGCTTGGTCAATATAAGCTGTTCAAATCTCGCGACATGTTGCGACATTTGAGCAAGGTCACTCATACTGTAACGGCTTCATTGTATCTGAACGCGAAATGGGAGGTGCAACTAAGTACGTGCGCATTACTCTGTACTATAATTTTATAGTGAGAGAGTGGCTAAAATGCAAGCTTGCCGGATTTTTAGGGAGGTGACTGAAACACAAGTTTGGCGATATGACATTTTTAAGAGCCTTGTTTTAAACGTTATTTTCGCGTGAACTATGTTGGATTAACACCAGTCAATTTACCTATATGGCCAATTTGCGTACATTAATCGTCCAATTGACATTCATTCCTCGATTTTCTGGATATAGGGGGCGTTGTCACCGAACGAAAACTTCGCTTTTTATGCACATTTCTTGTCGATTTTTGGCCGATTCCTCAATTTAAACACCAGCTGCACCAAGTGTTTCATTCGAAACATGCTCAATGATTATCATTTATGACTCCCATAGTCGAGCTTGGTGGTTTTGAGCATTGTATAATGATAATTTGCGACTTTTAGATGACCCATCACCGAATCGCCAAGCTCGAATTATAAAACAAAATATGATGCCACATTTCCGGCGATTTCTCGTTTCTAAAACATGTTCCGGCTAGTTTCCAATCAAACATGTAAAATGATTATCATTTTTCACCCCTATAGCGAACTTGACGATTTTCAAAACGTTATATTAAGAATGTTTTACTTTTAGATGACCGATAGCCAAACCGCCAGGCTCAAATTATAAATCAAAATATGAAGCTGAACTTCTGCGCTGATGTCTCGTTCCTAAACATGTTCCAGCTAGTTTTCAAAATATCGCATGCAGTCATACAGAGCCGTAGTTTAACATTCTAAAACTGCTTAAATTCCATGACATGTATCATCTTCAAATCGCACTGTTCACGTACGATTGGAAAAACCAAAATCTCCCGCTGTCACTTGGTAACTCCGGAAGTTACGTCACAATTGATTAATTCAAGATTTCACATGATGAGATGTTTGAAACATATCGAAAGTCCTAGTGATCTAAATATATATTTTGTATAGAAGCCATGTCTTACTTTCATTTCAATATATATATATATATATATAGAGAATACCTACGAGTTTTGGTTGAATACCCGAATTATCTCATGAGTGCATGCAAGGAAGTACAGAATTTCCACGAGCGGCTGCAAGCCGCGAGTGGAAATTCTGTACTTCCTTGCACCCACGAATGAGATAATCCGGGTATTCAACCAAAACCCGTAGGTTTTCTTTTTATTATATGCGCTATAAACCGCACCAAAACTGCTAATTTTGTCCTACAGTTCACTTCAAATTGTTAGAAAGCTTCGACATTTGCATTTTGTTTACATTCCATCAATTGATTTGCTCACCACTGAATGACAAATATCGAAATAGTCCCCATTGTTTTATTCTGAAATGATGCGAGAAAATTAATGTATACATAATTTAGTGATAAGAATATATTTAAAAAAATCAGTTAACATTATAACAATTAAATAACAGTTTATGAACAGTGAAAATCAATAATTAAAACAATAGTCCGGCTGTTATTAATACGCTTTGAAACTTAATGTGATTCGCCGCTATAAACCGGAAGTGATCTCCGAAAAAGTAATACTATTGTGTTATCCATCGAGTCGGTCAGTGTTATCCATCGAGTCGGTCCAGGCGATGGATATAACGCTCTACGCCACGGAAATTTCCCACTATTTAATGGGGAAGCATATAATAAATATATATATATATTATATATTTTGGAAGATCTGTGTTTGTGTGTGTGTGTCTGTGTGTGTGTGCTAGTTCCAGCTAGTTTTCTTGTAAAACATGTAAAATGATTATTATTTCTCACTCTTATAGTCGAGCTTGGCGGGTTTCAACATGTTATATTAAAACAGCTATGCGTTATTATTATCACTAAGCATATCTGCTACCAATTATGATAGTCTTTAATTAAGCTATATATATAAGTTAGTTGTCTGACCAAATGGTTGCATACACCACAAAGATAAACAATTTCTCCCAAAAAGCGCACTAAAAACATCTTTATTTTTCCTTAATTCACATTCATCTCTTGTACTGGAAATCTGGGAAAACGTTTCAGCAGTCCGGATCTTATGCAATTCAAAATATCGCAGTCATACAGAGCCGTTGTTTAATATTCTAAAAATGCTTAAATTCCATGACATGTATCATCTTCAAATCGCACTGTTCACGTACGATTGGAAAAAACAAAATCTCCCGCCGTATTTCTGTCAGATTTTCTTCGCAAACAAAATTACACGACTAACCTTGTAAAATGCAGTAAGAATAAAGCCAAGAGCGTATCGAAGGAAAGCATACGAGCAGATACCAAACGAACAACAAACGAGGGCACAATTCCCTTTCTGGTTACTCATAACCCACTGCATACAAATATAGTTCAAACAACTCGCAAAATGCTACCAATCCTCCCCGAGAGCCCAACAATGAAGTTTCTTGTTTAAGAGGATGATATTCTGCAAAGCAAAAAACAACCACGGAACATTAAAAAGATTATAACGCGAAATTCGATTCAGTGCCACGTTCTGTACCATATGTCAGGAGATGTGGAAACCGTAAATGTACCTCGTGCGTAGATATTCTATGTGGTTAGACTTTCAATATTGGACCTGCTGAAAATCCCACCTTGAAACCAAATGAAAAGATGGACTGTTCATCTGAGAATTTGATTTATATATCTATATGCCCGGGATGCAAAGAATTATATGTGGGTCAAACCGCGATGACTGCTCGTCAACGAATGAATATCCTCAGAGATCAAATCACACATCCCCAATATAGACAAATCCCCCTCAGTGGACACCTCGTTATATGTGGGAAAGGACGATTTAAATTCTTCCCCCTCTATAAAATGAGGGAGGCGAGCGTCATAAAACGTCTGGCAATGGAAGATAGATTCAAAGCCAAACTCAAGCCCAAGTTAAACTGGATATGACGTTAACTCGATAGTGATGTGACTGGTAACTCCGGAAGTTACGTCACAATTGATTAATTCAAGATTTCACATGATGAGATGTTTGAAACACATCGAAAGTCCGAGTGATCTAAATATATATCTTGTATAGAAGCCATGTCTTACTTTCATTTCAAGATGTATATATTTGTTTTTTGTTTGTTTTTTTTAAATGGAATAGTTTGAAAATTAAGAAAGGTATCCGTTCATTGTTGAATATTTATTACATGTATGTACATACAGTTATACCGGTTTCGGCACATCTTGCCTTTTCAATAGCTTGGAGTCACTGATGAAAGTGTGTACTCATCTTGGAGTCTGTAAGAAGATTCATGGTGAATCACGTGATAATTACATTTAATTGAATTAAATTATACGAGGAACCACTTTAAATTGTTATGGCTTTGACCGAGAGACGTGCTCAGACGTTCGTTTCTAACGGCGCTTGCATCATTAAACGCTTGGACATAATGGTCATTTTATTTCAGTTTGATATCGTTTAATCTGTTGATGGTTTTGTGGTGGCGATTCCGTCTTAATCTAATGTGTTTGTCCTTAATGATTATCACTTGCCATCTTTAATGGCGATATTCTATAAGAAGCATGTGTATTTTTGCTATATTTATGTTGCTTCAAAACAAGATTTTACGGCTTGACGTCTCTCTGTCAAAGCCATAACAATTTAATGAGGTTCCTCGTATAATTTAATTCAATTAAATGTAATTATCACGTGATTCACCATGAACTCTCTTACAGACTGAGTACACACTTTCATCAGTGACTCCAAGCTATTGAAAAGGCAAGATGTGCCGAAACCGGTATAGCTGTATGTACATACATATAATAAATATTCAACAATGAACGGATACCTTTCTTAATTTCAAACTATATATCTATACACGTATATACACACTTAAGCATAAACACCATTCCTTGGTGAAATGTGTAGGTTATTGTAGATTATTTTCATGTGATGCAGGTTGTTGAACCACACATTATTAGGTGTGTTGCATTCAAAGTGAACTAGCAGTTCTGATATGATAAGAAATATCATAATGTAATTAATGACGTTCTAGTTGGTGAGCAAGCAAACACCTTACTAGTATAGCCCTAAACATATATGTGACCCGCCATATCAAATCCAGTCGTAAGTCGGGATTTTTTTTACCCTGTGCCAATGCATTCTCTTATATATGCGAGTCGACCATAGGTCACCTCGCATATATAAGAGAATGCATTGGCCTAACAATTTTTTACAATTTTAATAATATGTTCTTGTAATCTTTAACAATTTTATAATTTCACCCCATACAGAGCCCCAGACAAACATGAGCAGACGACAATGTTCTATATGCTTCTATATATGTGTGGGGCTCCCTGCAGGGTAATGAATGTTTTTTATTTTATGTCCTAACAATTGTAAGAAACATTTATTTAAAAAAAATGATAAAAAATTGTTAGGCCAATGCATTCTCTTATATATGCGAAGCGACCTATGGTCGACTCGCATATATAAGAGAATGCATTGGCACAGGGTAAAAAAAGTCCCGACTTACGACTGGATTTGATATGGTGGGTCACATATATATACATGCGATATACTGAATGTATTTAATGAGAGTCATTCATGTAGTAGAATGCAGTCGTCCTGCTAGCCGATTACACATAGTTTTCAGGTTTTTTTTTTTTTAGTTGTTGGTTTGAGTGCCCATTGGTCTGATGTTAGATGATACACAGGTGGTACCTATTTCGACATTCTCGGGATTACCGACACTTTATGTGGGTTGGTTAGGCGGGTAACTTTAACCGATTTGTCTTTTATGAACACGACACCTATATATATATATTACTTCCTCGTTAGGACCTGGTGCCGATTGATGTACACAGTGATATATTTGGCTTTATTACACGCTTGTTCCTGGAAGTACAGTGTTAATGCCGTTCCATATTCACAAATCCGTATGCAACGTACGTTCCATACGCACCTCGTTGACGTAAAATGACGTACATGACGTTCACATCAACCACGAAACTGGAACTATTTAAATAAAAGAATCATCACACATGACAAACACGCCCTGTATGAGCCTAATAAACCTTCTAATCATGTATCTTTAATGCACGGATTCTAGGACGCGAAGCGTGTAATAAACACAGAACGACACGATGTGTAAATGGGTTTGTCGATACGGCACTCGTGCTGTCGCGGAAGGATAGAACTCGAGGCGCAAGCGCCTCTCGTTCTATCCTGACGCGACAGCACTCGTGCCGTATTGATAAATCCATTTACACATCGTGTCGTTCTGTGTATTTTAGCCGATTACACATAGCGTTGCCTGAGAACTATAATGTCGTAAGTCCATTTTTCCATTTCCCGAGAAAATCGAGTTTGAAATTTTGGATGGTCTGTTTCCGTATATAAACAGTTTGTACATATTGGAAATCGTGACCATATGATGGAAAACATCGATATATACACTAGTGTGGAAAATCGTGACTAATTATTCACGCGTTTACGATTAAATAACGAAAACGTGTTTGGAGATACGACATTCTGCGCAAATAATAGCCGTCGCGATTCCGGATTATAATGTCGAAGGAGATACGACACTCTTGCATACATATGCATATATATGTTATGTGTGCAATACTGTCTGTAATATAATACTCACAATTTGTCATTGTATATGTACGCAATAAACAATGGACTCAATGTGGTTATGGGTTTTGCATACCTAGAATACCTAAATATATATATAGTATTGGCATTGAAAAGTCTTAAGCTGTGTGCACACACTGGAAAATATCCATCTCAATTTCTCAAGCAATCTTTTGTAGGGAATTATATCCTTATACTGCCATCAATGATTGTAAAGGCAGCTAACCATTAATCGGGACAATAATGTTATATTTGTGATCACACAAACATGTACACTATCTAGTACATTTAAAGCGACTCGATGTCTTCGCGATAGACGGCGGGTTAAGTGGTTACAAGCGCAAACAATCCACACAGATTGAGAGAACTTGACAAACTAGACGAACGTATTTTGTTCTTATATACATTGTGTACACAAATCCAAATTTGGATATCAGGGCGAATCTAGAGTCATTGTTTAAAACAAACCGTGCATGAATTCTGCTCAAGTCGGATGCTTTCTTTGTAAACAATCATTATAAAATTACAACTTCAGACTTTGTGGCAATACATATAATACATATAAAGTTCGCACGTATCGTCATGTTGTGCTTTCCATTTCATAAAACAATATTAATCGCGAAGACATGATGTCGCTTTAACTTGTGTTTAAAATAAGTATAACTCAGGCATGCTTTATGGTATTTTTAATGAACTATAGAATGAACATATGGGCTAAAATACATTGGACGTCGTATACAAGCGTATACATTGTTTTGTCTTTCCATCTCATGAAATTTGCAAATGCATTGGTTATATATTGAGGAAGAAGTACCAAATTTATCCCCGACTGGAATACAAAGATTTTGCTAACTGTTCAGCACAAACATCAATTTGAAAATCCGCAACGGAATAACATCAAATTGTTGGTGGAAGCTGATATTATAAAACAGTCGATCGAAGAAATACACGCGAACAATGTATTATTAACACAAGATTATTTAAAAACTGAATGCTATCGTAATAACTTCAACAAACCGGGAACATAGAACAAAATTACTTATCCAACTTGGACTCGCAAAGCACATGGTAAAAGTACTCAATCCGATTAAGCACCCATAAATTACTATTTCTTTTGCCCCAGGGGTATACAATTTTGGATTCGAGTCGAGGAACCATCCACCAAAGCTCAGAGTTATTAGATATTGTTTTTTAAGCTTGTACTTTTCTCGAGATGTGTACTAATAATTGCCACAGAAACGCTTAATCAAACAGACGAAGATGGATTACTCTAAAATCAAGTGTGTTAATAACAGCAATTTTGACTGAGACCATCCTTCTGACGGCGTGTTTCTGGGCCAGAAACAATAACAAAATAACAATAACAAAACTTCGAAATTTGATATCTGATCACTCTGAGTGTTGATATGTAGGTTCCTCGACTCGAATCAATTATTTTTTATCCCGAAGCCAAATAAATAGTAATGTATGAGGGCCTGATCTGATTGAGTAACTTTAAACACAAGAACATTTGAACTGATAATCACGATAAACAAACAATGTATCAGTGCATATCGTATCTAAAATCTTACACAACGCACTGGCTATCGCGTTGCCATCCCGTCCAGCCGTGTGCTCGCCCCACATAGCATTATATGCCTTTTTGTTCAGATTAAACACTGTCAGTTTTCTTTTGTAAAAAAAGTTCGATATGTTCGCTTTAGGTAGCGTTATTACGTTCTCCATATCGAAGGTTATAACAACACTTTTCGCTTCGCGATCCCGATTCCTATCTCCCCGTGTGTTTGTTTTGTCATTCAAATGGGACTGATATTTTGATAGCGCCTCTTCGGGGATCACGCCAAAAGTGTTTCTCTTAATTGCTTCATACTCCTCGCACGCGTCGCACTTGTCTTTTTTGGGCACATGGAAGCCTATGTTAAATTCATGGTTGAATATGTCTCTGTATTTATTTATTTTCGCGGCATCGTATGAATATTTCAGACACCAATCCACGTACAAGGAATACATTTTCGATAGGGTTAATCCAGCTTCAAGAAACTCACGTTTTGTTGACGAACGACAATAATGTGATGGGATACGAGGAAAGCTTTGAATGTGTGTTTTTATTTGTTCAATTACTGCATCTGGTATTGAGTTTTTGTCATGTTTCCCTCGCTGATCGTCAATGTCTCTACTTGAGTCGGAATTCTTGTCGTGAAAGTAACTTATTCGTTTGTCGCATATACTCAGAGTCGACAAGTAAAACTCCTTGCAAACACGAACCTTTGTGTCATCCTTCATGAAGTAGTAAAAATATGAGAATTTTTTCCGTGAATTTGAGTGTTCGTTCGGGGTGATATTTTCCTTTCGAATCAGTAAAAGAAAGGCCCGACTGTCGTCTCCTTTTCCGAATATTTCGTTTCCATTCTGTAGGATTCCGTTTCCGCTTACGCGACCTGGTGGATGCATCATCCTGCAAATCTTGATTTGACACAATGTCTGGTGCATCACTGGAAATGGTATTTTCGGGACTTTGCGCACTAACTATATCGGCAAAAGTTGCATTACCCGACGGAGCAACAGAGGCTTCGTTCGAAATGCTAGATTGTTCCGGAATTGGTTGAACGGCCATTATAACTGGTTGCAGCGAAATTAATTCGGACGGGGTAGTGTCGTCGGGGACCTGCTCCACAAAGTCCCGTTCATGCACTGTTAAATAGAACCGGACTTATCCGGCTGATATCAGGAAAAATTTCTGGGACTGTCTCGGAATCAAGGCCTTCCCCATCGTCATCAAGAAATTTGATTACGGGTTCCACACTCACTTCACTGAAGTTGTCATCGGGTTCAGACGATATGTCATCAAAAAAGTCCAGTGCAGCGTTCACATCCATTTTTTCAGACTAGTTTGAAAGAATAGTTTCGATAAGCAGGACATACAGTATCTTCGAACTGCTTCAGAGTCATTCCTCGTGGGAGTGATAGCTGGACATAAGTCACGGAACTCTGGATTTCGTTCATAATACACAAACACGATCTGAGGTCCAGAGAGATTCCTGAGATATCTAACAGATCCAACACTTTCAATTCTGTACCTATTGTTATCAATGTTTGTGCTGTCACTTTAGTGAAAGAAACGTACACAGAACGTAGTGCAGAACAGTTCTTGATGAATAAAAAGTTTTCGTCGGATATGTTAAGACAGTCTGATATATCGAGGAACTCTAAGTTAGGCAATGCTGGTAAAAAACACAGAGTTCTGATTTCACATCCAGCTATATTTAAAGAAATCAGTTTATTGGCTTGAAATAAGCCACGGGTGATACAGAATTCAATGTCCTGAACATGGGCGTCTATCGTTGCGTAAGCTATCTCGAATCGACGGAATGATTTTGAATGTCTCATTATCATCTGAAGGTCCTGTGCACCCAACATCAAAACATACGGGAACTCGAAGATTTTCCATAACTGAGGAGAATCTCTTACGATGCTGTTGATGCGTTTGCAAGTCAGTGAAACATTGGTCACAAGCTCGTACAAGTATATGTTTTCTAGAATGATGATTATGATTTCGTCAGGAAGATCTAATATACCCGGAGCATCCGATCTGGAATAAAACAACGAGAACATCGCTAGTGCCTGGCAACACACGCATGTGATAATTTCAATAAAGGGCCATACCGAGTAATCTATATGAGGGTATCACCCCTACCCTTGAATCTTGAATGCCATTTAATTTTGGGAGATGAATGCTGAATACATGTTTCCTGAGCCCCAGACAAAAAAATGGAGAGCATTTGGTTTCTATGCGCTTGCCCCACCGTTCCCAAACAAAATCGCACACCCCCAACCCCGCCCGTTCCCAAACAAAATATCGCGTCCTGGGGGTTGTGAGGCCGTTATGATACGATTACTAATACTTTATGATGTCATGGTGTTTATAAGCTATTTTACCCACTCATTCATACAGATAACTAGCAAACAATTTTATTTTGCGCCATTAAAACATGCGTCCAAGATATTTTGCTTGAAGTCGAATACCAGTTAATTTGGCTGTATGAATCCTGCGTACGACTTCAAAACACCCTGAATCTCGCGTACTGAAAATGGGGAGGGGCGATACCCTCCCATGTGCAACATTTGAAAAAAAAACAGATAGCTATAACGGTTAAACCAAAGCAATCACACAGAAACCAACATTACATAATATTAAAACTATAAGTCAACAAGGACCAATACTCCAGTTAAAATAGACGGATGGAACCTGAAGTTGAACGACCTGTATTTTCATATACATGTACCAAATTTGAAAACAGTAAGACAAAAGTTATCTTCCGGAAAATCAAACTAATTGGCGAATTCTAATGACCTTCCTTCCGGTAAGAATATACCTGTATATTGTAGGCTAGTAATCTCACATACCAAATTTCATTCCAATCATTACATACTTACTAAAATTATCATCCGGAAACGACAATTGAGTGCAAATTTCAACTAAAAGGGCCCCTAACTCTGGTTAAAATTAGAGGGCGGAATTTTACCAGAGTTATGGGCCTTTTTGTTGAAATTCGAACTGGACCTATATGTTGTGACAGTAGATTCACATACCAATTTCATTGAATTCAATCCATCCTCACTAAATCGGGAAACACAAAAAAGCGAACGGTCATTCGGTTAGACGGACGGACGAACCAATAATGATACATTCCGTTTTTTTAAACGACATATACGTGTTCAGGGAGTGTGGAGACATACTTTTTTCCTGGCAATTGCACCGCCGTCCTGGGGGGGGGGGTGGAACATTATATATTAGCAAATTGAAATATCAGACTGAAATGTATGTTGAAATTATTCTGGAAGTTCAAATACTGAAACATTTCATTTTATTTTAGGCCAACATCATGTGAATATATTCAGGGTATGGAGATACGCCATTTTGACGCTGTTTTAATACCCTCATATACTTGGTTGTTGAATACACTCGTACATTTCGGGTGCATTGATAGTCTAGTATACCTGGGTAATACCCTTGTATACTTGGTGTTTTAGTATAAAAGACCCAGTATACAAGGATATTACCTGACCTGTTAACACCCTAGTATTACATACGTGGTATGCCAAGGTTTGTTTTATTATGTGGCATGGTGTACGTGGTATACTGTGGCATTGTGAACACTAAACTTACAATGTATGTACTGGGGACAACCCATGGTTTACTCAGGTACATCATGATACATCATGGTACGTGGGTATGGTGCTGATGTACAAGGAAACTCTACTGGGTTTATTAGAAAAGTATCTAGGTACACCATGTATTGCGAAAATATACATTATGTATAGAGGACTTGCAACAACAATACGTGCTTTAATGTCGTATCTCCATAACGTCACAGCGAGCGAACTGGAGCTTGCATTAACGTCAGTGCAATATTGTCGTATCTCCAGTATTGCTCATAAAATGCTTCATATCTAATTTCATGCGTTAAAACAGACACAGTTAATCGACTAATCATTTCTAAATACAACATAGCAAACCGCTAATTAACAAGTGTGAGATAAATATTGAAAAAATATGATTTTCTCGCGATACCTTTTCATCCAAACTTCCGAATCCGCCATTCGTCAAAGTGTGTCCACGTGACGATTGTGGGTGATGCAATTGGCCAAGGAGATACGACATTATAGAACGGAAAAAATATTGCTCACATGGACTTACAACAATATTGCACATCATTTAACGTGTATACTGGGGGCGAATGCACGTTTCATGGGCATCATTCGAAAGATAATTCCGAGACGATTCCAACGATACCAATATCTCATTTTCCCGCCAAAATGGACTTACGACATTATAGTTCTCAGGCAACGATAGTTTTCAGGTTGGGTGTTTTTTTTTTTTTAGTTGTTGGTTTGAGTGCCCATTGGTCTGATGTTAGATGATACACAGGTGGTACCTATTTCGACATTCTCGGGATTACCGACACTTCATGTGGGTTGGTTAGGCGGGTAACTTTAACCGATTTGTCCTTTATGAACACGGCACCTATATATATATATTACTTCCTCGTTAGGACCTGGTGCCGATTGATGTACACAGTGATATATTTGGCTTTATTACACGCTTGTTGCTGGAAGTACAGTGTTAATGCCGTTCCATATTCACAAATCCGTATGCAACGTACGTTCCATACGCACCTCGTTGACGTAAAATGACGTACATGACGTTCACATCAACCACGAAACTGGAACTATTTAAATAAAAGAATCATCACACATGACAAACACGCCCTGTATGAGCCTAATAAACCTTCTAATCATGTATCTTTAATGCACGGATTCTAGGACGCGAAGCGTGTAATAAACACAAAACGACACGATGTGTAAATGGATTTGTCGATACGGCACTCGTGCTGTCGCGGAAGGATAGAACTCGAGGCGCAAGCGCCTCTCGTTCTATCCTGACGCGACAGCACTCGTGCCGTATTGATAAATCCATTTACACATCGTGTCGTTCTGTGTATTTTTGTTTAGTTTATTCCGGGCCAAATAAAAGCGTTTACGATCTTCGTAGTGGTTGAACCTGAATAAAATGCCCAGGAGGAATGACATTAGTATGAGGGACGCAAAGGAAAATCCACCACAAAGTCATTTAAATCTTGCCATTTCAAAGTTGGATCTTCACATTCTATGACACACATTATTAATGAAAGGTACTTCATAATTTATTAACTGTACTAGTTACTTCCCTATCGCAACAACAAAAACTTTGTACTGGTGGAATATATCATTCTTGATGGGCATAGATACATAGATATTCATGGCATGGTCTGAGAAAATGCTACTAGATTAAACATTTATACGATTGCCTCATTAGTCATGTACATGTATAACAAGAAGGTCGTGATAGTTCAACTAAGTTGGCCTGGAATTATTATATTTAGCATACATATTATTCCAATCCCAATGTGTCAAGTCGACAATAGCAAGTACGCAGGGCTATATGTGGGTTTTGAGAACATTTGTTGGAGGGCTGATATTGCAATGAAATGACTATTTCACATATCTTACACAGGCGATGTGCATCAGCCACTGACAGCTAGTGCGTATAATGCTTAATATAGAGTAGTGGGTTCAGAAATCGTCTCAACTGAACCATTCGTCATGCCATGAAATACTGAATGTGATTCTAGAGAGCGTAATATGGCATATTTGTCACCACCCATGACTTAAGAGTATGAACTATTGAATTTGAAAGCACTAAATTGAGGTTGGTCGGTGGGACATAGGGCTCTACTGAGTGTGAATGACCCATCTATTCACATATACAAAAAAAATTCCTTTTAAGTCATCTGATGATGCGTATCCCATGACATTTCCCTGGCCAGTGGCCTAGTGACGAATGTGTAGCAATGTTCCTACATACCTTCCAAGCCGATATTGAACTCATTTATGTTACTAACTATTTATTAGTGCCCATTTAAGAGGTCGGATGTCAATAGCACTCATCCCGCGCCATTCTTCCGGTCACTTTATTCATGCGTATCAGGGTGGGGGACTCCAGGATACAAGGTCCGGTTGTGTGGGCATGTCTTGAGCGCCGATAGCAGATTTTCCAATGCCATGTATTTTTTTCCAAATCTATGTTTAAAGATAAATTATGAGAACTAAAATGATTTTGAATGTACACGTTTATAAACTGGTCCAATATAGAGCATTAATCAAGAGACGGGGCTCCTAGTTTCAATATTTATCCAATAACTGTTCTTTTATAACACAATGTCCTATTTTAAGTCATTTTTCGCTGCGATGCCATGCAACGTGAGCTCATTTAATTCTTCTTGTGCTTTAAATGGTATGACTGTTGAAAGATAAACATATTTCCTGTATTACTGTATAATTTCATCATTGGGTAGATGGAACCTTGGATTACTTGCATGTACATAAGGATTAACTGTCATGTGGACTGTTTTTATGGAGATGTAACCGTGAGGTAAGTGGACATAACTTGTGTAAAACCCGAAGGGTTTTACATACAAGTTATGACCACTTACCTCACGGTTACATCTCCATAAAAATAGTCCACATGACAGTTAATCCTTATATTTATATACATTTAGCGAAAAAGCCACTTTTGTAAATGTATTTAAATCGAAAAGTGTATCGTGACAAGATCAGCCCAAAATACCCAATAGCACCCTTGGCAAAAGTTAATAGGAACAATTTCTCTTCGTATTGAAACCCGATGATGTATTAAGTCAATCCTGCGCGAGTCCAAATGCGCCCAAAACATTACGCGTTCGTCTTTCCAAACCCAATGACGTATCGATAGTGTTATGAGCTTGGTGTTATAAGGCGTTGCGCATTCACCGAGAAATAACTGCAACTAGCCACGTGGGCGCCGACCAATCAGAATGCTGGATTTAGTGATGACAACACTTAGTGTGTAAATATATACCGATGTAATGAAAAGCTGAGTAATTGAACATAACATGCAGAGTATTACAACACAAGTATTCATCTTTGTCAAGATAACATTTTATAGATGCGATTACTGTTTCTGCCACGTGAACTTGTAATGCGCTCCACTGCCCAATCCCCTCCAACCCAGAAATTCCGTTATGCACCTTCACTGTATGCGTGCCTGACCTATACGTTATGGTAGTATAGGGTACATAACTCGCTATTGGTTAATGGAAGAGACTGCAGACGAAAAGGTATATAATTAATACAGAGATTGGTCCATGCATCATGGTAGTCTAGGGTACATTACTTGTTATTGGTTAATGGAACAGACTGCAGACGGAAAATTATATAAGTACTGCAGAGATTGGGCGATAAGATATATACTAATTTGTTCGTGCACGTATTCGGGTATGAAGCCATGAAGGCATCATACCGAGCCAGGCTGTCCACCCATTCTCATATAATATATTTATATACATGTACATTTAACCAAGAAGGGGCATGTTTGATGAAATGTGGACTCACACCAGCTATTATCTGGTCTGGCAATTCCCAAATATAGCTACAATAGCCATATGTAACTATTGTAGCCACATATGGCTATTAATGAATGATGGATCTGGTTGAAGGGAGATAATCCAATCCAACAAACAATCATGTAAATATGCAAGAACACGCTTTGATTATACTCATTGTTTTACCCTGTGCCAATGCATTCTCTTATATATGCGAGTCGACCATAGGTCGCCTCGCATATATAACAGAATGCATTGGCCTAACAATTTTTTATCATGTTTTTTAAATAAATGTTTCTTACAATTTTTAGGACATAAAATAAAAAAACATCCATTACTCTGCAGGGAGCCCCACCCATATATAGAAGCATATATAAGAGTGTCGTCTGCTCATGTTTGTCTGGGGCTCTGTATGGGTGAAATTATAAAATTGTTAAAGAATACAAGAACAAATTATTAAAATTGTAAAAAATTGTTAGGCCAATGCATTCTTTTTATATATGCGAGGCGACCTATGGTCGACTCGCATATATAAGAGAATGCATTGGCACAGGGTAATAAATAAATATTGTTTGGCATTTTCATGTATAATTAACAAAATATTCCAACATTGTTACTGTTTCCTGACAACTGTACCAAGATAGAAGGACATATCATATATGGATGGATCTGAGTCCCATATCACATAGCATAACCAATTTCTAAAAAGATGCATGCGCTTAGCTATGCTTCTCGGATATTCCGCAAGCTGGTGCAACCGAAATGTCATCGGCAGTGGTTTCATAAGTTGTAACAACGTAATACCCCTCACCCTCATGTAACAACATAATACCCCTCACCCTCATGTAACAACATAATACCCCTCACCCTTAGTTTCAACAGCTCGCGGTAATGCATGCAATGCAAATTGGTAAAATATTTTTGTTTTACGATAGTCAAATGTAGCTACAATAGCTACATATAGCTATTATAGCTATAATTGGGAATTGCCAGACCTGATTATCTGCTTGTATATTTTTCAGAAAGCCGAAATATTCAGCGGAAACATGGTTCGACCGTATTGGGGCGATGCGCAGCCATACTCTGATGATAACACTTTCTGCTTTGACCCGTTCTGTGACCAGTGCTTGGCCTTCATACATGTCCTGAGAATGTTTCTTCATGATTGTGTAAACAACGTCTTCGACCTGATAGGCTCGTTGTGTCCACTGTTCCTGACTTCGTCTAGGGAAGATGCATGTGCAATGATGGTAGATAACTTACAGGACTCGTTTGACGACGCGGTTCATGGCCATGTCTGGGCTCCAGCTACGTGCGGTTTAATAGGACTATGCTGTATTTAGATTATCAAATGGCAAACTTTAATCTTGGGTCGCTAATCGCTAATATATAAATACCGATAGTTAGCTCATTCTCGTGATAGCCAGTCGTTCCCGTTGAGACGAAAGTAGAGACCTTTCGCAAACATCACTATTACGATTACGGATAGGATATATTGTCCTATAGTAAGGTTGACACCATCACAATTTACCTTCGATGGCTAATTAGTGAGACGGAATATGCCCCACTTTATTCAGTTACACATATATTTGATGAAAAAAAATAATGTGTGTCTCTTTGATATCCCAAGTTATTATCCGTATATAATACACCACACGGATAATGTTAGAGCGTCCCCAAGCAGGATCGGCGGCACATTCTTGACACATGTGCACATAATTAAACTGCGTGGGGTATATTTCGTCTCACATAAGAACCCCCTGGCGCAAAGATCGAATACTGGCAGGATATTTCCGTATCCGTTATCGTATTCGTGATTTTTCGAAAGGTCTCTATTGGTTCAGATAATTCAAATTCATGTGATAAGTTCTAACTTGTAGCAAATACGATGACTGTGTGCATAGTTGTATGCATCTAGTCGTTCGTGTATAACCCTGCACTCAACATGATCGGTGTACTTGTATATCATTCTGATTGAGGATTGATCAGTTTAATTTATGCGATCATAGCACAATCTAGGGAAGTTTAACCCGTAGTGCGTTGTGATTTATGTGACACTTTCTTATAGACACGATGTATACAATGGACACCCACTTGGGAACAATTAACGGCATTTGTTCTTAATAGCATCAGTTTGCCCTACCAACATCACGGCTAGTCAGCGGGAGCCACCAACACCATAGCCAATTAGCAAGACAAATTAACCGTCCGTACAAGTAATAGCGAGAAAAAACATGAGCATTCGTGGTTCACAGTTTGTTTTCCGTTCGTTCAGTTGAGCTATAATTATTATCTGAAAAAATCGAACATTACCTATAGGATATACTGCGATGTTCTCTCACGCCAAGAATACATTTATAGCAACTCAATGTTGACGTTTGTCATTTTACATCTAAACCTGCAGCTCACTAGAGTTTGACATCTAAACCTCTCTAGAGTTTGACATCTAAACCTCTCTAGAGTTTGACATCTAAACCTCTCTAGAGTTTGACATCTAAACCTCTCTAGAATATGATATATGCAGTACAAGAAAACAATACTGTACACAACATTGTATAATTAATTTTTTATTATCCAACTGTATGTTAACCATTTGATAAGAGAATGCATTGGCCTAACAATTTTTCATCATTTGTTATTTAATAATTTTTTTTAAATCTAAAAAAAAATAATAATAAAAATTGTTTTTATTTTTTTAGGGCCGATTTTACAGACCGCAAATTAGGGCCGATGAGATCGGCACTGAAAGGGTTAATACAAATGACGTCACATGGATTCCGATAATTTTAATAAAATTCCCATTTGACTCGATTCGAGTCCGATATGAGTTGGGCGTCCAATATGAATTTTTACCGTATTATAAGCAGAGGTAGTGTTAGTTAAGGGGTGGATATTAAATATATATACATAAACTTAACATTGATTCAGGCGGATTGATACTATTTCAAAAAGCCGCACATGATACAAACACCAGACAATGCAAAATGATTTCTATGAGTTAAATTATTGTCCAACTTCGTTGCACTAGCGAAAATAGACGCAAAAACAAAGAGGTCAATCGAGAGACTCTATTGTCCGTCGCCAGCCTAAGTGTACAATACTGTCGTATACAGTTGTGAACCGTCTCAGCCAACACTGAAAATGTATGCATTTGCAGTTTCTTTTACATATTATGATTTATCAAACTCGTTTTATAACATCCAATATCCCAACATAACTCTTTGGAGATGATCTACACAATGTTGATTAGTGAATTTTGAGATAATTGTTAACTGAAGTGACATGGTCTTTTTCATACAATTTGTTTGTATGATGTTCCTTCAAAAATATTTCTAAATATGATTAACTCTAAAAGACACTATATATATTTGCTCTCGAACACGGATAGAGCAACGCTTCTCTGTCAATAACATACTGGAATGTCAGTCGAACATGGATAGAGCAACGTTTCTCGGTCAATAACATATTGGAATGTCGGTTGCATGGGTTGATGCTCATTTTGAACCACCCCGTTACTCTTCTGTAACAGCCTTTGTGTCTAGACACGTAATTGCGAATATCAGATGTTTTTTGGATGTCAACACAACGAGATTTATAAGTAAACAAAACCTTGTTTTCCAGAAAATATTGAGCTGTCGCGCTATCATAAAATGTATGTAAACAGTATATTGAACGATTGTATCATCATTTTAGGTTTTTCTATCACGGTAAATACTTTACCATTTTGAAGACAAATTACTCGCTCAAAGTAGCATCAAATCAACCTAAATCCAAAAGTTGTGGACCGGGAATACTTGGCATTAAATCTGGACAGCACATTAATTTATGATACATAGTCCTTTATCTAATAAATTCACATAATTCTTAATTACAATCCCATCTTTAGTCAATTGAATACATTAAAGGTACTCGATCCGATTAAGTGTCCCTTAATTACTATTTATTTGGCTTCGGGGTATACATATTCGATTCGAGTCGAGGAACACACCCATCAGAGCTCAGAGTGACCAGAAATCGATTTTTGAAATATATTATTTTTCACCACCTGGAATATTTAGTGGCCCAGTAAAAGTCGACGAGAAGACAGCCCCCGACCAAATTGAGGATGAAGACTATACAAATTTCGTTGAACATAATGTTGATAAATAACAGGTTTTGGGCATTTGTATACTATAGTTGACTGTGGTTAGTATTATTTTTGGGCTATTAATGTATTCGGATAACTGAGGCGGATTTAAAAAAAATATTGTTGTTGTTGGAATCTGATGGTGTGGGGCCCATTGAATCGGATTGAGTACCTTTTAATGCACAAGCCATTGCACCATATATGCAAATAGTTATATACATTATGAACTTGTCACTATTGAATATGTATACTTTTAATAGTGTTTCTTCCAATATGGCATTTTATGTATGTTTTAGGGATCAAATATGACCATCATGTAAATAGAGAGTTCCCACGTGGAACTTTCTTTCCGATGTGAGCTACGGCAATGCATACAATTAACATAACATCAATATTATATACACACAAATTTAACATTATTGATTTAGCATGATCTAATTCAACCTTTTGCTGACTTGAAAACGTCACATGGCATCTATTCGTTGTGTAACATTATTTCAATCCAATAGATATGAACACTAATTGTGATTATTTATGAAATAACTCTTGTTTCGATTAAGGTTATGAGTTATAACCGGAAAGTTTGAAGATAAAAACAGTCTATAACGCACGTAGGGCAGTTATATAAAATTTATCTTCAAACTTTTCGGTTATAACTCATAACCTTTATCGAAACAGGAGTTATTTCTTATATTTTAATCCGTCATTTCACAGGAGAACCACTAAAAAGTAGAAGTAAAATGAATGTACAACATTCAGACTATTTCCTACAAAAAGACACGTTATGTTGACAGAGACATCTGTCACTAAAAACTGATGTTCATCAAGTGATGAAATCGCGTCGTCGATTCAGCGTTTTTGATTGGCTAGTCGCAACTGATCACAGATCACGTGTGTGCCACCTAACAGCTGCACCCTGCACGTGGTATAATGATATGTTGATACACAAACCCGCGTTGGTTTTAATTTCAGTGTTAATTTCTTTGCAATGTTAAATGTTGTTGATTTGTCCGGTTACTTGTGCACTTAATATTAGCATCTACATGTAGTATGCTATTGTTAATACAATCATACCCCAAGTAATTATGATGAAGCACCGAAATTGCTTGTTAAATCGTAGGAAGTATCGAACAGTTTCCAGGTACATTTTTATAGGCCCGCGGTATAGGCGTGGTCACTCGACGCGGCTGTCACTTATGTAGCGGGGACAGTAATCGAGAAATTTAGGTTATCGAGAAATAACCTAACTCGCAAAGTGTGTGGCAACCAATTGTTTCACTGTATTCCGTGGATTGACAGCTTATGTTTAAATTATCAAGTAATAAAATGTGTTACATATAATAACTATTTCATTGACAATAAAAGATCAAATCGAATCAAACATGATATTCTGTAATCCACACGACGAGGTTAGTCATGTCCTGTAAATCAAAAAATCAGGGTTACCCGGCGTTGTCCAGGTTACCCGGCGTTGTCCAGGTAAATCGGGGTTAAGTAAGTAAGTAATGCTTTATTCCCAGCCAATTGTTAATCTGGTACATGAGAAAACATATAATACACTATGTACAAATGAGAACGCTCCGGTCCAAATATTTGAATATACACATGCAAACAGTAAATAATGAAAAACAATCATCACACCCAATATATAACAACAATTATGCATACATACACACATACAATTGTATATATGCGTGAAACTATCTGTAATTCCTTAAATAATTACAACATAAAAAAGGACTGTTAAATGTATAGCAGAACTTTCGCTTATAAGAATATGAGACTATTAAATGCATTTTAACCCTTTTGCTGCTAAATAGATTTCCAGACATGAGCCTCACTGCTGAATATATTTCCATAATATAATATAAGTATGTGGCATTGTGTATATATGCCATTCTCATCGAGGTTAGTCATGTCCTGTAAATCAAAAATCAGGGTTACCCGGCGTTGTCCATGTTACCCGGCGTTGTCTAGGTAAATCGGGGTTACCCGGCGTTGTCCAGGTAAATCAGGGTTACTCGGCGTTGTCCAGGTTAAATTGAATTGAAGCCCTGTGTTGTTGACATTTGGTGGGAACAGTGAACACTGAGTGATAACAAGCACTAACTTCACTAGTTTGACAGCTTGTGATATCAGCGATCGCTGGTGCTCTGTTAAGGAACGTATGTAGGCCAAAAGATCGTGCATCCAGCAGGTTTGTTCGATTGCAGAGTCATTAAATGTGAATATAAGGTGTCGTATTCGAAGTCCGCCCCATACAAATTTATCACAGCTTCTAATTCCGATTTATAATCCCCCCCCTGTGCAGCTTTCATTAACAGCAGCTCGCACATTGAATATGTGTGGTAATCGTCTTGGTCGAACCTGTCTTTAATTGTATTTATAAGAAAGTCCAGTGCGTCAATGTAAACCTTCTTAAAGCGTTGTTCTGGGGATTCAGGGTACTCTGGGTCGGCGGTGCCTTCATCATAAATATGTGGGACATTGCGCTGTCTCTCCAGCACTGGTTCATTGATTCTTGCATTCTAAGCTGGTTTGTTCACATACTCCCAGAACAGAGATAACTCCTCATCGGTGTTGATACTCTGTAATGTTTTGATGGTCATGTTGGCCAGTGACTTCCCTTCAGCAGCAGAAATATCCCTCTTCTGAAGTGTAGCACTCAAGTTGTCGGCGTGACGAAGTAACATATGTCCAAGGTGTAATCCGGAGTAGAAATCGAACCTTGACATGAAGTAATGCACACCTATAATGCGAGCCTTCATTTCGGTGTCCGTCGTATTAATGATCGCCCACTCCCAGAGCTCTCTGAGCTGATCGTATTTTTCGATGATACTCTTCAGAGAGTCTGCTCTGACGGTCCATCTTGTTGGACAAAGTAGACGTACATTAGGCGACAAGTTATCGTCGTCTTTCTCTAACTGTTTTTTTATTAACTTCAACTTCGCATCCCGTTTAAGTGACTTTTTTACGAGCTTTGTTATTTCGTACGTTATCTCCAATGCATTTTTCATCAATGGATTCTGTTTGATAGAATCTGCGCATGCTAAGTTCAACGCATGTCCATAGCAGTGGAGAAAGAGGCACCTAGATTCTTCGTTATTAATAAGCTGTGCCACTCCTCGTTTCTTTCCTGCCATCGTGCCACATCCATCATAGCATTGACTCCTTGCTTTCGAGAGCGTCTCAACAAAACATCTTTTATTCTACTGGCAATTGACGGAGCATTCGCAGCATCAAGATCGCACAGTCCAATAAATTCATCGTGTGCTACAAGTTCGTTGTCAATCCATCTGAGGCATATAACCAACTGTTGCAAGTTGGACAGGTCCGTACATTCATCAGCCAATATTCCGAAAAAGTCGCAATTCGAATATCATTTGCTAATTTGCGCAAAATTGTGTTGGCAAAAATTCCCAGTATTTCGTTTTGGATCTGTGGGGACGTGTAAGCATCACGCTTTCTTGCGAGCCACCCAGCTAACTGAGAGTCAACCTCAGCTCGAAGAAGACATAATTGTTGGAAATTGGATTCCTCGTCATCGTGACCACGGAGAGCAAGCCCCTGTTGGCTCAAAAATCTCAAACAGGCAATCACTTTTAACATAATCCTTCTGTTTTGGAACTTCTCGTCCCTATGAATTATTGATAATTCCTCACCAATATCACGTGAAGGGGTAACAACCCGTTCTACTGCCTCGCGATGACAATCATAAATTTCGTGAGCGTGAAATACCTGCCTGTTTCTACACGCCTCTTTCCAGTTACTGAATCCCTTGTCACGAAAGTGGGCTCCATTTTGTGCGATGAGAGTTTTTTCACCCCGAAAGCTCCAACACAGACATGGCAGAAAGCCAAGTCATGTTCTTGTGAGTAATGAATCCAAGACCATCTTTCGAACCAAGACCCTTGGAATGAACGGAGTACTGGCTTTTTCTTTCCAAATATCCGCTTCGGAAATTCAATATTGTTTGGTTGATTTGGCTCCAATCCCACATAACCTATATTGATGACCACGGTCGAATATGTTGCTGTCGTCGGTGGTGCCTTACTTGTGGAGTTAACCCCTGTCGAGCTGGTTATATTGTGGGATGAATAAGGAACTGAGCTTGCTGTGTGGCTGTCCTGTTGGAGGATTTTCGCGAGCGGTTCATCTGGTCCACCATCTGAAGAAATAGAAATAAATGTGTTAGCATGTTATGTTAAATGTTGATATACATATATAACTTTAGGACGAAACGTTTAGAGCTCAAACCATAAAACGACGAACGAAGAATAATAACTAGTGGAAGAACTTACCTCGGTCTCTTAAAATAATTCAAGATTGACATTATTCGTTATAGTGTTCGTCGCCTTCGATATCGATGTCCAGAAATACAGTATCCAACAAGCACTATCTGTAACTGTCGACAACTGGGGTGATATGCAGGCACGATATGGTGGTTCCAGAAATCATGGCACACCTATCTTCTATCTTAATCTTGACATTTGTATTAACTTGACACAGTCACATATCTGCTAACTTAAGACGGTAAAGGGATACATATATGTGATGCTGGGAATTTACGGGGCTCTTAATTTTCGAAGACGGATAACGTGATATAGTCAACGACGTTTCTTCGATAATAACTATCAATTAAGCAGCATGGCACCGTAGAAGTTCCACATTCCGTGTTTTATGACTATCGCCAATCGCACCATTCCCATGTGTGTAACAACAAAAAACTTCACTGGTGCGAATATTGGTACGGCCAAAACCGTCCGGCCGTAAGGGTACGTTCATACGCTGGCAATATTGCAATGCAAACTGCAAAAATGCCAGCTGCAAAATTGCCAAAACGGATTAATTTCTGCCCGCTGTCAACAAATCATAGTTAGTAGTGATCAATACACGACAGCCGTTTTGCGTGATTGATGAGCTGTTTGCGATATATTAGAACACGGTGCGTTTTGGTATTCTTAGGCCAGTCAAAATAATGTCACTTGACATGTTGGAATGTGATATCGCCACGGCCAGCTCTCTTGACTTGAAACATATTTTATTTGCATAATATACAAAAGGGATTGGGGCACAAGTTTTTACAACTTATGAAGCCCCTCTCCCAACACAATATAGCAACACACATGAAATCAAGATGACGATACAAACGTATTTACATGGTGATAAGTTTTGATGAACGTAATATGTATTGCCTTCCAGAGATGATCGGGCTAGATCTAGGTTGGCTACTGGCCGTAGAAATTTGTGTTTAAGGACGATTTGAAGTATTTGGTACGATTGGCGCGAGTGTTAATATAATAAGGTATTGTTAGTATTTGTATTATGGCGGTAGAAACAATGAAACACTTATATTCGATTTTTGGTTACTGTTGTGCTCAGGAAGGCAATACAGATAACTAATCAGAACGAAATGTTCGAATGTGATGTTTGTCCATATGTGAGGTGACTGCCACGTAACAAATTTTGATTCCGGAAGCAATTTTAAGTGGATTCGGAAGTAAAACAAATAAGACCATTTAGGGATCAAAACGCTTGGTCGCTGCAATATATTGTTGTGTGATGAGAAATAATTTCTTATTTTTTTGGGACGAGACATCGGGTATTCCACACATGAGTTCAGCAGTATCGGTTATTGCGATATTTTCACGGGTCATTTTCACTAGAAATTCGGAGCGCTCTCTTTGGTACAATGGGCACATGAAGAAATAGTGATAGGCGTCCTCATATCGATTTCCACAGGGACATGCGGGGCTATCAGCGATGAAATTGTTGAACATATCAGATCGGAGTTCACTACAGAAATTACGTATGCGACAATGGACAATGTTGTATTTTCTGCGTCCAGCGTAGAAATGTTGAGGGGGACTGAGCGTGGGATCTATCAGGTTCAAGTCGGTTTTAAATGTAGAAAATTGGTCCGCGTCGGTGATTAATTTGGGAAGTTTATTCCATTCTAAGACTATCACTGGGAAAAATGATTGTTTGAAGTGTTCAGTGTTGCTATAGTATGAATAAAATTTACTGGGACGACGCCAATTATAATCTGCAACTTCATGTGATCTGGGGGGAAGTATGGTGGATAGATAGGAAGGTGCTAAATTATTAACTATTTTATAGAGTGCCTGCAATTTATGCATTTGACGTCTTTTGTATAGTGAAGGCCAGCCAACTTCCTGCAGTACCATATTATCCGAAGCAGAACGGGTGATACCACTGACTATACGCCCAGCGTCGATATGAAGCCGGTCAAGCTTCTCTAACAAGTAATCCGAAGCATTGTCCCACACTGCATCCGAGTAATCAAATAGGGGTAATATATATGTTTTGTAAATAATTTCAATGGTTTTCCTGCCAAGTTGATATTTAAGCCGTCGGAGTTGAGATAGGCGCGAGGTAATTCTTTTGACTGAGCCTTCAATATGGGCGTTCCATTTGAGATTTTATTGGAGTTCCAGACCTAAATGTTTATGCTTGTCCACGAAGTCAATTGAGTTGCCTACAAAATTTAGGTTCGGTTTCTCTGTTGAGGGCGCAACTAATGAAAATGACATGCCAACGGTTTTAGTTGGGTTAAAGCTGACCAGCCAGTTTCTGGACCACGCTGTAATTTTGTCTAAGTCGCTATTCATAGTATGTTCAAGTATATTATGATCAAAGTGGCTGCTCGTGAGGCAGGTGTCATCCGCATACATTCTCGTTACAGATTCAATACCGTCGGCTAAATCATTTATATAGACGAGGAACAAAAATGGTCCCAGGATATACCCCTGTGGCACTCCTGCTGGGATGATCTCATATTTTGAAAACTTATCATTGACTAGGGCTCTTTGTGTCCGGTTATCTAGATAGTCTTCTATCCAATGCAATATGTTTCCTTCTAATCCGTAAGCATTCAATTTATGAATCAGTCCCCTATGCCAAACCCTTTCAAAAGCTTTGGATATATCACAGAATATAGAACATGTAAATAGTCCTTTATCAAAGGATTGGCACAGGTTGTGATATAAGTCTAATAGCTGGTATGTTGTACTGTGACCTGAGAGAAAACCGGATTGATGGAAATACAAGAGTTCATTTTCGGTGAAAAATTTACTAATCTGTTTCAGAACCATTTTCTCAAAGATTTTGGCTACACAAGGTAGAAGTGAAATTGGCCGGTAATTTTTAGCATCAGCGGGATCATCTTTTTTGAAAATCGGGATCACGTTTGCGGATTTCCAGGACTCGGGGAATTTCTCTGTATTGATAGATTTCCTGAATAGAAGGACGAGTGGGTGGGCTATTGATTTTGCTGTTTCGCGGAGCATTCTAACACTAATCCCATCGTGCCCATGGGCTTTGTTAAGTTTAAAAGATTTTATGGCTAACTCAACTTCGGATTCTGTGAAAACCAAATCTGGCATAGTGTTTGCGCTGCGTTTCGGAAAGTTAGGCAGATTATGATTCGCGTCATTAATGGTAGAATTCGAAATGAAGCTGTCGTTCAAAATTTTTGCCTTTTCGATGTCATCGATTGCATATGAGATATTGTTAGCCGAGATAGTGCCGGATGAGCTGAATAGTGGGGGGATGTTTTTTCACCCACTGACCGACGCTCGAAGCGCGTCCAGTGGGTGTACTATAATCGTAGGACTCATGCGTTTCTGCTGAACTGAACTAGTGTCTATGCGTTTCTGCTGAGCTGCACTGACGTTTGATCGCAAAATAAAATTATAATCATTATCAAAGCACACGTTTGGATAACACCGCCATAAACTGTTTCATATTATGCTGTTGAGCTCATATCGTCAATAAAATTAGAGTTATAACTCATTAAACTAAGAATTACTGCTAACGTATTTCTACCAATTGGGTAACTAGATTCAGGTTGAGCTGGAACTTGAGAAATTTTTAATTTCAACCAATTGAAATGCCGCTGGAATTGGAAAGGGTTAAGGTTGTGGGGCAACGCAAATGACGTCATCGAAAACAAGGCTCCTCAAAGTGAGTCAAAAATCGTACACAGTATACATGTCTCGCTTCGTCTCGGAATCGTGATTTAAATTCATTCATTTTGACTGTTACTGTGTCCTAAGATATTAAAAACTTGTGGAATGTGCTTAGGAAGGATTGTTTTTATATCTAATAAGTGGGATTTACCTCCCAAAAAGGTGAGTTTCAGGCCTGCATTTGTTGTCAATCTGTATTATCTGATTCTGACAACGCTCGTCTGCAACTGTAATTGGCAGAATTCGCGTGTTTGACTAAACGTTTTCTCCACTCGATTCTCTCAAACTGCACAATAATCGGTCAAATTCTTTCAATAATTCTATCTAAATACATCTTAGCTATTATTCGGATCAGATCTCCCCGTCGAGAAAGCGATATGTTGACCAAAACGACACTTGAGAAAGTTGTTTACATTTTGAGCGCACACTCGTGACACTGCCTGCGGCACAGTACACGCTCGATTTTTATCATGGAAACAAATCAATTTCTTCCATCTAAAAGATAATTACGTGCTGGACCCTATCATTTTAGGAATATATAAGTATTCCACGCAGACATACCTCAGTCTCAGCTTAAAATTTTGAAAAATAACAGTTTTATCGACATAAATCGATTTGAATGGGAAAATCCCGTGTTAAAATTTATCATCGAAAAAAAAAAAATTATTCCATCTAAAAAATAATTACGTGCTGTACCCTGTCATTTTAGGAATATATAAGTATTCCACACACACACACCAAGTCTCAGCTTAAAATTTTGAAAAATAAGAGTTTTATCGACATAAATCGATTTGAATAGCAAATCCCATGTTAAAATTTATCATCGAAACAAATTAATTTCTTCCATCTAAAAAATAATTACGTGCTGTACCCTGTCATTTTAGGAATATATAAGTATTCCACACAGACACACCAAGTTTCAGCTTAAAATTTTGAAAAATAAGAATTTTATCGACATAAATCAATTTTAATGGCAGATCCCATGTTAAATAAATTTTAGGGCCCTGCGAATGTTTTCTGAGCTGTTCCATATTGGCCACCATGTTCCATATTTGACAGGTTCTACCTGATAATTGTGCGACAGTACAGTCGCGTTACTTTATACGTCAACATTGGTCATTATCACCCGACAAATTTATTTTGGTCTATCGTATCAACCGCCTGACTAAGTGTCAACATTGGTCTTTATCGCTCCACTAATTTTTATCGTCTCATCGGTATGAATTCCATATTCAATTATCCACATATAACCAACCGAACTTCTAATCCTGGTCCAATTTTTTTTTTTCATCGCTATAGTCAAGTTACGTAATATTTTATCATGTGATACTTGTACTTATATGTCTATGGTATTACTATAGTATACGGTACCGGTATACGTATATCAATTGCTATTCCTTTCTATATAATCCTGGTGCCATCTATAGAGATTGAGATAATTTCAGACCCCCCCCCCCCAAATTTTATATCATTGCCGCTACAGTACAGTCGCGATGCATCACATGGCAACATTGATCGCTGTCGCTCTACTAATTTATGTCAGTTCATCGTTCCCCTTTTTCTCCGAGTCTATTTAACCAACCCAACATCTAATCCCGGCCTAAATTATTATTTTTATTTTCATCCGTATACCGTAGTTGTGTTACATACATATTTTTAAAATTTGATTCCAATTTGCATTGTACCACTATAGAAGTCCATAAATGACTATTCTGGCACTATATAGAGATAACTAAGATTATGACACCCCCCCCCCATTTTATAGCCTTGTTGCAACAGTAGAGTTGAAATGCATGATATGTCAACATTGGTCGTTATCGCTCTACAAATTTATATCGGTTCAACCCTTAGTTCCCTGTATCGCTCACTCCTCCCTCAATTTATTTTTTCACTTTTGCTTCAACATGCCGAGTTCTGCTGCAGACGATACAAAACTGACAACATTTCGAAATGTAAGCAGGCTTCAAACTCATCTTATCCAACAAACTTGTGTATAAGGTGTACTCGCATTTGTTGCGTTAAAAACCAAAGGTCCCAAGTCAAGGTCCAAAATCCCCAACACACTGATGTGAGGTTTAATGATAACTCACATCTACATAACCTAACCAATATAAGGATGTGAGGTGTAATGATAACTCCATCCACATACAGTAATGTCCAAAGTAATTGACCACTTAACCACAGCAGAATTATGGGTAATTTTTCAGGATTTTAAATCCTGAAAAATTACCAATAATTCTGCTGTGGTTAAGTGGTCAATTACTTTGGGCATTACTGTAACCAATATAAGGATGTGAGGTTTAATGATAACTCTATCCACATAATCAATATACGGGTGTGATGTTTATTGATAACGCCATCCACATAACTAATAACTATGTGTGAAAATTAAATAAAAAAATTAAATTCCATGATGGCGTCCAATATGGACTATCTAATTCTGCTCCAAAAACATGTATATTCAATATATGGATGTTTATTGGATGGGGGGGGACCGATTATTTCAATGATATTTTAATTCACTGGGATCCAAAACCCGACCTACGGGAGCACGCTTCGCGCACGACTGTATCTTAAGCATATGTGCATCATATTTAATAAGCCAAAAATTGGAATCCCAACAGAGAAGACTGGCGTAGGTCCCTTGCGCATAGACATCGTTGATGATCTCTATGGGAAACCAACTTGACATTTAATAGACAATTTCGATGAACTGCAATAACTTAAGGAATCTCTAATTGAGATCAAGCCCAATAAGAATATTCCTTCAGTTATTGTGCTTAAGCGCAGTTAGAGATACCTTATTGCGCTTAAGCACAATGTGATATTCCTGTGCAATAAGGAATATTATTATTGTGCTTAAGTGTAATAAGACACTCCTTATTACACGTAAGCGAACTTACATCAATATTGCACTTAAGCGCAATTAATATCTCTCTCATTAGATCACCCTTGTGCAAATAGTAGAATAATCCTATATTTGTTCCACCCATTGCACCATGGAGATGGACTACACCACCTGAATTATAGGGAGTTTATGTTCTATATATAATATATTCCTTATTAAGAGATTCCTTATTGGGTTTTATTATATAAGCGCAATTTGTAAATTCCATTATTGCGCTTAAGCACAGTTAAATATATCTTTATTTCGCTTAATCACAATAGAGATTCCCTTATAGTGCTTAAGCGCAATTAGCTCTTCTTGCGATTAATTAAAAAGAAAGTTCTAATTGTATTGTAACTATTGTTTTGTCCTTTAATATTTCCCATACATCATGTACACATATATTATGCTAGAATGGTACTATTATTACTAATACCACTCGTAGTAGATAATACCACCTTACTGTGAATATCCTATCATGGTTAGTTTCAAATCATAACGTTAATTGTTATTACTATGTGTGTACTGTACATGTACATCAGTCATCAATTAATAATATTTTGCTATTTTGCATGCGAAGTGGGAGTCCCTCCAATAGCTTATCAATACCACTCGGGACAGTGGGTGTTTTTCCTCAATTAATTGAATTTCTTGTTGCTCGTTTCTTTTGTAGCAGGTAATGTATTATTCGCCAAAAGTCTCAGGGGTTAGATGCTTCACTTATTCTTTCTTCAACATTTTCTTCAAATTTGATTTTCGCGTGCTTCTTCATATTATTGACTTTGTTTCTTATGTTTTTATATTTTCTCCAGACTTCGGGGTTTCCTGTTTTTATGGCTTTTTTCCTAACTCTGTCACGTTTTCGTATTTCAAAACGAATGTCTGAATTGTACCAGATTTTATCAGAGGTTCTTACTGTAACTTTCGATTGTGGAATTGTTTTCGTCATTATGGATAGAAATTCTAGTTTAAAGTTATTGGCAGCTATGCTCACATCAGAAGCACGCGTTATGAGCTCATTCCAGTCGACGTGGGCAATAAGGCTATTAGCATGGGAAACGTTACCTTTTCTGTAGTTCCACACATTTCTTATAAAAGACGCTGCGGTCTTGTTTTCAAATGATAATGTAGCATAAACACCTAGGTGGTCTGAAACTCCGAGATCTAGGACATCGGCGTCTATTACACGGAGAGCGTTTGATGTGATAATTGGGTCAAGCAATGTACTTGAATTGGCGGTAACTCTCGGTGGGACCTTTATAGCATTTTCATGCTGAAACCATCTGTTATATTTTTCAATTTCGATGAACTATTCATGAAATTGGAGTTAAAATCTCCAGTGATGACTACATATTCTGAGATTTCGAGAGCGGTTGCAATTGAGGATTCCAGGAGTGTCCAATAGTTTTGAGAGCAGAATTGATCAGATCTATACGATACTCCAAGAATAATTCGAGTTTTCTTTGAGTGTATTTCGAACCAGAGGCAGGAAGAGTCAAATTCTAATTCGGGCTTACGATTAAATATTAGGTGATCGGCGAACATTACACATATACCGCCACCCTTTGAATCACGGTCTTTGCGAATGGGGGTACAAAATCCATCCAGTTCTAGTTGGTCTGAATGATAAGATGGATCAAGATGGGTTTCTGTGAAACATAAAATGTCAAATTCGTTAATAAAGTCTGCAATCTTTTCAAGTTTATTTCGGATACTCCTTACGTTAAAGTGAAAAAGTGATATACAGTTCTCAACGTTAGTCTGATACAACGGTCCTGGGTTGACATGGATATCGCCGGATAAAAATAGTAGACAGAGCGTAATTAGAAGTATCCACCTTGCGTTTGGTGGACTGAAGTATTTTCCGAGGTAATAGCTGCTATTTTTCACAGTTTTAGATGCTAGTGGTCGTTTTGATGAGTTGAAGATACCAATTGCTGCCCTATACGTCAAATTTCAGACGGTGGTTCGAAATCAATATAGGGAAGCAACTGGACTCCGACTCAACAAACAATACTGATAGTGGCACCTCACAAATGGACTTGACTGTCGTTCTTACTTTCTGGATATTTACAATAGGAAATGATATACATGAATAATCAGAGTGATCAATAAATAGAACAGCGAAAACATGATGAGAACATGGAGACATTTGCAAATATTTACATACTGATATTTGGTGGTGATTGGCATGAGGGGGGTTTTCGGCTGAGTAACGGGTAGCTATGTTGAAAATAAAGGGATTGTGCTTGGGATTATTATCATGGAGATTTGTTTACGGGTTGATCCGAAATGAGTGGGGAATTTAGAAGTTTCATGATGAGGAAAACAGAAACAGTAAACTCTAAAAAGAAACAGAAAACTCTAAAAATATATCTGCCACCCCCCCCCCCCCTCCCACTGGATTTGGACACAGGTATGAGCTTAGGGTTGCGTGCATCCGCAGATAAGGGTCAGCATTAGTAATGGGAACTGGTGACTATAGTGTGAAACTACGTTAAGTTGTTTAGAATGGATTTGGTAAGACAAACCTGGCCAGCCTTTCAAAGCTGGTATTTTTGTCGTTATGGCCCTCCGTAGCACCGATAGTACGGTGTGCTGATGTTTGTGCTCGAGATTAATAGGGCGTGAAGAAGAGTCGTGAAAAGCGGACGTTGCATGTTATTCAGATGTAGGCCGACGCTGGCCGACGCGACATTGTGTGTTCGAGCTGTGACCGTTTACATTTTTATGTGTGGAGTTTCAGCAAGGGTGCTTGTGATTATTATACTGGAGACCTTTAGAGGTTTTGACAAAATTCATTTTAATGTTAAGGAACGTGAACTTATTCGTCTGTACTGGATTTGTGGGTTCCCACTTGAAGTTGAACTTAACAGGAGAAATTGCAGGTCAAAAGTGTCTGGGTTTTAGTTCACAGATATAAGTGAGTATATTACCCGGTATGAGATATTTTGCTGTAACACAGGGATGTTTGGCATCCAGAGAGGGTGGCTGGGGTGGTAATATGTTTTTTTAAAGTGGTTGGGGGGGGGTGGTCTGTGTTATTTTTTTCCATCAATAAATATGTTATAAACAAGTGGAGTTCAGACATCACATTTTATCCTTCAGTTGAGGAGGTCACACAGCCAATTTTTGTTTGTATTTGTATTATAGGACTTAGTGAGTTGTCACTTGAGGGGGAGGTAAGCGACCAGTTCTGAATGGGCACCCTCCATGAGAATCTCCCCAGCAAAGGTAACATTTGAGGCAGTTGACTGGGGACTAAGGGCTAAGGCAACCATATCTTTAAACAGACATAACATTCGACTGGCGGGTAGGCTTTTGGGGATTACAACATTTGACCTAGTTTAAAAAAAATAAATAATAATAATAATTAAAAAATATATATATATATATCCTGTAGAAACTAAAAAAAAAATAAAAAAAAATAAACCCAACTTTGGAATGGAATATATTCCAAGCCTACCCGCCAAAATAATATTAATTGTTTTCAGTACGGCACGTACGGTCACGCCGAGATATATTTGCAGCCCTGTAAACCCTGCTGCGGAGACCCGCATGGAAAAGCCCACCCAAAATCGGTCACCTCCCTAAAACAGTTTTAAGTGTAAATTTTCAGCATTTTCTTCGATAGGACATTGTTATATAGTTAGGAGCTCAAATTGCTCAATAGTATACATCTGCTGAGATTTTGACAAGGGGGTATATACACCCTTTTTAAAGTTTTGTTATTTCTTACTCAATTGTAAATAAAATATACTGTAATTAAAAACTGGCAATGTGACCTCCCCTATGCAGTTTAAGCACTTATATGTTATATTATAATGTAATAATTTTATATATGGAATATATATATGCTGTGAAACAAGAAAGAAAGGAAAGAAAACAACCTTTGCAGCTGGCATTTTTGCAGTGCAATATTGCCAGCGTATGAACGTACCCTAACTCTTGCTCAAAGTGTTACATGTATTTTCATAAATTGTAGTCATTTAGTAGACAATATATCAAAATAGCATCACACAATCTCATTCTTATACATGGATTCAGGGTCCGCGCTAGACCAAAATTTGTATTTGCCAAGTTAAAATATTTTTTGCCAAATTATTTGAGCATTTGCCAAATGCTACTCCTGATAGTATCATTTTCTGCAACCCAAAATCTTATTCATTTGAACAATTTTTGATATCATTAGAAAAACAGTTAGTTAATAATTAATTATCCTTGCATCTCTATTGTGGTGTATCGTATAACAGTAAGCCAATCACCGAACAATACAATGGTTGCTTCATCGGAAGGACACATCACAGAGGATTAGCTATGAAAACACCACCACCACCACCACCACACACAATACTAGTAAGCCCTCCAACCATCGGTACTAATGAACCTTATAAACACCACTACTAAAATTATGGTTTCAAGAGTTTCCTGAAATGAATGGTATTCATTGACCAACATTTTCAACATTTTTGAGGAATTAAAAAGTGACTTGCCAAAACTTTTGCCAAATGAAAAATATTTTTTGCCAAATGTGAATAATTTTGCCACTGGCAAAGTTGGCAAGTGACAGCGAGAACCATGCATGGAGTATAAGTAGTGACTCACACTGTCGGGTTGATTGTCATTTTGATTATCAAGATGAATTTGTCCCACCAAATAGATAAGTATTTATTTATGTACAACTGAGCATACTTCATAATTATGTTATTATTTGTTAAATCGTACAGTCGGCCTGGTTGGAATTGACGTTTGTTTTCATTGTCTTTGTTATTTGTTTTTAATACGTTTTATTTCGGACCAAAACATGAACAACATCATAAATGCATTATTTCCCAAAAATATTTGATGACAATTGGGTTGCACATACACATGTATAAATCAATCTAGTGGATTAGACTAAGATTTTGAGGACACCTGGTCACGATATCTCCATGAAGATACAGCTGTTTTAAAGAAATGACCATGTGCTCCTCTGTCCATGGTGCTGTACTGGCTAATTATTCTTCGTTTAAAGAAATGTTGTTATATATCATCTACACGTGCCTGACACGGATTGAGATTTTAAGTTGTTTATTTTAGGCTCTGAGTCTCTTCTAAAAATGAAAGCAATCCTCTGCATCGGGCAGAATGATGTAACATGTAGAATGATGTATCATTGTCAGCTGTCAGTGTTGGAGGATCCTGAAAAGTCGTGGACCAATGACGTTGTGCCTTCTGTTATCACAAAGTAAAATACATCTATCTTGACAAATTGCATCTTTGTTTATTGAATCGGACATACTCAATTGCGTTATAATACGCCATTCTAACATGCCATTCTCTGACGGTTCCAAGTCCCTCAATTTGCAAGAATATAATTATGTATCTCTTAGATATAATGATAGATATACTTTTAATGCTTTCTTCTATGTATATGTTTTGCTGGCTCACTATATATATGATTGCCGTCTCCTTACAAATATGTCAGTTGAGAAGATATTATTGCTCAAGTGACTTAACCCTTTACCCAACAGAACGGCCCTGTGCCAATGCATTCTCTTATATATGCGAGTCGACCATAGGTCGCCTCGCATATATAAGAGAATGCATTGGCTTAACACATTAAAAATTATAAAATTGTTAAAGAATGTAAGAAAAAATGGTAAAAAGTGTTAAAAAAGATTTTTTTTAGGCCAATGCATTCTCTTATATATGCGAGGCGACCTATGGTCGACTCGCATATATAAGAGAATGCATTGGCACAGGGCATAACTGTAACTATCACAATGTGGTCAAGGAGCCGGTTCCAATGATATCCATATTTGTATGGTTCTATTGAGACAGACCGAAGATATTTTAGGCTGTTGAAGCTTTATTTGGCCGGTTTTGGCCGGTTTGTTGGGTAAAGGGTCACAATATGTCGAGGTTGTGAAATTTGAAAGCCAAAAATGATTAAAATGAATTATAGAGATGACTACATATAACTCTGGTCGATATCGGCGACTAACACATTATTATCAATGTTAGTACCCCTCATCGACACAGCCCTGCTCCTCGTATCATTGTTAGTACCCCTCATCGATACAGCCCTGCTCCTCTTATCATTGTTAGTACCCCTCCTCGATACAGCCCTGCTCCAAACGGAATCAAACGTAGCGTTTTAACCCATACTATGATTCCTCTTATCATTGGAGAATACCGTGCATGACGTTGGTGGAAATTAGTGTTAAACATGTGTATCAGCTTTGTTGAAATTTCCATTCCCGTTCATGACTCAAACGGCGCCATAACATGGCGATGATTATGTAAAAGCGTTGTGGAAATCGCCGACAATAATATTTCATAATTTTTGTTTGCTGCCCCTCCCCTTCTCTGCCCGACACCAATAGCGTCGCTTTACAAACATTTAGCCCGCAATATTATCTTCATCGTAAAAAAGTTATCCATGTTAGAAAACTTTAGTGCTATCTAGATAGCCCCCGTGAAGTTATATATAACGCAGAATGTTTGCAAATATAATCACCAAATGTGGCGTCTTGAACCCACATGATTTGATTACTCGTATCACTGGAGAAGAACGTGTATGAATTTGGTGGACATTGGCGCTAAATATATCTTTATCAGTTTTTGGTGGCCCTCTCATCCCTATCCCCGAATCAAACGGCGCCACGTTTGACATCTATAAACTACACACTTTAATTTATTATGAAGATGACTGTATATACAATTGGTGGAACTCGGCGACTAAATAATTCGTTTAAAGTTTAGTGCCCCCGTCTCTCACCCAAAAGGGCAACGATTTGGCGTATTATTTAAACCACACGATTATATTAATTATACCACAGTCGAATATGTATCAAGTTGATGGAAATCGGCGCTAACATATTGTTTATCATTTTTGATGTACCTCTAGCCCTCCATGCACCCCTGACTTTTGGAATATTTAAACCGGGAGCATCTCGGTCTGCCGGCGGCTAATGGGGATTGTAGCACAAATACAATATGGAATGCTCAAGATTAGTATGGGGTAAGGGAAGATAGTTTTATATCATATGTTTATATTTATTGTGCATGTTGTTCTCTATTTAAGTTAATATACGACTGCTAATGTTCACTAAATGTAATGCATCTGTTCATCGCCAAATCGCAGTGAGTTAGAGTTACTTATTAAGTTATTTTGACATTTGTCACCTTTCAAATCGCTGCATTTATTTCGGAGTCTGCATAACAGTTTACTACTATTTCACTGAGTGAACATGAACATCGCTCATCTGATGACGACTCATTTGAAACTCGTTCAGATCAGACGGCATGCTAAAACAACATTGCAATGTTGATGTCAGGAAATAATCTATATCATGTTTTATTTATTTATTGATGCAAAATAATTAATAAAATACATGCAAGGAGATAACAGACATATAACAAATACACGACAATACTTTAACAAAAAGCTCAATGTATTCTACAACGTCGATCTCGTTTTCCCTGAATATTCTCTTGAAAGAGACCGCACGATATTTTCTTCTCTGTTGTTGAACTCTGCCGCCACCAGTCAGTTGAAGTATCGTCGATTCTGTATAGGCTTGTCCTTTTTTAATGTGGTCGATCATGTCGAATATATTTGGTTTTGAAGCTGCTATATAACCTTGAAGTTTTCTGTGCCACCCTTCGACGTGGTTTGTTGTCGGAGGGGGGGGGGGCGTTTGTCACAGTATTATAGTGATTCCACATGGTACGGCCTTCGCCACCTTCAATCCACTGTATAGTCACATAATCGGAAAACTTTGTCACGCTGTCGTCGATTGGGCGGTCTGTTGTTTCCATATATTCTTCCCATTCTTCTAGTACATTGAGCGAAGCATCGCCCAACTGGTCGACGGGGACGAATGGTAAGGCAACTTTGGCTTCGTTTTGGAGCGGGAGCGGTATAATGCAGATCGCATGCTATAAAAGGTCGGAACTCGGCTGATGACTAACGGTCTACTTCATCTGTTCTGAGGCTGCCGATTTCCTCTTGGTATATAGACGGCACGGGTCTAGAGCCACTGCGGACAGACTGCTTGAGATCAACCATAACCTGTAAAAAAGAAATAAAATTAGATTTGATGTCTATTTTTTGTATATAGATATATCAGTTTAATATTATTATAAATTAGAACGCTCTTTATTGTCTGGCGTTTTGTTTAGAGAAGAATGGATGCTCTTTATAAGAATTTGAAATAAGAAAATGCATGTGTCGTACCTGGTCAGAATTGTCTAGATGGTTGTGTTGACTCATTGACGAACTAACTATATCGTTCTTTGTGTTGATGGTGGCACCACAGCCATTCTTACAACACACCCAGTGGGCATTCTCGGATCGACGTGATTTGATGCGGAATTTGAAGTCGTTGAAGGCCAGGCGTTTGCCTCCTCGATCGTTGGCGATGAAGAATACTTTTACTTGAGAACTTGCCATGGTGAAGATAGAACATTGAATATGATCAACTTTGGAGAGACATGGGGTTTTTATAGCTCAATACGATCGCTCAATACGAATAACAGTTTACTACTATTTCACTGAGTGAACATGAAAATCGCTCATCTGATGACGACTCATGTGAAATTCGTTTAGCGACATGCTAAAACAACATTGCAAACGGGAGCCGGGGAAACTGTTATTTAATTAATACAGACTATAGGCGCGACGATCACCCCTTGCCGGCAATATTTTTGCAAGCTCGTCGGCAAAGTGAGAATAAGCCATTTAAACCACACAGTTAGACTCGTGATATCATGGAGATGAGTATGATTAAGTTTGATGGTAATCGGCGACCAAACAAATTCTAAATTTAGTGCCATCCCCATCTTCACCCAAACGGCACCAATTTGGCGTCTTGAAATTTGAGTTCTCGTATCAGTGTGCATCACTTTGGAGCTAGAATAATTTCGTTTATGAATTATGGAGCCCCCTCCTCGTCCATACACACTTGACTCGAACGGCGTCACTGTTAACTGCTTAAACCAAAACTTTCTAACAAATCAGACTCCAAGGATGCGCAACAATTCGACAAACTAAAATCGACTTTGGTGCGTGCAGCAATTTAGACGGTCTACGTGATGACATTTTAGAGGCTATGTGTAATCCCGACGAATCACATCATATCGATAGTGCACCACAGCAAGACGACGAAGCACATGTAGAGATCTATCAACTCTTGGATGAGATACGGGAAGAGTTCCAAAATACAAATAGGGAGTATTCTGCCAATGCTCAATCCCAGCGAGGGGACTTGTACAGGGGACATGACTCAAACATTTATACTAACAAGCAATCGATTTCGTTAGTCGCCAATCGACCTATATACGGATATAACATATACACACCAACCTATATAACATATCACCAATTGATGTTATTCTGTCGAATAAATCTGCTGCGAAAATACACCGGCGAACTATAATTCCAGTCTGTAGACGCTTAACCAACCCAGTATGCTGTCATGCACCTCTCGTGTTATCTAAATTCGTCGTGCCCGCGTGAGGACCTCACGTGTACTAGTGACCCCATTACCTGATGCACGGAGCGCCACGAGTATTTTGTGTTCGACCCATTGTATGTAACCCGTACAATCACGAACCGCTCACACGAGATACGTTGACAGCTGTGACCTGTCGCCGTACGTCCACTGAACTGTGGAGCCTAATCACTGACCGCATCTCTGTTGTACGTAAACAAGCACGAATGCACCGTCTTTATTTCATAACAAAAGGTAGTTTGCCGCATTCTGGACAATAATCTTTTGATTCGACACATGGTAATATACTTAAACGCTTTACTTATTATTCCAATATTTATTATGTACCGATAATCTTCCAAACACGATCACTCTCGTCAGCATAGTGGTATTCACAAATACGTGTGCCATGATCGTCGGTCCGTCTGTATGTGCATCTCAAATCAAATACCGGATATATCATAACGTACGCCTCCAGGTCCACGTGTCTCCTCTTCCGTCTGTCCGCTCGTCTGTTCGTGTTGTTTTCCATATACACCATACTGTTGCGTATTTTATATTTGTAGATTGCTTAGTGCGTATATTTAGGCAGTCGACCATCGAACAACCATCTCTTTAAAACGCCTCATTCTATATATGTCAAATTATATTTTTGTTTTGTTTTACACAATTAACCCGTATAGTCATGTTGATATAGAAACTCCCATCGGTGTTTATTCCCTTTATGGTCGCTATGTCGCGATGCTTGGGCCCCATAACGTAGAGAACTAATATATTAATATAGTTATATTGACCCATCAAACTACATGCGAGCAACAGCTCGTAAGTAATGACCCCCCATATCTCGGGATCACTAATAGAGTTATATTTCTTTTGTCTTTTCCTTCTCGTATCTTCTGCTATCTTTCCAATCTCTCCCTCAACTGCACATGACCAAGATAAACTGTGTATCTCACGCCAACATCTTAAACATCCTGATCCAACATTTGCTCAGTGTGTAAATCATATCTGCCAACCGCCGAGCTATTTATATGTTTTGAAATTCATACAATATATATGGGACAATGGTTGATATAATACAATATCGTGCTTTCTGTCGAGAGCGTCTCGACCACCCAGGGGAAAACGCTTTGACCAGAATATGTCTGAAACTATCATCATTGACCTTTTCTTACGTTCAAGTAAAATTGCCAGAGATTCAAATTGTAAGTCTGTTACTTTTGATATCATGTACTTGTCCACATTTAATACAAACAGTTTTGAAAATCATCCACGAAAATAAGGCCCCTTGGCAAGTTATTACAGATCGACATGTTATAATACACACACACACAAGGCAAAATTATTATGTTACTTAACCGCAACTTCCGTTATATTCTTATTACTAATGTTAAGCGGCGATATCGAACTGAACCCGGGTCCTGCCAACAAAGATGCGATGCAAAGACACTGTTCCATGTTACTTCTGAACACCCAGAGCATAAAAAATAAAATGACAATACTAAATGCTGAGTCTGCTAATTTCGATATTTGCTTTTTCACTGAAACATGGCTTAAAAATTCAGTGGAAAATTCCGAAGTTTTACTTCACGGTTTTCATGACCCAATTAGAAATGACAGGAATACCGAAACATCCGGTGGTGGTGTGAGTATTTATATTCGCGACTGTATTCCTTATAAATTCCGTAATGATCTGATAGTTCCAGGCCTTGAGTCCGTATGGGTCGAAATCAAAGTGTGTAGTAAAAGTATTATTCTTGGCTGCTTCTACAGACCCCCTCAATCACCAGTTTCGCATTGGGATACTATTGAACTCAACATTAAAAACGCAATCGATGACGTAAACTTGGTAATAGTAGCTGGCGACTTCAATGAAAATTATGTCGAAGATACCAATGGTAAGATTAATAGTATATGTACGCACTGCGGCATCAAACAGCTTGTGCATTCGCCGACTCATTTCACGGAAAAATCTTCGTCGACCCTCGATCTGTTCTTCACAAACTGTGACGATTATGTATGTTACGCAGATGTAATAAGTCCATTTTTTGATGATCGTATCCGATACCATGCCCCAGTTAAACTCGACATCGATTTAACTTTACCAACTCAGTTATTTACTAAACGACTTATTTGGAACTACGATAGAGCCGACTGCGAAGGCATAAACAACATATTATCTAATTGGGATTTTAAAAGTGTTAGCCATAATCTTCATGTATCTAAGATTAACAACGAACTGACAGAAATGTTACAAAATGCTTGTCTGAAATTTATTCCAAATAAAACAGTCTGCATAAGAAAAGACTGTCCTCCTTTGTTGACGTGTGGGGTAAGAAAACTAATGCGCCAACGCAATAGACTACATAGAATCGCCAAATTAAAACATTCCTCACCTTCCTGGGCAAACTTTCGTATTGTTCGAAATCAATGTGTGAGTGCTGTCAATAAAGCAAAAGTCGATTATGACAGTAAAATTGACCACATTGTGAGTGATAAAAACACTGATTCATCGACATAGTGGAAGAATCTGCAGAAAGTAATTTCCCCCACCACAAAAGCAATACCCCCTCTTTTAAGCAACGACTGTTATCTAGTTTCCCCTTCTGAAAAGGCACATGCGTTGAATGATTATTTTTGTGAAATATCAAAAGTTGATGATAATTTATGCAATACTCACTTGAGCTCTACCATTCAATATACAGAAACTGCTCCCGAACTAGCGGACATAAAAATCACATCAGTCGACGTTTTTAACGCTCTTAAAAAGTTAAAAGTTTCCAAAGCATGTGGACCTGATAATATTAGCCCACGTATGCTAAAACAGTGTGCCACTTTCCCATTTCTTCAATATTTTCACAAACAAGAGTTACTATCCGCATGAATGGAAAAAATCGAATGTGACTCCTATTTTTAAAAATGGTGACCCAAGCATAATAGCGAACTACCGCCCCATTTCTCTTCTGAGCTGTATATCCAAAACTTATGAGAAGTGCATTTACAAATATCTTTGGACATACCTAGACGAAAATAAGTTACTTTCTGTTTACCAATCTGGATTCAAAAAAGGTGACTCTACAGTATATCAGCTTACTGACATATATGACTATATTAGCAGATCTCTGGACGAAGGTAAAGAAATTCGATGTATTTTTTTGTGATATAAGCAAAGCCTTTGACAAGGTTTGGCACAAAGGTCTCCTGTTTAAACTTAAGAAACTTGGATTAAAGGGTAAAGTATATGAACTAATTTCATTTTATCTTGAATGTCGTCAACAGAGAGTTATAGTTGATAATGCTAGTTCTGAGTGGCAAAATGTTTCCGCAGGTGTGCCTCAAGGCTCAATATTAGGCCCACTGTTATTCCTGATTTACATTAACGACATAACTGAAAACATCACGTGCAACATACGTCTATTTGCTGATGATGCATCAATATATTTATTTGTCGAGAACCCTGTTTTAGCAGCTGAAATAATTAATAGAGACATTGCCACTATTGTCGATTGGTCAAACAAATGGCTTGTAAAATTTAATCCCCTCAAAACTGAAGCTTTAATGATATCAAAGAAATCTACAAATATAGTTCACCCACCCCTAATCATGGCTGATTCTCACGTAACTGAAGTAGAAAATCACAAACATCTTGGTCTCACTTTTGACAACATCGGTTCATGGGAAACTCACATTAGTAACATAACCGATAGGGCATGGACAAAGGTAAATATGATTAGGAAGCACAAATTCAGACTGAGCAGAAAGACCCTTGAAAATATATATCTTGCTTTTGTTAGACCCACTCTTGAATATGCATCACCAGTATGGGACAACATACCAAAATATATGAGCGATTATATCGAAGATATTCAGTATGAAATGGCACGAATTGTCACTGGGGCCACGAGAAGTACCAGCGATCGCAACTTACTATTAGAAACCGGCTGGGAAACAATTGCGTCACGTAGAACAAAACAGAAAATGATTCAATTTTTCAAAATGACTAGTAACCAAGCTCCGTCTTATCTATCAAACATGATTCCTCCCGATTCCACTTCATCTGGTTACAATTTTAGGCATGTTAGTATCCACCCGCCTGGCAGCAACAGAGACATTTACATGAATACTTTTCTGCCTTCGGCTACACGAGCATGGAATAGTTTATCGAATTCAATAAAATCGTCAAACACACTCGAAGAATTTAAGCGTAAACTAAACATTGACCGTGCGAAAATTGCAAATTTTTATCTTCAGTGTTATTCCAGGAAAGCCCAAATATATCATACTCGTATCAGATTAGGTTGCAGCAACCTGAACCGTGACCTTGTTATTAATCACTTGAAAGAATCACCACTGTGTCAATGCGGTAGTTTTGGAACTGAATCAGCTCACCATTTCTTCTTTCAATGCCCCCTTTACGCCAGAATTAGATCTGAACTTCTAAGTAACTTACCAGTAAGTATGATAACAACCGATGTTCTATTGTACGGATCTCTCGAACTTTCAAACAAATTAAATTCCGAAATATTCTTGGCGGTTCAGAAGTTTATTTCAGATAGTGGCCGTTTCTCATAATCACTTAAGGTGACGCGGCTAGATTTCCATTCCATTTGCATGAACCGCTTTTTCTCCTCCGTGGTCGTGACGCATTCGTGTAAGTGATTTCCCCACTGAACGGATGTTTTTTGTGTTATTTTGTATCGAATGTATGTTGTGTCAAACCTCTCTCTCTCTCTTTCTCTTTCTCTTTCACACTCTCCCATCTCTCTCATTCTCTCTCATTCTCTTTCATTCCCTTTCTCACCCTTAACTTCCGTATTACAATGTAATACCGTATCTCAATCCTAAATAATATTCCAATCAATCAAATCTATATATCCCGTCTGCTTTACCCCAAGTGATATTTTTGTCACTTGAGGTAACATTTATTCCACGAGGAGAGGACTTTTTGCATTTTGCTTGTTGTCCAATCCTCTTCATAAATCTATATATTTCTACATGTATATTATGTTTATGTCATATGTTTGATTTTTTTAAATAAATATTGTTTACACCAATTGCATTTATGATATTCACAATAAGTAGCTGCTCGAATTTGATAGTCTTCAGAGACACAAATAAAAAATGATATAGCATTAAATCATATACATGTATATAGCTAACAATGTAGCAATAATTTCAATAACTCGATCCAAAAACAAAAAAACAAAAAACAAAAAAAACTTAAATAAATTTAAAAAAAGCCATATTAAGGTACTGGCAAACTATTGACTCCACTCGACACAAATAGTTTTAAATTTTCCTATGTAAAACAATAACATGCATAATGGTAGTGATCATTGTAAATATATGTGTTAATTGCTTTTTTACCCTCTGTGCTCACCCAACTGTAATCCATCAGTTCATTAATCTTCTTATCATGCTCTGTATCTCTTCCTCTCACTTAATCTTGACTTCCACTTCTCACTGAACACTATATGTAATCTATTCCTGTCTGAGGAGATGGCTCTATATAAGCATCTGATGCGTGTTGTCAAATCCTCTTCCTCCCTTCTAGTCTTCTATTCATACATGTGTCATGTTTTATAATTATATAATTTTGGGAAGAAATAAAATATTGTTTAAACCAGGGGACATGACAATCTGCGGGATGGGATGGGATATGGGACAAAACGACAATCTGCGGGACAGAATTTCAAATTGCGTGGGACGGCCGATATATAGATGAATACAAGGCGTAGGGGGCTCATTTTGGTGTCTAACGAAATGTCCACATTCGCCCTATCCACACATATTAACCCCGCCACTGACCGGAGACCAGAAGTTGCATTATTTGATCGACAACTGACCTAACATGGCGGAATTTGGGATAGAATGACAATCTGTGGGACAGGATTTTCAAATTGCGTGGGACGGCCGATATCTCGAGGAATACAGAGCGTAGATGGCTCCTTTTGGTGTCTAACGAATGGTCCACATTCGCCCTATCCACACATATTAACCACGCCACTGACCGGATACCGGAAGTTACATTATTCGGTCGACAACTGACCTAACATAAAATGCCACAAACACGAAAAACTGCGTTCGACATTTATGTTTAGAATTTAGATTTCTCGATGAATACGCTAGCAAACAACAAGTTTTAGGTATCAAATAACGCAGTGGAATACTGTACATTCGTTTTTAGCTACAATATGGCTATTTTAGTGCGAATATTGTAATGGCGAACACGCAAACACGCGCCGATAAAACAGCTAAAAATAGACTCGATGTTTACAATTACAGGATCGATTTCAGCTGGTATATTCAATATAATGGGGCGTATGGTATATCAAAATGTAGGATTAGACACAGGGAATGTATTTTTTTTAAATGGGTCCACCGGGCGGTGAAATTGTTGCAGAAATTCGCTCCAAGATATTCGCACTTATTTATATTTCAGTTGTGACTAAAAGCCCAGATGCCGGAGCGCGGCGACTAAAAGCCAAGTTACAAAATAGATCAACTGGTTTGAACGAATGAATATGTCAATGGTAAGACTATTCAAAAGAATATTCAAATTAAATAGTGTTTATAGACTTAAAAACTTATGTGTCCGACATTCATATGCGGTGGAGGTTCTCATATTATCTGCCAGTCATACGAGGGGGGAGGTTCTCATATAAACATATTATCTGCCGGTCATACGCGGTGAGGTTCATATTATCCGCCCGTCATACGCGAGGGAATTTCTCATATTATCCTCCGGTCATACGCGGGGGAGGTTCTGATATGAACATATTATCCGCCGGTCATACGCGGTGGAGGTTCATATTATCCACCGGTCATACGCGAGGGAGGTTCTCATATTATCCTCCGGTCATACGTTGGGGAGGTTCTCATATTAACATATTATCCGCCGGTCATACGCGAGGGAGGTTCTCATATTATCCACCGGTCCTACGCGAGGGAGGTTCTCATATTATCCTCCGGTCATACGTAGGGGAGGTTCTCATATGAACATATTATCCGCCGGTCATACGCGGTGGAGGTTCATATTATCTGCCGGTCATACGCGAGGGAGGTTCTCATATTATCCTCCGGTCATACGTGGGGGAGGTTCTGATATGAACATATTATCCGCCGGTCATACGCGGTGGAGGTTCATATTATCCACCGGTCATACGTAGGGGAGGTTCTCATATGAACATATTATCCGCCGGTCATACGCGGTGGAGGTTCTCATATGAACATATTATCCGCCGGCCATATGCGAGGGAGGTTCTCATATTATCCACCGGTCATACGCGAGGGAGGTTCTCATATTATCCTCCAGTCACACGTGGCGGAGGTTCTCATATTATCCTCCTGTCATACGTGGGGGAGGTTCTCATATGAACATATAATCCACCGGTCATAAGCGGTGGAGGTTTTCATATGAACATAGTATCCACCGGTCATACGCGAGGGAGGTTCTCATATTATCCTCCGGTCATATGTTGGGGAGGTTCTCATATGAACATATTATCCGCCGGTCATACGCAAGGGAGGTTCTCATATTATCCTACGGTCATATGTTGGGGATGTTCTCATATGAACATATTATCCGCCGGTCATACGCAAGGGAGGTTCTCATATGAACATATTATCCGCCGGTCAAATGCGGGGGAGGTTCTCATATTATCCGCCGGTCATACGCGGTGGAGGTTTATATTATCCGATGGTCATACGCAAGGGAGGTTCTCATATTAACTGCGGTCATTCGCGGGGGGGGGGGGTTCTCATATTATCTGCCGGTCATATGCGGGGGAGGTTCTCATGTGAAAATATCATCCGACGGTCATACGCGGTGGAGGTTTATATTATCTGCCAGTCATACGCAATGGAGGTTCTCATATTATACGCCGGTCTTACGCGGGGGAGGTTTGCATATGAACATATCATCTGCCGATCATACGCGGTGGAGGTTCTCATATTATCCTCATTTGATTTGAGGTAATATGAGAACCTCCCTCGCGTATGACCGGTGGATAATATGTTCATATGAGAACCTCCACCGCTTATGACCGGTGGATAATATGTTCATATGAGAACCTCCCCCACGTATGACCGGAGGATAATATGAGAACCTCCCTCGCATATGATCGGCGGATAATATGTTCATATGAGAACATCCACCGCGTATGACCGGCGGATAATGTGATCATATGAGAACCTCCCCTACATATGACCGGTGGATAATATGAACCTCCACCGCATATGACCGGCGGATAATATGTTCATATCAGAACCTCCCCCGCGTATGACCGGAGGATAATATGAGAACCTCCCTCGCGTATGACCGGCGGATAATATGAACCTCCACCGCGTATGACCGGCAGATAATATATTCATATGAGAACCTCCCCCGCGTATGACTGGCAGATAATATGAGAACCCCCACCACATATGAATGGCGGACACATAAGTTTTTTAAGTCTATAAGCACTATTTGATTTGAATATTCTTTTGAATAGTCTTACCATTGACATATTCATTCGTTCAAACCAGTTGATCTATTTTGTAACTTGGCTTTTAGCCGCCGGGCTCCGGCATCTGGGCTTTTAGTCACAACTGAAATAAAAATAAGTGCGAATATCTTGGAGCGAATTTCTGCAACAATTTCACCGCCTGGTGGGACCCATTTAAAAAAAATACATTCCTGTGTCTAATCCTACATTTTGATATACTATACGCCCCATTCTATTGAATATACCAGCTGAAATCGATCCTGTAATTGTAAACATCGAGTCTATTTTTAGCTGTTTTATCGGCGCGTGTTTGCGTGTTCGCCATTACAATATTCGCACTAAAACAGCCATATTGTAGCTAAAAACGAATGTACAGTATTCCACTGCTAGCGTATTCATCGATAAATCTAAATTCTAAACATTAATGTCGAACGCAGTTTTCCGTGTTTGTGGCATTTTATGCTAGGTCAGTTGTCGACCGAATAATGTAACTTCCGGTGTCCGGTCAGTGGCGTGGTTAATATGTGTGGATAGGGCGAATGTGGACCTTTCGTGAGACACAAAAAGGAGCCCTCTACGCGCTGTATTCCTCGAGATATCGGTCGTCCCACGCAATTTGAAAATCCTGTCCTGCATATTGTCATTCTATCCCAAATTCCACCCCATGTTAGCTCAGTTGTCGATCAAATAATGCAACTTCTGGTGTCCGGTCAGTGGCGGGGTTAATATGAGTGGATAGGGTGAATGTGGGCCTTTCGTTAGACACCAAAATGAGCCCCCCCTACGCCTTGTATTCCTCGAGATATCGGCCGTCCCACGCAATTTGAAATTCTGTCCCGCAGATTGTCGTTTTGTCCCATATCCCATCCCATCCCGCAGATTGTCATGTCCCTTGTACAGTGACATATATTCAAGAGATAATGAACGCAGTCACACCACTGAGCGACACAGGAGTGATAACTCTAAACATCATAATACTGACGATAACTCTAAATATCGTAATACCGACGGACATTCGCGGAATGGATACAAACACGAGCATAAATGATTTTGACAGCCGTCACAGTGGACAAACTGGTGAAAACGTTTATAAAAATCGAAACCAGCACCCAATAGACACAACACGCCTATACATGGAGAACATTCCAGGAGACTTTACCGCACAAACAATTGCAAACATTCTGTTCGACTCGGACGTTAAGTTTTCCCTAATTCGGGTCTTGAAGCCAAGACCAGACGGCACTCGCACAGCACGCGTTAACATACTATACTCACATGCCGATTTCTGTAAAGGACCAGATTGCTGGCCCAGATACATCACGTGCACAGACTGGTTGCCATATGAGGATTTCATCGCAAGAAGGCGATAGCTCGCCGGATTGCCGTTCTAAACTGAAATATTAGTATATACATGCATGTCACACACTTACAAAATGCATGAATCACGCATATATATACATATTGCACTTTGATATTGATGTGTGTGAAAACCCACTTCAACATAACCTTCCATTTATCATATCCTCCTGTTATTTGTGATGTTGAAAATAGCTACTTGGAATTGTACTGGCATTTTGTCGAGTAGCATATACTTGACTAATCTATTATCTGACCTCAATATTGATATGTGTGGCATATCTGAACACTGGCTGCACACACACAACACTCACTTTCTCGATTCTGTAAGTCCATTATATAACTGTCATGTAGTGTGTGACTCGTCTCAGCGTTTACCTATCCAGAGAGGTAGATATAAAGGCGGAGTTTGCTTATTCTGGAAGAAAATTATGAACGATCGAGTAACCGTGCTTGATTTAGCCGATGATAGGATTTGTGGTATACAAATCCGATTAGAGCCAAACACATTTCTTTACGTATTCCAGGTATACCTACCCTCCACCAATTACTCAGTTCAGCACTATAAATAATACATACAGAAACTGAATGATATAATATATGCATTCCGATCGCTTGGGCACATAATACTCATGGGAGATTTTAATGGAAACCTGGATAAACGAGATTCTAGAAACAGAGCTTTCACGGAATTTGTAAATAAATCCAACCTCACGTCTGTGCATTGTTCGCCTGCCTGCGTCCGCAACAAAACAACATTTGTACCCGCCGACGGTGGCCCTGGCACAACAATTGATCATGTTATTTTACCAACATGCGAGATGCACCGAGTATGTCGCATCGAAGTTTTGAATGACTCAGCCACCCACGTATCTAATCATCGTCCCATCTTTCTTCAAATATCTTACGATTTACCGTATTTCACACCGAACACACATTGTAACTTCTCCAAAATCAACTGGAAAAGAGTAACGACTTCCCCCGAAATAATCAATGCGTATCAATACCATATCAATACAAATCTGCCCCATTGCAACATCAGAGACGTGGTAGATCTAGATTCATATTATAACCAAATCGTGTCGGTGACATCAGCGGCAGCACATACAGGAATCCCATCAAAGAAATTCAAAGACCATTTTGGAATGGAACTCTTAAAGAGCTACACCAAGAAATGATCCTGAGGAGGCGAGATTGGATTTCTGTTGATAGACCCAGAGACGAGTCACACCCTGCCTATAAAGCGTACAAAGAATCAAAACGCCTTTTTCCGATACGAATTTAGAAAGTCCAACGAAAGATACCTCCAACAAATTGATGAAAAGCTTGATGGATTAGTTGAGATGGACATAAATGCTTTCTTTCGGGCATTTAATAAAAGACGATCAGAAAGGGGTCTCACGTCCAATTATTTGTTCGAAGTAGATGGAATTACACTGAGAGAACCAGACACAGTAATTCAGGCTTGGGCATCATATTTTGAAGAATTATACTTACCCCTTAAAAGCAATACTTTTGACGAAAACAACATTCACGCCGTTAGTGCATCACTTGAACAAATTACTAACAATGTTGAGTCATCATATCTTGACTCTGATATCAGCTACGAGGTATCTTTGGACGAACTTCAACGTATTCTAAAATCTACAACACATGGAAAATCACCCGGATATTACACACTTGCGTACGAGCACATTATTTACGGCGGGGATCATCTTCAAATTTCATTAGCAAGGTTATTCATAAAAATGTTCGAACTTAGTCACGTGCCCTCACAAGCTAAAGTAGGAATGATGATACCACTTTTTAAAGGAGGATCAAAACCTAAAAACCGATTTGACAGCTACCGTGCCATCACTCTCCTTCCAATAATCTATAAAATATTTGAAAAGATTATCCTCACTCGTCTGGAAACCAATTGCCCACATTTAATGAAAGTTCACTCCCTACAATATGGTTTCCAAAAAGGAATAAGTTGCCTTAATTCATCATATATAATACACGAGAGTATCTCATTTGCAGAAGAAAACCACAGTCCGCTGTTCGCTTGCTTCCTGGATGTCCATAAAGTATTCGACACAGTTTGGATAGACGGTCTTCTGTATAAGCTATATCAGCGTGGATTTCATGGAAAACTTTGGCACACAATTAAATCACTGTTACATGGATTGAAATGCTCTGTGCGCTTTAATGGGTCCATCTCACGTCTAGTAGATATACATCAGGGGACAAGACAAAGTGGTATTCATTCCCCTCTCTTCTATATGATATACATAGATGATCTGATCTATGAACTCCAAAGGAGTCAAAGTGGCTTGCGATTGGGTTCTATATTCTGCACCGCTCCAACTCAAGCTGACGATATGACACTTTTATCACTAACACCGTCCTGGTTACAGTGTTTGTGCGACATATGTAGCTATTTCAGTAAAAATGGAGATTTATATACAATCAGGACAAGTGCAAAGTCGTAGTCTTTAATGAAAGCTGTTCTACTCATAAATCTAGAAAGACCACAACATGGATGCTAAACGAAATCAAATTCACGAATCAGATTGTGTCACCCATCTCGGCATTCCTCTTGAAAAGAAAAATCTTTCAAACACCCTAACCGAGAGCATCTGTAATAAAATCAGATCAACATATTTTATGCTTAGCAATGCTGGAATGTATGCTGGTGGATTAACCCCACTCAGCTCGAATACCTTGTACACAATCGTTCTGCCACGAGGACTTTATGGGTCCGAATTATTATGCGGTATATCTGCCACGAACGCACACTCACTGGAAAAAATTCATCGCTTTTGTTTAAAGAAAATTCAGGGACTCCCGTATAGAACAAGAAAGGATGTTGTTCTAGGGCTTCTCGGAACTGCACCGATCTCATCAATTATAGACAAAAGAAAACTAAGCCTCTTTGGTTGTCTCTGTAGAACAGATTCTGATAAAGCCTAAAAAAAAATATCGCACCGAGAGGCATATGAATGGGTACACGGCCATTCATTCCTCGTTCATTTCAGAATTAACTGCCATTCTAGAGAAATATGATCTTATATCTCATTTATCGTCCTTTGTTGAAACAGGACACTTTCCTTCGAGGGACACGTGGAAACAATTAGTGACTCGCCAAATATCATATGTTCACGAAGAAGACTTGAAAACCCGTCTTGCCAGTGATAACTCCATGCTCAACTTTGCAAATAATTATACCTCTCTGAACATATCCCCACTCTGGTACGCATGTAGATGTTATCCTAAACATAAATTCGAATTTCTGGAAGCATCAAAGTTGTTGGCAAAAGCAGTCTCCCAGGGGGCGTGTCAACTTTGTGGCAAACCATATGACAATATAGTAGAACACGCAGTCCTCGATTGCTTCAGCATCAACGAAGCAAGAAATGAAATATGGTTCAACCTTCTTCAACATTTTGACATACCTTGCTTCATTGAAATAGATAATTTGTGCACAATTGATCAACTAATGGTGTTTTTGTCTTGTATACCATTGCATGTTGTTGAGAAGATAAGTGACCTTAATTCATTTGTCCTGTTCACAACATGCAGTAGTGTTAAAATGTGGAAACTCTATCATAAACGCCTTAAAGAAATTACAGATGCGAACACGATCACTGTCACGTGACGCATTACTCCACGATCTCTATATTGTCCCTTCACTTTTCAATATATAAACACCCACATCCCTTCTCCATCCACCCCGTCCACATGCGATCCCAAATATCGATTGGATCTCACAAAGCCTTATATAAAGACCACAATGTTTATTGATCTACCACAATGAACGAGCAGCTTTAAATAATTATTGTGGACAAAACGTTGATCCATGTATTCTAGTCAAAATGGTTAAACTGTTTCAAATTCTTACTGTATCTGACCATAATATTCATGTATGCTCATCTTTTCATGTCAATTGTCCGCCATGACTCCATTTACACATGCGTGTGTTTCTATATACACGTGTGTATGTATATGTGTATGTATGTGTGTGCGTATGTAGGTATGTATGGGTGTGTCTACAAGGGTGCGTGTATGTGAGTATTTGAGAGCGGTTGTAGTGTGTGAGGGTGTGTGCATGTGTGTTATTTATGCGTGGTGTACATGTATATACGTTTGAATTTCTTCTTGTTAAATGTCTGTAAATACTAATTATCATTGTATTGTGTTCATGTTCATTATATGTAAGCTCTCTGTATTACGGAAGAAATAAAGGTATATCTATTATATATTTTGGAAGATCTGTGTGTTTGTGTGTGTGTGTGTGTGTGTGTGTGTGTGTTCGCGATGTACTCGAACACGGCTGGACCGATTTCGACCAAACTTGGTACGGACCCATAATTCGACCCGGGAACGAACATGGGCCTATTGATTTTCAGATCCGAGGTCAACTTTTCACGTGCCGAGGTCAAATCTGTTTTTACGCTGTGTTACGGGACTTTCATTTGAGTTCGGTGCTTACAAATCGATTCGAAACAGCGCGAATAATAAAATGCCAGTCATAATAATGACACTGTGAGCATCTTTCGTCTTTCCTCTTTCCAACGATATATAATGCGTATGTATCCGTTTTAGTTATCTGCCTCAATCATCAAGAAGAAGTGGTACTATCTTCCATCAGGATAAAAACAATGCGTAACTTCTATGACGTTGTTAGAGGTCATAACGTTAAATCACGTTAACGCTTAACCGGCCGATGCATTTGACTGTTTCAGACGTCTTTGCGATATATCGGGCACCGATGGTAATTTATCTTTACGTTGAAACTTGATAATAAACGAGCGTGTGTATATGAGTCGCGTTTATATACTTGAGTGAAAATCAAATCGGGTTAAACTGGCGGATTTTTACGGACGAAACTTGATGCATAGGGTATCTCGGTATCCGCTGGGCCGATTTCCCGGTATCCGCTGGGCCGATTTCCACAATTTTTGTGGTGTTGGTGTTTGACCCCACCTGACCTTGACCTTCAAAATGGTCAATTCAAGGTCAAAGCCCGGACGAAGTCGGGTCACCTTCTAGTATATATATATAATGGAGATTATTATGTATAAGTTTGGTGGAAATCGGCGGAATAGGTTTTGCTGACCCTCCATCTTTTCTACCCCAGACAACAAAAGCGCCACTTTAGATATGTTTTATTGTACATGTGTTTTATTTTTATCCCTCTTGTTCGACATTTTTTTCCCTATTGGTCCTGAGTACGAAAGTGCATTTATAAATATTGAAAATCCACAAATATACTGAGGTCACAGTGAGATCACATTTTAAAATATTCTTAATGTCATCAACTGTCGCATCGAAGCGCCAAGTCATGCAAAAGACATAATTTGAGTACAATAACTTGACATATAATTGTTGGATAATATGCGTGTCAAAATCAGGTCAGGCACATCCTGAATTCCACTATTATATCAGAAACCACTATTTTAGTGGCATATGACCATTACCGTTTTGTAAATTTGATAAAAGAGGGATAATCCAAAATCATAATTCACACAAATTATTGAAAACAGTTGCACTAATTCGGTATTATACATATATTTTTCCAGGAGAATGATTAATCATGACGGTACACGATAAGCAACTCAGTTGGCAATCAATTAGTTTCAATGTTGATGAAGGAGCTATTGTGTTATCCAGTTATTGTCATTTATAAAGGCATATATTAGTAATAATATTGAATAATAAAGCTGTTGAAAAATATTGCAACACGGATTTTGTCGGAAGACTGTTCCTTCGCAGCGATATTGATAAGAGTGAAATTGGCTATGTACTTATGTGCGACGTCTTCTATTCCAGACGCAAATACAGGAAACATGAATATGTTATGGTCATATACCACTATAGTAGTAGAATACCACTATAATAGTGGAATTCAGGATGTGCCTGACCTGAAAATGGAGACAGCTTTTGATATGACTTTGAGTACCTCTGTTTGTAAAGCCACGTTGGGTGCATGGTAAGGAACTTCACCAATGGAGATGCGATGGAACATCAAACAAGTTGAACATGTATGATGAACCACGGTTAATTGTTACGATTGTCACCACTGATATTACCAGAAATATTGGATTTTACTCTCACAAACATCACATAAATATCGTCAAAAATTCACTTTTCAGGTTTGGACCATTTTTTTGAAGTAAAATTTAACCATCTTTGGTATGAAAGTTGTTAAATGTTATTATTCTCTGCGTTTTCCGAAAAAGTTAACAAATTGTGACTCGCTTGGTTATTATACATGTTAGTCAATTAACTGACAAATACATATTCTATTCTGGTTGTCCCAGTTCAGTATGAGGCATGACAAATTAATTTTAACTTTGCAATATGGAACATATTTAGTGGTTCTGGCCATATTATTGATGGAGAATGGGCAGATAAACCATAATCTGTGGCTTTTCTGGCCTATTAGTATAAAAATTGATCAACCAGATACAAGGTGAATGCCGAATGGCAGCCAGGGAGTTACTGTATGATCATAGGTGAGGTGAATAGGTATACATGGAGTTACTGTATGGTCATGAATGATGTGAATAGGTTTACAAGGAGTGACTATAATGGTTATGATTGGCGTGTCCATGATGATATGTATAGGTATACGAGGAGTGGTCATGTGTGATGTGAATCGGTATGCATTGAGCGACGGTATGGTGTATGGTTGTGTGTATCCAGTACCCGATGAGTATGTGACTGTATGGTTGTGTGTATCCAGTACCCGATGAGTATGTGACTGTATGGTGTATGGTTGTGTGTATCCAGTACCCGATGAGTATGTGACTGTATGGTTGTGTGTATCCAGTACCCGATGAGTATGTGACTGTATGGTGTATGGTTGTGTGTATCCAGTACCCGATGAGTATGTGACTGTATGGTGTATGGCTGTATGTATACAGTACCCGATGAGTATGTGACTGTATGGTGTATGGTTGTGTGTATCCAGTACACGATGGCTGTATGGCCATTGGTTAGGTGTATGTTCATGTGTATGTTGTACGGGTATACACAAGTGTGGCTGTCTGGCCATTCAACTTGGTGTGGTGTATGTTCATGTGTAGGTTGTACGGGTATACACAAGTGTGGCTGTGTGGCCATTGGTGAGGTGTATCTTCATGTGTAGGTTGTACGGGTATACACAAGTGTTGCTGTGTGGCCATTCAATTTGGTGTGGTGTATGGTCATGTGTAGGTTGTACGAGTATATACAAGTGTGGCTGTGTGGCCATTGGTGAGGGGTGTGTGTATACATACAGTCATATTTCTCAACCAGTTCCAAACAGCACAAACTGATCTAGATGATATAAGTGAAAAAACGTCATATTTTCAATATCCGGCGGCCATCTTGGATGTGGAGTTTCAATTTTGCCCTATAAAAGTGGCATTATATTTTAACTTCGCGAAAATATATACATTTTACTAGTTTGTCCACTATAGTTTGCATCAAACTGACTTAGGGCCTAGTCTGAAAAACGGCCGCCATGATGGACGTCATCTTTTTTTTCTTGTTAACATTGCTTAAAAGTAGAAGCACATAATAAGAAACAAAATGAGTGCGGAAAAGTCAAGTGCCGGGGGTGCAAATACCCCTATTAGCTACAGGACTATTTAATGTGCCTTGCAACAGCTACATGTATGGTCATATATTTGGTAATATTTTATGAGATATTGAATGGATTTTGACGATACTTTACGCAAATATTTAGCGGTATCTGAAACACAACATGTGCGAGGCAACTTCCTGTGAGTTATGTTGTGGTCGACTGAGCACGAATTGAATGGACGAGGGGTGCTTTTCAAAAGTTGCAAAACACTGACGCAAAGTGGGCATTCACTCCATTGTTCCATTGTTCACACACGTTGTTAATGAGTCCAAACGTGACACTGAGTCCACGATAACATGCGTGACATCTTCGGGACACAATATGCCCGCTGCATTCCCAGGCCATTCAGTCTAACCATATTCCTTTGGAATGACACCTTTCAGACGTTTCATGCCGTGAACAACACACTGTTATTGACATCAGTCTTTTTGAAGCCATTTTTCAGTAAACCATGTTCCCACCATGTAGGCCGTTGAGGTACCAACATATAAGGAAGTTACAAAGCACGGGTGGTAAGCGGGGGACCAAGGCACAGCGAAATGACTATGACCACTCTACATGTGTGTTTGCAACGTTTGCAAAATGCCCCTCTTCCATTCAATGTGTGCTCACTCAGCCATAGCTCACATCACACCACAGTGCTTAGCACACTTTATTTCTCTGGTACCACAAATCATTTGTGTAAAGTTTCATCAAAATCCATCCAATAGCTCGTAAAATACTACCGAACATAGTAGGGGGACTTCCTTTATTTGAGGTGTTTAGTTTTAAGTACACTGTATCGTGGACGAAAATATGAAGTTATTATTATCGCTGCAAGTTGCAACGTGTCCACGAAGTTGCCTATGGATAAGGATAGAATTATCGTACGGTGTCAACATGTCCAAAACAGTGTGCTTGACGGCAAGGGTTAAACATCTGCCGATCGTGATCGCACTTTCTTTTCCCAGTTTGCCAACTACAGAGTCGTTATTTGGTTGGAATCCGGATTCAAAATCCGAAGCCGATTACGGGGGCGGGGCTAATTCCCGATTCTAGGTCAGATTTTGAAATCCACGTGGTCTCCGAAACGATTTTTAATGTTCTCCCAGCGTCAAACATGGCTCATGTATTTGAAACAAGTATCATTTGTATCTTATATTTATAAAGTTCACGTTTGTTTCTTCTATGTGTATATACACGGCACATAATTTGCTGCCAATCCGACTTAATCGCATCTTTTTTTCAAGTTAAATTGTGTTTATTGATGAGGGCATGCATTTAATTCTAACAAATTCCAAAGATGTTGTGAAGAACACACGAAACTTGTCAGTTGTACAGGGACGTGACGACAGGGGTTGGTTGTGTGTCTCGACCCCCCCCCCCGAACTTTGGTACAATTTGCTTAGCTATGCAGTCATTCATACGTGAGGATACTCAGGATTCTTTTGACTAACTGGTCCAAATAATGATATGTACAATCCAGCAAACGCAACAAACAAACCCGATTTTAAATAAATACATACACAAATTTTTGACTAACTCCGGAGAGGGGGTGACCGGTGATCTGTATATATGGTCAACTTGTTTTGGTAGTCATGTTGCTTTGCCATTACTAATTTGTTTTCACTGTAATAACATATGGGAGAGGGGTACACTTAAGTGGGTCAGCACTTCTCCTCCAATTCCATTCTATGTATAAACAAATGTATGTGTTATATATCATGTGTTATCTAAATTTGACAAATATGTGAAATAAATATGTTTAAACTAAACTTTGGTATATTTCATGCATGACACAACATTCGTTGGACATTAATTTGACACCATATGTAGGTTAGAATTGTTCTCATTGTTTGATTTTTTCAACCAGTAAAAGTTGGTAATTTTCCAATCCTAGTGTGTGTCAGGTTGGCTATTTCCAAGGGTGCAAATGGAATTCTGCGAACCTGTAAGATTGTTGTTTGGTTCAATGGGGAGGGGGGTGCAGTTGGCCGGACATTTGTAGAAACCTCTAGCCACGTCCCTAGAACTTGTACGTGTGACGTGTGGGTACTTAATCAATAAATTGACTGACATTTCCACTATATAGTCCTGGGATCCTAGAATAAGCTTTACATTTTTGTTTGTGTGATTGGGAGATGCAGTTCACCTGCGATCACAAGACCACAACATTAGCTTCATGAGCAACGCTTTATTTGCCAACTATTGTACAGCACGTTGGCCAAACAATGCCTGTGTTTGTTGTCTATACAGAGACTATTATGCAAAACGACTGCATTTAACGAAACAAAACATTTTATACATTAAATTGCTATAAGAATAGATAGTACATACGTATATCTGATAATCCATCGATAGCATATAATACTATTTATTGAATAAGAAGAAACATTATAATAACGAGCACAACAGAATACATATTCACAGGTTCACATGAATTCGGTCAATGGTGACGTATCCGCCGAATTCGAAATCTACATGCGTTCGGGCGGTATTTTATGGATGGAATTATGAAATGGACATATGAAAGTGACAATGAAACCGACAGTGATTTGATTCGCCATCAACCGAAGTGCTTCCCCAGCGTTACTATCAATAGCGTTATTATTTGGCTAATTTCAGTAATATTCTCCTAGTTTACATTCGATAAAACAAATTTGTCTCCGCATTTAAATTTTTTTGATATTGATCGTTTATATTTTGCAATAATTTGTACACAATAGACGGATTTTTATGTTGTATTGTGTTTTTAAACGCCGAGGTGGCGAAATCTCGGTTTGTTTACATTACGAACATTTGAGTCAGTATTCAGAATCAGAATCAGAATCTGGATTATCACGACATTGAGATTACGATCTGTTCGTTTACTGATTCTTCCAATTTCTGGTCTGTTCGTTTACCGAACCAAGTCGTACGGGGACTAATCTGTAATCTGAATCCAGATTCTGAATCCGGTTTCGCACGAGATAACGACTCTTGTTCGCATTTCATTCCGATTAGACTGTGACATTATAATTGCGTTTATTTGTCGCGCAATTAAGATATTTGTGAAGGCTTATCTATAGTTATTTTAAAGCAGGTGTGTGCCATACAAATCAGTGCAGTTCATGATATAACGGATTATCAGCTATCGAACGCTAAATATTCCACAGAAATAAAACAGGCGAAGTGTAACAATCTGAGTTTTAAACTTTCTTAAGAGTGAGATTAAAGTGGGCAAAATTATTTTTTTTCTCCCATACTATTTAAATGTTAATATTTTGAGACCAAATCCCGACTTCGTAAATGTTAGTACATAACCTATGAATGTATCGTCGTGTAATTAGTAACTCTGTCTAGTGATAGTGACAGGTCATCGTCGATATTTGAAAAATGTAGACAGCATAGAAATATTACACTTCAAAGCAGACTTTGTGAAAAACAAATTGAGAATGTGCTGTCAGCCATTGATGGAGTTATCGTTCTTGTGTTGAGAAATGTGCATTGCTGCGATGTTGAAAATAATACAATCTGGCTATTTATAATACACATGAGTCCATGACACAATTACATAATCGTTTGTTGAGTAATATATCATTGTTTCCATGAGCGATCGCGCCATCGATTATATACAAACAACATCACTTTTACGAACAAACTTGACGCATTTTCGATGAAATTAGTTGCAAGCTATGCAATGAACATATCACACCACCGAGATAGGTCGGACAATGATACAAAGTAGACAACTCACGCCTGTTCATGTTTACGCTCTTTAACATGTGTTTCCATTGTGGCCCGGACCATAAAACGAAATAAAGGCTATGACTCCATTATCTGCTTATCTCAGAATCAAATAATCACATTATGTACCTATTTCATATTATAGGTAGACCTTCGTAATGGCTATGAATGGATCCCGGTCAGCTATTAACACAGTCATTCGGCAATTCACATGATGTGAGTGATTAATCAACGAAAAACATATAATGATGGGGCAATGGACATAGACATTTACGTCATGAAAGTAGTACTAACCTAATAAAGCTACTTTGAATTAATAGATGTAACGTTTGATAGGCAGACTTTATGTAGGCAATAGAGGTAGTGAGCGGTGGATATTTTGTTTTCTATATTCATCAGTGATTTTTCAGATCGCGGGTACAAAATTTGGAGAAATTGTCACGTGACTTTCGGTTAGCAACTTTATGGAGATTACCAAAACGCGAAATCTGGAATGGACCATCGCAATGAAAATTAAATTAGCTAGTGCACACGTTATGAAGAAATCCCATGTGATTTCGGATTATTAGTTTCATTTGGACCAATTTCGTTGGTTAGCTTAATGAAAACCAGCGAAGACGTCATGACAAGGGTTCTGACGTTATTTAGGTCATTTTGGATGTGTGGGCCAGAATCCAGACAGGATTGCACAATCCACGACAAGTTTTGTCATGTCGTCTCCGCCGGGACCACTGTCTGTTGTTACATTCATTATTGTTAGCGATATGTCGCCGATAAAAGGAAAATATTTTAGGCACTCCACAACGTGCCACGTACGATTCATATTATAAATATGACATTCGTAATGGCTAGGAATGGCTATTAACAGTTATTCGGCAATTCACATGATGTGAGTGATAAATGCACATCAACGAAAAACATATAATGATGGGGCATGTGATGACTATATGACTATAACTAAATAGCACATAACTGTGCATTTATGATCTAACTACACCATGTAACAGGAAAGTGATATCTATAATCTCGGAAACCTCACTAGCTAGTGAACATTAAATCAATGCAAATCAATATTACTCGAGGAATCATTGTTATTGGTTTAATATTAATAAGAGTAAATTTATAGTATACACAGGATAATAAACTTGTCACTTACCCCAAGCAATAGTAATATCCTACTTGTAAATTTAGTTATAGTAGTGAACTCAATAAGGTAGCAAAATGTTAGGTTTCGTTTGTCCCTAAATGGCTTCCCCGTTTATATACATGTATGCTGTTTTCACCCACTCCCCCACATTTAACACAGTCTATATCCAATAGACGCCCTCCACAATTATACAGTCTATAATCAATAGACGCCCTCTACAATTATTCAGGGTATATTCAATATACGCCCTCCACAATTACACAGTCTATAACCAATAGACGCCCTCCACAATTATATAGTCTATAGTCAATAGACACTCTCCACACATATATAGTATGACAATGATAACAAGTGGAATTGTTTTACCAAACCCCTCTCCATGATAACACGTATACCATACCTGCACCCACCACGGTTGTTTTCTCTTCATATGCATGCTTGACTTGAAACATATTTTATTTGCAAAATATACAAAAGGGATTGGGGCACAAGTTTTTGCAACTTATGAAGCCCCTCTCCTAATACAATATAGTAACACACATGTGATCAAGATGACGGTACAAACATGGTGTAAAGTTATTAGATGCTATACATGTATATACTGTTGCTGTATGTACATATATATACATTCACTCAATGTTACCAATGTCTATGGTGATTTGAGAATAAATTAATCTGATCTGAATCTTATATCTGACGTTGAACACTGAATCAAGTAATCAAAACAATATGTCAGAATACGCATTGACCATAATATGTTTGTCAAGGACAAAGGCTCAAGAGAAAAACACACCAAGCATAAATTTGGAATCGCCGTAAATTACCAATAGGAGCTGTTCTGGCGCTTGTATTTCCCAGAATGACATCAAACGTACTCACAATAATGTGTAAACATTTGTCGGCCCAATATATTATTATCCCTGCTAGTAACTGTACATTACACTAAGGAGTTTGCATATACCACTGGGAGCGAACATGCCCAACACCTCTCACTTGATAAATAAGACAGCGATATAACGCGCAAGTTATTGACACCCCACACTACCCCAGTATAATTAGGGGATACCGGTGTGGTGTCTTGTGATTTCGGAAATGTACTGTCATGGCGAGTATACTGTGGCCAATTTAGTTAATGGGCGACGGCGGAGCCGGAGCCTATTAACGGGTATTTGCTACAATATATTCGCCATGTACCTTTCCGAAATCACAAAACACCACACTGTTATCCCCATTCTAATGCTCTTCGACTTAACAACGTTATTTAGACAAACAAATGCCTCGTAATTATCAACGAAATATGCGGCCATAGAAAACACTCAGCCATTTCACGACTTTTTATTTTAAATTTAATGCGCTAGATAAAATATAGTCCCTCAATTAGCATCGCTCTTGTCGTTCAAAATGCTGATAAACATGAACAATTACCACCTCAAATAGAAATAGATATGCACATCAATGAGTGTCTGCATTTACCTGATGTCTTTTTCATATGTTTACCACTTACAAATTGCGGTTTTGATTTTACGGCGAACGTGAAGTTGAATTGAAACAATGGGAAATTGTTTACTCAATGCGATGTAATCAACGCCGTGTCTGTCGCGGTTTCATGTCAATAAATTTGGTCAAATGATATTGAGACGCTGTCATTGTGGAACATAACGGTGTTGTGTTTTGTATTGTCTGAAAGTACATGTATACATGGCGAATGTACTGACAGTCAAATCCGCTGATTTTTGTATATAGCAACGAGCCTGTAACGGAAGTCGGTAGCAAGAGCGCCAACTCTATACATCTACTCCGTACCGTCGCGGGCATGTACTGCGTAAGGGTGACGTCATGGAGAGAAATGGAACACTGAGCGGTGCTGGATTGGGCATGGCCGAGATTAGGAATTCAGCTAACGGCAATATTGGCGCGATTGAATATCTAACATTGAAGCGGTGAACCGGGCTATACATTGCGAAATGTTATTGTTGAATACCCCCCCCCCCGCAAATATGTGGTGTTTCCGGAGGTAAATTGGCCTCAGTGCATTAGAATACATATTGACACTCAAGTTACATTACGAACCACTCCCATGGTACCCCGACCCAGGTCCCAACCCCATTGTTGCCAATTATACAGTCTATATTCAATAGATGCCCTCCACAATTATACAGTCTATATCCAATAGACGCCCTCCACAACTATACAGTCTATATTCAATAGACGCCCTCCACAATTGTACAGTCTATATTCAATAGACGCCCTCCGCAATTATACAGTCTATATTCAATAGACGCCCTCCACAATTATACAGTCTATATACAATAGACGCTATCCACACATATATAGTATGCCAATGATAACACGTCGAATTGTTTTACCCCCACCCCCCCCCCATGCAGTCCAAGAGAGAGGTTGGGCATGTTACTTGGTTATATACTGCGGTCAACCATTTATATTCCGGTAATGGTGTTTGCCACAGGAGGTTCAATAGACGCCCTTCATATTCTTATTACTGAATAAGTATTGTATATGGGTTCTCGTTCTGCACTGAAGTAAGCGGTACACTGCATGCAAACTGGAATTTATTCATTGCATAAATTCCGGATAAATGTGCATAAATCTGGATAAATCAGAAATTTATTCACTGAATAAAGGTGCATAAATCCGGAAATTTCTGCACATTTATTCACAATTTATTCATGAATAAAGGCCGACATTTATGCTCAATTTATTCACTGAATAAACCCACGTGTATTCAACAGGATAAACTCGCATTTATTCGTACGTCTATACACATTTATTATCGACCTGTTTATGCATAAATGCAAATTTATTCGCTGAATAAACCTGCAAAAATATATGTAGCTACATTTATTCTGGTTATAAACTCAAATTTATTCACTGAATAAACCTGCATAAATATATGAAGCTAAATTTATTCTGGTATAGACGACAGTTTATGCAACTTTATATCCGGCATAAATGTGGAATTTATATATATATATATATCCATATATATATAATTCTGCCCTACATTAGCACCCACTGTGAATCGGTCCTCTGCAATGGGTAAGAGTACTGGTTGCAGTGGGTAGATAAACGTATAGAATGCTGCATATATATTGAAGAAACATATGGAAATAAAATATTTCAGTTGTCTTTGTTCCCTGACACTTGTATTCTGAACGGCGAAAAACATTTTTCGAGTTAACTGCGCATATATATCCATATTTGTGAAATCTACTTTAGGGTGACATTTGGCTTGTAACCAGCATATACGGCGACACTGATGTGTATATCTAACTATACATATGTGTCGCCCCGATTCTGGTATCTCCATGTGCAGTAATTTGCCAACACAATGCTGCCCTTTTGTTGGTTATACCAGTCACAAATATAACATGAACTACTTGGACATGGCACTTTGTGTCATAGTTGTATCTTGGCGTCGTAAATTTTCGTAGTCTCTGCAATAAAGTATAAAAATTAAATAATTAAGTGATCGCATCGAAAATAAGTATAAACAATAAAATATTAAAACTATCATAAACAAATTTGTTTTCTGCTAAAGAGTGATATCGCCCTTCACGGCAACAATTTTACGGGATTTAAACTTCAAAATTGTGTTACATCATTGATTTATTGTACAATGAATTTATATGCGATATGGCAAAGCGTGATATCACACTTCCATCACCACAATTTTACTCTATTCAAACTTCAAAACGGGATTACATCATGGACTTACTGTACAATGGATTTATATGTGATATGCACGGTGGGGAATCACGTGATTTCGAGTTGATGAGTACCACGATTTTAAATGGCGACGGCTACAGAAAGTGCGTCAAGAAAGGAAGAAAAAGGTAATAAACTACGATATGACATATTGCTTATTATTTTGGCATCGAAGAGCATATGCTACACTATTTTTTATACAAGGTGATACCTCATATGTGTCCAAACTCACATTTGTTTGCTCAAACTTTCTGACCAAATGTCGTCAGCCGGACGATTTTTCACGATGTGTTTACTGGTGTATTCCACGAACATTCTATATCTTCATGCCTTTTCTCTAGTTGGACCAACAATATTGTTACTGGTGTTATGTTTACTGAAAGAAAACACATTTAGTCGGCAATATATTGAACCTTCTTTTAAAGAAAATATATTTTTCCTTGTGAATCATTGCTTTTTCATTAGTGATGAGTGTACATGCATCACAATTAAGTGATGAGTTACCACGAACTTGTTCGGAATCGATTGGATAAATGGAGGATGGAAAACAGTCAACCGGCTTAAAGCAAAATTTACAAAAGGGGTTAAGCAAATTAGGTCTGAACCGCCCAAACTTTGTACAATAGATGTAAAGCATGTATGGTCAAGTTCAGTTCTGATTAAAACCATACTCAGACTCTAAAAGTACTGAGTCTGATGACAATGGAAGAGATTCCATTACTCCCATCAGGAATTACGTATTTGCCAGCCAATCACAATATCCTCATGAACGCGATGTGACTAATCAGGCGACAGTCGCATGGAATTCCCAAGACAGAATGGAGGCCCCGTATAGCTGCTGCGGAAACTGTGTCTGTAGCATGGCAAATTTGCATCGACACAGATAAACTTAATTAAAGTTTGACCTTTTTTTCTCAGAAACCATATACATGTAGGAAGTTACATACACTCTTAAAAAAATAGGTACTTCAGAGTGCCTACGTAGGTACTAAAAAACCTTTGTCCCAGGGGGAGTACCAACTGTTTGGTACTCTGGAGTACCAAAAGTGGTACTCTGGAGTACCAAAAGTTTAGGTACTCTGGAGTACCAAAAGTGGTACTCTGGAGTACCAAAAGTTTAGGTACTCTAGAGTACCAATATGATTGGTACTCTGGATTACCTACTAAATATTTAGGTTCTATCCGGGCATTGTGCATATAATACCCACTCTGCCTTTATGCCACCGAAGTAATGACGCACACGACATGAAGTGCCAAGAAATACACACCCATTATATTATATGAAATACCGAATTTAAAGACAGGTACTCTGAAGTATTTAGGTACTATGCATAGTACCTAGCAATTTGGTACTCCACAGAACCAAACATATAGGTACTAAGCGGAGAACATGCCCAGATAACAAGCACTCGAAATTACGAAACATGGCCGACGGCAAATTTAACAATGTGGCAATTTAGATTCCAAATGAAGCTATGGCGTTTAAACATTGAATAAAGTACAAAACCACTCCATTGCATAGTGATAATGATATAATCCGAATTATACATGCAATACTTTCATTAGTATATAACCTTGATCGTGATTTTGAACTTATATCAAAGTTTAAGATCTCGATTTCAGGATTCCCTGTTCCCTGCATGTGGAGTAAAATTGGTCTGAATGTCCAAAAATAATTTCTTAATTTGTGTGCAATAATATTAAGTAAACTTAAATCAAACATCTTGGAACTGGTCTGGATGAAACACCGATCGATCTAGAATAGCCCGATAAATAACAAAAACTACCTTGCGGCAAACCTTTGCGAATCGCAAACAACTTTGCAATAAGTACCGGTATATGCGATTTAGTGTAAAGGTTTTTCGATTGATTACAAAAGGTTTGCGATTAATCGCAATGGTTTGTGATTTATCGCAGTTATATTTTCATGCATTGGCGTTAATGGACTTGAACAATATAAATATAATCCGACATCTTCAACAGGTCTGTGTAAACCACCAATCGATCTATAATAGCATGGTTGGGCTAAAATAGACCGATCGTTCTTTGGCAGCAAGCATGCATGTGGGATAAGACGAGCAAACCTTCGCGATAAATTACAAAACAACTTTGCGATAAATTACAAACACCTTTGCGATAACTCGCAAACCTTTAAGATAAATCTCAAACATCTTCTAATGTTGAGAGGAGCAAAACTTTGCGAAAAATCACAAACACTTTCGTGATAACACGCAAACCATTACGATAAATCTCAAACATCTTTACGATAAATCTCAGACTACGTACTGTGTGAATAAATTTTTGTATTTATCGCAAAGATGTTTGAGATTTGTCGCAAAGGTTTTTTTTGCACTATTGGGATTCTGTGAATATTATAAATGAGACATCTTAAACAGGTCTGAGTGAACAACCTATCAATCTATGCCCGGTCGGACTAAAATAGACCGATCAGTCATTCACAGCCAGATGCATGAGTGATGAGGGAGCAAACCTTTGTGATAAATCATGAACACCTTTGCGATAAATCTCAAACAACTTTATGATAACTCTCAGACTACGTACTGGGCGATTATTTTTGCGATTTATCGCAAAGATGTTTGAGATTTGTCGCAAAGGCTTTTTGCCGATAATGGGCTTCTGTGGACATTATAAATCAGACATTCTTAAACAGGTCTGAGTGACCAACCTATCAATCTATAATTGCCCGGACATGCTAAAATAGACTGATCGGTCATTCACAGCCAAGGGAGCAAATCTTTGCGATAACTCCCAAACCTTTGTAAATAGTGTGCGATAAGCAAAATACTCAAAAATGGGGAGACCATTAACTTTGGTTAATTAAAACTGTTGTTTGAAACATACCGCTATAGCGCTCACTAGTACTCGCTACAACGAGGTGTTGAATGGGTTACCAGAATTATTATCACTCTCCCAAAAAAATTGCCACGGTGTTCAGTGTTTTGCTTATCGTACACTTAAAATGCGCTGTATCAGTAAATGAACAAATACTAAGATACATGTAACACAAAGAGAGTTTAATGTATCTCATATATGATAAAGTTTGGTAAAGCCATAGTTAATAAATTATTCTCCATTCGCATCTATGCGTCAACAAGTCAGTGGCATTGCCTGATCACCAGAGCCATATAATGTAGAATTTCGCAAATATGGTTTCCAGTTATGGATGAGGTTATTTCCTTGCAATGCAGAAATGGCCGAATCGCTCAGAATGATAACCACACATGTAGCCAGACATGTTTTGATAAGAACATGAAGTATCTGGACATTGGAATGGTCTACATGTTCATGTATGTATACAGCTAAGCTCTAATTGACCCCTCCCCCTTAACGACATTGGCCACCGATATTACGAGTAGTTGCGAATGTCGGTCAGTGACCAACTTTGAATGTTAATTAAACCGTAAACAAATTATTAATTGAAATATTGTTTTGTGTATAGTTAATATGGTGCATGGCGCTGATGAAAAGCTGGACTGGGTGTTTACAAGGTGTCCATGTAAAAAATTAGTGCGGTGTACAGTGGTCGCAAAATATTGTTAATAAGACTGTATAAAGATTATCTGCGGTTGCCACATATCAACCACTTGACCATGGTTGAACGGCGGTATAACGGTGTCATTCACGCCCTACAACCTTGTTAAAGGGGGTGATTAATTAGTGCATAGCTGTAGTACGTTACTAAAAGATTGCGATTGATTCAGTTATAACGTGTGTCCCAGAATTGGATCCATATCTCCGAGATTATCCACCATTCCATAAATATATCAGAACAATATCACAGCATTACAGGCGTTTCGATCAAATGAATAGCAGAATCCGTAACTGGGCGACATTTCATGGCGACATGGTTCTCAAATCAAGTTTCGATGAAAATTGAAGAATATGATCCGTCGTCCTTTGCACAGGAACTTGTACGTTGTAGCCATCAAACGTGTTACTGACTCAGGAGTCATGACTGATATGTGACGTCATAACTCTGACTAATTTCTACAGAATTGGAGGTCTCGTAATCATAGTCACCAGTGGTTGACTTTTGTGAGTTAATTGGGCGGTTTATAATGTTGTGAAACTTAAGTATCTGTCTTTTGTAATTCACAATACTGTTGTGTTGTGCATGTATTAAACCACACTGCACTCAATGACTTTTCAATTTGGTCTAGCTCAGTTCACCGAAAATTGCAGCTTTCAATAATGTAAACACCCGTTATTTTTTCGGAGGTTATATATCATCTTGTCCCGTCCATGTACAACCATAATCCACACAGTGCTGACAATATTCCAGGTTATGGAGAAGCCAGTTAGGTCCAATTTCACACACACAAAAATATGTTGATGAATTTCAGAGAAGTTACTTCCCTAATCTTAAATCCTCCCAGCGAGCGAACAACGTACCTAAACTGGCATATATTACAACATGTAAGCCCAGTCCGATTCCAACATAAAATGTCTAAGTCTGATGTTTGTTTGTCTCTTCGTCCATGTTTATAGACTGTAAAAAATCTCAATCGTATCAACTTGAAGTGGCTGGACGCCGCCATTTTATCGAGATCGGCTAGTACCAAATGAATTATCACGTGATGCCATCACGTGGGTAACACTTGGGTACCGAGATTGCGCTAGTGCCAAATGAATTATCACGTGATGCCATCACGTGGCTAACATTCAGGTTCCGAGAGTGGATAGTACCAACATGGTGTGGTACTATATCAATTTTTAGAACCAAATTCTTCTCAATACCTGTTTGGTCTGGTACTATCAGACATATTGGCACTACCTTAGTACCTATATGGCTTATTATTTCTAAGTGTGTACTTATACCATATGTATATGGGTAATATCATGGATGTATTGGATGGTTGTCATTTTAGCCCCGTAATGGCTCCATTGTGCCATGTTATAGAAATTAACGCAGTATTAACAATACATTTAAAACTTAAAAGAATTACATTTCACCCAAGATGGCGGTGTTTCCATGATTCACCGAGGAAGTTGGATAAGCGTTTAATACGCTTTCCATATGGTATAATGTACAAATATTTTAAGTTATATACAGGACGATTTGTTGCCGGATACGGTGGCATGTGAGGCAAAGTGTGATTATTATCCGGAGAGGCGATAGCCGAGCCTGATATTAATCTCGCTAAGCCTCTATTGCCACCGCAGCCGACAACTAAGAGTCATGTAGCGATGTGTTCATGCATTCAAGCTCAGATTTTGAATTACTTGTATGCCTACGACGTTCATTAGATTCTAGTAAGTTATGTCGTTTTAGGACAACAAACTGATTATGTCGTTAATTTATGAGTCTCTATAATTCCTTAAATATATCACAAACAGGTTTGGCTACATGTCGCTATTTTTTTTTAAATTCGCGGAAAATGATTTCCGACATATTTCGTTTTTATTGCCACCAAAATACACATAAAATATCACAGAGGCGAGTTCCAAGAAAAACAAGATGGCGTCTGTTGTCCCCATATACCCACTGGGGCTTTCAATATGGGGTCGCTGTCATTCACGGTGAACCTAATATGCCATCATCTCACCTCCGGTTATTAGATCTCCATTATCGTTGGTCAATTTAATATGCCAATATGATAAAACAGCGGCGCCCCCATATATTACAATGACCAGCATGATAAATTGCCACCTGGCCAAGCGAGACATAGTGCGATTTAGTTGGGGTGATTGATTTTTCATGGTAATTGATATTGATTATACATGTACGTCAGTGATATATCATATGACAACAAGTAAACTATTCTTCATTGTGTTTTAGGTGCAGCAAACACGGAGACGAAGGGAGGTACGTTTGTGATAAATGCCCCCAAAAAAGTTCGATTGCAACAGAATGATGTCAGAAGGCACGAACGACTGAAACACAGCGATCCAACCTTCAAATGCATTGAATGCGGTGCAGAATTTCGTACCAAGGTCCGATTGACAGGGCACATGGACATTCATAGCGGGGACCGGAGGTAACGGTGCGAATATGGGAAACTCAAAAGGCATGAAAGCAATCTATATCGACACAAGAAGAAATGCGTTTGTTAGAACGTTGCTAAATGAAGTTTTCATAGTTATATTTTGTCAGAAATGTATCATCAAATGCAGAACGCATCTTCAATTAACTGAATAAGCGAGATCACTGAGTCGCGGCCATATTGGGTTCACCATATTCCGCGGTTTAAGTGTTACTGGTCAAAGTTCTGGAAGTGCATTCCATATGTTGAAATCGCGAATATTCAAATGCTCCAAATATGGAATCATGAATATTCAATATGGAATGCATCGCCAGAACTCTGACCTGTAGCACTTAAACCGCGGAACAGGGCCTGTGTAAATCCAATATGGCCGCGTCGCGGTGGCCTGGATTATTATCTTCAGGTATTGTCTAGTCAGAATGTTGAACGGGTACTGTACACTAAATCGGGTCATTTGTGTGACCATCTCCTTTTATACTCAAAATAATATATGCAACACATGAATGAATTTGAGCAACGGGTTAGCGCAAAATACACTGGGACTCCGTGAACGATGCGAACAGAATGGTAGCTACAATGCAAATGAATTTATAACTGGGGTCATAAATTCATTTTCATTATAATTACCATGTAGTTTGCATCGTTCGTAGATCATTCCAGTGTTTTTGTACTAACCCATGGCTCACTTTCATTCATTTATTGCATATATTCTGAAGAGTATAAAACGAGATTGTCTCATAACTGGCCGGATTTAGTGTACAGTACCCATTTAAAGAATGGCCTACAACGCTTGTGTGACATCTGCTCTTCATACAGCCAGAAATGGCGTTTTCTGTATAACCCCACTAAATGCAAAGTCATTGTATTCAATGAATCAGCTAGACATAGCGATGGCATTATCAGACATTGGAGGCTTAACGATGGCAGTGTGTCAGAAACGGACGAAATAACTCACCTAGGTATACACATCAGTAATCAAAACTTCGTCAAAGATCTAGCTGAGAAAGTTTGTGACAAAATCAGATCAACATATTTTCTCCTTAGTAATACCGGTCTGTATGCTGGAGGAATCACCCCATTAAGCTGTGAAATTATCTATAAGTCGGTTGTTCTACCAAAAGGTATATATGGTACTGAGTTTCTTTGTGGTATGACCGTCTCTGACGCATTATCCATTGAAAAGATCCACCGATTCTGTCTGAAGCGCATCCAAGGCCTCCCTGTTAGGACAAGAACGTGTATCGCTTTAGGCTTACTGGGCATGCGCCCAATTTGTTCGTTCATTGATGCGCGTAAGTTGAGTTTATTTGGAAGTCTTTGTCGCCTTTCGCCGTCCAAAGCATGCAAAGAGATATTTGTAAACAGACTCTACTCGCACCTCGCCCAAGAGTTCTCAAATAACAATTCATTCTTTTCGGATATCGAACAAGTTCTAAAGTCATATAATCTGAGTCAATATCTTGAGAACTTTTCCAACAGTGGTCTTTTCCCGACTAAATCGGAATGGAATCGGGTCGTTAAAACCGCGATAAATATTCGTTGTGAGTTTGTCTGGCATGAAGACATGTCAAATGATCTGTCCCTGGTTCGGTTTACTCAAATGCAAACCTGCTTGCAACCATCCCATATATGGAAAGCTTGTCGCATGTACCCAGAGAAAAGGGTTGCCTTTTATACAGTTTCAAAACTAATCGCCGAAACAGCATCAACACAAGCAAATGTATGTACGCTATATAACAAAAGCAATGAAGATGAGCCTAAACATATTATCATTCACTGCAATCACCCTGCTTTAAGGGAGTGTCGAAACAACATGTGGTACGAGATGATTGACGAATTCGGAATATTGTTTTCTCTTTGGGCAAATGAACTGGACGACGAAGAGCTCTTCCTATTACATTTAACCAACCTGCCAGTTGAACTATTCTCTTTCATTGAAGATACAATGTATTATGTTTCTTTCATTGTTGGCCACACACACAAGTTGTGGCAAACCTACGTGTTTTCGTGCAGGTTTCTGACGGCGATCGACTAATTGTCATGTAATGCTTTGTTTATCCAGAGATCGGAGGTGGTGTTCGTTGACGCTTGACCGACAAAGGTCGGCCTTGTGTTGACACATTCCATATCTTTTGCTCTCTTGGTGGGGGCATTCGCTTTGGTATGCACATGTAACGTGTGTTATGCATTCAAACTAGTCTGTCGTATATGTAATGCGCGGTTGCAATCAAGATCAAATTTATGTTTACAAAATGAAGTCTATGTTGGCAGCAAAACACTGAATCAAATGTTTAGATAGCTTGATCACGTACATTTATGCTATTCTATTACTTATATATCCAATTGCCTGTGACACTGCATGTATTATATTTGTGTCTGCATGTGACATTATGTGGGCATGCGCCAGTCTGTTGTCTGCCTACATACTCGTGTATGTGTGTTGGAAAGCCGTCTTCTGTTGGTGCATATGTATCACTATACATGTATGCGTGTGTGTCTGCATGTGTGAGGTTGGGTGAGAGAGAAAGAGAGAGAGAGAGAGAGAGACAGATGGTGTGTGTGCCTGTGTGAGAGTGTGCGTGTTAGTGCGTATGTATGACTATGAATGTATGCGAGTGTTTATGCATGCTGAATGGGGTGTGTGTGTGGGAGGGGGTGGTGTGTGCGTGGGTGTGTGTGACCGTGGGTGGTAAATGGTAAATGTGTGCGATGGTTGAGCTGTTTAAAGCGTGTGATTGGGAGTGTACGTGGATCAGTGTTGTATATACGTTACTTATCATTTACCCCAACTGTTTGTAAACCTATATATTCTTCTTATTGAACTGTATATATGTTCTTGTGTAATACTATATATTATACTCTCCCACGATGAGGACAATAAAGATATATATATATAATGAAAATGAGTTTAGCGAACCATCAACTAAGTTTAATTATAATTACCATGTTGTTTACGTCTATCATAGAGCGCATGAGTTATTTTGCACTCATTCCTGGCTCAAATTCATTTGTTTGTTGCATATTGTCTGTTGAGTATAATAGGAGATGGCCCCATACATGGCTGGATTTAGTGTGCAGTCCTCCTTTAACCATGTTGACAATAATTATTGTTTTAACTTTTTAACATATTTGTTTATAGTTTATGACGATGTCTGGTTGTTTATTTACACACATCTGTTGTTTATTTTTAATGGCGAGATGCCTAGTTGTTTTAATATTGAATAAAATGCGAATCCTGTAACATTGTGTTATTGTTTTATTAATTATTGATCAACATAATATAGACCCATCTTCTTGTGTGGTAACATCTTTGATTGATTGCACCTGTCCTTTTCCCATCGGACTCCGAGAGTCCCTTTGAGGAAAGAATTACGTTCTGTCGATATCGTGCATTCTTTCTGCCTCCCAGATAGTCGTCTTCTTTTGGCAGAATAGAATGTGTGATGTGTGATTTCTGAAAGATAAAATGGGTGGTTTTGTTTGATTAACAATAACGAATGGGTATAATATGGCTGTAGTCCGTACAACGATTAGCAGGATGTGAGCAACAGATCTACCACGCAATCGGAATAACGCAAACATGTAAACACGGGGCTACAATCATGTAGTGGCAATGGGGGAAGTATAACAGAATGTCTGCATCCCATGCTATAAATTTCGAAAGTTTAACATGAAGTGCATATATAGACAGAACACAACGCGCATTAATCGATACTTTTTATCGAATGAGTTGCGGATAGCGCAAGGATATATAACTTTGCGCCGTCCGCAACGAGTTCAATAAAAGATTCGAGATTATATTTAAAAGCAGATTTAATATGTGTCACATGCATGTACATTGTGTTACTTATATCACGAGATTTGACTCGGGCCTTCGTGTATATTATAGGGGGTTGTGGACACATACACATATATAGGATATATTAGTGGATTGAAAAGTCTCCACTCAGCTCTATCCACAGTTTGTCACAATGCACATGCATGAAGCTGAATAACTTTTCGGGACCTTCTGTGTAAACATTAACAATATACTGGTTGTCAGAGAAGAACGGAGTTAGGAAGGTGAATTAAACCAGCATTAAACAAAGATGCAATGCCTGCATGTCGATATAAAGTCTACGGGAGTTCTATGTTAATGATATACATAATTTCTTTTTTACAAGACAGTTTGTATTAACAATCAAATTCGTGTTAACTCATGGTGATCAACAACCATGCATTAATAGCGCCAGTAACCTATATGTATAACTTAACCACACGTTTTACACTATATCTGGGATAAACAGTTTAATTTATTACACCAGTTGAATAGTATCGTAGTTTGGCAGTTTGCTTGGACCATACATTTGTAATCTTCAAGTCGTCTCAGTATATAGCCTAATTCCAGTAAATAAAGTCTGCGCCCTGCTATATGGACGGATCAGACCTAATTAGTTGGACTCCTTTTGTAAATTTCGATATAAACCGGCTGACTTGTTTGCTGTCCTCTATTTTTTCAATCGATTCCGAACAAGTTCGTGGTAACTCATCACTTAATTATGGTGCATATACACACACTCATCACTAATGAAAACGCTATGATTCACAAGGAAAAATATATTTTCTTTAAAAGAACGTTCAATATATTGCCGACTAAATGTGCTTTCTTTCAGTAAACATAACACAAGTAACAATATTTTTGGTCCAACTAGAGAATAGGCATGAAAATATAGAATGTTCGTGGAATACACCAGTAAACACATCGTGAAAACATCGTGAAAAATCGTCCGACTGACGACATTTGGTCAGAATGTTTGAGCAAACAAATGTGAGTTTGGACACATATGAGGTATCATCTTGTATAAAAATAGTGTAGCATATGCTCGTCGCTGCCAAAATAATATGTAATATGTCATATCGTAGTTTATTACCTTTTTCTTCCTTTCTTGACGCACTTTCTGTAGCCGCCGCCATTTAAAATCGTGGTATTCATCACGAATAGCATGGTAATAATTAAGTTATGGGCCAAGAATGAAACCCGCCGCCGGTTACAGTAATGAGCGAAATTAATGCAACATTTATGCGAGATTTAAAAATATAAATGCGAGATTTATATTTTTGTATAAAGGCGAATTTAATATCTATAAATGCATGCATAAATTCAGGGTCCTACATTTATGCAACATTTATATTTTATAAATCTCGCTTTTCATGCAGTGCGGGATACGGCTGTTTTGTCGTCTAATACAAGGCGTTTTTCATTTGAGAATTAGATTTTAATATACATAGTAAACATTGGTGGCTTATGAACGATACAGTAAATGCGATCGGACCCGATGATCACATTACAGTTTAATCGCTTATGTTCTTAGGTCGATACGGTACACCAAATCATGTTCACATAGTGCGTGCTTTTGTGCATAATATGTTTATTCTCTCCTCCAATATACATGGTACAGAGACAGATTACAATAACAATACCTATCCCCTGTCACGTGCGGATAACAATTTATGTTAAATGGTGATGCATATTTACTTAAAATGTACGTTAGTTTTAGACGATTCGTTGCATGTACTTCATAAAATTAGCATGTGTGTGTTATCAGGACGTGACAGGGGATTTAACAAAAAAGCATAAGGAGTGCAAATGTATCGGTTTTGACAGGTGGTTGCTACCTGTTCCTGTTTTAAACCAGAGAACAGGTAGCCGTTGCTAATATACATCTGATCATACTACAGGTTTTTCATAACTGATGGTCTCGAATTTGTTACAAGCATTTTCAATTTTCTCAAGCTATATTCGGTTCTAGAAAATACCGGGAATAATAATTATCTTGAATGGTTAAACAAGGGCAATCTATTAAATAGTGTAGTTCATCTCCAATTTCATTTGTGTCGCATCCTGAGCATAAACGTTTAACTTTAGGGATATTATTCCAACTACCGGATTCAATGGGTAAATTGTGGTTTCGTGTTCTAAATCTTGCGAGCGTGTATATATCTTCCTGACTTTCTGCGTACATGTAATTTTCGAAAATGAATTCATCTTTTATTATGGAATAAAATTGACCTTTACGTGATAAACTGATATCAATATACCACCCTTGAATAAACAGGTCCCTCAATATTTGTGCAACTTGTACATGTATTCCGTCTCTGTTCAAATTTAGATTCTGATCATTCCAAACATCTGACATACCACAATAGTCCAGTATACCTTTAACAGCTGATAACCAGGGCGACATAAAAGGAGCGTCTTGAAATTTACTGTATAATAGTGAATATAATGAGTTAGATGGTTTCAAATTATTGTGAGATATGAGCGAAGTCCATAATTTGATAAGTCTTGATTTAAAGATAATTTCAATGGGATACCGCGCGGTTTCACAGTACACCATAAATGATGGTGTTGAAGATTTTATGCATAGCATCAATTTTCAAAATTTCAGATGTACTCTCTCTATCACGCTGATGTCACATAATCCCCATATTTCACATCCATAGGTTAATATTGGTAGTATCATTTGATCGAAAAGTTTCAATGAACATTTGATTGATAAGTTATTTCTTCTGCTCATCTTGATAAGCTCATATACATAGCTGTAACAGCTTTATTTGAAGCATATTTTTTCATCGCTTTGAATTACCCTGTTCTACCGAAAAGGACGCCGAGATAATTGAATGTATCAACGTAGTCTAAGGCAATACCTCGGTACCGTATCGTTGGATAGTTCTTCGGTTTCCTTTTTGCGAAACATACAAGTTTGGTTTTTGAGATGTTTACTTTCAGTTTCCAAATGTCACAATAATCGGAAAATAGATCAAGTGAATACTGTAAATCTTGTGGTGATTCTGACAACAAAACTGTGTCGTCTGCATAAAGGATTATAAATAATTTCAAAAAAACTCCGAGTTGCAAGCACAGCATATTCCGCTCGCTGTCGGGTATTCGGAGTAAAATAATTCGCGTATATGCCGCCGAGGTGATTATTGGGACGAATACCAGACATCGAGTGTAACATCAAAACTAAAGATAGTTGAAATTAGGTAGCAAAACATATTTACCCATATAATATTCTTATGACTTAACAGGTATTTAAACGATGTCCTATTCCTGATTTGTTTAACTGCCACGTGACAAGTAACAGTCATATTTCAAAATAATGAACTTCAATGGCGAACTGTGATCCAGCTAGACTAAAATTTGAAACTTAAAATGGATCAAATTCGTGTGACGGCTAATCGTCATCTTGAAGTTATTTATAAACCTTGTGAATGACATCCGGTATCGACAATCAGCCGTTATTAAGACCATGCTTGTTGACTCGAAATGTGAATGTTCAACTAGTTGGATATTATTCTGATATGTAATAGTTGCACTTCATGGTGGGTTTTTTTCTGTATCGACGCATATGTTCTGTGTTCAGGCTATAAATGTAAGGCGCGCTAGTGAAATAAGCTATAATATCTTAATTCAGCTGTAGAATAAATAGGTTCCAGTGTGTATTTTGTATGCAACACACATATGCCCAGCGCATTGTTTGCATGTTTTGTTTTATAAACAAAATCCAAAACAGATACAGAACCTGTCTAATGTTTACACAACACACGGTTTGAACTTAACAATAACATTCTATTTACGCGATATGTATGATTGGTATAAGAATAACATATGACAATGTTGTAATATTCTATCCGTTTATGGCAGTTTTAACAGTTTGACTATTTTAACAGCATACCCATCGCGAAGGCCATCCGTTCCTTTAAAAAGTTTCTGTCCATTTAGCTCGCGGACAGTCCTATTATTTGTATCTTCAAACCAAATGACTTCCTTTTCCATTTCAATCGACGATAAACAAGTAGTGTTAATCGAAATGGCTTTGCTAACAATGGAGCTATTGGAATCATTCACCATACACGAAGAGACGATGCTACATAGTTATACACTCCAGTCGTCACCATACGATTGTCGTAGTTGTTTTAATCCGAGTCCAAATCCCAAAATTCGTGGCTAATACAAATTGTGACAAAATCAGCCATTTGCGAGAACTCACATCAGCGTGATCCAGTGTTCCAGGCCTGCAGATTTCAACAGTGTGCGTAACCTAATTTTCGTTCGCCTGGTTTGTGTTCAAATAACACATAGGTTTCCAGAATAGTTACTCAAACTGTTATAATCATATTACTTTGATGGAGCTGATTTCTGGTTGAATCCAGGTTGAGTCTGCCTGTCAAGACCATCCGTGCCTTCGACTTATACATATTATATAATGCCAAAATGATTAATATGTGTGTTTCACCTATCCCGCCCGCCCATTCAAATTCGGTAAAACAATGTTCTCGTTACCGTTTACATTTTATGTTTTATTTGGTTTATTTGCTGAAGTATACTGAATGTCTAGCCAATGACCAAACACGAAACAAACATGAGACAGGAAACAGTCGAAGGTATTTAGAGAAAAATTAAATAATTGTTCCAAAAAAAATGTCACTGTAACAGTACACCCTACTCCGGGTGAAATTGGTCCACAATTTCTCTAATGCATAATGAATGAATGTCATGTGTGTATGTCCTTTGCTGGAATAAACGAAGTTGACTCAATGTCCTCGTATTTTTCCATCTGCCTTTGAAGGCCGGAGCGCACTGACTCGAAATCACCATGATGATAATTCGCGACCTGATTTCCAGGTTGTCCTAAGTGCACTTTTTATGTTTTTGAGATAATTGATTTTTAAAGATTGACTCTCCGATGCGCGTCAACTATTAAGACTATGGCTATACTTCTAACACTGTTCGATTGGAAAATCATTCCTTTAATAGAATAAATAAGCATCACAATTCATAAATTAAATCTAATACTGTTGTTTTAAGAATACTGCAGGTAGTGTGCATATATTGGCACTTAGTACATACTGGAACTTAATTACACTATGAATAGTTCAAATGACACCATTGAACTAAAATTCGTTAGAATGGCCACCTTGTTCTATGTGTCAGAAATATTTGGAGAATTAGCACTTAGAACAAACAATATAATATCACAGGTCTGAATCTTAACATGACAGCTTGGAATTCATATATTAGATTACATATGAGTGTTCTATGCATACGCTAACCCACATGGTATTTTTTATTATTTCAACAATGGTGTTGTCTAATAAATTTGGTATGTATGTCGGAATTTGACACCATGTCACCCCCTATAAATCAAAAACCGACTAACTTGAGACTCGCTCCGAAACGGATGCCACTATATATTCTAGTCGTTGTTTAAACTCCATTTTGAAGTGATCCTAGAACAAATAGGTAATAAGCTGTTTTCGACATGAGGAGCGTCGTGGGGGACATTTTCTACAGCTCTTTGAAATATGTACTATTTATGGATTTTATGATAATATTGTTTTATTGGCAAAAGACAAGGATATGTAAAAAAGAAATGGTAAAACTGGAATCTTGTTAGTCAACAAATTTGCCGACTACAAACGCCGAGTTGAGTTTCCTGACTGCTAAATATGACCACAAAATAACTTATCCTAAAGTTTGATGTGTTTCATTGATGGAAAGTCATTATATTTAGGTAAACAAATGCACACAAAAACATTGTAAAAATTGGAATTTTAGTCCGGGAACAAGGTCACTCAGGATTTTTTTTTGTTCGTTATGACGTTTGCTCAACTATTATGGAACTTTGAAGGATGGCCGTGCATATACATGTAAAATGTATTATGGTAGTCAAGATAGCCTAAATAATTTTTCAGGACTATATACCCGCTCACTTCAATGTTATAAATGTGACAGAAAAATGCATCTGAGACGTATTATTCGTGTTGCTATGGCATAACTATGCCTGTCAGTTCATGCAAAAATTAACTGTAAAATCCCAAATGGCGGGCAAAATGGCAAAAAGAAGTATAGTAACATGATATATTTTTCATTTATATGAAAACAGTAGGCGTAGATGGCTATAGTTGTGCCACCATACATGATGTACAATCCTAATCCGATAATATTAAGTCATAGCCCGACGATTTGTCAATTCAGTGTTTAAAAATGTTTCAAAAATGACGGCGAAAATTGCGATCGGAAGTCAACAATTGAAGTGTGTTTGTTGAGTTTTCACTAAATCTGCTCATATCGAATACATTGAGCCAAACGGTAGTGATATATGCCATCTTAACATAGTTTCAAATGAGTGTCCCAAACCACATAACGAATATATCAAACCATATACAGAGTTACAAACCACTCATCTAGTATGCAAAACCAACATGCAAATTCAAACGACGAGTACCCCAAATCCAAATATTGTCCCAAACTTCCGAAAGAGTGTCCTATGCAACACACACATAGATTGTCCTTAACCAGCCATGCATAGTGCCTACAACCATATGCAAATAGTATCCAACTCATACATATATAGTACCCCAAAGTTGCCAAACCATGCATACCAAACACCAAAATGATGTCTCAATCGACCCGATTGTAGTGCCGCAAACAATTCAATGAATGTTCCAAACCACACTGGTAGTGCAACACACTATACAACTGGTGTTCCAACCCACACATGTTGTGTCCCAAACCACCCCACCGGTATCTCAAAGTACCCAAATGTGTGTTCCTAACCACCCAGTTACTGCTCCAAATCATACAACGTGCACAAAACGAGTCTGCCAAACCATTCAATGAACGCCCAAACCATACAGTGGGTGTCAGAAACCACAGGATACTGGATGTCAGAAACCACAGAACGAATGACAAATAGTCATCCACGATGTACTTCACGTCACACATCTAGTGTCCTAAGCCATCTGGGTAGTGCCATGTCATACAACATGTGTTCAAAACCACTCTTTCGTCTCAATCGATCAAACTTGTGTCCCAAATGGGGCAATCAATGACAAAATCAGTGTCCCAAATCAAACCAATTGGTGTCCCAAACTATCCAACGGGTGTCACAAATCACCCAGGTGGTGACACAAACTATGTAATGAAACTAGTATCACAAACCATCACACGAGTTACCAACCCATCCAACAGGCGTCACACAAAACATCTACTAACTGAAATATATAGTGTACACACCCTCCATCGACTATTCCAGACCATCACATGAGTCTTCCAAACCATCCAATGAGTTTACCAAACCATGGGACACTCGCTGGATGGTTTGAGATATTCGATGGGTAGTTTTCTACACTTGTTTGTGACACTCAGTGTATGGAGCGGGACATGCATGGGTGGTTTGAGACACTAGTTGGTTGATAGGGATACATGTTAGGTGGTTTGCGACACAATTTGGCTGATTTTAGTATGCCAGTTATATGGACTGTGGCGCTCGTCTATTGGTTTGGTATACTACTAAGAAATGTCTTTGACACCGGTTAGCATGATTATACGAAACTTGATCATGCTATGACTTTCTACTCTGTTTAGCACACACGAAGAGATCATATTCCACCAGTAAAAAACCCGGACACTTTTTGATGTTGTGACAGTGAAGTGTATAACATTAAACAAAACTTGGGTCCACACACACCGTACTCAAATATTGTTGTTGGTTTCGTAGAATAGCGTTACCCGAATTCCATTATTTGAATATATGATGGGTGCGAAGTAATATTATAGATGGCCGATAAACCGGAATTTAAAAAAATAGTAGGGCCGTCATCGAGATATTTTTGTGCAGTTTTCAGGCAAATAATATATTTCTTAGTCATTACCTGTTCCTTAATAATGTATTTTACTGTAGGTGAAGGTTCTAACTCCAAATTACACGTTGTAAGTGACGTTGTGACCGATTTTGCGTGCATCGCATAAAATAGAATTTCTAACTGATTATTTTTTGCAATGTTTATTACGATATTGGCTCACAGTAAAGTAATACAAATGCATGCAATCTCGAGCTGGGACCACCCCCTAATGTGAAGTAGATTATTGAGAAACAGGTGTTGATACAGAATACATTTCCCGTCATGTTTATTCAATGTTATAAAGTTCCCCGTCAGAACATCAACAAGTTCCCAGGTTTTGTACTGGTGGAATATGATATATACGGACGTTAGCCATAGTATAGATTCATCTTTCTATTCCCAGGTATCTACAAAGAGCAATTTATCCCGGAATTTGTTTTTAGTCCCAGGTACACTCACAAAAATCGGGGTCCTTATAGCTACTATATAGTGTATATTGTAGCTATAGTGCCTATCTGTGTAACACATATAGGTTATTTGGGTGATATAGTAGCTATATCGTAAATAGTGCCTATAGCGTGGAACTGATATCGCATTCAGGATAAACCAAATTACGCACACCTGTTATTTGACAGACGCTCCCGCCAGAGGGCATATTCGCAGGCGCGTTTCTAATTTTTCGAGCAGCCATTTTTAATCGAAGAATTAAGACAAGACAGATGAACGCTTCCAATGACTCTGTTGAACTTTGGACGGAAGATGCTGTTGCGAAATGGCTGGATGACGTGGGATTGTCTGAATTAAAATCGGCATTTAGAGGTTAGTATTAGCACCACATTTTTTGGAAATTATTATCATTATATCAACATCAAATGATAAACACACACACACACCGTCACCATTACTTCAATAATAATCCAACCTCCTGTTAATTTTGTTTTCAAATTAACCAGCGAATTATTATGTTCTCATTCCACAAAGTTGAGTTCCAGAACATTGACACTTGAATTAAAAAAATTATTTAACTTTTTTAATTCTTCTTTTCAGCTCTTAGCAGAGATGAACAATCAGAGGTCTGCAAATGTGGATGAGTCGGTGAAGATGAGTTTATCAGACCTCCATTATAAAATATTGAATAAAGCAAGCTATATATTACCTAAAGTTAGGGACTATATAATACCTATTTGCTTTGTAGCTACAATATCGTAGCTAATTAGGTACCATATAGTATCTAATTAGGTACTTTATAGTAGCTATATAATATGTATGTACTATATATTACCTAAAGTTAGGGACTATATAATACCTAATTGCTGTATAGCTACTATATAGTAGCTAATTTTGTACCATATGATATCTAATTAGGTACTTTATAGTAGCTATATCATGTATATGTACTATATAGTACCTAAAGTTAGGCACTATATACTACCTAATTGCTGTATAGCTACTATATAATAGCTAATTATGTACCATATCATATATAATTAGGTTATTTATAGTAGCTATATCATATAGGTACTATATAGTACCTAAAGTTATGCACTATATAATACCTAATTAGGTACGTTATAGTAGCTATATCATATAGGCCCATATAGTACCTAAACTTAGGCACTAACCCAGTGGCAAGGATAGTGCCTATATAGGTACTATATAGTAGATGTATTTTTAAGAGTGTATACACAAAGGGCAATGCTCAACAAGTCTCGGAGACAAGTATATGAAACGCTACTGTGCTCTACATCTACCAAATATCAATATCCATATAAGTTCAATACTTAAGAAAATGGGGACACGAGAGGGGTACACGTTGGGAAGCTATGACTGGTGGTCCAATCGGAATTTCTTACGTCGGAAGTTGGAATTCGCTCCAAATTGTGGACACCTTCGCCACACCCCTGTCGACAAACTAAGTTGTGTATTTGTTACATATATTAAAATACATGCATAATGGTGTATATTTCGGCCGGGAGTATGAGAAACGAATCCTGAAATTAACACAATTTCCCCGCCGAATCACCATACAATTTGCCCGACTTTTCCCCGAAAATGTCCAAATTAAAACTTGCAAAATGTCTTGCAAGGGCTATAGTCATCCCAGTCATACGCACTATAAATATATCGATTATTAATAAATAAGACCCCGTGTAGCATATGTACAGTAAGGTGGGACACCCACCGATAGACAAGACACATTTCTTGCTGGTGCATACCTTGGTGAAACCCAGGTACACACATATAAATAACATATAACCAAGTAACCGTCGCGGTACACCACGGTTACCTACCCTGATAAAACTGGCATGTCCAACAATACACTGAGGGGGGTAATATTCATGTAAAACGCATCGAAGTTACCCGTGAAATACGCTATATAAATGCTTCGATTAGTATTATCGTCGATAATGTACATACCAGTGATTCCAAATGTTTTTTAATATCAGTCCCACTAATGCGTCTAAATCGACGTTGCGGGTGGTTGGTTATGTGTAGACACACACGGTAGGGATTCATGTGATTTTCAAGTGATGTCTGCCTCCAGGACGAAAATATTTTGTCTTTCAAAATATAACTGTGAAACAAATAAGATAGTTCATTGGAGTTTGAGTGTTAACATTTCATATTCATAACGGTATTGTATTCATCTCAATGTCTTAACAGACTCTCAACGAATCAGCGAATACATTGGTTGTCCAATGAGAAGGCGACTCGTCACAACTGAGTCGTCGTAGGTCAATAAAATAGCTGACAAACGCTCCCAACATACATCTTAAACATTCCTTGCGTCGTGGAATCAGCGGCAACTCGTTCTGTGCAAAGCAGCAAAAACATCGAAGATGAATATATTATACTTTCAAGTCATCTGTTCCCTTCTGGTCGGGGCAACAGCTGCCAAGAATACTAAGCAGAGAACTTTTGAAATTATTTCTGGTTGGAAAGAACATGCCGTTGTGGCGGGCGCTGATACAGAGACATCGGGCGCGACCAGATGGAGAAAGCTGGTGAGTACTTTTTGTCAATTTACTACTGAATATAGCTACAAAGGGGAACCAGCTCTACTCTTGCTTTCCCAACAGTCCATTTTTGTTATTTTTTATTATGCGACATGCAGAAAAGCACAGGTTTCAAAATAGTTTCAAAAAAGTCATTGAAAAATAACACAGATGTTGGAAATTCTTATACCCCCCCCCCCCTGTAAATGCACATATCATTACTTTAATAGTAGTGACTATTTATTGGTGGATTTTGTTAATGTTTTCTAAAAAAAAAAACTGCTGAGAACTGAGTGAAATACCAACAGATTACGTTGATAATCAACTTGGCGAGGACGTCAACTGCAACAAATTGACTTTTTACAATTATATATATTCCTACACAAACCACATATTTGTTCAATTAAAAGAAGAAATATCGACAAATTTGCACAGAACTACAATCTACATTGAACATAGGTCGCCTCGCATATATAAGAGAATGCATTGGCCTAACAATTTTTTATATATTTGTTTAAATACATTTTTCTTACAATTTTTAGGACATAACATAAAAAACAACAATTACCCTGCAGGATGCCCCCACACATATATAGAAGCATATAGAAGAGTGTCGTCTGCTCATGTTTGTCTGGGGCTCTGTGTGGGTGAAATTATAAAATTGTTAAAGAATACAATACAAAATTATTAAAATTGTAAAAAATTGTTAGGCCAATGCATTCTCTTATATATGCGAGGCGACCTATGGTCGACTCGCATATATAAGAGAATGCATTGGCACAGGGTAAACAAATCCCGACTTACGACTGGATTTGATATGGCTGGCGGGTCACATATGTGGGAGAGTGTGCATGCTTAATTATATACCATACCATATTTTGCACCGCTATCACCATGCCATTGTGTTTATTACGCCACACAGTGGTGTAAGCTGGTGTAGAGTTTTTCATATTCTGTGGTCGATCGATAATCCACTGGGCGAATGTATTATGGTTATTTCGTACTTGAGTATAAACCGTACCGATATAGTCACGATAGTACGACAAAGATTAGAACATGTGTTTACGTCACCGGTGTAATTGTGGGGACATGTTTCTATTATGAAGGTTCGCTATCCCAAAGGTCCGCTATTCCAAAGGTTCTCTATTCCGAAGGTTTTTGTTATGTTTAGGTTAATTCTATATTCTAAAGTATTGAGACTAATTTGAGAGGGTTCATTATCACAAAGATTATTTTTATGGAGTGTGCGCTCACATCCGAACTGATCCTGCGCGCATACCGATACAGATACAGGAGGAAATAACTTAACTTAGAACATTAAATGTGATTTTGTTTTGTTTTCGCGGGTTTTCTTGAGATTTAATGTCATTACGTGGGCCCATACCTTTGAATTCTTGGCATATAATATGAATGTTGTGGTATATATGGACCCTCCCGCATTGGGACATGACACAGGTACAGTTGACTTAAGTGATGTTCTGTTTGGGCTCCAATATGGAGTTCAATATTTGAAGGGCCAAATTTAGAATTTTATGGGCCCATACCTTTGAACTCTGGGCATATAATATGAATATTGGGGGGCATGTCTCTATTCCGAAGGTTCACTATCCCGAAGGTCCACTATTCCGAAATTTCTCTGAATGTTCGCTATTCCGAAGGTTCACCAATCAGAAGGTTCGTTATTCCGAAGGTTCTGTATTCCGAATGTTTTTGTTATTTTAAGGTTAATTCTATATTCTAAAGTATTGAGAGGGTTCATTATCACGAAGATTCTTTTTATGAAGGAAATAACTTGAAACATTAAATGTGATTTTGTTTTGTTTTCGCGGGTTTTCTTGAGTTTAATGTCATTACGTATGACCTTATTTCTCATTACATATTCACGCCAAGCAGCCCACACAATTGCTATGTTTCCATGCGATTTAATGTCATTACGTGTGACCTAATATCTCAATAATCTGAGGCAAGAGTACGCCTGCTAAAGGCGAATTATAACAGTGGGGCTATAACGCTCAATGAATACTGGAGGCTATAAAAAAAATCGCTGAATAGACGAGTATGAGATGAGCCTAACCTCAATTGTGACTTTGTTTAAAGGCCCACTTAATTTTCGAGTCATTCATTTTTTTATAGTATATACGGTTTTAATAACAATTTATGCCATAACATTTGAATAAAATACTATAATTCATCACCATTTGAAACGCAGAATACTTCTATCTCCTAGTTTGAAACACCTTTAAAATACCGCGACAAGTCTTACGTCGTATATCTAGCAATTAGCAACTAACATGTCCTCTTCGGCTTTCCATAGATTTCAACGTAATTTGATACGTATGGGTATTTGTGTCCGGGAAGTGTTTTGAACGGGTCAAATCGTGACTCCGACCTGACCTTGACCTTTAAAACTGTCAATGCAAGGTCAATTTGGGTAAAACGGACACATTTTGGCGAAATTGATACTTTTGTCCGGGGAGTGCTTTGAACGGGTCAAATCGTGACCTCGGCGTAACCTTTACCTTCAATGTGGTCAATCAAAGGTCAAATCGGGTAAAACGGACGGATTTCGACGAAATTTGATACGGGTACTTTTCTCCGGGTGGGGGTGTTTTGTACGTGTCAAATCATGACCCTGACCTGACCTTGACTTTCGAAATAGTCAATTGAAGGTCAAATCGCGCCTTTCGCCGGAAATCAGATGGGAAACAGCCCGGACGCAGTCGGGCCCATCAGCTTGTATAATAAAGAAGACAGTTTGAAGAAAGTAATGTATAACACGAGAAACGGGAAAACTTGAAATATGGAAGTATGCAAATTTCCTACATAAAATTTGAAAGCTAGTTTATAGAATAATTGTATTATAATTTATATTTATGGCTAATAATATGATATTGGTGGAGTTACCATTTCTTACTATGGTTTTCTTGTTATCTTTGTCACGCTTGCACGCACACACATGTGATTGGTACTGACTGCGTTCTCTTTTCTACTGACCGTCGGCGAGTTCGGTCGCATTGCCTCCTGATGTAACATTTTATTACATTTCCGTTGTATTTAATATCTACTGTAATCAGTATTATATTAACTAAATTATATCATTAGTAGTCAATTAACAGGACATTATACAAGACCCCAACTGTCCAAACATTATCTACCACGTATCCGGGCCTAATTCAGGGGGCTCCCCCACCCCATATTGATAGCCCATTGTTTCCTAAGTTTGTTGGGATTGAGGGAGACTCAGTGGTGTTTTTTGCGGAGATGGCCACATGTTTAATAATTAAAACGATTACAGAGGTTGAATGAGGGCCTGCCGGTCCGGATGGTCTTCCATGCGACGTGAGACTCGATGGGATTCGACTCGAGCAGCAGATGCCGGTGGTGTGTCGGCCCAGGCATCTGTGTAGATGGATGTGATGAGCCCGATGGGAGTCGACTCGAGCAGATTTGAATGGTGAATGGCGGTGGTGTGCTCGATGGGACACGGCTCGAGCGACAGATACTGGTGGTATGTCGGCCCAGCATCCGGTGGAATGAATGATGTATGGATGTGGTTCACGAGTTAGATCCGGACCAGCAGGCCCCGCCCTCCGGCGATGTGACCGCACAGCAGCTGGAAAGAGAAATTAGACAAGCACAGCGAGGGAAACGAAGACATCAGTAGGAGCAGCAAAACAAAAAACACTGCCCCTGGGAAACGACGGGGAAGCATAAACGACGCGTGGAGCAAGCCGCTGATGAGTAAAAGCCGCGGGGGAGCAGAGGCGAAACCGAGGTAGCGGATGAGACATGAGCAGTTGGTGAAGCAGAGAATGTATGAGCTCGATGGGAGTCGGCTCGTGCAGCAGAGGCCGGTGGGGCGTAGCAGCGGGTGATACAGGCAGCGGGTGATACAAGCAGCGGGTGATACAAGCAGCGGGTGATACAAGCAGCGGGTGATACAAGCAGCGGGTGATACAAGCAGCGGGTGATGCAAGAGCAGCGGGTGATAACAATAGCAGCAGGCGAGCAAGAGCAGCGGATGAAGATCTCGATGGGAGGCGGCTCGAGCAGCAACGCTAGTGGTGTGGAGGCCCAGTCCTCGGATAGCATGGATCGAAGAGCTGGACGTGATGCGGCACGAGCAGCAGATGCCGGATAAAGTGGGTCCAGACAGAACCAACGTGTGGCGCGTTGGCGGCGTGGGTGGCCGGAGCGGCGGTTGAAGCCTGAGTAGCGACTCTAAGGTGAAGCAGGTTAAAACAGAAACAGCGGGGGAGAGGCAAGGGGTGAAGCAAAAACAAAACAAAAAATTTGGCGGGGGAGTGGTGTGAGCGGTGGGTGGGGTAGAGACAGTGGTTGGGGCATGAACGGCGGTGACGTATAGGCGGCGGGAGAGGTGGAAGCGGCGGTTGAGGCGGACGCGGTGGTGAATCAGAAACAACAAGCGGCGCAGAAACGGAGGAGAGGCAAGGGGTGAATCAAAAACAAAACAAAATATTTGGCGGCGGGAGTGGTGTGAGCGGTGGGTGGGGTAGAGACAGTGGTTGGGGCATGAACGGCGGTGACGTATAGGCGGCGGGAGAGGTGGAAGCGGCGGTTGAGGCGGACGCGGTGGTGAAGCAGAAACAACAAGCGGCGCAGAAACGGAGGAGTAGCATCCGCGGCGGATGAAGCATGGCTGGGAGAAGAGCGGAAGCGGAGGGGAAGAGGGGGCGGCAGGAGAGAGGCATCCGTCGCGAGGGGGTAGCATCAGCGGGGGTGGCGGGTGACGAGCCACGAAGCGAGAAGAGACGCGCCGAGGCGATGAGTACCACGGGGTAACGAGGGGAGTTATGAACGCCGCGTGTGGCGGCGAGCCGCCAGCGACAAGAGTGTGACACGCGACCGTGGGCGGCCGCGGGGGAAGCACGACCGATAGAACCGATGTCCTGGCCACCGCAGGGTGGGAGGGCGGGGAAAAAATGTCGTCCTCGCTCTGTGTGGACAGGAGTTGGAATGGACGGAAGTGGCGATTTTTTCTGCGCCTGCTCGGAGCGGATAACTCTATTTGGCATGAGTGACCTTAGTTGTCAGTGATGTTGTAGCTCTGGGAAGTCACACTCCGGTACTCTACGCTTATTGGAGCCAACGCGACTTGCCGCTTAATTGAAGACGTTGAGCTTGTATAAATTGCCACAAGGGTTATTCCTTGTGGCTTCTTATACAAGACCCCAACTGTCCAAACATTATCTACCACGTATCCGGGCCTAATTCAGGGGACTCCCCCACCCCATATTGAGAGCCCATTGTTTCCTAAGTTTGTTGGGATTGAGAGAGACTCAGTGGTGTTTTTTGCGGAGATGGCCACATGTTTAATAATTTAAACGATTACAGAGGTTGAATGAGGGCCTGCCGGTCCGGATGGTCTTCCATGCGACGTGAGGCTCGATGGGATTCGACTCGAGCAGCAGATGCCGGTGGTGTGTCGACCCAGGCATCTGGGTAGATGGATGTGATGAGCCCGATGGGAGTCGACTCGAGCAGATGTGAATGGTGAATGGCGGTGATGTGCTCGATGGGACACGGCTCGAGCGACATATACTGGTGGTATGTCGGCCCAGCATCCGGTGGAATGAATGATGTATGTGGTTCACGAGTTAGATCCGGACCAGCAGGCCGCGTCATATGACGAAGTCACGACATCGTCGAGAAATCGGGGGCCAGGCCAGAGGGGAGAAAGAAAAGGGGCCGGTACACACAGGGAACCCAAGGGAGGCGCGTCCGTGGCGAGGACAACAGTGGAGCAGAATAACGACTTTATGGTGCGGTAGCGAGATGATAGCGGTGGGTGGACGATGGAGATGCTACATCAGAACGGAAGTGTCTAGTCAAAGTAGAACTGGCCGTCGAACCGGAACCCAAGTTGGTCGAAAGCGGACGGGTGGATGGAAAGGGCGCGGTAGGCGGAGAAAATGTCTCCCTTTCCGACAAGGGCCCCACGACCGAGGTGCTGAACGATGTGAACCGCGTCATCAAACCGCGAGTAGGAGACCGACGTGAATTCCGGAGTAATGAAGTCTATGCGCGGGAACCAGATGGGTAGGAAAGATGGTGGAGATGGCGGAAATCGCCGGGTGTGGAATTTGGCGCCAAGCCAAGAGGGGAGATCCGGGCGTGGGCAGGGGGCGGGGCGGGAAGGGACCCGCCACGCGACCCATAGCTATTTCTTTAGCGAGTGATTCGCGAACGACATTGGGGCGACCGAGGCAGACCGGAGGGTCCGAGCATTGGATGGGGAGCGGGGGCCAGTGTGTTGTAGGTGGAAACCGGGGGAAGAACCAAGCCACAAGAGCGATTACGCGGTCGAGCCAGTGAGCCAGACCGAAAGGGCCGAGGGGTAGCGGGCGGTGGCTGGTGGGCGTGGAGTTTAGAATGAGATGTAGCGTCACACAAGGAGCAAGCATGGCGGAAGCGGTGCGACGGCCGAGAGCGCGCTCAGGCATTGACATCAAAACAGACTGGTGTACGTCGGTTGCCCGGTTGAGGAGCAGACGAGGGAGCTGGTGGTACTGTGAGGAGGGTTGGCGAGAGACACAAGAGCCAGCTATTGTTGTCGATGTTGACCCACGACAGCGATGGGCGAAGCGCGCGCTTGTTCCGGAGTTGTCCGACGGAACGCGCCAGCCTAACACCCCGAAATTCCACGCGGCCCAGCGGAACACTTGCATGTACTGTAATAGAGCGAGAACGTTCGCCGACGGGAGGTACTGAATGTGGAGCGAGCTGAAAGTGAAGAACGTGTCCGTCCACTGACGATGTCCGCAATCGATCGGATGCCCAGTTGACCAGACGGAAGCAGACAAAACGGCTGTGCGGCTGTGAGCGAACCCCCGGGCGGCGGTAGGAGCGCAGCTAGGGGGACGTATTCGCCGCGAGCAATGCGGTGGCGAATCGTCTGAGGCACATGCGAGCCGAAACTGTCTGGGTCGAAACTGGCGGGGGCGGGCCCAAGCGCCCAGCCAGCTATGATCGAAATGACGTCATTAAATAGTTCATTACCTCCAGTGAAAGCTGGCCGGTCCCCGCCCCCAGGCAGAGAGCGCAAGTTTGTCGGTGGTATCCGGGCGGCGACACGCCGCTGAAGGCTGTTAATGGCACGGAAGGACGAGTGCAGGAAGAAGGCGCCGACTGATGCGGCGGAGGCGGTACAAGGCGATCGGTTCTAGTGCGGCTGCGATGTGAGCTGCCCGATGAAGGGCACTCGGACACCGAGAGAAGTGCGCTGCCGTCAGAGACTGAGACGATCCGAAACCCGGCCGCCGGCGGGTCCCTGGGGCGGCGACTGCGGTCACCCCGAGGCGTAGTCTGAGGCGGAGCGGCGTGCGGGTGCCCGTGGCATTACCTAGGAAATGAAAAGAAAGTGAAATGGTTAGCGTACGAAGGGGACAATGGCTGGTGTGCCAGAGCGGAGCAAGGCGCTTGGAGTGCGGTTTAAGTGGCCAAGGGTAGCGGACAACGGGCGTGATGGCGTAACCAAATGGATGTGACGAACTTATAAAGCACCTGATAGATATAACACATACAATGTTGATACAGACAAAGGGACAGGAGGCCAAGTTCTGACTCACTTATGGGTGCCTCCTCTCCCATATGTTATGACGCTGAAAATAAATAATAAGTAATGGCAAAGCAACCTGACCACCAAAAACAAGTTGAATAGACATACATATCACCGGACACCCCACCCGAGTTAGTCCTAAGTTTGTACAGAGATATATATATATAAGTAAAGCCGAGTATGTGTGGTTCCATTGCAGACTAGTACGTATCGTAATGTGGAAGAGTTAGTCAAAGGAATTCCGAATCGTCTCGCGTATGGATGACTGTACAGCTAAGAAATTTCTCATATTTGCACAACCAGGTAGTGCGGAATCTTCAAATGCAAGATAATTGAATAAAGAAATATGGTATGGAAGTAATTGATTTAATAGACGAATTATTGGGATTGAATGGAGGTGGCGGCCAAAGAATAATGAAAGGCATTTACGTTACCGTTCCATTGATGCAGTTGATTGAATTGGCAATGTGAACGGAAAGCAAGTTGCCACATTCACAGAGGAATCGACGGTGAAATATATTGGCAGGCCGCGTTCCGACAGAGGAATACTGTGGTGGTACGGGTGTTGTGGGCGTAATGGTGTGTACATAACAATGGGGGCTCTCGAATCGGAAATGATGGTTGTATTCCAGTATAGTCCACAGCGGGCGTGATGGCTACGAGAGAAGTCAAGAGGCAGCCATTGGGCTAACTAATTATTTACTCTTTCTATGTCGGAGAGAATTAATTATCTCAGTGTAAGGACTACTCGGCGATGAGTATATCTCGTTCTAACGCCGGGTGTACACAGTGTTCAAAGTATGCAAGCACATAGAGTTATATAAAATGTTGTTGTTGCGGTTGTTGTCGTCGTCGTAATCAACAAAGAAACGAAGAAATGAAACGCCCTTTATTAATTAATGAATGAATTATTTAATTAGCCCGGTACAGAAATGTTCCATGAATTCCAGGGTGGCGGAGTTTCTATCTCTGGGTCCAAACTTCCATCGCCATAAGCACATTGAGTTAAGAAAATGTCATGCTAGTGGATGGGGTAACGTTCATGACAATTTCAAAGAACCGATCCGAATATTTGACTACTCGGCGATGAGTATTATATGGGACTATGAGGCAGATATGAGTACAGTCCAATAGGACCTAATTGTAACTAAGTATTTGCCCGTGCTGCCGCTGAAGTATTGAGAATTAATCTGAATCCCGAGACTACTCGTCAATGGGTAGTTATAGCTAAATTGTGTGCGTTCTATCATAAATTAAACGCTCTTTATAAACGCTCTTTATTAGTTAGTTAACAATCTATTTAAACGCCCCCACACTATGAGGTTATCTTGTAGACGAATGTCAAAACCGGTGACATCCAAATCTCACCAACAAAAACATCGGCGAACTCCGTCGACGAAAGGTGCAAGGTATGATACCGACAATGCGGGACGGACGAACGGACGGGTGGACAGCCGGAACATATGCGGACAAACCCCGTAAGTTGTCAAAGTGGGGGGGGGGGGGCAGTCAAAGAAATCTTAAAAACAAACAATTACTGATGGACGAAAGGATGGACGGACGGATGGACGGGCGGGCAGACCGAGAACAGAATACTGGCTACCGAAAGGGGAGGGGCGTTTAGGAATCAAGGGGGTGTGACGCCCGCGAAAAAATAGGCGTTGATGGTAAGGGCAGAAGCAATACACGGCGGACGAGTGTGCCAGACAAACCGCGAGGGCGTGGCAAAATACGCCCTGTAGCCATTTCGACGTGTACGTAACGCAAAATAAGACAAGTGCACCGCTGGGCGGAGGTAACGCCCCGACTGTACAATCAGAGAAACTTTCTGGTTAAGCGCTATAAAAATGCCACATGTTGTTCTATATTAGCTTCAAATTGGTCTGGTGCCACAAAAATAAAAGGAAAACTGAAATTTTCTATAAAAAAAACTGAATTTTTTAAGTCGAAAAAGGGTGATAACTCTCACAAAAATTATCCGATTGAACCGAAATTTTACCTTGACCTGTATTGCGATATTGATAATACACAAAAAAACGGGTTTTGCAAATAAACAATCCAAAATCAAGTTATCATCTAGAAACCAAAAAAAGTAACTCTGGAAAAAATGGGCGGACAAAACCACGGCTATGGGGAAATCTTGTCCCCCCCGACTGGTCTATTGGCATACCAAAGATCAACTGAATTGAATTAGCGAAACCAAGTTATGAGTTGAAACGTTCGTATGCCACAAAAAACTGAATTTTCTAAGTCCAAAAAGGAGCGTAACTCTGGAAAAAATGGGCGGACGAAACCGCAGTTATGGGGAAATCTTGTCCCCCCGGCTGGTCTATTAGCATACCAATAATAAACTGAATTGAATTAGCGAAACCAAAGTTATGAGTTGAAATGTTCGTACGGACGGACGGAAGGACGGAAGGACGGACGGACGGAGGGCTCCACTATATACCCCCAAATCTCCATCGGAGATCGGGGGCATAATAATACTTGGAGCGTACAGTGAAAGAAAATCTGGAAGAACCCTAATCGCAATGCCAAATGTGGTCATATCCTAAGTCGAGAAATGGCCATAACGCATGTAAAAAGAACGAGGCAGAACCTCTATTGAAACGTGGCGTGTAGTTTTTTGCTGGGAAATACACATACCAGCGTTGGGTCGGCTCAAATAATAAAAACTGGAGCGATCGGTCGGAAACCAAATTGTTATGAAATTGGTCAGATTCTAAGTTGAAAAGGGGGGGGCCGTAACTCATGTAATATAAATGGACGGAACCCATATTCGAACTGGCCTATATCTTTAGCTGGGAAATACGCATACCAACTTTATATCAGATAAAATAATCCAAACTGGAGTTATCGGACGGAAACCAAAAATATTAACAGACGGTCAAATTCTAAGTCGAAAAAGGGGGGGGCCGTAACCCAAGTAAACATAATTGGACGGAACCCATATTCGAACTTGGCCTGTATCTTTAGCGAAGAAATACGCATACCAACTTTGGTTCAGAACAAATAATCCAAACTGGAGGTATCGGTCGGAAACCAAAAAATAGAAAAAAGGGGGCCGTAACTCACGTAAAAATAATTGGACATAGCCCATATCCGAACTTGGCCTGTATCGTTAGCTGGGAAATACTCATACCAACTTTGGTTCAGATAAAATAATCCAAACTGGAGTAATCGGACGAAAACCAAAATGTGAACGGACGGACGGACGGATAGACAAACGGGCGCACGGGCGGACAGACTGAAAACATAATACGACCTTTTGTCAACAAAGCGCGTAAAATAAGGCCGTGGCTGTTAACAGTAATCGGTAAAAAAAAACGCAACGGACGAGGAGCGAGGGGATTACGCACACAAAGAGACCGCCGAACAGCAATTAAGGCCACTGCGTGGGACAGGTGTACGTTCAAATCCAGACCGATGGGAACCAGAGCTTAACCGCGGGTGAAATATTGGATACGACGGATTAGAAGGCGACTGCGGTACTGTTATGCAGCGAGCATGGAGAAAACAGGGTGACAATACATGACCTGAAGCTGTAGATGATTGAAGAAAGATGCGAGCAGTGATGGCAGCAGATATAACATTTTTCGTCCTCGCTCTGTATGGACAGGAGTTGGAATGGACGGAAGTGGCGATTTTTTCTGCGCATGCTCGGAGCGGATAACTCTATTTGGCATGAGTGACCTTAGTTGTCAGTGATGTTGTAGCTCTGGGAAGTCACACTCCGGTATTCTACGCTTATTGGAGCCAACGCGACTTGCCGCATAATTGAAGACGTTGAGCTTGTATAAATTGCCACAAGGGTTATTCCTTGTGGCTTCATAATTCTTTTAATTATTTATGCCAAATTTATGCAGTTATAAAGTTACGGGTTTTGTCATTTCGTTCTTAACTATTGTAACACAAAGTGATATTTACAAGTCTTATTATTAGCTTGGAAACGGCACGAATTGCTGCTTTCCTCGTGTTTAATATAATTTTCGGGAGTTCTTCTGATATTCGCCGTAACTCCAGTTCCAAAATATATTTGCTAAGCGTCGGCTTCCATGCATTCATTTATTTTGTTATCAAAATTATCTGATGTCATGTTATTTCATAGTATTTCCTTATTTTGTTTTACAGCCTATAATTCATATGGGAAATAAATAGTGTCAGACTACATTTTGGTCGTTTCGGGGTTGGCTTGGTGGGGACTTGGTCATACATATAAGTCGAGACACGAATCGCATATTTGAATATATGTCGCCACTATATTCATATTTATCAACAAGAACTTCAATTAATTGAGGAAAAACACCCACTGTCCTGAGTAGTATTGATAAACTATTTGACGGTCATCAGGAATGACAGTATAAATGTCAATTCAAATAAAGAATGAGTATGTTCACCCCAGAAGTATAGTATAATGATAGCATGGATGCGATACCATCCACAAAACAGAGTGTGAGCCAAATCTGTGTTTATATAGAGCACGTAAATAGTGAGTGATAAGCAGTTTTACACTGTGGCGATTTTTAAGGGAGTGATTCATCGTGATACATTCAACACGGAAATGTTGATAAATGATAAAAAAAACCTTTATGTTGTAAACAACTTGGTGGCGTTTCTAACCAAAGTTCAGTTAGTGAGGAGGGGGGGGGGTCATAGGTTTTGAGCATTTTGCTTATTGCATAGTATTTCCATACTGATTGTTTACATAGATCGCAGTACTAGTACTAACATCATAGTAACATGACAATAACATGTAATTCGTGCGATATTTATGATTGGAATAAGAACAGAATTTGTCTATAAATTAATATTATTTCTGTTTACGGCAGTTGTTACGGATGTGACTATTTTAACAGCAATACCCATTGACAACACATACTAGTACATAATTAATGTCAGAAGGTGGTACCATGGATATCTTAATGATCATAAAATATTTATAGTGTTAGAATTATAAAAGGGTCACTGTGTCCCAGTTATGTTGACATATGCCCTTTAACATTTACGTAGCTTATTTCTCTGAGTAGCTAACATATTTCCCTAAATGTGAAAATAAATTTATTTATATCACCACAAACGATCTTCGTCGGGCTATTTAAAGTCTTTAATTTAAGCTACCTGTATCTGGTCCTCATACACTACTACTGTCTACAGTCAGAAATGATGTGTCATCAATCATCACTTAAATGAATATAATGTGTATGACTAAATTGTCAAAGTTTAGATCCAAAAATTTGAATAACTGGAGTGAATGTATCTCAATCAGTCGACCTCTTCGCATGCAAATTAGCAAAATAACATTGAATGTCTCAATGACATCAACAGCTTAAGGATGGGAACGACCCACCATATGGTAGATATTCAATCAGGCTATGCTTAAGTTAAATTTTAATGTTTAAACTAAATTCAACACATTATATAAATATCAGTTTTTTAATTGATGACTCATGTACATGTCCAGTGCAGTATACATCAAATAGTAATAACAATTAACATTATGATTTTGAAACTAAACATGTTATAATATTGACAGTAGTGTGGTATTAACTACTACGAGTACTATTAGTACGGAAATATTTAATTGCACTTGAGCGCAATAAGGAATATCCTGATTGCGCTTATAAAGCACACTAAGGGTTCTCTTAATAAGGAAAATATTTGATTGCGCTTAAGCGCAATAAGGAATATTCTTATTGCAATTAAGCGCAATAAGTAATATTCCATATTGTCAATACTGCGCTTTAATAAGCGCAATGTTCCACATTACATAAACTCCCTATAATTCAAGTAGTGTAGCCCATGGTAAATTAAATTTAATTAACTCTCACTGCTCCATCAGCGTTTGTCAACACACTGCGACCAGAGAAACCAGAGAAAGTTAATATGCTCTCATTTCTCGCTTCCAATTTGTAATTAAGTTGACGTTATTATTATGTGTTTAAATCTATCATATGCTTGTCACACGAGTTATCTTGTTTTGTTTGTACAATATAAAATATGAAATCAATACATGTTTGCTGTTATTATTTACATGAGCTACTGTTAGCGACAGTTTTAATGTCATGAGCTACCCGCAGTTGGTAGGGAATTCACATTACGTCAGGCACTTATACATAAATGTATCCGTCGAATAAACAACGAAACTCAGGACCATTTACATTAATTATTTATTTTATATATCTGTCAAAGCAACATTTGTTCATAATTATTATCAGCAAATGAATGCAACATATTGCCAAGTATATCAAATCAATAATGCTATATATTTTTTCTGCTTGTTACTAGTATCATGCTCAAACAGTTCTACCCAAATTTATTGGTGACGATATTTAGTCATACCGCGGTATCATTTTCAATACCGTAGTCGGTATTAAAATCATGATACCGTGAAGCCCTACATACATGGTACGAGAAATTAAATTATGTGATTTAAAGACGCTATATTGGTGCTGTGTGTGTGAGAGATGGTGTGGGTGTGCTCTAAATGTGATAAAATTGTTTAATCGCTGTTGAGCATCAATATTTATCTCCATGATATTATGAGTCTAAATGTGTGGTTTAAAGGTGTCAAAAGTGGTGCCGTTCCAAACAGGTGTCCATAGAGAGTGAGAGAGACACATAAATGGATAAACAATATGTTTAGCGCCGATTTCAACCAGACAGATACATATTCTTCTCTGTGATACGAGGTATCTAATCGTGTGGTTTAAATACGCCAAATTGGTGCCGCTGGGGTGAGAGATAAGGGGCCCTAAATTTGATACGAATCTGCTTACTTGCCAATTTTCCACAATTTTATATATATTCATCTCCATAACGAGTCTAAGTTGGTGGTTTAATAATGTCAAATGTGGCGCCGCTTGAGTCCGAAATAGGGTCGGGCGCGTCACTACAACAGGTAGAAATTCATACACATTCTTCTCAAATGATACGAGGAATCAAATCGTGCGTGTTAAAAAAACGTTACATGTGGTGCCTAGTTATATTTGCAAACATATATCTGTCTGTATGTATTCTATATATAACTTCACGGTGTAGAATCGAGATGGCAACAATGAGTTCTAACAGTAGTAAGATACTGGTGCATGTTAAAATATTAAAACAGCTCATGCTAATATTATAACACAATTGAGTCTGCCCCATTCAATATAGTCTCCACAAAAAAGTTACAAGAGATATGGAAATGTATAGGAGGCACCTGTTCAGCAATAGTGGCCACAATGTGCCGTCAAATATAATTTATTCTGAGATAAAAGAGAAAGGAGTCAGTGGCACATGCCTTTTCATGATCCTCAAATACTGGCATCTGACAAGGTTATATTAGCTCAGTATGCAGAAGATATATTTCATGTTTGAGAACAGACTCATCGTCTAACATAAACAACTCAAAATCTCGCTCTGTGTACGGCAGATGTAGCTGATATACTTGCATAGCAATATTTCTTTTAAATTGATAATAACTAGCCAGTATATAGCACAATGAACAGAGGAGCACCAGAACATTTCTTTAAAACATCTGTATCTTCATGGAGATATGATAACCAGGTGTCCGTAACCCACTAGCTTGATTGATACATCTCTATGTAAAACCCATTGTCGTCTTTTATTTTGAGAACTAATGTGTTTACGATGTTCATGTTATAACGTCTGAAGTATACACAGTTCTAAATATAGACATAGTTCTTTATTGGTGGGACAGATTAATCGATAAACAAAATGACAATCGTTCCGATCCAACAAGGTGAGCTACTACTTATATTCCGTGTGTAAGAATCGTGTTTTGTTATGCTATTTGGATATATAATTTATGAGAATATGTGTAACTCTTTGAACAAGAGTATCCTCTATTCCCATCATATATCCACAATATGCAGAGGGTTTCACATCACTTTAACTTGTGCAACACCGGGTAACCCTGCTAGTGTATACTATGTTGAGGAACTGTATATGATTAATAGTAAATCCATAGCATCGAAATAATCCGCATTTGTCTATTGTTGACAGATTCGAGTCAGCCTCGGCTCCACACTGACCACAGTCCACTGTGACTGTGAGTGTGACTCTCCAATGAAAAGAAAATGAAATCGAATTATCACCACTCGTCTGCACGTCCAGTGAAACATTCTCGAGAAATTTGCAGTTGATTACAATTGAATAAACATGTATGTAATGACCCACTAGAACCAAACATGCTTTTGAGGAGGCGGTCTAATCCGATTCCATTTGAGTCGAAAATTCGGAGAATGTCTGTCCTCGCATGAACTCAGCGGAGTCGGGAATCGAGGACCGAAATCTCACTTCAATAAGTTGTTATAACTTTGCCTATTTTGCTGCGATGTGACAAAGTATAACTACAGTAATATTGCGTTTATACCAAACATGAAATACAAACGGGGCAGAGAAGGGGTCAAGAAAAGATGTCTCACCTAATCTGCTCGTCTGTGTTCTGTTTGGTCCGATGGTCTGTTGTCGTGAATCTTTGGGCAAGTCCGTGTCGTTATCCTGGATGATGGCGTATTGTATGAGTGATGATAGATGATTGTTGGATGTAGGCCAACGTCCTAGAAAACTGTGATGAAGTCCGAATGTAACTTAGAACAACATGCGACTGTTCTTGTCGAGAATCGTAACCACAAGAGATCGATAGGGAGATGTATTCTTCCGCGCCACGGAAACCTTCCTTCGCTCAGTCCGTGCGCCACTCAACGTCCTGGATTCGGTCACCTGATACTTTGACCTTTGACATGATCATTCATAACAACAATAGTCAACAAAACACATGTGCACAGTCCACGTGTACCTCAACATTCACCACACTCCTCCCCGTTCCATTCTTTTAGATGGTGGAATATCTCCAAGAAGGTGGTGTTGACTATGTTGAACTCCATCCAAGACGCCAAGCAACAGGCAGAGTGAATAACGATGGGCTGCATTATTTTGGGACGCCCACTATCCCTCAGAATACAAGTTCTCCCCTAAAGTCCCTAAATGGTGCCAGGCACTGATCACAAGCTGCATTATTGGGACGCTTGTTATCCCTTCCGAAAGTCCCTGAAAGTTCTTAGGAGTTCCCGAGATAAACTTCCTTCGTTTCCAGGAATGTCATAGGTGTGGAATCCATTATCTGGGGCTTCCACTACCCCGGCCGAACTTCTGCAGTCACTTCAAATTGTACAAGATTCGCGCATTTTCAGAGGTTATCCTACAAATGTGATGAAGCGAATCCCCTCGAATTTTGGCAACTGCAGCAGCCGTTTCTCCCACAAACAACGGAGTGGTTGGTCGTTTTCCCCCGAAGTAAGGGGCGTCCGTTTCCAGTAGTAACCGATCATCCGGAACTGCACATAACGCGAGTCGTTGGTCTCGATCAAAGAATCGCGCCATAGCCGTGAATCCAAAGTAAACCCTAGGAAAAGTCAACCATTGAGCCACAGAAGATTTTCGCTGTCCGAAACAGTGAAGATGCACTGGATAACTGGTGAGCTGCATCTCCTGGAAGATGGTGAAAACCCGCGAACATACAGCGTCACCGTAAGTATCCGCCCCTCGAAGGTGTAACACGATGGGCTTGTCGGGTGTAGCAATCTTCAACAGTTCCCTAAGCACATTCTCCTGCGACCCGTGAGTTGAGGCGGGCTCGGTGTAATCTAGCCCAATTTCTCCTAAGGCATTAACTCGTGGATCCATGACGAATTTCTGCAGTTGATCCTTCAGACGATTACAAAAGAAATGCCACTTCTTTGGATGAAGCCCTACAGCTACTCCCCACTTCATGTTGAGCTCCTCCTCGGTCGGAAACGTGTTGGGATCACAGAACACAGCCACCCCTCCGTGGAGTTTAATAGGCACTGCTCCTGTGGGTCCTTCCTCTAGTAACCGATCGAATGAGTCCCTAAAAGCGGGAAATTTCTGCAGGGTCCTATCCATATGGAAATGACTGTCTATGCAAGCTGGTAATGTTGATTCCACGCCGTCCGTCGAAGTCACCTCTTCTCCCATCCAGTCCTCAAGATCATCATCCTCCAGCGACAAATACTCAGTTGTTGTGGTTTTGACCGGGTCAGGGTCCCCAAAAACGTTGTCGGATAAACCAGAGGATACTTCTTCCGATTCCTGGACGGGATCAGCAGTCTCTTCTTGAGTTTCGACGTGTCCAACTTCCATAGGCACCTCTTCTCTAGCTGCGGATTCCGAAAGTAGATCCTTAACCGGGCGAACCAGTCCAGTTCCCACTTCTTCCTCCTCAGCCATCGTTTCAGATTCCGGAAGTAGACCCTTAACCGGGCGAGCCAGTCCAGTTCCTACTTCTTCCTCTTCTCGTGGTTCGGATTCCGAGGGAAGGCCCTTAACCGGGCGAGCCAGTCCAGGTCCCACCTCTTCCTCCTCCCCTTCTGTCATAAGTCCCTGCTCCGTTTCGTCTATCTTCCCACCGTATCTCTTGCTCCATACCTCACTCCTGGTCTCTTCGGTAGAATCCCTGTTGATAAGTGATCTACGTTGAGATGCCGAACATTTGTTTAGCAAGGGGACTAGCGCCCTCCAGTGAACAAGGCAGGCCTTAGAGTTAATAGGATTCAGTAGAAACGGTCCCTCAGGTTGAATGAAGCCTTCATGTCGAAATTCACTACACAAGAATTCCATCAGTCGAGAATAAGCATGACTCGCAATAGAGCTTTCGGTTGGAATCCCTCCTTGACCATTAATCTCCTCAACCAACTCTGCATACGAAGAATCCCTCATTTCGACCGATTCCAATCCTTCTGCCATGACGACAAGGTCATCCAACCCCGTGAGATACACAGGGGCCATCACAGAAAAGTCCATGTCCTCCATTGGCTCCCACAATTTCCGCGAAACATGCGCACCCAGAACATGCCTCTTCAACTTCTGCGTTGTTGCGGAACAGCCGCTGATAGGACAAGGATACACCAGTTTTCCAGCTTTACGCCGAACTACTCGTCTCCTCCGGTTTTTTAGAGTTGATCTTCTTGACGACACATCAGTTGAGTCCGGGATGGGCGATTCCATGGTGAAGTTGAGCTTCTGCCTGGACTTCCGCTCGTATACTTCCTTGAATCCCCACGAAGGAATAATCCCGTCCTCATTGCCTGCGCACAAAATCACACCATTCCGGGCCTTATAAAATTTCAAGCCATTCTTCATACACTTCTCTACGTCGATGGAAATGACTACCGTGCTGATGGACCTCATGCCCGAAATGACAATTACTTTGTCATCTGGCTCAGCTGTAGCGAAGTGGATGTGTTGACGTTTCATTTTGCTCAGCCCGGTGGTGCAAATCTTCTGCCAAGCCGCCACCGATGTGCCGTGTAGAACCTTCTCCAACTCCGTGGGAGACGAGATCTCAAGCAACTCCAGTTCTGGCACTGGAAAGTCGTGCCCCTGCACCGCTCGGATTTTCCAAGTCCCGTCCGCCCGATTGACAAGTTGAAACCTCTGCTTCGCACAATTGGCAACCACCCGCTTCACATCTTCCACGTCGACCCCGACCATAGGGGAGCACTCGAGAAGTTTGGTCAGCTCTCCAAATCCTTCCGAGTCTATCCCGACCGTACAATCCCTTTGTGGAGTATGTCGGAGCACGCGGGAGAAGAAGCGGCCAATTTCCTCATCAGAAGGTTTCCTCTTCTTTGGTTGAGACGGCACTTGGAGCTCCGGTTGAGTAGAGATCCTTTTGATTTTACGGGTACATGCAGTAGTGGCAGCCGATGGAATATTTTGTCGTGTCTGCCTTGGCGTTCCTGAAGAAGACTTTTCTGGAAGTACAGAAGGTATCGTTAAATCATGTACAACATGGGTGGAAGGTGTTACCCCTGATACCCTGACTACTCTCTGTTTAGTTCTACTTCCAATTTGAATAAAGTCTTCTTGACCACTAGATTTCGCCGATTCAACAAATTTCTTATTTGCATCCACCGAAAACTTGACATGAATATTTGGCCATTGAGAGGGATTAGCCCGGCATGGCACAGGCCCATCCCCCACCCTAGCCAAGCATTCCAAAATTACATTTGTATCTGGACAAATTTTAGAAGTTTCGCTTCTCAATGACGATGAAGCGGTCGGTGGTGCACCCACGGCTGATGACAAAACCATCTGATTTGGCCCCACTATTTCCATCGGCTTCTGAACTGAATCCACCGCATCGGACCCACTTAGCCCGGATGAACCAGGCCTGTTGGGAACCGATCCAGGGAAACCTTTCCTGGTCTTACTTGGACAAGCAATCGGCTTTAAAAAGGAATCCACTGTACCAGACCCACCTAGCCCGGATGAACCAGCCCTGTTGGGCACCGATACAGGGAAAGCTTTTCTCGGCTTACTTGTACAAGTCTTCACAGATTCATCCTTGTATTCCAGTTTCCCCATAACTGACATGCCTGGTACCGGTTTTCCCATACCTCTCCCGATTCCACACAACAAACCGGGCTGAAAAAGACCTCTTCCTATTGAGCGTTTTCCCACACCCATGTTTTCTTTATTTCCATCTCCAGCTATTCCGGCAGTGCCAGAACCACTAGCGATGGAAACTCCCTGCTTCTGAGTGATCGAGACAGTATCATTCCCAGAAGCCCTTTCCTTCACCCCCACAACCGTATCCCCAGTTATTCCGGCAGGGCCAGAACCACTCGAGACAGGCCATACAGGTGATTGCGGTGTCGAAGAAGCGAACAGAGATTCCGGTGTCCAATCTCCAGCTATTCCGGCAGAGCCAGAACCACTACAGACAAAGCTCCCGGATCCCTGAATAACGGTTGCAGCTGTATTCTCAATTTCTGGGGCCCTTCCCATCACTGGTATCGCCCCATCTCCAGCTATTCCGGCAGAGCCAGAACCGCTCAAGACGGGCCACACAAGTGCTGGTGAGATTGCGACTTTAGGTGTCCTATCTCCAGCTATTCCGGCAGAGCCAGAACCACCTGAGATAGGCCACCCAGATGTTGGAATGATTGCAGAAGCGAGTTGAGATTCCGGTGCCTTATCCCTAGTTATTCCGGCAGAGCCAGAACCACCAGAGACACGACCCCCTGATCCCTGAATGACCGAAGCCCCCTGTTCTGATGAGTGGGTATACTGAATGGCTACCATTTTCCCTGTTGTTGTTGTATCTGTGCTTTTGACAGGAAGTGTTGATCTTACCACTTTTTTCGTGGAAGGTTTTGTTGAGGCTTTACAGAAATCGCCCAGATGTTTTACAATGAAACTCTTATCAAAGTGGTAATTTGCTTGATCGTATGCTGCCCGTAGCCACCCAGTATTTCCCTCGCTCTTTGCAATCTTTATTTGACCTGCAAATAGGGCTTGTTGTTGTTTCCCAGTGATATTGTTGTCACATATCAAAGGATAGACAGCTTGCTTTACCGGTACCAGGACATGTTTGGCATTCTGCCCACGCAGAAATTCACCAAAAGGCGTAGCTCCGGACCAACCTAGTTGGCCGGGGGTTATGGGTGCACTACTACCTTCACTGCTGGGTTTAGACGAGTCCCTTCCGCCTTTCCACGTCGCCTTCCGCGAGTCCCGGCGATCATTAGAGTTCACCCTATTCGTGGGTCGGCTCCGTCTATACTTGTCACGGGATCCTCGTCCTGAATCCATGTCTGGATACTGGAATGATCATACAAGGATATTAGAAAATCTGTCACTCATTACACTCAGGACAGAAATACTTATTTATTTTCTTAGCAGCTTTCTGCGTAACTTGAACACACGCCCCGTGATACCATTCGAGACACCCATCGCATTGAATCATGAATTCATTATCATAGGGTTGTCTACAAATACAATAGAGGGGTTGAGTTGATCCCGACCCACTATCTGCAAGCGACTTCTGAACTATCTGAACCCACCGAGGGAAGCTAAGCTCCCTACACAATTTTATGCGATCATAATGTAAAACCACTTCAGTGCTTCTTAAACGCACTTTAAAAAGATTTGATGTTATGACATTTATAATCACACCGGGACCCTTCCAGTTCGCTTGCAGCTTTTTGCATTTACCCTTTATAGTGGCGGTATCTCTCATGTATATCACATCCCCCTTTTTGAAGGGACGTTTAAGAGTACGGGTGTTAAAGTTACCTTTCATCACCTTTTGAGCAGTCTGTAAGTTCTCTCTCGCTACCTCATGGGCGCTTTGAATGGCCTCCTCCAGATCCAACACAAATTGTGGAATATTGTCGTGGACTGGCTTACCTTTTGAGGGAATAATGAGGTCTACTGGTTTATTCACCTCACGACCCAACATTAAAACATTTGCCGTATAACCAGTTTGCCTATTCACAGCGGATCGGAGTGCCCCAGCTAATTGTGGTAAAAATACATCCCACGATTTTTGTTTCTTAGCTGTGAAGCAACGCACGGCGTCCATGAGGGTCCGGTTATACCTCTCAACCTGTCCGTTCCCAGACGGCCGATAAGGGGTACAACGGGATTTGTGGATATTCATAACTTTACATACAGCCGCAAAAAGGTTACTTTCAAAATTTCTGCCCTGATCGGTAAATATCTCAAACGGGAAACCAAACCGTGAGAAAAATTCATTAACTGCTGCTAAGGCAGTAACTTCTGCAGTTTGGGATGGCAGGGGGATACACTCTACCCATTTAGAGAATTGGTCCACCATCATGAGGATGTACTCATTGCCCTTCTCTGTTTTCGGCAGAGGACCCAAAAAATCAAGGTGGACCCTTTCCATGGGGTAACCCGCCTGATAAGATTGTAAGGCAGCCTTTGGGTGTCTATTTGGTTTCTTACTTAAATTGCATGCCTTACAAGCTGCCACCCAACCCTCCACATCTTTAGTCAGCCCATACCAGTAATACGAGTCCTGAACTCGTTGTTTTGTCCGTGCAATGCCCTGGTGACCGGACAAAGGAATATCATGGCACAACATGAGGACCTCCCTTTTCAATTTCCCGGGAACCACCACCACTTCTCTCCCAGACTTCCTCACTTTGTACAACAAGTTATCTTTGAGCATAAAAATCTCCTTATTTAGCCAAAAATACTTAGACGCTGGGCCTGCTATAAATAGCTCAGATTCCGATGGTTCCCTTTGGGTCTCCAACCAATCCAGGATTATCCTGAGATCTCGATCCTGGGATTGGAATTCCCTGAGTTCCTCCCCAGTATAAGTGGGCAAAGACACAGAACTTACTGCAATGAGTGGTCCCGAAATGTCCACACTGGTAATGGGTATACAAGTATGAGGAGAAGACGGTCTGACGATTACAGGCTTATGTGTCTCCAGAACTTCACTTGGCAGGGATAGCGGTTCTGAGAAGGGTTCTCTATACCGCCTACCTGTGCCAGGATCAACAGTTCCCCACATAGCTGTAGCATTTGGGGCTTCACCAGGTGCGGTTTGTCCTACACCCGGGTCAATAGCCCCCCCTGTTTCAGAAGTTTCATCCCGGCGAGTTTGGTCCTTGGGTGCACTCTCCCGTAAGAGAGATTTGTTAACACCCTCCCTACTCAGCTGAGAATCATGCACCTCTAGTCCCAAAGAATGGCTCGGAACCCTGTCTCTCCCATTTGATTGGAAAGGTTCCCCTTCATCCTTGGGATTCGATTCGAACTCAATCCCTCCCGGGTCCCAGACCATACGTTCCATCCCCAAATTCGAAACTGCTGGGGGCACTTGACAACTTGGTGACCCCCCTGGGTCCCCCACCGGATGGACGATGCCTGGAGACCGAGTTTCGTCGTCCCCTCCATGCGGCCTGGAAACAGGTCCTGACACCCCTGACTGAAGACCTTCCATTCCCACCCCCGAATCTTCCTCCTCCCATAGGTGATAGATGTCCAAAGGATCATCATCGAGGCTGGTGGGTACAGAAAGGGGCGTCCCTGGCCTTACTCTTATCTGTCGTACGGCTCGAAAACCGCCTGACGCCAGTGGAATTACATAATCTACCTCGTCCGAAAACCTCTCCCACCTCTCCTGGGCCCTGGAACAATACTTGCAGCCCTCACAGGGTAATGATTTCACCCCCAATTTCGGGCAACACTCCCCCCATGGAATCCGACTGAGAGCATCAGCATTGATGTGCAGATCTCCCTTCCGGTGTTTTATTACCATGTTATATTGGCTGAGCTCTTCGAGCCATCGAGCCAACTGACCTTGGGGCTCCCGAAATCCCATCAACCAAGCAAGGCTACCGTGATCCGTCCGGACCGTAAATTCCCGACCCAGGAGATAATGTCGATATTGACGGGTAAATAGAACCACAGCGAGCAACTCTTTACGGGTTGTGCAATAGTTACGCTGTTCTTTCGTTAGAGATAGACTACCGTAATGGATAACTCGTTCCCTCCCCTCCTGGAACTGAATTAATTCAGCACCAACACAGAAACCAGAACTATCTGTGTCAAGAATGAATGGGTCTACATTGTTTGGCAATGTTAAAGCCGGGGGCTTGGTTAGGGCCTGTCGGATTGATTCAAAAGCCCTGGCTTGGTCCTCCCCCCACACAAAAGGATTCCTACTTGTAACTAAGTAAAGTGGTTGGGCTAACTTTGCATAATCCTTTACGAAAGTTCGGTGGTAGTTAGCCAAGCCCAAAAACTTTTCCACATCCTTTCCATTTCGGGGGGTAGGCCACTCCAGGATAGCCTCAGAAGCACCCTCACCCATTTCCACCCCATCCTGACTTACTGTTCGACCCAAAAACTGAATTTTCTTCTGGAACAGCACAGATTTACGGGGTTTTAGTTTCAACCTGTGCTGCCGAAACCTCGTCAAGACTACACTCAGGTTTTTTAAATGATCCAAATAGTCTAAACCCATAACAACGCAATCATCCACGAACGCCAAAGCTACTTTCCACATCAGTCCTTGAAGAACTAGATTAATAGCCCTACAATAACTAGCTGGCGCCCCTGACAAACCGAAACTCATTCGTTTAAATTCAAACAGCCCGTATTTTGTAATGAAAGCGGACTTACATTGGTCTTCTGGTTTGATTCGTAATTGGTAATACGCCTGATTAGAATCGACTTTGCTTAGCCATTTGTTACCGGCTAACGCATCTAAACACTGGTCAACTAACGGAACCGGGTATAAATCTCGTTTAGTGACTGAATTCAGCTTCCGATAATCCAAGCACCACCTGACGGAGCCATCAGATTTGCGAATTAACACGGGGGCGGAACACCAATCACTAGAACTTGGTTGAATTATACCGGCTTCAAGCAATTTGTTTAAGTGCGATTCTTCCTCCTCTACAAAATGAGCTGGGGTACGACGCATCCGGAGTTTAACCGGAAGCGCATCCCCAGTTGGGATTTCATGTTGAATTAAATCAAAATCCCCAAGGTCATAATCATGTTGGGCAAATACATCTTGGAATTCAATCAACAATTTTAACAAGCCCAATTGTTCAATTTCTGATAAGTGACCTCGCGACCTCTCGTACAAGTCCACTAGATAAGAAGGTATCTCATCGGCGTTTTGTGCAACCGATACTTTATTGGCACATGGCATTGGTAATGTTTGTGTGATTGAGTCCATGACAGCCGCACCTGGTGTGGCAATAGCCTGAGTGACCAACTGACCCCTTCGTAACCGTATCGCCCTGTCAGTCAGATTAACCACACATGCAACTGGAGATTCCGTATTAGAGTGAAAACTACTGGCCACCAAAAATGAGGGCTCATGAAAAGAACGCTCCAAAACGAAATCACCATTCAAATTTGATGTTTTACACTTAACCAAGGCTATCATATGAGGTGGGATGGTTCTAGTCGATTTCATATATACGTCCGAACAAATGTTATCAACTTGCCTCAGTAACTCATTGGGTGCCGACAAAATATCAGGTCCCTGTGAACCCACAGGTTGAATATCGCCCGGTGACGAATCAATATTACAATAGTTTTCCGGGTTTGTTGAACATGACTTAGAAATCGAGACCTCTCCCCCAAACTCCGAACATTCTTGCCTACGTACCTTCTTATCATTTGAAATTGGAAATGGGCAGTGCTGTGAGTCGAAGTTCAGCCCGGATGAACCAGGCCAAGCCTCTCCCCCAAACCCTGAGCATTTTGCTTCCCCTGTCACTTTTTCACACGACATGGGACGCATCCGTTGCAGTGAGTCAAGATTCAGCCCGGACTGGCCAGGCCAAGCCTCTTCCCCATGCTCCGAACGCTCTTTATCATGCGATAGCTCTGTTCCCCTTGGTTCCTCAGTTGAAATTGCAATTGGAAATGGGCAGTGCTGTGAGTCGAAGTTCAGCCCGGATGAACCAGGCCAAGCCTCTCCCACAAACCCTGAGCATTTTGTTTGTGTCGCTTTTTCACATGATATGTGACACGTCCGTTGCAGTGAGTCAAGGCCTAGCCCGGGTGAACCAGGCCCAGCCTCCCCCACATGCTCCGAACGCCTCACATATTCCATTTCACATGGTTGTTCTGTCCCTATTTGCTTATGGGCTAAATTCTCATCGATCTGGGCCAAAGACTTACTACAACCCGGGGGCCCAACACTACCATTCCCCCTTCCTATCTCATCAGGTTCTGATGGAACATATTCCTCAAACCTGATCATTTCGCCACCCTCAGTGGGAATGCTTTCACCCCCAACAGACAACTCTTTGGCTAGCAAATCGAGAGAAATGCCATGTTTTTTCATAAAGTCCAACCCCAACAACATATCATCTTCAATAGGAGCGACATATATATATTCCTCAAATGTTTGACATCCAATATTTATTTGGATGGGCCCTACGTATGAACCAGTGAATTTTGAATTTCTAGCAGCCATCCTCATAGGTACTTGTTTAATGACACTAGGTTTACAATTCAATTTGTTAAAAATTGTGTCAGATATAATGGTGACATCAGCTGCCGTGTCAACAATTGCATGTAGTTCTAGCCCATTTACTAATAAGGGTAGATTTATCATTGACCTCTGAATTCGGCGAATGAAAATTTCCTTCAAATCGGATGCACCTGGGTCAAATACCTGTTCATCTTGGAAGAATTTACTGGAGTTCTCAGTTACCTCCATACAAAAATCCACTGGATCGTGTGTTGATTTATGGTCGGGTCCCTCCCCACAAACATTGAGACTTGAAGAACTTATGTCTAACAAATTCCGATCCCACCCAGAATGGTGATCTACCTGTGGCTGTGGTACGCGGGGTTGGCAAGTCATTGACCGACTTTGCCCATGCTCGCACAGCCACCTGTCTTCATCACTCTGCGTGGGGTCCGGGAGGTCATTTGAACAACCGCGACTTACTCTCTGACCTCTCGAGGAGTCGCGCTGTAGTTTCCCTGTGCATATCTATTTTGTTGGTTCTTGGCTGGACAGTGTGCCCTTATGTGGCCAAAACCCTGACATCCAAAACAGCGAATATTCGTCAAATTCTTTGTGTACTGGGCTGTATTTGGGTTATTCGGGTTCTTATTTTGATTGGCCTCGTAATTGGTTTTCTTCTGGTAATTGTATTGCCCCTTTTGATTATGATTTCCCATGGCAACCTGACCCTGTGCCCTGTCATCAGAGGACTTCCTTACGAATGATGTTAGTTTACCAATTTCTGTTGTCAAATTGGACATACTCTGGGACATACTCGACTTAAATTTGTCCATATCCCCCTGGAGGGTTGCAATTCTATCCTCCTCCTCCCGGGTAAGAGACACGGCCGGCATTCCGAATGAGACTTGCCGGGCCTCTCTCTTTTTCCCATTTCCCTCACCCCGACTTGACAACATATATTGAACACTAGTTTTGGCCTCTTCCATTGACTCATGCCTAATGCCCTGGTGAAAACTGGCTACCTCTTTGTCCCTCAACCCACGGCAAAACCTCGATGCCAAATGTCCCTCCAACACTTTGGTTGATGACCCCTCAAAGACTCTGCACCCTAGATCTTGCAATCTATCGGCCCAATCCTCCAGGGACTCATGAGGTTCCTGACAGGCGTTATAAAAGACATTAGCCAAAGTATCTGGTGGCAATGTTTCCCCAAATCTAGTGGCCAATTTTCCCATCATCCATTTGAATCTCCCCTCTGGTTTTTGTTTTTTTATCATCGTGAAATACTCTGAGGCCTTCCCATCCAAAGCCCAACAAAGAGTATTACGTTTTTCGGAATCTTCCATATGTCCCGTACTAACAAACGCCATAATCTTATCACGGAAAGCCGCAAATTTCCCCTTTCCGTCGTACTTAAGTACACAATGCGGCCTTCTGCCTTTATTTCCCCCATACATGTAGGTACCACCCTGGGAAACATCGCGACCACCCCCCTGGTTGCGAACTGGTGATGGCGATGAGCTACTACTGCTACTAGAGCTAATAGTGCTCCTTTTCCGATGACTACTCTTTGCATGTTTTTTACTTCGCACCACAGGTGATGCTTCTCTACGGGATTCGCGCTCCTTATGGGACTTGGTCCCCTTATAACTTGATTTACGTCTACAGTCGTGCTCCCTACTATCCCGTTCTGTCAATCGCCTTATGCGGTGGCTGATTTCATCGAACTCTCCCATATGGTCGGAAGTTATGTGCTGAACCCTGTACGGAACAATGTCTTTACATGTATATGGAATCGGTGAATACATGTTGGCAGTTGTTTGCTCAAGATTCAGCCCGGGCTGGCCAGGCCAAGTCCCTCGCAAACATTGCTGCCTGTACAGATTCGTGGAGTCGAATTGACCTGTGGCAGGTGTTCGTTCGAGGCCTAGCCCGGGTGAACCAGGCCCAGCCCCTCGCAAACATTCCTGTCTGTGCAGATTTGTGGAGTTTAGTGGAACTGTAGTATTTTCATATATGTTGGCAGGTGTTCGTTCGAGGCCTAGCCCGGGTGAACCAGGCCCAGCCCCTCGCAAACATTCCTGTCTGTGCAGATTTGTGGAGTTTAGTGGAACTGTAGTATTTTCATATATGTTGGCAGGTGTTCGCTCAAGGCCTAGCCCGGGTGAACCAGGCCCAGCCCCTCGCAAACATTCCTGTCTGTGCAGATTTGTGGAGTTTAGTGGAACTGTAGTATTTTCATATATGTTGGCAGGTGTTCGCTCAAGGCCTAGCCCGGGTGAACCAGGCCCAGCCCCTCGCAAATGCATCTTTGGGTCGAACATAGTTGCCGGCCTCTGCTCAAGGCTCAGCCCGGATGAACCAGCCCAAGCCCCTTGCTGATGTGCCGGATTATCAACTACCCCCGAAAATTCCTTCACCATAATGTCACCCAGCCCCTCGCTCTCCGAGACTGTGGAGTCATTTCTTGAACGAAACGTGGAGCAAGTCAGAGTCCCTGACAAGTCCAGTTCCGATGATACCCTTGACGAATTAGAATCCCTTGAAGAATTAACCCTGTGACGTTTTGGTGAATTATTGTCAACCTTGGTGATAACCAATGAATTTCGGGCAGCTCGTGTTTTAAGAGACTTATGTTTCCCTGTCGACCTTGATGACCCAGACGACCTTGATGTAACTGATGAATGTGATGCATCTGATGACCTCGGCATGGCCGATGAACTCGACCGCCCCGATGACCTTGATACCCCCGATGACCTTGATACCCTTGACCTGCTGGAAATTCTCGAGTCATCCAATCCATCCTCGGTCCGACCCCTATTCCCCTCCACCACAAATTTCTTGGATTTGGAAACTTCACTTGACTTCCGAGGGGTGGATTGGGCCATTGGCTGTACTCCAGACAGGTCCATGTATTTAGATTGGGGTTCGGGAAGTTTAACGTCTTTGGTTGGACGAAACTCATGTGGCTCCACCATGGGGGCATTTGTGGCCATAATTGGTTTGGAATCCCCTCTCTCATTTGTGTAATAGCCCACTGGTATTTCTGATCTAGGGGCTCCTCGAACAAGATAACTGTGGGCAGGTTCTAAACCAGGCCTCTTCATCAACAACTTGTGGGGCTCCCTCAACTCCGGCGTCGCCTCCCCATCACCCCAAGATATCCACCCTGGGGAGACACTTGGGTTACTCTGAAGTGATGCCTCAGGGGTCACCCCGGTTGCAGTCGGTTGATGCCATGCGCCAGAAAGGTTCAAAACTTCCTGCCCTGACGTAACGGGGGTCAACAATTTGATTTCCCCTCCCTCAACCTTGTCCACAACACCCTCCGAGATGCTATCTCCCAATAGTCCTCCCGGGCGAGCTTGGGCGACACCCACTCTAGAGTCTGCACAATGCCCCAGGTACAATGTGTCTGTTCGAAGCACAGTTTCACTGTCCTCGAATCTAGGCCCCCTTTTATCCTTTGCATCATATGGCTCGTATGAGAAGCATTGCCTAATCTGAGGCTGAATGCATAAGTCGATGAGGTGGTTCTCATCGAGATTCCCATACATGTGTCTATTTAACAGAATTAAATCCGCCCTCTTTACCCCAACTCTCGGAACATTTAATAATTCCCCATAAGAACATAAATTTATCTGAACCGTCATGTCTGCCGTCAAATATTGCCACTACTGACTAACTGAGCAAATAGCCGATCTAAGTAACACTTCGCGTTTGTAATATAGACAAAACTGTACACTGAAACAATACCTGTCCTAATATCACCAACTAGTATTCCAGTGATATTTAACACCAACTCCACAGTGGTACAAGTATTACCCCAAACTGGCTATAGTAGTATCAACAAGAGACCTTCACTTCACCAAAATAATGATATTTTGGCCTGACCCTATAACCAATTTAACAGTGACTATACATACACAAGAAAACTGCAAGTAACACTTCGTGTTTGTAAATATTGACAAAACTGTACTCCTGAAACAATACTTGTCCTAATATTATAAAATATTTGACACAAACACCACAGAAGTACAAGTATTAATCTCAACGGGCTATATCTATCAGCTAACAGTAGCCATTTACTTCACCAGAATGTTGCATTCTGGCCGCACACATTGGCAAAACATGAGAAACTGATCAAAATAAACAAAATGTCTCAGCTGGAATTATTTTTGTTTACCGGGCGAATCACCACTTCTTCAAGATGGCGGCAATTATGAAAAATAGATCACCAATTTTCGTGACCAACAAACTCAAAGGAAATAAACACAATAAACCGAGTGAAATCACGCAGATAAAGTTTTCAACTGCTCGCAGCGCCATTGTTATAACTTTGCCTATTTTGCTGCGATGTGACAAAGTATAACTACAGTAATATTGCGTTTATACCAAACATGAAATACAAACGGGGCAGAGAAGGGGTCAAGAAAAGATGTCTCACCTAATCTGCTCGTCTGTGTTCTGTTTGGTCCGATGGTCTGTTGTCGTGAATCTTTGGGCAAGTCCGTGTCGTTATCCTGGATGATGGCGTATTGTATGAGTGATGATAGATGATTGTTGGATGTAGGCCAACGTCCTAGAAAACTGTGATGAAGTCCGAATGTAACTTAGAACAACATGCGACTGTTCTTGTCGAGAATCGTAACCACAAGAGATCGATAGGGAGATGTATTCTTCCGCGCCACGGAAACCTTCCTTCGCTCAGTCCGTGCGCCACTCAACGTCCTGGATTCGGTCACCTGATACTTTGACCTTTGACATGATCATTCATAACAACAATAGTCAACAAAACACATGTGCACAGTCCACGTGTACCTCAACATTCACCACAAAGTCCAAAACATCCGGGAATTCCTGCAAATCATCATAAAAGCTCGCATGTAGACACATCAATGTAACTAAGAATATTCAAATTTAAATCCCACCACAATGGCACAAAGTAAAACGCTTCAAAGCCGAATTCATCTCCAAGCGAGGCATGTAGTGACCACAAGAGGTGCATTGTTTACGATGACGTCATTTCGCGCGTGCGTTGCTCCCCAACTTAACCCGTTCGAGTTTCAACGGCATTTTAATTGGTTGAAATTGAAAATTTCCCAAGTTTCAGCTCCACCTGAATCTAGTTACCAATTAGAACTCTAATTTTGTTGACGATATGAGATCAACATCATGCAATGAGACTGTTTATGGCGGTGTTATCAAAGCGTGTGCTTTGATAATGATTATAATTTTATTTTGCGATCAAACGTCAGTGCAGCTCAGCAGAAACACATGGGCACTAGTTCAGTTCAGTAGAAACGCACGAGTCCTACGATTATAGTACAACCACTGGACGCGGCTTCGCCGCGTCGGTCACTGTGTGATTAATCAATGAAGCTACTCTGGAGTACACAATTTACGTAATTCCGGTTTGACAAATCAACGATCAGTATACTCAGTCGCCAATAGTTCACTGAGTTCATTTCCAATGATACAAATAATTTAAAATTATTGCTGAAATATGGGAAAATATTGGCGACTTGGATTCAAATATGTGATTGATTTGGGGAGATTAACTTTAGTTATGTGGAGACATGAAATATATTTTGCTCAAAATGTGGGGGTATTTTTTATCGATAATAGCTGACTTTGAAATGGACGATATATTTTTTATTGTGATACCCATTAGCCGGTGATTTGTGTTTTTGAAACAGTATATCCTAGAATTACTTGCATGTAACTGTCGATGTAATGACAAGCTGAGTAACTGAACATAACATGCAAATTATTACAACACAAGTATTCATCTTAGTGAAGATAACGTTTTATTGTTGGGATTATTGTTTCTGCCAAATGAACTTGTAATGCGCTCCCCTGCCCAATCCCTCCTCCAAACCAACACTTACATTATTCAACGTCCCCATATACGTGCCTGACCTATACATCATGGTTGTAAAGGGTACATTACTTGCTATTGGTGGAAGAGACTCAGTCGCAAAATTATATAATTACTACAGAGATTGGGCGATGCATCATGATAGTATATATATGGCACACTACTTGTTATTAGCTAATGGGACAAACTGCAGACGAAAAATTATATAATTGATACATAGATTGGGCGATGCATATCGGCAGTTTATATATGGTACATTGCTTATTATTAGCTAATGGGATAGACTGCAGACGAAAAATTATATATTAATACATAGATTGAGCAATGCATCATGGTGGTACATATAGGGTACATTACTTGTTATTAGCTGATGGGATAGACTGCAGACGGAACATTATAGAGATTGGGCGATAAGATATATACTAATTTGTTCGTGCACGTATTCGGGTATGAAGCCATCATACCGAGCCAATCTGTCCACTCATTCTGATATAATATTTTATCTACATGTATCTTGAACCGAGAAGGAGCAGGTTTGATGAAATGTTGGCTGCCATCAACTATTATCTGGTTATATATTTTTCAGAAAGCCGAAATATTCAACGGAAACATAGCTCGACCGTACTGGGGCGATGCGCAGTCAGACTCGGATAATTCGTTATGTGACCCGTGCTTGGCCTTCGTAGGAAACGTGATTGGTATTCTTGTTCAGTTTGCAATCACCATCTTGAACGGGATGCGCAGTGTGTGTCCACTGATGCTGACGCCGTCTATGGAAGCAGCATGTATCATCCTGGTAAACAACATAAATGTTGTGTCTGTCGTCGTGCTAAGAGCCCTACGATGGGATATGGCTACGTGCGGTTTAATTGGACTATGCTGTCTTGAGACTGTCTAACGGCAAACTTCAAACTTGGGTCTCTAATATATTAATACAGATGGATAGCTTATACTCGTGATAGCCATACGTTCCCGTTGAGACGAAAGTGGTTCAGATAATTGAAATTCATACAATAAGTTTTAACTTGTAACAAATGCGATGACTGTGTTCATAATTGTATGCACCTAGTCGTTCATATATAAACCTGCAATCAGTATGATCAATTTCCTTGTATATCATTCTGATTGAGGATTGATAGGATAAACTTATGCCATCATAATACAATCTACAGGTCAGGCACATCCTGAATCGCACTATTATAGTGGTATATGATCATTACCGTTTTGTGAATTTGATAAAAGAGGGATAATCCAAAATCATATATCACGCAAATTATTGAAAATCAGTGTCGCATTAATTCGGTATTATACATAACTTTTGTCCAGGAGAATGATTAACCATGACGGTACACAATAATTAAATCAGTTTAAATGTTGTTAATGAAGGAGCGATTGAGTTATCCTGTTGTTGTCATTTATAAAGGCACGTATTAGCAATATTATTGAATAACAAAGCTGTTCCTTCGCTGCGATAGTGTTAAGAGTGGTATTTGGCTGTTCACTGGTGTGCGCCGTCTTCTCCCGATGCAAATACAGGAAACATGATCATGTTATGGTCATATACATGTACCACTATAAAAGTAGCAATCAGATCTGATCTAGGGAAGTTTAACCCGTATTGCGGTGTGATTTATTTGACACTTTCTTATAGACACGATGTATGCAGTGGGACACCCACTTGAGAAAACTTAACGGTATTTGTTCCTAATAGCATCAGTTTGCCTTACCAGCATCACGGCAAGTCAGCGGGAGCCACCAACACCATAGCCAATTCACAGGACAACTCAACCGTCGGTACAAGTAGTAGCGAGACAAAACATGACAATTTGTGGTTCACAGTTTGTTTTCCGCGAAGTTATTCGTTCGTTCAATTGAGCTATACTTATTATCTGTAAAAATCTAACATTACCTAAGATATACCGCGATGTTCTTTCGCGCCAAGAATATATTTATAGCAACTCAATGTTGACGTTTGTCGTTTTACATCTAAACCTCTCTAGAGTTTGACATAAATCCTCTCTAGAGTATGATATATCCAGTACAAGAAAACAATACTGTACACAACATTCTATAATGACATTTTTACTATCCATCTGTATGTTAATCCAAATGACGTCACCCGGAGTCCCGATAATTTTTATAAAATTCCCATTGGACTCGATTCGAATCCAATATGACTTTGGGCGTCCAATATGAATTTTTCCAGTATTTTCAGGTGATCGCTTTTACCCAATCAGAGATAGTGTCAGTAAAGGGATGGATAATAAATATATATATATATATATACTCTTAGGCGGATTGATACTATTTCAAAAATCCTCAGATGACACAAACACCAGACAATGAAAAATGATTGCTATTTTATAAAAGTTTAATTTTTGGCAAACTTCGTAGCACTAGCGAAAATAGACGTAAAAACAAAGAGGCAACTCGAGGGACTATATTGTCCGTCGCCAGCCTAAGTGTACAATACTGTCGTATACAGTTGTGAAGCGTATCAGCCGACTATGTAAATGTATGCATTTTAAAGTTTCTTTTACGGATTCTGATTTGTTAAAAAGGAATAAGTCTCTACTTTGTTCATGTAATAAACAATATCTTCAACTCGTTATGTTGGGATATAAGATTTTATGAAACTCGTTTGATAAATTTGATACACAACTCGTCTACGACTCGTTGTGAGTCAAATTTATCAAACTCGTTTCATAACATTCAATATGCCAACATAACGAGATGGCGATCCTCTATATACTATGTTGATTAGTGAATTTTGAGATAAGTTTTAGGTGATGTGACATGGTCTTTTTCATACAATTTGTTTGTACGATATTCCTTCAAATATATTTATAAATAAGATTAACTCTAACAGACACTATATATATTTGCTCTAGAACATGGATAGAGCAACGCTTCTCGGTCAATAACATATTGGAATGTCAGTTGCATGGGTTGATGCTCATTATGAGCCATCCCGTTACTCTTCTGTAACAGCCTTTGTGCCCAGACACATAATTGCGAATATCAGAGGTCTTTTGGATGTCAACACAACGAGATTTACAAGTAAACAAAACCTTGTTTTCCAGAAAATGTTGAGCTGTCGCGCTATCATAAAATGTATGTAAACAATATATTGAACGATTGTATCATCACTTTAGGTTTTTCTATCACGGTAAATACTTTACCATTTTGAAGTCAAATTACTCGCTCAAAGTAGCATCAAACCAACCCAAATCCAAAAGTTGTGGACCGGGAATACTTGGCATTAAATCTGGACAGCACATTAATTTCTGATACATAATCCTTTATCTAATAATTTCACATAATTATGATTTTCAATCCCATCTTTAGTAAATTGAATATATTAAAGGTACTCAATCCGATTTAGTGCCCCTCAATTACTATGTATTTGGCTTCGGGGTAAACATATTTGATTAGAATCGAGGAACCCACCCATCAAAGCTCATAGTGATCAGATATCGATTTTTGAAATATATAATTTTTCACCACCTGGAATGTTTAGTGGCCCAGTAAAAGTCGACGAGAAGACAGCCTCGGACCAAATTGAGGATGAAGATTGATAGCTATAAAATAAATTGGCCTTTTTTTGTGTCAGATATTTGACAAACCGGCAATATTCCGTTGAACGAAATGTTGATAAATAACAGGTTTTGGGCAATTGTATACTATGGTTGACTATGGTTAGTATTATTGTTGGGCAATTAACCAAATTCTGATAACTGAGGCGGCATTTCAAAAAAATATTGTTGTTGTTGGAATCTGATGGTGTGGGGACCATTGAATCGGATTGAGTACCTTTTAAATGACAATAATCCACAACCCATTGCACCCTATATGCAAATAGCAATATGCATTATGAACTTGTCACTATTGAATATTAATACTTTTAATAGTGTTTCTTCCAATAGGGCATTTTATGTATGTTTTAGGGATCAAATATGACCATCATGGAAATAGAGAGTTCCTACGTGGAACTTTTTTTCCGATGTGAGCAACGGCAATGCATACAATTAACATAACATCAATATTATATACACACAAATTTAACATTATTGATTTAGAATGATCTATTTCAACCTTTTGCTGACTTGAAAACATCACATGGCGTCTATTCGTCGTGCAACAATATTTCAATCCAATATACACTAATTGTGAATATTTAAGAAATAACTCTTGTTTCGATTAAGGTTATGAGTTATAACCGGAAAGTTTGGATAAATTATATAACGCGCATAGCGCAGTTATTTAAAATTTATCTTCAAACTTTTCGGTTATAACTCATAACCTTAATCGAAACAAGAGTTATTTCTTATTGTTTAATCCGTCATTTCACTTGAGAACCACCAAAAAGTAGAAGTTGGAAGTAAAACGACCGTATAACATTCAGACTATTTCCGACAAAAAAGACGCGTTATGTTAAAAGAGACACCAGTTAAATTCCTCTCACTCAAAACTGATTTGCATCAATGGACAAACTCTATGGTGATTTACTTGAAGACAAAAGTATTAATAAAAACATTGGTTATAACGATAAAATATAGAAACTGTGAACATACCAGTTCAATGAGACATAGGCCACTATGTCAGGATCTGTATACAACGATAGTCTAAACAACTTGACGACATCTTGACGACAAAATAAACTAAGACTTTAAGACAATAACTTTCCGAAGACAACTTTACTTTCTGACCAACTAATCTAAAACCCCGCGAAACTGTTTAACCTTTGACAACTTTACGCGCGACCATGTGTCATCCAATCAGCTGCGAGCTTACCTGTACTATTTGAAGTGGCAGTACTAGAGCGTTTAGCATTGGGCTGAAGTGACAGAGTAATAGTTACAGGAACGGATCGAATACAGCAAAGTTGAGAGGGTAAACGGGATGTCGTAAATACCGGTGATATGGGTGAATATGTTAGCTGCTAGTTGTCAGTATTAACTTGTATTAGTTGTATATAAACTAGGGCTAAATTACACCGTCACACTATATATGTCCGGGCTGAGGCATGGAATACACTAACGTTTGAATTGTTTTTAAATTAACAAATTTGTTGATTTTCTTCAACTTTTTCGTTCTGGAACACACATTAATATTCAAATAGTGGTCTCGGTATCAAACGCCCAAGTTCCGACCACGTCGCCATCGCTATGCGTATATAAGATATACGTGCCAATAACGTTGACAAAGCATTGGCGACAATATGGAGTCGAAACCGAGACAACTAGATCTGAATATTATAGTCTAAGAGTCGTCAATTAGTTAAAGCCGATTACCTATACGCCGCTAAAACACCGTGTGGCTACCTCATATTACAATTTGACGACAGTTGGTAAGTTAGGGTGTCAATTTGGAAAATTCTCACTCAATTAGGATGTAAACTCCGGAGCTCCGTGGTCCAGTGGTTAGCGCGTTGGACTTGTCTTCGCTGTCAACACAGCGAGGCGAGTTCGCGGCTGGCTGGTGGTCTGTTATGAGTTTCCACACAGCAGTGGCTTGGCCGACTTGAGCGATGTGCAATTGTTGGATTGTACACTGTTTGAATCTCGCGCCAAGTTGTGACCCTTGAGCAAGGTCGCTCGTACTGTGTCTGCTTTGCACCACCCATGCATTACAAGGGTACCTGATAATGAGCAGTGAAAGATCTTGTCAGTATGCTAGCCATATGGTATCCTCGCATACTCCCGGCTGTACCTCCCCTGTCCCCGTGGAGCAGTAGATGGTTACTGAATGTTCAGGCTCATCAGGGTAATAATTGTAAAACTTTGAGCGCTTTGGGCCTCATGGGAAAGGCGTTTTACAAATGCTATACATTATTATTAAACATGTTTGGTCTTCACGAAAGAGGTTGGAATAATAATTTGGACACCTAATAAGGCACTTTAGCCACGCCCTTAAAAAAATGATTTGATGATATTATGATGATGTAATGGCGATGATGATTTTAATAATAATAATATGTTGATGTCGGATGATGACGATGGTGATTATGAAATGGTTACATGCATATATACATATATAATCATCAATACGTTTATTTCTCATGAACCTATACACACATAGGTATTGAGATATAAACACAATGGCAGCCGATGGGTCATATGTACGCCACATAAATATGTTTGGCGTATTGGGTAGATGCTCAGCTTTTGGAAATTGAGGCTTTTCTTCGTGTTGGTAGACATGCTGACAATGATATTAATGGCCCACTTTAACGTGTTAACATTCTAATGCGGTTTCCGCATATTTGAAATAGTCATGTTCTACAAATCGACGCGGGGATAGACTCTCTGGGTCAAAATAAGCTCACAGGAAATGAGAGCACACTGATAATTAAAAGTATACTGAATTATTGAGGTTAATATTAGATTAATATCCAAACAAGGTCGCACCTTCCAACATGACCCATGATGAAATTTTAAATAAACACCCCCACCAAGCTCAAAACGTGCAGGTCTTACACAGATCACCAGTATTCAGTGAATACTACATAAACCAGATACCAAGTAAAAAAAAAAAAAAATTCATCACAGGCTAACCACCCTTTGTTTTTCACAGATCTGTTAAACGACAGACATGCTATATATATAACTTTTTAAAGTTTAAAAATATTTGAATCGAAAATAAACTCGAAACAAACAAGTACATGTTATAGCCGGAATCCAATTATGTTCGTTCCGTTTCCGATTCCTTATTCACTGTTTTGACGGATTTTTACAAAAACAAAATGGCTGAAAGTTCGAGGCGGTAGAAATATGCTCTCGCTTTATGCGAAGAATGACACAACTAACATCTGAAACATGCATTGGCACCACACTAGAAATGTACTAGAAGCTCTGATCTACAAGTATGTGGGAGTTTTGGTTGTTAAATAATATTTTTTAGTGTGTGTTATCGCTTGTGAAAAGTTGAGTAAATGTCCATACCAATGATTGGTGACGGAGTACTGCTTTCAGTGATATACAGTCCTGACTTTTATAGAGCTATGCTCTGATAATAAAAGTCAGGTTTACGGACTAGATCCAAGACAATTCCCGCTACGGTATTTCCTTGAAATCATGATTAACTTGAAGATGAAGACGTGTATAAACATACTAGTAGTGGTGAAGGTGATGCCATTTGGTATTGCAGAATGGTTAATGTCAGTGTTCTATCATTCGACAATTAAGTCAACAATGCGAGAATTCGATCGGATCAAATTCCGTTCTGTCTAAATAATTTCTGGTCGCAGGTAATGACACCTTTGACAAAACTGTGTTCATAAATTAATTTTGTCGCTGTGTACATAGTAGTATCATAGACTAAAAATAGGATAGACGTCGCACTCATGGTTATCAAGCTGTAATGCTATTGGACGTCGCCATTGCGTTGGCCCTCAAGCGTTAAGGTAGTTCAGAAAACTAGGGGGAGATAATTTTACGTTATATTTACATTGAGTTCGCGTAGGTTGTCGAGAGATATCCGTAATAAATGTACTTTATACTAACTTTGTAACATTATGCATTTTAGGTGACATTAACCGAATGCCTAAGAATGCGATTTTGTTCAAGATAGGTTTTCCTGAAATAGAAAGTGCCCGCAATTCGATGTTGTTTACGCCGGCATATTGAAAAACTAACAAACTGTCTTGTGAATTTTGCGTTGATGTTTATTTACTCCGATTTCTTACCACAGGTCCCTGGCACAATAGACCCCAAACACCCAAAGACATATATACAAGTCTTATATATATGTCTTTGGGTGTTTGGGGTCTATTGTGCCAGGGACATGTGTTTCTCACGTGTAATGTGGATTTCGTTCTGTAATTTTCTCGATCAGCTAGTGCAAGTATTGGAGGGATCTGATTTCTTACGTGTAGTGGGGATTTAGTTTTGTAATTTTCCTCGATCAGCTGGTGGAAATATTGGAGGGATATTGCTTCACAGAATGCAGAGTGATTTTTCTTATAAACGTACACATATACGTTGCTGCTAATCAATAGATATATATATGTCAGGTCCTCCCCATTTGAATCACGATTATATTATATATTACAATTTCATCCTGGAAACAGACATATCATGTCTATTTATATAAACTAATAATCATTTAGTAGTTATTTGAGTTCCATGATCCATTTGTATATATTTGGGTCACAGTAGGGGGGTTTCATCTAATAAGTTCAACAAACAGACCTGTGTTTGTGGTCTTATTATATGAATTAACCTACACACGAATGTAAAGGGTATCTCTGTCCACTATGATATTAAAATACAAATAAACGAAGAATAGTTAATTGTATAGGCTATTTTGAAACTGAGCGATATAATCCATGCATATAGTAATAAAATAGTTAATGATTATGGTACAATTTGTAAAATATACTAGTAGGATAACATACTTATAGTCCATTTACATTAGAGATGTACAGTTACTGAAGCTGAATGGGACCTTGAAATGCTATTGGGAGCTAGAGGATACTTTTTCAGACTGGAGGGGACAGTCCCGGGGACACACAATGTGCATATGAACATGGGGGTTGCCTTAGTGTGGATAAGTACAATGTGATAGAGAGACAATGTTTGTAATTTAATTAATTTAATGATGAACTTATAAATATTAATCATTTGTGGCTCTTTCCTTGATAGTCAATGAGACATCAGCTAGTTTTTTATCCAGGATTTCCGCACAAGTATAGTTCAATTCCTTCTTTATCTTGAACACATCATTGCATTGTGCATCTCATTCTGTCTCTCTGGATTATTTTCGGCTCACGCATGTTGCACACGTAACTTTCTGACCCACCAATGTTATGAAGGCGTTGCCATCATCTGCCCACTTCCTGAAATGATATAGAATTTGAAGCATTTAATTTTAATTTATAAATAATTTACAGGTTACTGATAAAATATTTTATATTGGGATATTTCCCATGCAGTACAGTACCACACCACTCACCAGTGCCTACATTGGCAACCCATGTAATATTCAATTGTTCACACCTCTTTGTGATAGCAGTAATAAATTATCTTACAAAAATAATACTAGTGCTATAATATAATAATAAATAAGGCTAATGATATTATATTTCATCACAGCTGACAAGTGTGTGTATAAATTATAATTAATGCCCACTCAAGTCTCAATGCCATTTATTAACATTATGCATTATGAATGTGATTATATCATCTATTAATGATCAAAATACTACATGAAAAATATGCTATCAACAAATGTTATCTATTACATAAAGTGGGCATGAAACAATTCAAACTATGAATAGTATGATCACTACAATTAGAATCTAGGAGTAGGACATCTAAACTGCCAAATTTGTGAATTGTTTTGACTATTCATTTCTAAATTATTTATTTATTACTGTAGTATGTACACCTGATCACACCTGGCAGTGGCATGGAAATTCTTGACATCTGACAGCTGTCATTGAAATATTTCTTCCATAAAACAAGTTTGGATCGGTACCCCATATACATGATATTCAAATTACCAATGCAACCAGGATTGGTCAGATCTATTAAATTAATTTAATTTTGAAAGTCCTTATAACATAACTTCATCCAGGTGAAAATTACAAAAATAGAATGCAGAATGTCGTGTTGTTTACTACAAAAATTGCATCAAACGGCATAAAAACTCACCTTTCTTACTCCCCAACGGACATCCTTTGAAACGTGAGATTCTGATAATTCATGACAGTTGGTGCATAATTAATTCAGCTGCAATAGACGCCAGATTTTCCTCTTTTTATTACGATGAGAAAGCACTGTTTTGATTAGAAGAATCAGAGTTGAACTACCTTTAGCAATGGCGGACAGATCTATGGTATTACTATTAGTACTCACAAGTATAATCACAATTGAGGTTGATGCTTGATTCGTTAAAATTGTAATTTCGAAATTTGTTCCAAGAGTGAATCGTGGAATTATGACTCTGAACCCGAGTCACTGAGAACTAAGTTAGAAATAGAACTTAGAAGTTAGAGTCAACGGTCAAAATTCAGTCTGCCCTCGCCTGGAATTGGTTACATTCGCGGTCAAACAAGGCGTACAATGGTACATCCTACATCCGATACTGAACATGTACATCACTACATGTACTCACCTTGTATATCATAATGTAAGCATTTTTTTCTCACCCACTGCGTGTGTTGTAATTGGTCATTCGTGGAAATAATAATCCGAGGTGGTGATTTTCAACTTTGTTTGAATAGCATCACTTGCCTAACAACCGTCTGTGAACAACGTTAATTCTGATTGGTTAAGACAAACGCGATCATCCAATCGCTAAATATGTGACTCGGAAAGACGATACCAAGAGTTCAATAGGGCATGTCAAAGGTCATCTATTTTTAAGAAACAAATTTTCAAAGGAACGGTATTGCAAATCAGCTCTCCCAGCGTCGAGTGTGTTCGCCCAGTACACTCAGAGCCCTCTACGGACTGGGCCTTCGGCCCAGGCCTACGTGGGCTTATAATATCTTAATTCAGCTGTAGAATAAATAGGTTCCAGTGTGTATTTTGTATGCAACACACATATGCCCAGCGCATTGTTTGCATGTTTTGTTTTATAAACAAAATCCAAAACAGATACAGAACCTGTCTAATGTTTACACAACACACGGTTTGAACTTAACAATAACATTCTATTTACGCGATATGTATGATTGGTATAAGAATAACATATGACAATGTTGTAATATTCTATCCGTTTATGGCAGTTTTAACAGTTTGACTATTTTAACAGCATACCCATCGCGAAGGCCATCCGTTCCTTTAAAAAGTTTCTGTCCATTTAGCTCGCGGACAGTCCTATTATTTGAATCTTCAAACCAAATGACTTCCTTTTCCATTTCAATCGACGATAAACAAGTAGTGTTAATCGAAATGGCTTTGCTAACAACGGAGCTATTGGAATCATTCACCATACACGAAGAGACGATGCTACATAGTTATACACCCGAGTCGTCACCATACGATTGTCGTAGTTGTTTTAATCCGAGTCCAAATCCCAAAATTCGTGGCTAATACAAATTGTGACAAAATCAGCCATTTGCGAGAACTCACATCAGCGTGATCCAGTGTTCCAGGCCTGCAGATTTCAACAGTGTGCGTAACCTAATTTTCGTTCGCCTGGTTTGTGTTCAAATAACACATAGGTTTCCAGAATAGTTACTCAAACTGTTATAATCATATTACTTTGATGGAGCTGATTTCTGGTTGAATCCAGGTTGAGTCTGCCTGTCAAGACCATCCGTGCCTTCGACTTATACATATTATATAATGCCAAAATGATTAATATGTGTGTTTCACCTATCCCGCCCGCCCATTCAAATTCGGTAAAACAATGTTCTCGTTACCGTTTTCATTTTATGTTTTATTTGGTTTATTTGCTGAAGTATACTGAATGTCTAGCCAATGACCAAACACGAAACAAACATGAGACAGGAAACAGTCGAAGGTATTTAGAGAAAAATTAAATAACTGTTCCAAAAAAAATGTCACTGTAACAGTACACCCTACTCCGGGTGAAATTGGTCCACAATTTCTCTAATGCATAATGAATGAATGTCATGTGTGTATGTCCTTTGCTGGAATAAACGAAGTTGACTCAATGTCCTCGTATTTTTCCACCTGCTTTTGAAGGCCGGAGCGCACTGACTCGAAATCACCATGAGGATAATTCGCGACCTGATTTCCAGGTTGTCCTAAGTGCACTTTTTATGTTTTTGAGATAATTGATTTTTAAAGATTAACTCTCCGATGCGCGTCAACTATTAAGACTATGGCTATACTTCTAACACTGTTCGATTGGAAAATCATTCCTTTAATAGAATAAATAAGCATCACAATTCATAAATTAAATCTAATACTGTTTTTTTAAGAATACTGCAGGTAGTGTGCATATATTGACACTTAGTACATACTGGAACTTAATTACACTATGAATAGTTCAAATGACACCATTGAACTAAAATTCGTTAGAATGGCCACATTGTTCTATGTGTCAGAAATATTTGGAGAATTAGCACTTAGAACAAACAATATAATATCACAGGTCTGAATCTTAACATGACAGCTTGGAATTCATATATTAGATTACATATGAGTGTTCTATGCATACGCTAACCCACATGGTATTTTTTATTATTTCAACAATGGTGTTGTCTAATAAATTTGGTATGTATGTCGGAATTTGACACCATGTCACCCCCTATAAATCAAAAACCGACTAACTTGAGACTCGCTCCGAAACGGATGCCACTATATATTCTAGTCGTTGTTTAAACTCCATTTTGAAGTGATCCTAGAAGTAATAGGTAATAAGCTGTTTTCGACATGAGGAGCGTCATGGGGGACATTTTCTACAGCTCTTTGAAATATGTACTATCTATGGATTTTATGATAATATTGTTTTATTGGCAAAAGACAAGGATATGTAAAAAAGAAATGGTAAAACTGGAATCTTGTTAGTCAACAAATTTGCCGACTACAAACGCCGAGTTGAGTTTCCTGACTGCTAAATATGACCACAAAATAACTTATCCTAAAGTTTGATGTGTTTGATTGATGGAAAGTCATTATATTTAGGTAAACAAATGCACACAAAAACATTGTAAAAATTGGAATTTTAGTCCGGGAACAAGGTCCCTCAGGATTTTTTTTTGTTCGTTATGACGTTTGCTCAACTATTATGGAACTTTGAAGGATGGCCGTGCATATACATGTAAAATGTATTATGGTAGTCAAGATAGCCTAAATCATTTTTCAGGACTATATACCCGCTCACTTCAATGTTATAAATGTGACAGAAAAATGCATCTGAGACGTATCATTCGTGTTGCTATGGCATAACTATGCCTGTCAGTTCATGCAAAAATTAACTGTAAAATCCCAAATGGCGGGCAAAATGGCAAACAGAAGTATAGTAACATGATATATTTTTCATTTATATGAAAACAGTAGGCGTAGATGGCTATAGTTGTGCCAACATAAATGATGTACAATCCTAATCCGATAATATTAAGTCATAGCCCGACGATTTGTCAATTCAGTGTTTAAAAATGTTTCAAAAATGACGGCGAAAATTGCGATCGGAAGTCAACAATTGAAGTGTGTTTGTTGAGTTTTCACTAAATCTGCTCATATCGAATACATTGAGCCAAACGGTAGTGATATATGCCATCTTAACATAGTTTCAAATGAGTGTCCCAAACCACATAACGAATATATCAAACCATATACAGAGTTACAAACCACTCACCTGGTATGCAAAACCAACATGCAAATCCAAACGACGAGTACCCCAAATCCGAATATTGTCCCAAACTTCCGAAAGAGTGTCCTATGCAACCCACACATAGATTGTCCTTAACCAGCCATGCATAGTGCCTACAACCATATGCAAATAGTATCCAACTCACACATATATAGTACCCCAAAGTTGCCAAACCATGCATACCAAACACCAAAATGATGTCTCAATCGACCCGATTGTAGTGCCGCAAACAATTCAATGAATGTTCCAAACCACACTGGTAGTGCAACACACTATACAACTGGTGTTCCAACCCACACATGTTGTGTCCCAAACCACCCCACCGGTATCTCAAAGTACCCAAATGTGTGTTCCTAACCACCCAGTTACTGCTCCAAATCATACAACGTGCACAAAACGAGTCTGCCAAACCATTCAATGAACGCCCAAACCATACAGTGTGTGTCAGAAACCACAGGATACTGGATGTCAGAAACCACAGATCGAATGACAAATAGTCATCCACGATGTACTTCACGCCACACATCTAGTGTCCTAAGCCATCTGGGTAGTGCCATGTCATACAACATGTGTTCAAAACCACTCTTTCGTCTCAATCGATCAAACTTGTGTCCCAAATGGCGCAATCAATGACAAAATCAGTGTCCCAAATCAAACCAGTTGGTGTCCCAAACTATCCAACGGGTGTCACAAATCACCCAGGTGGTGACACAAACTATGTAATGAAACTAGTATCACAAACCATCACATGAGTTACCAACCCATCCAACAGGCGTCACACAAAACATCTACTAACTGAAATATATAGTGTACACACCCTCCATCGACTATTCCAGACCATCACATGAGTCTTCCAAACCATCCAATGAGTTTACCAAACCATGGGACACTCGCTGGATGGTTTGAGATATTCGATGGGTAGTTTTCTACACTTGTTTGTGACACTCAGTGTATGGAGCGGGACATGCATGGGTGGTTTGAGACACTAGTTGGTTGATAGGGATACATGTTAGGTGGTTTGCGACACAATTTGGCTGATTTTAGTATGCCAGTTATATGGACTGTGGCGCTCGTCTGTTGGTTTGGTATACTACTAAGAAATGTCTTTGACACCGGTTAGCATGATTATACGAAACTTGATCATGCTATGACTTTCTACTCTGTTTAGCACCCACGAAGAGATCATATTCCACCAGTAAAAAACCCGGACACTTTTTGATGTTGTGACAGTGAAGTGTATAACATTAAACAAAACTTGGGTCCACACACACCGTACTCAAATATTGTTGTTGGTTTCGTAGAATAGCGTTACCCGAATTCCATTATTTGAATATATGATGGGTGCGAAGTAATATTATAGATGGCCGATAAACCGGAATTTAAAAAAATAGTAGGGCCGTCATCGAGATATTTTTGTGCAGTTTTCAGGCAAATAATATATTTCTTAGTCATTACCTGTTCCTTAATAATGTATTTCACTGTAGGTGAAGGTTCTAACTCCAAATTACACGTTGTAAGTGACGTTGTGACCGATTTTGCGTGCATCGCATTAAATAGAATTTCTAACTGATTATTTTTTGCAATGTTTATTACGATATTGGCTCACAGTAAAGTAATACAAATGCATGCAATCTCGAGCTGGGACCACCCCCTAATGTGAAGTAGATTATTGAGAAACAGGTGTTGATACAGAATACATTTCCCGTCATGTTTATTCAATGTTATAAAGTTCCCCGTCAGAACATCAACAAGTTCCCAGGTTTTGTACTGGTGGAATATGATATATACGGACGTTAGCCATAGTATAGATTCATCTTTTTATTCCCAGGTATCTACAAAGAGCAATTTATCCCGGAATTTGTTTTTAGTCCCAGGTACACTCACAAAAATCGGGGTCCTTATAGCTACTATATAGTGTATATTGTAGCTATAGTGCCTATTTGTGTAACACATATAGGTTATTGGGGTGATATAGTAGCTATATCGTAAATAGTGCCTATAGCGTGGAACTGATATCGCATTCAGGATAAACCAAATTACGCCCACCTGTTATTTGACAGACGCTCCCGCCAGAGGGCATATTCGCAGGCGCGTTTCTAATTTTTCGAGCAGCCATTTTTAATCGAAGAATTAAGACAAGAAAGATGAACGCTTCCAATGACTCTGTTGAACTTTGGACGGAAGATGCTGTTGCGAAATGGCTGGATGACGCGGGATTGTCTGAATTAAAATCGGCATTTAGAGGTTAGTATTAGCACCACATTTTTTGGAAATTATTATCATTATATCAACATCAAATGATAAACACACACACACACCGTCACCATTACTTCAATAATAATCCAACCTCCTGTTAATTTTGTTTTCAAATTAACCAGCGAATTATTATGTTCTCATTCCACAAAGTTGAGTTCCAGAACATTGACACTTGAATTAAAAAAATTATTTAACTTTTTTAATTCTTCTTTTCAGCTCTTAGCAGAGATGAACAATCAGAGGTCTGAAAATGTGGATGAGTCGGTGAAGATGAGTTTATCAGACCTCCATTATAAAATATTGAATAAAGCAAGCTATATATTACCTAAAGTTAGGGACTATATAATACCTATTTGCTTTGTAGCTACAATATCGTAGCTAATTAGGTACCATATAGTATCTAATTAGGTACTTTATAGTAGCTATATAATATGTATGTACTATATATTACCTAAAGGTAGGGACTATATAATACCTAATTGCTGTATAGCTACTATATAGTAGCTAATTTTGTACCATATGATATCTAATTAGGTACTTTATAGTAGCTATATCATGTATAGGTACTATATAGTACCTAAAGTTAGGCACTATATACTACCTAATTGCTGTATAGCTACTATATATAGCTAATTATGTACCATATCATATATAATTAGGTTATTTATAGTAGCTATATCATATAGGTACTATATAGTACCTAAAGTTAGGCACTATATAATACCTAATTAGGTACGTTATAGTAGCTATATCATATAGGCCCATATAGTACCTAAATTTAGGCACTAACCCAGTGGCAAGGATAGTGCCTATATAGGTACTATATAGTAGATGTATTTTTAAGAGTGTATACACAAAGGGCAATGCTCAACAAGTCTCGGAGACAAGTATATAAAACGCTACTGTGCTCTACATCTACCAAATATCAATATCCATATAAGTTCAATACTTAAGAAAATGGGGACACGAGAGGGGTACACGTTGGGAAGCTATGACTGGTGGTCCAATCGGAATTTCTTACGTCGGAAGTTGGAATTCGCTCCAAATTGTGGACACCTTCGCCACACCCCTGTCGACAAACTAAGTTGTGTATTTGTTACATATATTAAAATACATGCATAATGGTGTATATTTCTGCCGGGAGTATGAGAAACGAATCCTGAAATTAACACAATTTCCCCGCCGAATCACCATACAATTTGCCCGACTTTTCCCCGAAAATGTCCAAATTAAAACTTGCAAAATGTCTTGCAAGGGCTATAGTCATCCCAGTCATACGCAATATAAATATATCGATTATTAATAAATAAGACCCCGTGTAGCATATGTACAGTAAGGTGTGACACCCACCGATAGACAAGACACATTTATTGCTGGTGCATACCTTGGTGAAACCCAGGTACACACATATAAATAACATATAACCAAGTAACCGTCGCGGTACACCACGGTTACCTACCCTGATAACACTGGCATGTCCAACAATACACTGAGGGGGATAATATTCATGTAAAACGCATCGAAGTTACCCGTGAAATACGCTATATAAATGCTTCGATTAGTATTATCGTCGATAATGTACATACCAGTGATTCCAAATGTTTTTTAATATCAGTCCCACTAATGCGTCTAAATCGACGTTGCGGGTGGTTGGTTATGTGTAGACACACACGGTAGGGATTCATGTAATTTTCAAGTGATGTCTGCCTCCAGGACGAAAAGATTTTGTCTTTCAAAATATAACTGTGAAACAAATAAGATAGTTCATTGGAGTTTGAGTGTTAACATTTCATTTTCATAACGGTATTGTATTCATCTCAATGTCTTAACAGACTCTCAACGAATCAGCGAATACATTGGTTGTCCAATGAGAAGGCGACTCGTCACAACTGAGTCGTCGTAGGTCAATAAAATAGCTGACAAACGCTCCCAACAGACATCGTAAACATTCCTTGCGTCGTGGAATCAGCGGCAACTCGTTCTGTGCAAAGCAGCAAAAACATCGAAGATGAATATATTATACGTTCAAGTCATCTGTTCCGTTCTGGTCGGGGCAACAGCTGCCAAGAATACTAAGCAGAGAACTTTTGAAATTATTTCTGGTTGGAAAGAACATGCCGTTGTGGCGGGCGCTGATACAGAGACATCGGGCGCGACCAGATGGAGAAAGCTGGTGAGTACTTTTTGTCAATTTACTACTGAATATAGCTACAAAGGGGAACCAGCTCTACTCTTGCTTTCCCAACAGTCCATTTTTGTTATTTTTTATTATGCGACATGCAGAAAAGCACAGGTTTCAAAATAGTTTCAAAAAAGTCATTGAAAAATACCACAGATGTTGGAAATTCTTATACCCCCCCTGTAAATGCACATATCATTACTTTAATAGTAGTGACTATTTATTGGTGGATTTTGTTAATGTTTTCTAAAAAAAAAAACTGCTGAGAACTGAGTGAAATACCAACTGATTACGTTGATAATCAACTTGGCGAGGACGTCAACTGCAACAAATTGACTTTTTACAATTATATATATTCCTACACAAACCACATATTTGTTCAATTAAAAGAAGAAATATCGACAAATTTGCACATAACTACAATCTACATTGAACATAGGTCGCCTCGCATATATAAGAGAATGCATTGGCCTAACAATTTTTTATATTTTTTTAAAAATAAATTTTTCTTACAATTTTTAGGACATAACATAAAAATCATCCATTACCCTGCAGGATGCCCCCACACATATATAGCAGCATATAGAAGAGTGTCGTCTGCTCATGTTTGTCTGGGGCTCTGTGTGGGTGAAATTATAAAATTGTTAAAGAATACAATACAAAATTATTAAAATTGTAAAAAATTGTTAGGCCAATGCATTCTCTTATATATGCGAGGCGACCTATGGTCGACTCGCATATATAAGAGAATGCATTGGCACAGGGTAAACAAATCCCGACTTACGACTGGATTTGATATGGCTGGCGGGTCACATATGTGGGAGAGTGTGCATGCTTAATTATATACCATACCATATTTTGCACCGCTATCACCATGCCATTGTGTTTATTACGCCACACAGTGGTGTAAGCTGGTGTAGAGTTTTTCATATTCTGTGGTCGATCGATAATCCACTGGGCGAATGTATTATGGTTATTTCGTACTTGAGTATAAACCGTACCGATATAGTCACGATGGTACGACCAAGATTAGAACATGTGTTTACGTCACCGGTGTAATTGTGGGGACATGTTTCTATTATGAAGGTTCGCTATCCCAAAGGTCCGCTATTCCAAAGGTTCTCTATTCCGAAGGTTTTTGTTATGTTTAGGTTAATTCTATATTCTAAAGTATTGAGACTAATTTGAGAGGGTTCATTATCACAAAGATTATTTTTATGGAGTGTGCGCTCACATCCGAACTGATCCTGCGCGCATACCGATACAGATACAGGAGGAAATAACTTAACTTAGAACATTAAATGTGATTTTGTTTTGTTTTCGCGGGTTTTCTTGAGATTTAATGTCATTACGTGGGCCCATACCTTTGAATTCTTGGCATATAATATGAATGTTGTGGTATATATGGACCCTCCCGCATTGGGACATGACACAGGTACAGTTGACTTAAGTGATGTTCTGTGTGGGCTCCAATTTGGAGTTCAATATTTTAAGGGCCAAATTTAGAATTTTATGGGCCCATACCTTTGAACTCTGGGCATATAATATGAATATTGGGGGGCATGTCTCTATTCCGAAGGTTCACTATCCCGAAGGTCCACTATTCCGAAATTTCTCTGAATGTTCGCTATTCCGAAGGTTCACCAATCAGAAGGTTCGTTATTCCGAAGGTTCTGTATTCCGAATGTTTTTGTTATTTTAAGGTTAATTCTATATTCTAAAGTATTGAGAGGGTTCATTATCACGAAGATTCTTTTTATGAAGGAAATAACTTGAAACATTAAATGTGATTTTGTTTTGTTTTCGCGGGTTTTTATTGAGTTTAATGTCATTACGTATGACCTTATTTCTCATTACATATTCACGCCAAGCAGCCCACACAATTGCTATGTTTCCATGCGATTTAATGTCATTACGTGTGACCTAATATCTCAATAATCTGAGGCAAGAGTACGCCTGCTAAAGGCGAATTATAACAGTGGGGCTATAACGCTCAATGAATACTGGAGGCTATAAAAAAAATCGCTGAATAGACGAGTATGAGATGAGCCTAACTGCAATTGTGACTTTGTTTAAAGGCCCACTTAATTTTCGAGTCATTCATTTTTTTATAGTATATACGGTTTTAATAACAATTTATGCCATAACATTTGAATAAAATACTATAATTCATCACCATTTGAAACGCAGAATACTTCTATCTCCTAGTTTGAAACACCTTTAAAATACCGCGACAAGTCGTGCGTCGTATATGTAGCAATTAGCAACTAACATGTCCTCTTCGGCTTTCCATAGATTTCAACGTAATTTGATACGTATGGGTATTTGTGTCCGGGAAGTGTTTTGAACGCGTCAAATCGTGACTCCGACCTGACCTTGACCTTTAAAACTGTCAATGCAAGGTCAATTTGGGTAAAACGGACACATTTCGGCGAAATTGATACTTTTGTCCGGGGAGTGCTTTGAACGGGTCAAATCGTGACATCGGCGTGACCTTTACCTTCAATGTGGTCAATCAAAGGTCAAATCGGGTAAAACGGACGGATTTCGACGAAATTTGATACGGGTACTTTTCTCCGGGTGGGGGTGTTTTGGACGTGTCAAATCATGACCCTGACCTGACCTTGACTTTCGAAATAGTCAATTGAAGGTCAAATCGCGCCTTTCGCCGGAAATCAGATGGGAAACAGCCCTGACGCAGTCGGGCCCATCAGCTTGTATAATAAAGAAGACAGTTTGAAGAAAGTAATGTATAACACGAGAAACGGGAAAACTTGAAATATGGAAGTATGCAAATTTCCTACATAAAATTTGAAAGCTAGTTTATAGAATAATTGTATTATAATTTATATTTATGGCTAATAATATGATATTGGTGGCGTTACCATTTCTTACTATGGTTTTCTTGTTATCTTTGTCACGCTTGCACGCACACACATGTGATTGGTACTGACTGCGTTCTCTTTTCTACTGACCGTCGGCGAGTTCGGTCGCATTGCCTCCTGATGTAACATTTTATTACATTTCCGTTGTATTTAATATCTACTGTAATCAGTATTATATTAACTAAATTATATCATTAGTAGTCAATTAACAGGACATTATACAAGACCCCAACTGTCCAAACATTATCTACCACGCATCCGGGCCTAATTCAGGGGGCTCCCCCACCCCATATTGATAGCCCATTGTTTCCTAAGTTTGTTGGGATTGAGGGAGACTCAGTGGTGTTTTTTGCGGAGATGGCCACATGTTTAATAATTAAAACGAGTACAGAGGTTGAATGAGGGCCTGCCGGTCCGGGTGGTCTTCCATGCGACGTGAGACTCGATGGGATTCGACTCGAGCAGCAGATGCCGGTGGTGTGTCTGCCCAGGTATCTGTGTAGATGGATGTGATGAGCCCGATGGGAGTCGACTCGAGCAGATTTGAGTGGTGAATGGCGGTGATGTGCTCGATGGGACACGGCTCGAGCGACAGATACTGGTGGTATGTCGGCCCAGCATCCGGTGGAATGAATGATGTATGGATGTGGTTCACGAGTTAGATCCGGACCAGCAGTCCCCGCCCTCCGGCGATGTGACCGCACAGCAGCTGGAAAGAGAAATTAGACAAGCACAGCGAGGGAAACGAAGACATCAGTAGGAGCAGCAAAACAAAAAACACGGCCCCTGGGAAACGACGGGGAAGCATAAACGACGGGTGGAGCAAGCCGCTGATGAGTAAAAGCCGCGGGGGGAGCAGAGGCGAAACCGAGGTAGCGGATGAGACATGAGCAGTTGGTGAAGCAGAGAATGTTATGAGCTCGATGGGAGTCGGCTCGAGCAGCAGAGGCCGGTGGGGCGTAGCAGCGGGTGATACAGGCAGCGGGTGATACAAGCAGCGGGTGATACAAGCAGCGGGTGATACAAGCAGCGGGTGATACAAGCAGCGGGTGATACAAGCAGCGGGTGATGCAAGAGCGGCGGGTGATAACAATAGCAGCAGGCGAGCAAGAGCAGCGGATGAAGATCTCGATGGGAGGCGGCTCGAGCAGCAACGCTAGTGGTGTGGAGGCCCAGTCCTCGGATAGCATGGATCGAAGAGCTGGACGTGATGCGGCACGAGCACCAGATGCCGGATAAAGTGGGTCCAGACAGAACCAACGTGTGGCGCGTTGGCGGCGTGGGTGGCCGGAGCGGCGGTTGAAGCCTGAGTAGCGACTCTAAGGTGAAGCAGGTTAAAACAGAAACAGCGGGGGAGAGGCAAGGGGTGAAGCAAAAACAAAACAAAATATTTGGCGGCGGGAGTGGTGTGAGCGGTGGGTGGGGTAGAGACAGTGGTTGGGGCATGAACGGCGGTGACGTATAGACGGCGGGAGAGGTGGAAGCGGCGGTGAATCAGAAACAACAAGCGGCGCAGAAACGGAGGAGAGGCAAGGTGTGAAGCAAAAACAAAACAAAAAATTTGGCGGCGGGAGTGGTGTGAGCGGTGGGTGGGGTAGAGACAGTGGTTGGGGCATGAACGGCGGTGACGTATAGGCGGCGGGAGAGGTGGAAGCGGCGGTTGAGGCGGACGCGGTGGGGAAGCAGAAACAACAAGCGGCGCAGAAACGGAGGAGTAGCATCCGCGGCGGATGAAGCATAGCTGGGAGAAGAGCGGAAGCGGAGGGAAAGAGGGGGCGGCAGGAGAGAGGCACCCGTCGCGAGGGGGGTAGCATCAGCGGGGGTGGCGGGTGACGAGCCACGAAGCGAGAAGAGACGCGCCGAGACAATGAGTACCACGGGGTAACGAGGGGAGTTATGAACGCCGCGGGTGGCGGCGATCCGCCAGCGACAAGAGTGTGACACGCGACCGTGGGCGGCCGCGGGGGAAGCACGACCGATAGAACCGATGGCCTGGCCACCGCAGGGTGGGAGGGCGGGGAAAATTTTTCGTCCTCGCTCTGTGTGGACAGGAGTTGGAATGGACGGAAGTGGCGATTTTTTCTGCGCCTGCTCGGAGCGGATAACTCTATTTGGCATGAGTGACCTTAGTTGTCAGTGATGTTGTAGCTCTGGGAAGTCACACTCCGGTACTCTACGCTTATTGGAGCCAACGCGACTTGCCGCTTAATTGAAGACGTTGAGCTTGTATAAATTGCCACAAGGGTTATTCCTTGTGGCTTCTTATACAAGACCCCAACTGTCCAAACATTATCTACCACGTATCCGGGCCTAATTCAGGGGACTCCCCCACCCCATATTGAGAGCCCATTGTTTCCTAAGTTTGTTGGGATTGAGAGAGACTCAGTGGTGTGTTTTGCGGAGATGGCCACATGTTTAATAATTTTAACGATTACAGAGGTTGAATGAGGGCCTGCCGGTCCGGATGGTCTTCCATGCGACGTGAGGCTCGATGGGATTCGACTCGAGCAGCAGATGCCGGTGGTGTGTCGGCCCAGGCATCTGGGTAGATGGATGTGATGAGCCCGATGGGAGTCGACTCGAGCAGATGTGAATGGTGAATGGCGGTGATGTGCTCGATGGGACACGGCTCGAGTGACATATACTGGTGGTATGTCGGCCCAGCATCCGGTGGAATGAATGATGTATGTGGTTCACGAGTTAGATCCGGACCAGCAGGCCGCGCCATATGACGAAGTCACGCCATCGACGAGAAATCGGGGGCCAGACCAGAGGGGAGAAAGAAAAGGGGCCGGTACATACAGGGCACCCGAGGGAGGCGCGTCCGTGGCGAGGACAACAGTGGAGCAGAATAACGACTTTATGGTGCGGTAGCGAGATGATAGCGGTGGGTGGACGATGGAGATGCTACATCAGAACGGAAGTGGCTAGTCAAAGTAGAACTGGCCGTCGAACCGGAACCCAAGTTGGTCGAAAGCGGACGGGTGGATGGAAAGGGCGCGGTAGGCGGAGAAAATGTCTCCCTTTCCGAGAAGGGCCCCACGACCGAGGTGCTGAACGATGTGAACCGCGTCATCAAACCGCGAGTAGGAGACCGACGTGAATTCCGGAGTAATGAAGTCTATGCGCGGGAACCAGATGGGTAGGAAAGATGGTGGAGATGGCGGAAATCGCCGGGTGTGGAATTTGGCGCCAAGCCAAGAGGGGAGATCCGGGCGTGGGCAGGGGGCGGGACGGGAAGGGACCCGCCACGCGACCCATAGCTATTTCTTTAGCGAGTGATTCGCGAACGACATTGGGGCGACCGAGGCAGACAGAGGGTCCGAGCATTGGATGGGCAGCGGGGGCCAGTGTGTTGTAGGTGGAAACCGGGGGAAGAACCAAGCCACAAGAGCGATTACGCGGTCGAGCCAAAGCTTAAGCGGGAGGAGTTCGCTCAGCGAGTGAGCCAGACCGAAAGGGCCGAGGGGTAGCGGGCGGTGGCTGGTGGGCGTGGAGTTTAGAATGAGATGTAGCGTCACACAAGGAGCAAGCATGGCGGAAGCGGTGCGAAGGCCGAGAGCGCGCTCAGGCATTGACATCAAAACAGACTGGTGTACGTCGGTTGCCGGGTTGACGAGGCTGATCTTGAGGAGCAGACGAGGGCGCTGGTGGTACTGTGAGGAGGGTTGGCGAGAGACACAAGAGCCAGCTATTGTTGTCGATGTTGGCCCACGACAGCGATGGGCGAAGCGCGCGCTTGTTCCGGAGTTGTTCGACGGAACGCGCCAGCCTAACCCCCCGAAATTCCACGCGGCCCAGCGGAACACTTGCATGTACTGTAATAGAGCGAGAACGTTCGCCGACGGGTGGTACTGAATGTGGAGCGAGCTGAAAGTGAAGAACGTGTCCGTCCACTGACGATGTCCGCAATCGACGAAGCCGATGCGCGGGATCGGATGCCCAGTTGACCAGACGGAAGCAGACAAAACGGCTGTGCGGCTGTGAGCGAACCCCCGGGCGGCGGTAGGAGCGCAGCTAGGGGGACGTATTCGCCGCGAGCAATGCGGTGGCGAATCGTCTGAGGCACATGCGAGCCGAAACTGTCTGGGGTCGAAACTGGCGGGGGCGGGCCCAAGCGCCCAGCCAGCTATGATCGAAATGACGTTATTAAATAGTTCATTACCTCCAGTGAAAGCTGGCCGGTCCCCGCCCCCAGGCAGAGAGCGCAAGTTTGTCGGTGGCATCCGGGCGGCGACACGTCGCTGAAGGTTGTTAATGGCACGGAAGGACGACTGCAGGAAGAAGGCGCCGACTGATGCGGCGGATGCGGTACAAGGCGATCGGTTCTAGTGCGGCTGCGATGTGAGCTGTCCGATGAAGGGCACTCGGACACCGAGAGAAGTGCGCTGCCGTCAGAGACTGAGACGATCCGAAACCCGGCCGCCGGCGGGTCCCTGGGGCGGCGACTGCGGTCACCCCGAGGCGTAGTCTGAGGCGGAGCGGCGTGCGGGTGCCCGTGGCATTACCTAGGAAATGAAAAGAAAGTGAAATGGTTAGCGTACGAAGGGGACAATGGCTGGGAGTGCCAGAGCGGAGCAAGGCGCTTGGAGTACGGTTTAAGTGGCCAAGGGTAGCGGACAACGGGCGTGATGGCGTAACCAAATGGATGTGACGAACTTATAAAGCACCTGATAGATATAACACATACAATGTTGATACAGACAAAGGGACAGGAGGCCAAGTTCTGACTCACTTATGGGTGCCCCCTCTCCCATATGTTATGACGCTGAAAATAAATAATAAGTAATGGCAAAGCAACCTGACCACAAAAAACAAGTTGAATAGACATACATATCACCGGACACCCCACCCGAGTTAGTCCTAAGTTTGTATAGAGATATATATATACGTAAAGCCGAGTATGTGTGGTTCCATTGCAGACTAGTACGTATCGTAATGTGGAAGAGTTAGTCAAAGGAATTCCGAATCGTCTCGCGTATGGATGACTGTACAGCTAATAATTTTCTCATATTTGCACAACCAGGTAGTGCGGAATCTTCAAATGCAAGATAATTGAATAAAGAAATATGGTATGGAAGTAATTGATTTAATAGACGAATTATTGGGATTGAATGGAGGTGGCGGCCAAAGAATAATGAAAGGCATTTACGTTACCGTTCCATTGGTGCAGTTGATTGAATTGGCAATGTGAACGGAAAGCAAGTTGCCACATTCACAGAGGAATCGACGGTGAAATATATGGGCAGGCCGCGTTCCGACAGAGGAATACTGTGGTGGTACGGGTGTTGTGGGCGTAATGGTGTGTACATAACAATGGGGGCTCTCGAATCGGAAATGATGGTTGTATTCCAGTATAGTCCACAGCGGGCGTGATGGCTACGAGAGAAGTCAAGAGGCAGCCATTGGGCTAACTAATTATTTACTCTTTCTATGACGGAGAGAATTAATTATCTCAGTGTAAGGACTACTCGGCGATGAGTATATCTCGTTCTAACGCCGGGTGTACACAGTGTTCAACGTATGCAAGCACATAGAGTTATATAAAATGTTGTTGTTGCGGTTGTTGTCGTCGTCGTAATCAACAAAGAAACGAAGAAATGAAACGCCCTTTATTAATTAATGAATGAATTATTTAATTAGCCCGGTACAGAAATGTTCCATGAATTCCAGGGTGGCGGAGTTTCTATCTCTGGGTCCAAACTTCCATCGCCATAAGCACATTGAGTTAAGAAAATGTCATGCTAGTGGATGGGGTAACGTTCATGACAATTTCAAAGAACCGATCCGAATATTTGACTACTCGGCGATGAGTATTATATGGGACTATGAGGCAGATATGAGTACAGTCCAATAGGACCTAATTGTAACTAAGTATTTGCCCGTGCTGCCGCTGAAGTATTGAGAATTAATCTGAATCCCGAGACTACTCGTCAATGAGTAGTTATAGCTAAATTGTGTGCGTTCTATCATAAATTAAACGCTCTTTATAAACGCTCTTTATTAGTTAGTTAACAATCTATTTAAACGCCCCCACACTATGATGTTATCTTGTAGACGAATGTCAGAACCGGTGACATCCAAATCTCACCAACAAAAACATCGGCGAACTCCGTCGACGAAAGGTGCAAGGTATGATACCGACAATGCGGGACGGACGAACGGACGGGTGGACAGCCGGAACATATGCGGACAAACCCCGTAAGTTGTCAAAGTGGGGGGGGGGGCAGTCAAAGAAATTTTAAAAACAAACAATTACTGATGGACGAAAGGATGGACGGACGGATGGACGGGTGGGCAGACCGAGAACAGAATACTGGCTACCGAAAGGGGAGGGGCGTTTAGGAATCAAGGGGGGTGTGACGCCCGCGAAAAAATAGGCGTTGATGGTAAGGGCAGAAGCAATACACGGCGGACGAGTGTGCCAGACAAACCGCGAGGGCGTGGCAAAATACGCACTGTAGCCATTTCGACGTGTACGTAACGCAAAATAAGACAAGTGCACCACTGGGCGGAGGTAACGCCCCGACTGTACAATCAGAGAAACTTTCTGGTTAAGCGCTATAAAAATGCCACATGTTGTTCTATATTAGCTTCAAATTGGTCTGGTGCCACAAAAATAGAAGGAAAACTGAATTTTTCTAAAAAAAAAACTGAATTTTTTAAGTCGAAAAAGGGTGATAACTCTCACAAAAATTATCCGATTGAACCGAAATTTTACCTTGACCTGTATTGCGATATTGGTAATAAACAAAAAAACGGGTTTTGCAAATAAACAATCCAAAATCAAGTTATCATCTGGAAACCAAAAAAAGTAACTCTGGAAAAAATGGGCGGACAAAACCACGGCTATGGGGAAATCTTGTCCCCCCGACTGGTCTATTGGCATACCAAAGATCAACTGAATTGAATTAGCGAAACCAAGTTATGAGTTGAAACGTTCGTATGCCACAGAAAACTGAATTTTCTAAGTCCAAAAAGGAGCGTAACTCTGGAAAAAATGGGCGGACGAAACCGCAGTTATGGGGAAATCTTGTCCCCCCGGCTGGTCTATTAGCATACCAAAGATCAACTGAATTGAATTAGCGAAACCAAAGTTATGAATTGAAATGTTCGTACGGACGGACGGAAGGACGGAAGGACGGACGGACGGAGGGCTCCACTATATACCCCCAAATCTCCATCGGAGATCGGGGGCATAATAATACTTGGAGCGTACAGTGAAAGAAAATCTGGAAGAACCCTAATCGCAATGACAAATGTGGTCATATCCTAAGTCGAGAAATGGCCATAACGCATGTAAAAAGAACGAGGCAGAACCTATATTGAAACGTGGCGTGTAGTTGTTTGCTGGGAAATACACATACCAGCGTTGGGTCGGCTCAAATAATAAAAACTGGAGCGATCGGTCGGAATCCAAATTGTTATGAAATTGGTCAGATTCTAAGTTGAAAAATGGGGGGCCGTAACTCATGTAATATAAATGGACGGAACCCATATTCGAACTGGCCTGTATCTTTAGCTGGGAAACACGCATACCAACTTTATATCAGATAAAATAATCCAAACTGGAGTTATCGGACGGAAACCAAAAATATTAACAGACGGTCAAATTCTAAGTCGAAAAAGGGGGGGGGGGGCCGTAACCCATGTAAAAATAATTGGACGGAACCCATATTCGAACTTGGCCTGTATCTTTAGCGAAGAAATACGCATACCAACTTTGGTTCAGAACAAATAATCCAAACTGGAGGTATCGGTCGGAAACCAAAAAATAGTTAACAGACGCAAAATTCCAAGTTGAAAAAAGGGGGCCGTAACTCACGTAAAAATAATTGGACATAGCCCATATCCGAACTTGGCCTGTATCGTTAGCTGGGAAATACTCATACCAACTTTGGTTCAGATAAAATAATCCAAACTGGAGTAATCGGACGAAAACCAAAATGTGAACGGACGGACGGACGGATATACAAACGGGCGCACGGGCGGACAGACTGAAAACATAACACGACCTTTTGTCAACAAAGGGCGTAAAATAAGGCCGTGGCTGTTAACAGTAATCGGTAAAAAAAAACGCAACGAACGAGGAGCGAGGGGATTACGCACACAAAGAGACCGCCGAACAGCAATTAAGGCCACTGCGTGGGACAGGTGTACGTTCAAATCCAGACCGATGGGAACCAGAGCTTAACCGCGGGTGAAATATTGGATACGACTGATTAGAAGGCGACTGCGGTACTGTTATGCAGCGGGCATGGAGAAAACAGGGTGACAATACATGACCTGAAGCTGTAGATGATTGAAGAAAGATGCGAGCAGTGATGGCAGCAGATATAACATTTTTCGTCCTCGCTCTGTATGGACAGGAGTTGGAATGGACGGAAGTGGCGATTTTTTCTGCGCATGCTCGGAGCGGATAACTCTATTTGGCATGAGTGACCTTAGTTGTCAGTGATGTTGTAGCTCTGGGAAGTCACACTCCGGTATTCTACGCTTATTGGAGCCAACGCGACTTGCCGCATAATTGAAGACGTTGAGCTTGTATAAATTGCCACAAGGGTTATTCCTTGTGGCTTCATAATTCTTTTAATTATTTATGCCAAATTTATGCAGTTATAAAGTCACGGGTTTTGTCATTTCGTTCTTAACTATTGTAACACAAAGTGATATTTACAAGTCGTATTATTAGCTTGGAAATGGCACGAATTGCTGCTTTCCTCGTGTTTAATATAATTTTCGGGAGTTCTTCTGATATTCGCCGTAACTCCAGTTCCAAAATATATTTGCTAAGCGTCGGCTTCCATGCATTCATTTATTTTGTTATCAAAATTATCTGATGTCATGTTATTTCATAGTATTTCCTTATTTTGTTTTACAGCCTATAATTCATATGGGAAATAAATAGTGTCAGACTACATTTTGGTCGTTTCGGGGTTGGCTTGGTGGGGACTTGGTCATACATATAAGTCGAGACACGAATCGCATATTTGAATCTATGTCGCCACTATATTCATATTTATCAACAAGAACTTCAATTAATTGAGGAAAAACACCCACTGTCCTGAGTAGTATTGATAAACTATTAGACGGTCATCAGGAATGACAGTATAAATGTCAATTCAAATAAAGAATGAGTATATTCACCCCAGAAGTATAGTATAATGATAGCATGGATGCGATACCATCCACAAAACAGAGTGTGAGCCAAATCTGTGTTTATATAGAGCACGTAAATAGTGAGTGATAAGCAGTTTTACACTGTGGCGATTTTTAAGGGAGTGATTCATCGTGATACATTCAACACGGAAATGTTGATAAATGATAAAAAAAACCTTTATGTTGTAAACAACTTGGTGGCGTTTCTAACCAAAGTTTAGTTAGTGAGGAGGGGGGGGGGGGTCATAGGTTTTGAGCATTTTGCTTATTGCATAGTATTTCCATAATGATTGTTTACATAGATCGCAGTACTAGTACTAACATCATAGTAACATGACAATAACATGTAATTCGTGCGATATTTATGATTGGAATAAGAACAGAATTTGTCTATAAATTAATATTATTTCTGTTTACGGCAGTTGTTACGGATGTGACTATTTTAACAGCAATACCCATTGACAACACATACTAGTACATAATTAATGTCAGAAGGTGGTACCATGGATATCTTAATGATCATAAAATATTTATAGTGTTAGAATTATAAGTGGGTCACTGTGTCCCAGTTATGTTGACATATGCCCTTTAACATTGACGTAGCTTATTTCTCTGAGTAGCTAACATATTTCCCTAAATGTGAAAATAAATTTATTTATATCACCACAAACGATCTTCGTCGGGCTATTTAAAGTCTTTAATTTAAGCTACCTGTATCTGGTCCTCATACACTACTACTGTCTAGAGTCAGAAATGATGTGTCATCAATCATCACTTAAATGAATATAATGTGTATGACTAAATTGTCAAAGTTTAGATCCAAACATTTGAATAACTGGAGTGAATGTATCTACCACGAGGTCTCAAGCAGTCGACCTCTTCGCATGCAAATTAGCAAAATAACATTGAATGTCTCAATGACACCAACAGCTTAAGGATGGGAACGACCCACCATATGGTAGATATTCAATCAGGCTCTGCTTAAGTTAAATTTTAATGTTTAAACTAAATTCAACACATTATAAAAATATCAGTTTTTTAATTGATGACTCATGTACATGTCCAGTGCAGTATACATCAAATAGTAATAACAATTAACATTATGATTTTGAAACTAAACATGTTATAATATTGACAGTAGTGTGGTATTAACTACTACGAGTACTATTAGTACGGAAATATTTAATTGCACTTGAGCGCAATAAGGAATATCCTGATTGCGCTTATAAAGCACACTAAGGGTTCTCTTAATAAGGAAAATATTTGATTGCGCTTAAGCGCAATAAGGAATATTCTTATTGCAATTAAGCGCAATAAGTAATATTCCATATTGTCAATACTGCGCTTTAATAAGCGCAATGTTCCACATTACATAAACTCCCTATAATTCAAGTAGTGTAGCCCATGGTAAATTAAATTTAATTAACTCTCACTGCTCCATCAGCGTTTGTCAACACACTGCGACCAGAGAAACCAGAGAAAGTTAATATGCTCTCATTTCTCGCTTCCAATTTGTAATTAAGTTGACGTTATTATTATGTGTTTAAATCTATCATATGCTTGTCACACGAGTTATCTTGTTTTGTTTGTACAATATAAAATATGAAATCAATACATGTTTGCTGTTATTATTTACATGAGCTACTGTTAGCGACAGTTTTAATGTCATGAGCTACCCGCAGTTGGTAGGGAATTCACATTACGTCAGGCACTTATACATAAATGTATCCGTCGAATAAACAACGAAACTCAGGACCATTTACATTAATTATTTATTTTATATATCTGTCAAAGCAACATTTGTTCATAATTATTATCAGCAAATGAATGCAACATATTGCCAAGTATATCAAATCAATAATGCTATATATTTTTTCTGCTTGTTACTAGTATCATGCTCAAACAGTTCTACCCAAATTTATTGGTGACGATATTTAGTCATACCGCGGTATCATTTTCAATACCGTAGTCGGTATTAAAATCATGATACCGTGAAGCCCTACATACATGGTACGAGAAATTAAATTATGTGATTTAAAGACGCTATATTGGTGCTGTGTGTGTGAGAGATGGTGTGGGTGTGCTCTAAATGTGATAAAATTGTTTAATCGCTGTTGAGCATCAATATTTATCTCCATGATATTATGAGTCTAAATGTGTGGTTTAAAGGTGTCAAAAGTGGTGCCGTTCCAAACAGGTGTCCATAGAGAGTGAGAGAGACACATAAATGGATAAACAATATGTTTAGCGCCGATTTCAACCAGACAGATACATATTCTTCTCTGTGATACGAGGTATCTAATCGTGTGGTTTAAATACGCCAAATTGGTGCCGCTGGGGTGAGAGATAAGGGGCCCTAAATTTGATACGAATCTGCTTACTTGCCAATTTTCCACAATTTTATATATATTCATCTCCATAACGAGTCTAAGTTGGTGGTTTAATGATGTCAAATGTGGCGCCGCTTGAGTCCGAAATAGGGTCGGGCGCGTCACTACAACAGGTAGAAATTCATACACATTCTTCTCAAATGATACGAGGAATCAAATCGTGCGTGTTAAAAAAACGTTACATGTGGTGCCTAGTTATATTTGCAAACATATATCTGTCTGTATGTATTCTATATATAACTTCACGGTGTAGAATCGAGATGGCAACAATGAGTTCTAACAGTAGTAAGATACTGGTGCATGTTAAAATATTAAAACAGCTCATGCTAATATTATAACACAATTGAGTCTGCCCCATTCAATATAGTCTCCACAAAAAAGTTACAAGAGATATGGAAATGTATAGGAGGCACCTGTTCAGCAATAGTGGCCACAATGTGCCGTCAAACATAATTTATTCTGAGATACAAGAGAAAGGAGTCAGTGGCACATGCCTTTTCATGATCCTCAAATACTGGCATCTGACAAGGTTATATTAGCTCAGTATGCAGAAGATATATTTCATGTTTGAGAACAGACTCATCGTCTAACATAAAAAACTCAAAATCTCGCTCTGTGTACGGCAGATGTAGCTGATATACTTGCATAGCAATATTTCTTTTAAACTGAGAATAACTAGCCAGTATATAGCACAATGAACAGAGGAGCACCAGAACATTTCTTTAAAACATCTGTATCTTCATGGAGATATGATAACCAGGTGCCCGTAACCCACTAGATTGATTGATACATCTCTATGTAAAACCCATTGTCGTCTTTTATTTTGAGAACTAATGTGTTTACGATGTTCATGTTATAACGTCTGAAGTATACACTGTTCTAAATATAGACATAGTTCTTTATTGGTGGGACAGATTAATCGATAAACAAAATGACAATCGTTCCGATCCAACAAGGTGAGCTACTACTTATATTCCGTGTGTAAGAATCGTGTTTTGTTATGCTATTTGGATATATAATTTATGAGAATATGTGTAACTCTTTGAACAAGAGTATCCTCTATTCCCATCATATATCCACAATATGCAGATGGTTTCACATCACTTTAACCTGTGCAACACCGGGTAACCCTGCTAGTGTATACTATGTTGAGGAACTGTATATGATTAATAGTAAATCCATAGCATCGAAATAATCCGCATTTGTCTATTGTTGACAGATTCGAGTCAGCCTCGGCTCCACACTGACCACAGTCCACTGTGACTGTGAGTGTGACTCTCCAGTGAAAAGAAAATGAAATCGAATTATCACCACTCGTCTGCACGTCCAGTGAAACATTCTCGAGAAATTTGCAGTTGATTACAATTGAATAAACATGTATGTAATGACCCACTAGAACCAAACATGCTTTTGAGGAGGCGGTCTAATCCGATTCCATTTGAGTCGAAAATTCGGAGAATGTCTGTCCTCGCATGAACTCAGCGGAGTCGGGAATCGAGGACCGAAATCTCACTTCAATAAGTCCAAAACATCCGGGAATTCCTGCAAATCATCATAAAAGCTCGCATGTAGACACATCAATGTAACTAAGAATATTCAAATTTAAATCCCACCAAAATGGCACAAAGTAAAACGCTTCAAAGCCGAATTCATCTCCAAGCGAGGCATGTAGTGACCACAAGAGGTGCCTTGTGTACGATGACGTCATTTCGCGCGTGCGTTGCTCCCCAACTTAACCCGTTCGAGTTTCAACGGCATTTTAATTGGTTGAAATTGAAAATTTCCCAAGTTTCAGCTCCACCTGAATCTAGTTACCAATTAGAACTCTAATTTTGTTGACGATATGAGATCAACATCATGCTATGAGACTGTTTATGGCGGTGTTATCAAAGCGTGTGCTTTGATAATGATTATAATTTTATTTTGCGATCAAACGTCAGTGCAGCTCAGCAGAAACACATGGGCACTAGTTCAGTTCAGTAGAAACGCACGAGTCCTACGATTATAGTACAACCACTGGACGCGGCTTAGCCGCGTCGGTCACTGTGTGATTAATCAATGAAGCTACTCTGGAGTACACAATTTACGTAATTCCGGTTTGACAAATCAACGATCAGTATACTCAGTCGCCAATAGTTCACTGAGTTCATTTCCAATGATACAAATAATTTAAAATTATTGCTGAAATATGGGAAAATATTGGCGACTTGGATTCAAATATGTGATTGATTTGGGGAGATTAACTTTAGTTATGTGGAGACATGAAACATATTTTGCTCAAAATGTGGGGGTATTTTTTATCGATAATAGCTGACTTTGAAATGGACGATATATTTTTTATTGTGCCACCCATTAGCCGGTGATTTGTGTTTTGAAACAGTATATCCTAGAATTACTTGCATGTAACTGTCGATGTAATGACAAGCTGAGTAACTGAACATAACATGCAAATTATTACAACACAAGTATTAATCTTAGTGAAGATAACGTTTTATTGTTGGGATTATTGTTTCTGCCAAATGAACTTGTAATGCGCTCCCCTGCCCAATCCCTCCTCCAAACCAACACTTACATTATTCAACGTCCCCATATACGTGCCTGACCTATACATCATGGTTGTAAAGGGTACATTACTTCCTATTGGTGGAAGAGACTCAGTCGCAAAATTATATAATTACTACAGAGATTGGGCGATGCATCATGATAGTATATATATGGCACACTACTTGTTATTAGCTAATGGGACAAACTGCAGACGAAAAATTATATAATTAATACATAGATTGGGCGATGCATATCGGCAGTTTATATATGGTACATTGCTTATTATTAGCTAATGGGATAGACTGCATACGAAATATTATATATTAATACATAGATTGAGCAATGCATCATGGTGGTACATATAGGGTACATTACTTGTTATTAGCTGATGGGATAGACTTCAGACGGAACATTATAGAGATTGGGCGATAAGATATATACTAATTTGTTCGTGCACGTATTCGGGTATGAAGCCATCATACCGAGCCAATCTGTCCACTCATTCTGATAAAATATTTTATCTACATGTATCTTGAACCGAGAAGGAGCAGGTTTGATGAAATGTTGGCTGCCATCAACTATTATCTGGTTATATATTTTTCAGAAAGCCGAAATATTCAACGGAAACATAGCTCGACCGTACTGGGGCGATGCGCAGTCAGACTCGGATAATTCGTTATGTGACCCGTGCTTGGCCTTCGTAGGAAACGTGATTGGTATTCTTTTTCAGTTTGCAGTCACCATCGTGAACGGGATGCGCAGTTTGTGTCCACTGATGCTGACGCCGTCTATGGAAACAGCATGTATCAGCCTGGTAAACAACATATCTACTGTGGTTTTCGTCGTGCTAAGAGCCCAACGATGGGATATGGCTACGTGCGGTTTAATTGGACTATGCTGTCTTGAGACTGTCTAACGGCAAACTTCAAACTTGGGTCTCTAATATATTAATACAGATGGATAGCTTATACTCGTGATAGCCATACGTTCCCGTTGAGACGAAAGTGGTTCAGATAATTGAAATTCATACAATAAGTTTTAACTTGTAACAAATGCGATGACTGTATTCATAATTGTATGCACCTAGTCGTTCATATATAAACCTGCAATCAGTATGATCAATTTCCTTGTATATCATTCTGATTGAGGATTGATAGGATAAACTTATGCCATCATAATCAAATCTACAGGTCAGGCACATCCTGAATCGCACTATTATAGTGGTATATGATCATTACCGTTTTGTGAATTTGATAAAAGAGGGATAATCCAAAATCATATATCACGCAAATTATTGAAAATCAGTGTCGCATTAATTCGGTATTATACATAACTTTTGTCCAGGAGAATGATTAACCATGACGGTACACAATAATTAAATCAGTTTAAATGTTGTTAATGAAGGAGCGATTGAGTTATCCTGTTGTTGTCATTTATAAAGGCACGTATTAGCAATATTATTGAATAACAAAGCTGTTCCTTCGCTGCGATAGTGTTAAGAGTGGTATTTGGCTGTTCACTGGTGTGCGCCGTCTTCTCCCGATGCAAATACAGGAAACATGATCATGTTATGGTCATATACATGTACCACTATAAAAGTAGCAATCAGATCTGATCTAGGGAAGTTTAACCCGTATTGCGGTGTGATTTATTTGACACTTTCTTATAGACACGATGTATGCAGTGGGACACCCACTTGAGAAAACTTAACGGTATTTGTTCCTAATAGCATCAGTTTGCCTTACCAGCATCACGGCAAGTCAGCGGGAGCCACCAACACCATAGCCAATTCACAGGACAACTCACCGTCGGTACAAGTAGTAGCGAGACAAAACATGACAATTTGTGGTTCACAGTTTGTTTTCCGCGAAGTTATTCGTTCGTTCAATTGAGCTATACTTATTATCTGTAAAAATCTAACATTACCTAAGATATACCGCGATGTTCTTTCGCGCCAAGAATATATTTATAGCAACTCAATGTTGACGTTTGTCGTTTTACATCTAAACCTCTCTAGAGTTTGACATAAATCCTCTCTAGAGTATGATATATCCAGTACAAGAAAACAATACTGTACACAACTTTATATAATGACATTTTTACTATCCATCTGTATGTTAATCCAAATGACGTCACCCGGAGTCCCGATAATTTTTATAAAATTCCCATTGGACTCGATTCGAATCCAATATGACTTTGGGCGTCCAATATTAATTTTTCCAGTATTTTCAGGTGATCGCTTTTACCCAATCAGAGATAGTGTCAGTAAAGGGATGGATAATAAATATATATATATATATACTCTTAGGCGGATTGATACTATTTCAAAAATCCCCAGATGACACAAACACCAGACAATGAAAAATGATTGCTATTTTATAAAAGTTTAATTTTTGGCAAACTTCGTAGCACTAGCGAAAATAGACGTAAAAACAAAGAGGCAACTCGAGGGACTATATTGTCCGTCGCCAGCCTAAGTGTACAATACTGTCGTATACAGTTGTGAAGCGTATCAGCCGACTATGTAAATGTATGCATTTTAAAGTTTCTTTTACGGATTCTGATGTGTTAAAAAGGAATAAGTCTCTACTTTGTTCATGTAATAAACAATATCTTCAACTCGTTATGTTGGGATATAAGATTTTATGAAACTCGTTTGATAAATTTGATACACAACTCGTCTACGACTCGTTGTGGTTCAAATTTATCAAACTCGTTTCATAACATTCAATATGCCAACATAACGAGATGGCGATCCTCTATATACTATGTTGATTAGTGAATTTTGAGATAAGTTTTAGGTGATGTGACATGGTCTTTTTCATACAATTTGTTTGTACGATATTCCTTCAAATATATTTCTAAATAAGATTAACTCTAACAGACACTATATATATTTGCTCTAGAACATGGATAGAGCAACGCTTCTCGGTCAATAACATATTGGAATGTCAGTTGCATGGGTTGATGCTCATTATGAGCCATCCCGTTACTCTTCTGTAACAGCCTTTGTGCCCAGACACATAATTGCGAATATCAGAGGTCTTTTGGATGTCAACACAACGAGATTTACAAGTAAACAAAACCTTGTTTTCCAGAAAATGTTGAGCTGTCGCGCTATCATAAAATGTATGTAAACAATATATTGAACGATTGTATCATCACTTTAGGTTTTTCTATCACGGTAAATACTTTACCATTTTGAAGTCAAATTACTCGCTCAAAGTAGCATCAAACCAACCTAAATCCAAAAGTTGTGGACCGGGAATACTTGGCATTAAATCTGGACAGCACATTAATTTCTGATACATAATCCTTTATCTAATAATTTCACATAATTCTGATTTTCAATCCCATCTTTAGTAAATTGAATATATTAAAGGTACTCAATCCGATTTAGTGCCCCTCAATTACTATGTATTTGGCTTCGGGGTAAACATATTTGATTAGAATCGAGGAACCCACCCATCAAAGCTCATAGTGATCAGATATCGATTTTTGAAATATATAATTTTTCACCACCTGGAATATTTAGTGGCCCAGTAAAAGTCGACGAGAAGACAGCCTCGGACCAAATTGAGGATGAAGATTGATAGCTATAAAATAAATTGGCCTTTTTTGTGTCAGATATTTGACAAACCGGCAATATTACGTTGAACGAAATGTTGATAAATAACAGGTTTTGGGCAATTGTATACTATGGTTGACTATGGTTAGTATTATTGTTGGGCAATTAATCGATTCTGATAACTGAGGCGGCATTTCAAAAAATAATTGTTGTTGTTGGAATCTGATGGTGTGGGGACCATTGAATCGGATTGAGTACCTTTAAATGACAATAATCCACAAGCCATTGCACCCTATATGCAAATAGCAATATGCATTATGAACTTGTCACTATTGAATATTAATACTTTTAATAGTGTTTCTTCCAATAGGGCATTTTATGTATGTTTTAGGGATCAAATATGACCATCATGGAAATAGAGAGTTCCTACGTGGAACTTTCTTTCCGATGTGAGCAACGGCAATGCATACAATTAACATAACATCATTATTATATACACACAAATTTAACATTATTGATTTAGAATGATCTATTTCAACCTTTTGCTGACTTGAAAACATCACATGGCGTCTATTCGTCGTGCAACAATATTTCAATCCAATATACACTAATTGAGAATATTTAAGAAATAACTCTTGTTTCGATTAAGGTTATGAGTTATAACCGGACAGTTTGGAGATAAATTATATAACGCGCATAGCGCAGTTATTTAAAATTTATCTTCAAACTTTTCGGTTATAACTCATAACCTTAATCGAAACAAGAGTTATTTCTTATTGTTTAATCCGTCATTTCACTTGAGAACCACCAAAAAGTAGAAGTTGGAAGTAAAACGACCCTATAACATTCAGACTATTTCCAACAAAAAAGACGCGTTATGTTGAAAGAGACACCAGTTAAATTCCTCTCACTCAAAACTGATTTGCATCAAGCGATGAAATCGCGTGGTCGATTCTGCGGTTTTGATTGGCTGGTCGCAACTGATCACAGATCGCTTGCGTGCCACCTGACAGCTGCAACTTCCACGTGGTATTGATATATTGATACACAAACCCGTGTTGGTTTTAATTTCAGTGTTCATTTTTTTGCAATGTTAAATCTTGTTGATTTATCTGGTTACTTGTGCACTTAATATTATCATCTAGTATGTTATTGTCAATACAATCATACCCCAAGGAATTATGATGCAGCACCGAAATTTCTAGTTAAATCGTAGGAAGTATCGAACAGTTTCGAGGTACATTTTTAGGCGTGCGGTATAGGCGTGGTCACTCGACGCGGCTGTCATGTATGTAGAGGGGGAAGTAATCACGAAATTTGGGTTATCGAGAAATAACCCAACTCGCAAAGTGTGTGGCAACCAATTGTTTCACTGTATTCCGTGGATTGACAGCTTATGATTAAATTACCAAGTAATAAAATGTGTTACATATATATTTACTATTTCATTGACAATAAAAAATCAAATCAAGCGTGATATTCTGTGTTGATAATTAGATCATGTAACCGACACGACGATGGTCGAGGTTAGTCAATGTCCTGTAAATAAAAAATCAGGGTTACCCGGCGTTGTCCATGTTACCCGGCGTTCTCCAAGTTACCCGGCGTTGTCCATGTTACCCGGCGTTGTCCATGTTACCCGGCGTTGTCCAGGTTACCCGGCGTTGTCCAGGTTACCCGGCGTTGTCCATGTTGCCCGGCGTTGTCCAGGTTAAATTGAAGTGAAGCCCTGTGTTGTTGACATGTGGTGGGAACTGTGAATACTCTTGCTCAAAGTGTTCAACCTATTTTCATAAATTGTAGACAATATATCACAAAATGTCATTCTTATACATGGATTAAAATGGTACGTTCATACCCTGGCAAGTGTGCACGTTATGTTCTGCAAGGCATTTCATCATAGAAAACCACATGGTGCCATAATTTGAAAGTAAACGTGCATATGATATGCATCTTTACCAAAGCTAACGACATGAGTGAGAAATAAAATTTCTAGAGTTCCACGTGTAACGGCGCTACTAACAGTTGCCTTCAAATACATTTAAGATTAATTCTTGCTAGATAATTGCACGCTATTTACAGGCAAACTCCGGTAGCATGGCTACAGGTGGAACTACGGTGATTTAACTTCGCATGTAGTTATGCATGTATTTGCGTGTTTCCAATCATATTCTGGTACCATGTCGTTTTCTACGACGAAATGCTTGCGAACCATATTGTGCAAACTTGCCAGTGTATGAACGTGTACACCATTATACAAGGATTATAAGTAGTGACTCATATTTTCGGGGTAATTGTCATTTTGATTATCGCGATGAATTTGTCCCACAAAATAAAGAAGTATTTATTTATGTAAAACTGATCGTACTTCGGATCTTATCATTTGTTAAATCGTATAGTCGGCCTGGTTGAAATTGACGTTTGTTTTCATTGTCTTTGTTCTTTTTGTAAATATGGTTTATTTCGGACCAAATCAGGAACAACATCATAAACGCATTAGTTCGCAAAAATGTATGATAACAACTCGGTTTTACATAAGGATTAACTGTCATGTGGACTGTTTTTATGGAGATGTAACCGTGAGGTAAGTGGACATAACTTGTGTAAAACCCGAAGGGTTTTACATACAAGTTATGACCACTTACCTCACGGTTACATTTCCATAAAAATAGTCCACATGACAGTTAATCCTTATATTTATATACATTTAGCGAAAACGCCACTTTTGTAAATGTATTTAAATCGAAAAGTGTATAGGGACAAAAACAGCACAAAATACCCAATAGCACCCTTGGCAAAAGTTAATAGGAACAATTTCTCTTCATATTGAAACCCGATGATGTATTAAGTCAATCCTGCGCGAGTCCAAATGCGCACAAAACATTACGCGTTCGTCTTTCCAAACCCAATGACGTGTCGATGGTGTTATGAGCTTGGTGTTATGAGGCGTTGCACATTCACCGAGAAATAACTGCAACTAAACCACGTGGGCGCCGACCAATCAGAATGCTGGATTTAGTGATGACAACACTTAGTATGTAAATATATACACATGTATAAATAAATCTAGTTGATTAGATTAAGATTTCGAGGACACCTCGTCATCATATCTCCATAAGGAAACAGCTGTTTTAAAGAAATTACCACGTGCTCCTCTATTCATGGTGCTGTACTGGCTAATTATTCTCAGTTTAAAAATAAAATTGTTATGTATTATCTACACGTGCCTGACACGGGCGCGATTTTAAGTTGTTTATGTGATGCTCTGATTCTGTTCTAAAAATGAAAGCAATCCTCTGCATCAGGCAGAATGATGTATCATGTGTCCTTGTAATATGTCAGTATTGGAGGATCCTGAAAAGTCATAGACCGATGACTTTGTGTTCTCTTTTATCACAAAGGAAACTGTATCTTTCTTGACAAAATTAATTGCATCTTTATTTGTGGCAAATATATTGAATAGGACAGACTCAAGTGCGTTATAATATATAAGCCATTCTAACATGTCATTCTCTGATGGTTCCAAGTCCCTCAATTTATAAGAATATAATTATGTATCTCTTAGATATAATGATATATATACTTTTAATGCTTTCTTCTATGTATATGCTGCTGGCTCACTATATAAACATGCTGATTGCCGTCTCCTCACAAATATGACAGTTGAGAAGATATAATTGCACAAGTGACTTAATTCGGTCACATTATGTCGAGGTTGTGAAATTTGAACGCCAAAAATGCATTAAAACGAATTATGAAGATGACTATATATAACTTTGATCGATATCGACGACTAGCACATTATTATCAATTTTATTACCCCTCCTCGACACAACCCTGCTCCAAACGGCATCCAATGTAGCGTTTTAACACATACTTTGATTCCTCTTATCATTTGAGAATAACGTGCATGAAGTTGGTGGAAATTAGTGTTAAACATGTGTATAAGCATTGGTGACACTTGCATCACCATTCATGACTCAAACGCCGCCATAACATGGCGATTATTATGTAAAAGCGTTGTGGAAATCGGCGACAAAAATATTTCATAATTTGTGTTCGCTGTCCCTCCCCTTTTCTGCACCCGACACCAACAGCGCCACTTTAGAAAAAAATAACCCGCAATATTATTTTCCTCGTAAAAAGTTATCCCCGATAGAAAAGTTTAGTGCCATTTAGATAGCCCCGTGAAGTTATACAGAACGCAGACAGTTTGCAAATATAGACACCAAATGTGGCGTCTTGAAACCACATGATTTGATTACTCGTATCACTGGAGAAGAACGTGTATGAATTTGGTGGACATTGGTGCAAAGCATATCTTTATCAGTGTTTGTGACCCTCCCATCCCTATCCCTGAAGCAAGCGGCGCCACGTTTGACATCTTTAGACTACACACTTTAACTCATTATGAAGATGACTATACATGTATATGCAATTGTTGAAATCGGCGACAAAACAACGTATACAGTTTAGTGCACCCAAAAGGGCAACCATGTGGCGTATTATTTAAACCACACGATTAGATTCATTATACCACAGTCGAATATGTATCAAGTTGGTGGAAATCGGCGCTAAAATATTGTTTATCAATTTTGGTGTCCCTCTAGCCCTCCATGCACCCCTGACTTTTGTAATATTTAAACCACACAGTTAGACTCGGGATATAATGGAGATGAGTATGTCTAAGTTTGATGGTAATCGGCGATCAAACAAATTCTAAATTTAGTGCCAACCCAATCTTTCACCCAAACGGCACCAATTTGTCGTCTTCAAATTTGAGTTCTCGTATCAGTGTGTATCACTTTGGAGCTATAATAATTTTGTTTATGAATTATGGAGCCCCCTCCTCTTCCGTACACGCCTGACTCGAACGGCGCCACTGTTAACAGCTTTAAACCAAAACTTTAGATTCCACATATAATGGAGATTATTGTGTATAAGTTTGGTGGAAATCGGCGGAAATAGGTTTTGCTGTCCCTCAACCTTTTCTACCCCTGACAACAACAGCGTCACTTTAGATCTGTTTTATTATGCATGTTTTTTTTTTATCCCTCTTGTTCGACAGTTTTTTTCCTATTGGTCATGAGTACGAAAGTGCATTTATAAATATTAAAAATCCACAAATATACTGAGGTCACAGTGAGATCACATTTTAAAATATTCTTAATGTCATCAACTGTCGTATCGAAGCGCCAAGTCATGCAAAAGACATAATTTGAGTACAATAACATGACATATAATTGTTGGATAATATGAGTGTCAAAATCAGGTCAGGCACATCCTGAATTCCACTATTATATCAGAAACCACTATTTTAGTGGTATATGACCATTACCGTTTTGTGAATTTGATAAAAGAGAGATAATCCAAAATCATAATTCACACAAATTATTGAAAATCATTCGCACTAATTCGGTATTATACATATATTTTCCCATGATAATGATTAATCATGTACACGATAAGCAACTCAGTTAGCATTCAGTTAGTTTTAATGTTAACGAAGGAGCGATTGAGTTATCCAGTTATTGTCATTTATAAAGGCATATATTAGTAATAATATTGAATAATAAAGCTGGCGAAAAATGTTACAACACGGATTTTGTCGGAAAACTGTTCCTTCGCAGCGATATTGTTAAGAGTGAAATTTGGCTGTGTACTTGTGTACGCCGTCTTCTATTCCCGACGCAATACAGGAAACATGAATATGTTATGATCATATGCCAGTATAATAGTAGAATGCCACTATAATAGTGGAATTCAGGATGTGCCTGACTTGAAAATGGAAACAGCTTTTGATATGACTTTGAGTACCCTTGTTTGTAAAGCCACGTTGGGTGCATGGTAAGGAACTTCACCAATGGAGATGCGTTGGAACATCAAACAAGTTGATATAATTTAATGAGTAGTTTTTGTAGTTGGGGAACAAATCGCATCATGTGGATGTGGTATTATAAGACTGGCTAGAGTGCATGGATGACTGGGTGATTTCACTGCAGAGACGTGGCTAACAACTCTTCTTTAGGGGGTGTCCATCTTCTGATTTTCAACAACGCCTCCTCTTTGAACCAGGCTAAACTCACAAATTAGTGTAATACCAATCCCCCCCCCATTGGCTTAACATTTCCGAACTGGCATGTCACAGCCTTTGATTGTGACTACCGATGAGGGAATAGGAATTTGAAATATGTACATGAAAACTGCAAAATCCTAGCTTGCATCTAGAAGTTTAACTCCAGGCAAACTCTCGCCTCGATATTTTAATATTAATATGTTTTGATTGGCCACCGAGGAGCAGGGTCCGCGCTTGATCGAAATTTATTTTTGCCAACAAATTTGCCAAATGGAAATATTTTTTGCCAAATGCTGTCCCTGATAGTATAATTTTCTGCAACATTGATTGAGTCTTATATGTCGACACTCGCAGTTTTAACGACGTTTGATATCGATAGGCAAGCAGTTAATACTTATACTCCCATTTCTATTTTGGTTTATCATACCACAATAAACCAATCACCGAACAATAAATGGTAGAAGGGTTTCTTCATTAGAAGGGAACATCACAATAGGATTACATGCAGCTATGAAACAGCACTATCACACTAAATACGGGCAATCGATCCACCCACCGATACTAATGCTATCATATTAACTGCATATTAATGTGGTGTTAACTTTTATAAAACATCACTAATATATTTCCATTGTAATTTTTTCCTAGAATGAACGATATTGATTGACCGATATTTTTCAACTTTATTGAGGAATTAAAAGTGACTTGCCAAAACTTTTGCCAAATGAAAATATTTTTTGCCAAATGTTAATTATGTTTGCCATCGGCAAATTTGGCAAGTGGCAGCGCGAACCTTGCCGAGGAGGGATCTGACCCCTCGTAACCAGTGGGAGAACATTTTAAAATCTAAAACTGACAACTTCAAAATCCTAGCATCAAGACAGGCTCTCCAAATATTGGAAATTTCCAACCTGACACCCACCAAGGTTGGATAATTTCAAACTGATGGACATTTAAGTCCAAGATTTTGAACAAAAGCAAGAAAATATATCACGGGCTTAGTGGAGAATGGATTTCGAAAAGCCACATCACGATTATTAATTGTGGGTTTTCATCATTCACCCATACATATCGATATTAAGTCAAAAAATTGAAATTAATATGTGAAAACATCGATGTTTTTTCTATTTCTGGCCGCCAGTTTGGCCGCCATCTTGACTGCGCATTTGCCAAACTCAAATAAATACTTCACATCACTGATCCATGTGAACATGTAATTGTGGGTAGAATTCGCATAACAATAACGCGCATCGCAAGAAGGTAAAGGAATGTAAGCTTGTTTTTCAAACTTCGGGCCGCCATCTTCGATTCGGAAAACCATTTCTTACATGAGATGCAAGTTCACGATTTCACCTCATTATTTGCAACTAAACTGTCAGCATAATGTGGAGTTGTCTCGACAATAATGCCCAGTGATGTGAAAATGAGGTAATTTCTCGGGAATTCTCAAAATCTGTCCGCCATTGTGGGCGCCATTTCGGATTTGGAGGATATGGATGACATATAAGGACAGTTCTTCGCATCAGTGTTCCCAACTCACAATTGTAAGCTTGGGAGGAGTTGTCGTGACAATAACGCTCACTGATGTTAAAATTAGCGATTTTTCTATTTATGTTGGCATTTTGACCGCCATCTTGTATTTGGGTGAATATTCCTCAACTCAGGTATAAGCGGAATCCTAGTGTCGAGTATCTCCTGCACATATATATATTCATGGGGGATGTTACGATAGCAATAACATTAATTGATTCGAAATAGACATCGGGTTATAAGCGTCGATTCGGCTTTGGCCAGATTGTAACGGAATTTGGGGAAACGTGATAATGGACAAAAATATTCAGCAAGGAATGTACATTATGGTCCCCGTGTGTTCCCCAATGATTCTTCTACAAGAAAAATGTATAAAATCAAGCCAAGATGCCCTATTTTCCCCACAGAGAAACATAAAATGTGGTGAAATGTCAGAAAAATAGCAAATTTTCACATTTCGGCGGCCATCTTTTGGTGTCGAATTTTTGGCTAGTTTGTAAGAGTTTTATATTAGCATAACGAATCGGGCGGAAAGCACGACCGAATTCGATATCATCTTTACGATAACGGCGATCAAAGAGACCTGGTCATATAACAAATGCCGCCATGATGGACGCCATCTTGTCTGGGGTCTCTGAGGCCAAGTTTGTTCTTGCTAAAAACCGAAAACAATTAGTCCTGGGAGTGTAGAGGTCGACCAATATATCCTGGACTATATATACATGTACTGTATATATATATATAGATATTTGTCTTGGTCATGAATGAGATAAATGTTGGTATCCACTCAAAGACAATATATTTTCATTTATTATATGCGTTTCCAAAGATATTCACCATTTACAACAAGTTTGTCATAAAAAAAACCTTCAATCGATGCAACCACACTGACAGCTGATATCTGAAAATACACACTGCCCACCGCAGAGAGAAATAGTTCCCATTATTAATCCATTGATTTCCTCAGATGTCAAATTTCAACACAAAATAAGTGTTATCGTTATGTAATTTTTATAATTAAACTACGGTTAACAATTAATATCGAGTCACGAGAATTTTGAAATATTCCCTTCGCGCGTTTCACTGAAAATATTGTGGACTAAAATGTCTAAGAAACACGTTGAGTGATAAGTTGTTGAGCAGTTTGTAGTCAGCGGTTGAGTATAACGAGTACTCAACAATGACACATCAGGAATCTGTGGTAAGATGTCTACTCGTCAGAAAGACCTGGTGAATCATGAGAGAATCCACACCAGAACACGACTTTACGCCATATCAAATCCAGTCGGAAGTCGGGATTTTTTTACCCTGTGCCAATGCATTCTCTTATATATGCGAGTCGACGATATGTCGCCTCGCATATATAAGAGAATGCATTGGCCTAACAATTTTTTACAATTTTAATAATTTGTTCTTGTATTCTTTAACAATTTTATAATTTCACCCATACAGAGCCCCAGACAAACATGAGCAGACGACACTCTTCTATATGCTTCTATATATGTGTGGGGCTCCCTGCAGGGTAATGGAATTATAAAAATTATATATAAACTCTCAATCGCGTTGGGTAAAAGTGTACCTAACACAATGGTGCATTATTATGGCACTACGCGAACGTTGGTTATAATTTTAGCCAATGTCGGGCAATGTTTTTACTCAACGCGAGGTAACAATTTACCGCTCGGGTACATCGCAGAAGGGAAATTCATATTGGGAAAATTGTTACCCTGCGTTGATTAAAACTTGTACTCAGCTCGGCAACGTTGATTGGTAGTGAACTTGGTGGAGTAAATAATTTTAGTCCATGAGGTTTTCAGTGTATAATTTTCGACTCTGAAATGGCAACAAGTTGGAATTGTCGAACTAAAGGTGGAGTTCAGTCTGTGGGTTAGCCCTTCCATGACGGGAGCTTCGCTGGTGCAACATTAAAGACCCTGTGTCAATGCATATACAAGAGAATGCATTAGCCTAATAGATTGTTTTAATAAATTTTTCTTACATTCTTTAACAAATTTTATTATTTTTTATCATTTTTCTTACATTCTTTAACAATTTTTATAATTTTTTATAATTTGCTATTACATTCTATAACAACTTTTATCATGTTTTCTTATATTCTTTAACAATTTTGTCATTTTTATCATTTTTTATTACATTCTTTAACAACTTAACTTTTTTTTGTAATTTGTTTCTTACATTCTTTATTAATTTTTACCGCTTTTCCTTATATTCTTTAATAATTTTTATCATTTTTGAATCATCATTTCTTACGTTTTTGAATTTTTTTTATCATTTTTTCTTACATTTTTTAATAATTAGAGACATAATGTAAAATTTATTAGGCCAATGCATTCTCTTATATATGCGAGTGGACATATGGTCGACTCACATATATAAGAGAATGCATTAGCACAGTGTTTTCGCAAACATTCAGGAAGCTCCAGTCAAGACAGGGTTAACCGCTTGGACAGTTTGGGAAATTATAACTCAAGGGGTGCAAATGACGTTTTCGAGAGTCAGGGTATTTGCTCGGTAAGGGAGACTGCAATTATAAGTTGGAAATTCGAAGATCGATATACCACAACAAAGACATCATAGCCGCGTAACTTTTACCATCTAACACCGAGGCGTAGAGTGGTATTTTCCAAGCGTGTAGATATATTTGTATATTGCATAAATAAGAAATATTCATACATTGTATATATAAGACGTACTGGTGAAACGATGTGGGAAAATCAGTGTCTACGATGCCCGAAATTTACTTTTGCAAAAATTAAAGTAATTTTTGCCAAATGCTGTTAGAAGTTGCCAAATGCTATATGTTTCTACAACATTGGGTTTTTTATTTTGATTATTTTGACAATCGCTGCTTGATCGACCTTTGATATCGATATGAAAGCAGTTAATTATTAATAATTTCGCCTCTATATTTGGGTTTGTCATAGAACAATAAACCAACAGCATAACAATGAAATTGTTGAAGGGTTTCTTCATCAGCAAGACACGTCGAAACAAAGAGGATTAGCTATGTAAACACCACCAACATACTTACTAACAAACTAATCACCCGTTGATACTAATAATATCCGATTAACTGCATCTTGATAGAGGTGTTAACTTTTCATAACCTTATCTATCACCACAATAATACCATTAATATGGTAATTATTAAGTGTTTCCTGAAATGAGTGGTATTGGTTGACAAATAGTATTAAACTTTGTTGATGAATCAAAAGTGACTTGCCAAAATGTTTGCCAATTGAAAATATTGTTTGCCAAATGCGAATTATTTTTGCCATTGGAAAATTTGGCAAGTGGTAGCGCGAACCCTGAGGAAAATCAACATCTGTCGATGGTACATGAATATATCCTCGTCGGTAGCTGAATCAGTTGCCAACTACACTACAAGTCATTTAATATGGTTATCACATGGTATATTGTAATACTGGGAAATTAGCATAACCGATTGGTATAGTAATCGTTAAATCGGTTGTCCGTTTCGTGTTATGATTTTACTGCACATATATTATACACGTATATTCACAGTTACCGGTCTAAGCTACAATGACCGTTTAACGTAAATTACAAACAGACAACCGAGCTCGAAGTTGCTTAACTTCGGTGATCTAAGCGACTGTGACTGAGGTATCTAGACCTATCGTGCAGAGAAGCATCGGCCGTCTACATTAACACCGCGACCGCTACACAATATAGATAACAGTATACTATACAATAGATGACTCTTGTATCGATACAAATTGTCTGCCGATTTCCCAACAGTCTGCCGATGACGATTATCGATTTTGATAATCGGTTCATCACTAATTAACCCATTATATATTAAATATTCATTGACCAGTTTTTCCGTGGGAAATGTCCAGATAATAAGTTCAACAAATTTCGTTTGCTGAACTTATTATCTAAACGTTTCCCGCCAATGAATATGACTTCTATTGAACATGTGTTATTGTTTCGTCTGGTCGTCGTCTGTTCATTTATCCTGAACATCCCTCCAAATGAATAATAGACGATTCCATGTCATACTTTTATAACAGAACGCGAGAATCAATTAACACTTTAATGACGGGAGCTGCGCTGGTGCAGCATTACATATAACGAATCAGTGCATACTCTTATAGTGCGATACTCCCATGCGATACTCCCATAGGGAGCCTCGCATATACGTGTATAATAGAATGCACTGGTTAACAAGGTTAAGGTAAATATCGTTATGTCAATGTACATGTATTATCTTATATATGTGATGCTCCCTATGGGAGACTCGCGTATATATGATAATTCATTGGCACATGTTATTTCATAAATTTCAGAAAGCTCCAGTCATGGAAGGGTTAAGAATGACCACAGGTGTCCGGCACAATCAACGTGTCAAGCTGCAAAACAGAGTTCAGTCCCCTCGCTACACGATGTCTGATATCTGTATGGAGCTTGTCAACGTGTAACTTGCAGTCAGTCACTATCGCTGTCACTATCACTATCGCTCTCGCTGTTCTCGTCCTGGCTGTTCTCGCTATCGCTCTTTGGTATTTTCCAGCCGAGTCTGCTGCCCACCGTTGACGTTTTCTGAAAATAGAATACTCAGGGAAGTGGCGACATTTGCTGAATGAGGTCCCCAGAGGGTGAATTTGGTGATACTACTCCACACAGCGGGCTAGCATCACCAAATTCACTGCCTGCGGACCTCATTCTACATGGCCTCATATGCTATGGGAGACGTACACCCAGATTGAAGTTCACAAATGGTGAATATTGTGATGTACACCCATTGGGAACCTCGATTGTGCAATGTGTCGTCTGTCAATTTGGGGATATATAGACAGTACACTAAAAAAGAAATATAATCTGAGTGAAGAAGTTTCTCTAGAAGTTTGATAATGAAGAAACTCTCCAGAGAAGATGAGGCCTAAGCAGAATGAGGTCTCGAAAGGGGTAATTTAGTGACGCTAACCTGCACGGTGGACTAACGTCACCCAACTCACCCTCTTGGAACCTCACTAGGCTTAGACCTCAACTACTATGAGGGACCAAGGATCAGATTGAAATTCCCCAGTTAACGTTAGTGATGTTCATGGAAACTTTACCCATTAGTCACCTCGAATATGCATTTAATCTTCTGCAAACAAGGTGATATACAATGTAGAAACTGAACAGAAAGGGGACAAGTAACTAAAACAGTGTTATTTTAGACTATAGATTTTCTCCAGACGATGAGTCTAAGCAGAATGTATCAGAGGGTGAATTTGGTGACGTTAGAACGCTGTGTGAGGTAGCATCACTAAATTCACCCTCTGGAGACCTCATTCTGCAAATGTCAGATGCATGATATTCAGACTTGGTGAAGTTGGAAAGTCGAAACCCCCAAAGCAGACATTCCAGCCACGTACCTGAAGTCATTACACGTCGGGAAACGTAGACATTTGATAACTGGATGTATGTTGAACATCACATGCCTGCAGGCAAAACCGATGGGTTAAAAAAGAGACAGCCATGTGACAAATTCCCATATATCCAAAGACGCTATCAGAGATAACGATTGCGCTCACACAACAATGAGCCTGCAACCTTGTTTGTGTTTCATCGGATTTACACATCAATTCATATCAACGATACGAATTCAGTAGCCGACTATGTTTATGACGTCACAGACTTTGTGCAAATGTCATTTATATGCCCCTACCCACACCGATCTTCCACGTGCTCATATGCACACGCAATGTTCCTTATTAAATGGACTCTCTCACTCAGTTATAAAAAGTATATACTGGAATGGCTCATTATTAATCTGGATGAGTGTGCAGGATACATAAGCAGACGACAGACCTTAAATACGTAACGAATGTTGCAGAGGAATGTGCATATTCACTGATGGATTATGTTTACAAATTACCTCGTTTGATGTTGTTGATCAGATCACCTGATCATCTGCTGGTAGAACGAATACCACATGGTTTCGAGGTTGGTGAGTATCACGCACTCAAAATGTGCAATCGCACAGAAAAAATATAATATATGAGGAATTGACACAAAACATAGAATTATGACTGTTACGAGCATATGTTAATTTATTTTAAAAACATGTTGATACCTTATTTGTTCGGAAATTCTCAGTAGTTTTATATAACACTCTGACCAAAGTTTCCAGTCGAAGTTTTGTGGAATACACAAGACCATACTTCTAGGAGAACCCTTCGACTGACAACTTTGGTCATAATGTTAACAGAAGAATAGGAGTCTCGTTGGTGTCACATCTAAAAATAGAATCTTTGGGGTCTAAAATTGGTTGTACTAAAAAAACTTCCAAAAAATTTCAAAACCCCAAAATTTCAAAAGAGTTTTCGGTTTCTGATAATCTCGAAATTAAAAAATGTCGAATGTTAAATTATTTGCGTGTAATATCTTTCGTTATTTTTTTTTGTTCAAATATTTTTCATGAATTTATTAATCGATGTTTAGAAAATAGCTTTATTGGACATTGTGACCATCGATATGAATGCATACATTCCAGTGTTTTATCGGACGCAGTTCATATAATTGTCATACCTGAAAATAGACACCATTACTTTTACATAAATAATAAAGAGCGTTTATTCTTTACACTCTCTCTATCCCATATGACAGGTGTGTATTATCGTGAATTATTGGAAGTATTGAGATGTACTATGTTGAACCACTAACGGTCGAAAATTGTAATGTGAAATTACAACCTTCCAGAATGAATTGTCATATTCGCTGTACACGCAATCACACACGCGACATTGGTGGTAACAATGTGTCTTTCACACCTTTGCTTTACCAAATGAATTATATTATTTCCCCGTTCACAGTTATATGCTATTCAGAAAACATATCGATTTAATGTCTGAACAAACGGGTTAGTATCAATTAAGGTTGATAAACTGTGTCATTCACACGATAATTAGTTAGCCAAAAACATGCATACGTCCAGGACACTCAATTATAGAAATTGCTTTGATGACATTGTTATAACAACATTACGTAATAACCACTTATCGCCCCACATTCATACTTACGCTTTGGACATTTTATCAGTTTATCACGTGATCACTAAATGTGGCAATCGGGTATCCACCGATGCCTGCAATATATTATTTATAATAATTGGACTCATTGATCTCACGTGAATAATACTCTTAGTTGTTCCAATAAAATAGTTATCAAATTCGATCACCAATAGATTTGACTGTGGAATGTAATGACCTTTAACTTATTTATCGATCTAAAGGGACACTCATTATGAATGAATGTTAACAATACAAGCGCACGAATGAAGAGCGTTGAACATATACGAAATTACTACACGAATGAATTGAACCTTGAAATTTATATTTCACATCTTACCAACAACAGATACAGACATAGTCATAGTGTTATACTATCTTACATGTACCCATGCTATGACATCATTCGAATGGGCAATACACTCAAGGAGTTAAAGTGACACGAAACAAGGGACGTGATGTAATATTGGTGTATGAATCTTAAAGGAACACAAGACACTCTAAAGGGACACTCATTATGAAGGAATGTTAACAATACAAGCGCACGAATGAAGAGCGTTGAACATATACGAAATTACTACACGAATGAACTGAAATTTATATTTCACATCTTACCAACAACAGATACAGACATAGTCATAGTGTTATATTATCTTACATGTACCCATGCTATGACATACTTAAAGGGGGATAATGCACACACGGTGTGTGGAATGTTAAAGTGACACGAGGTAAGGGACGTTATGTAATATTGGTGTGTGAATATTAAAGGAGCATTCTCGCTATACAAACCCCCCTCCCCACTTATAGATATATAACGAAGACGAGAATAACATGTTGATGAAGTTTATTGAAATTTAATCATTGTCTGAATCTTCGACCTTTAGATTTACTTCTAAGAGTTTCTTGAATTTTCTCATCGCTTCATCTGCAGCCCATTCATTATTATATCCGCGTTTGGTCAGTTTGACCATTTTCTTCATGATCGTGTTATGTATGGGTGATGTTTTCAATCGATACTGGTATTCTATTAAGCGTCTATAACTTTTGAGAAACAGAACAAACTCTGTGTCGATGGTATTCTCTTTTCCCGACATGCTCTCATCTCCCGAAATGCTCTCTTCTTCTTTCACATCATTGGTGACGCGTTTCATCATACTTTTGAATGTGTCCATCTCGTTGACACATCGCGCAGCTTTCTTAAGACCGAATACGGTTCTACTACCGACGACATTACCATCTTTTGAATCTGATAGCGTTCCCCGTTCATCTTCATCTGTATCTTCTCCGAAGAGAGTTGTTTTTGTCTCGGACATAGCTCCGTGTTCATCCGGATCCTCAGTTAATTTTCGTTTTAACTTATTTTCTTGACACCAGTTTTTTACGTGTCTCTGAACATCATAATGATCTGCGAACAAAAGCCCGCATTCATTACAAGGGTACGACATGTCTTCTCGAATGTCTATGTTTTGACGGCTCTTCTTATTAATTTCATCGAACTCACCAGGTGGCCGTATGTCGTTAGTATAGTCATTATGTTGACCCTGGGGCACAATATAATTATATGTTATGCCCTTCTGTTGACCAGGGAGTTCTCTGTCATCGTATTTCATCGCATTCTGTTGACCCTGGGTCTCAGTGTCTTTTGTATGTTTTTTCATCCCATTCTGTTCATCTGGGTGTTCTCTGTCTTTTTGGAGATTATATTTCATGCCATTCCATTCACCCCTATGTTGGTTCGTGTCCTCTTTTAGTACATTCTGTCGCAGACGTAATGTGTCCGGGGTTGCGGCTTTTAAATCCACCAGTAGGTAACCGAACGGTTCACTCGTCGCTTCCGAAAACTCTCGAACCATACGCTGAGGACATTCAGGATACATCTGTCTTGATAATGTTGAAATTAATCCCTTGTCGATTGGGTTATTGAACAATACCAAATATTGACAATTTCGTCGTTGCGTTGGATCTTTGTTGTAGTAGAAATTCTGGTTCAAACTTATCAAAGATAAGTTCAAATGGTGACTTCCTTCGGAATGCAAATCATTAACTCTCTGGTCTTTTGATGAAGTTTGCATCAAGTCATCGAGTATAACTAGATTTTTATACTGGGGGTTGATAAGCGAATCCAAGTTTGCTGGTATTCCTCGTATAAAGTTGACCTGAGGGGTGACGGTATACTTTAATTCGTCATATAGGGGCTGCCAATATTTATAAAACCATATTATTCTGTCAGGTGCGGGTGATATTTTTGAGGCAGACTTTTGTAGTAAGGTTTTCACGAAGTATGTCTTACCACAAGATGTCGGTCCACTTACACATGCCGTGAATGGATGCTTGAAAATAAAATCTTCATGGACATTGGCCATTGGATCATCAAAGCAGGATGTTATGTCGCTTGGTGGCTGTTGTTGTTGTTGTTGTTGTTGTTGTTGTTGTTGTTGTTGTTGTTGTTGTTGTTGTTGTTGTTGTTGGGGGTGATGATACTGTTGTTGTTGTTGTTGTTGTTGTTGTTCTGAATGCGTGTGTTTAACTTTGATATGACGCTTCAAACTATCTTGCCAAGCATAGACACTTAAGCACTCTTCACATTGATACTTCATTTAACTAGTTCAGGCTGTTGTTGTTGTTGTTGTTGTTGTTGTTGTTGTTGTTGTTGTTGTTGGGGGTGATGATACTGTTGTTGTTGTTGTTGTTGTTGTTCTGAATGCGTGTGTTTAACTTTGATATGACGCTTCAAACTATCTTGCCAAGCATAGACACTTAAGCACTCTTCACATTGATACTTCATTTAACTAGTTCAGGCTGTCGTTCACAACGTCTCTTAGTGTTGTTTGTACTGGATACAAATTTATCACATTGGTTACAATACAACCTACCTATCCAAATGTCAATGCAATTATGAGTGATTTCAATATGAACACTCTATTATATAGATATGTGTAACCTGGTGACATGATGATACAGTTATGCACTAAATAATGGACTGCTTAACCACAGCAGAATTATAGGTAACTTTTCAGGAGTTAGTCGGAAATATGGCTTGTTGCCATTCATCGGAAAGCTCTCGCCGACGGCGGCGGCGGCGGCGGCATTGCGGTATTTTACTGCGGCGGTGGCGGCGGCGGCGGCGGTGGCGGCGGCGGTGGCGGCGGCGGCGGCGGCATTGCGGTATTTTACTGCGGCGGCGGTGCCGCCACCGCCGCCGGGGTCCGCCGCCGTCGGACCCCCGCAGTAAAATACTGCAATGCCGCCGCCGCCGCCGCCACCGCCACCGCCGCCGCCACCGCCGCAGTAAAATACCGCAATGCCGCCGCCGCCGCCGCCGCCGTCGGCGAGAGCTTTCCGATGAATGGCAACAAGCCATATTTCCGACTAACTCCTGAAAAGTTACCTATAATTCTGCTGTGGTTAAGCAGTCCATTATTTAGTGCATAACTGTATCATCATGTCACCAGGTTACACATATCTATATAATAGAGTGTTCATATTGAAATCACTCATAATTGCATTGACATTTGGATAGGTAGGTTGTATTGTAACCAATGTGATAAATTTGTATCCAGTACAAACAACCCTAAGAGACGTTGTGAACGACAGCCTGAACTAGTTAAATGAAGTATCAATGTGAAGAGTGCTTAAGTGTCTATGCTTGGCAAGATAGTTTGAAGCGTCATATCAAAGTTAAACACACGCATTCAGAACAACAACAACAACAACAACAACAACAACAGTATCATCACCCCCAACAACAACAACAACAACAACAACAACAACAACAACAGCCTGAACTAGTTCAATGAAGTATCAATGTGAAGAGTGCTTAAGTGTCTATGCTTGGCAAGATAGTTTGAAGCGTCATATCAAAGTTAAACACACGCATTCAGAACAACAACAACAACAACAACAGTATCATCACCCCCAACAACAACAACAACAACAACAACAACAACAACAACAGCCACCAAGCGACATAACATCCTGCTTTGATGATCCAATGGCCAATGTCCATGAAGATTTTATTTTCAAGCATCCATTCACGGCATGTGTAAGTGGACCGACATCTTGTGGTAAGACATACTTCGTGAAAACCTTACTACAAAAGTCTGCCTCAAAAATATCACCCGCACCTGACAGAATAATATGGTTTTATAAATATTGGCAGCCCCTATATGACGAATTAAAGTATACCGTCACCCCTCAGGTCAACTTTATACGAGGAATACCAGCAAACTTGGATTCGCTTATCAACCCCCAGTATAAAAATCTAGTTATACTCGATGACTTGATGCAAACTTCATCAAAAGACCAGAGAGTTAATGATTTGCATTCCGAAGGAAGTCACCATTTGAACTTATCTTTGATAAGTTTGAACCAGAATTTCTACTACAACAAAGATCCAACGCAACGACGAAATTGTCAATATTTGGTATTGTTCAATAACCCAATCGACAAGGGATTAATTTCAACATTATCAAGACAGATGTATCCTGAATGTCCTCAGCGTATGGTTCGAGAGTTTTCGGAAGCGACGAGTGAACCGTACGGTTACCTACTGGTGGATGTAAAAGCCGCAACCCCGGACACATTACGTCTGCGACAGAATGTACTAAAAGAGGACACGAACCAACATAGGGGTGAATGGAATGGCATGAAATATAATCTCCAAAAAGACAGAGAACACCCAGATGAACAGAATGGGATGAAAAAACATACAAAAGACACTGAGACCCAGGGTCAACAGAATGCGATGAAATACGATGACAGAGAACTCCCTGGTCAACAGAAGGGCATAACATATAATTATATTGTGCCCCAGGGTCAACATAATGACTATACTAACGACATACGGCCACCTGGTGAGTTCGATGAAATTAATAAGAAGAGCCGTCAAAACATAGACATTCGAGCAGACATGTCGTACCCTTGTAATGAATGCGGGCTTTTGTTCGCAGATCATTATGATGTTCAGAGACACGTAAAAAACTGGTGTCAAGAAAATAAGTTAAAACGAAAATTAACTGAGGATCCGGATGAACACGGAGCTATGTCCGAGACAAAAACAACTCTCTTCGGAGAAGATACAGATGAAGATGAACGGGGAACGCTATCAGATTCAAAAGATGGTAATGTCGTCGGTAGTAGAACCGTATTCGGTCTTAAGAAAGCTGCGCGATGTGTCAACGAGATGGACACATTCAAAAGTATGATGAAACGCGTCACCAATGATGTGAAAGAAGAAGAGAGCATTTCGGGAGATGAGAGCATGTCGGGAAAAGAGGATACCATCGACACAGAGTTTGTTCTGTTTCTCAAAAGTTATAGACGCTTAATAGAATACCAGTATCGATTGAAAACATCACCCATACATAACACGATCATGAAGAAAATGGTCAAACTGACCAAACGCGGATATAATAATGAATGGGCTGCAGATGAAGCGATGAGAAAATTCAAGAAACTCTTAGAAGTAAATCTAAAGGTCGAAGATTCAGACAATGATTAAATTTCAATAAACTTCATCAACATGTTATTCTCGTCTTCGTTATATATCTATAAGTGGGGAGGGGGGTTTGTATAGCGAGAATGCTCCTTTAATATTCACACACCAATATTACATAACGTCCCTTACCTCGTGTCACTTTAACATTCCACACACCGTGTGTGCATTATCCCCCTTTAAGTATGTCATAGCATGGGTACATGTAAGATAATATAACACTATGACTATGTCTGTATCTGTTGTTGGTAAGATGTGAAATATAAATTTCAGTTCATTCGTGTAGTAATTTCGTATATGTTCAACGCTCTTCATTCGTGCGCTTGTATTGTTAACATTCCTTCATAATGAGTGTCCCTTTAGAGTGTCTTGTGTTCCTTTAAGATTCATACACCAATATTACATCACGTCCCTTGTTTCGTGTCACTTTAACTCCTTGAGTGTATTGCCCATTCGAATGATGTCATAGCATGGGTACATGTAAGATAGTATAACACTATGACTATGTCTGTATCTGTTGTTGGTAAGATGTGAAATATAAATTTCAAGGTTCAATTCATTCGTGTAGTAATTTCGTATATGTTCAACGCTCTTCATTCGTGCGCTTGTATTGTTAACATTCATTCATAATGAGTGTCCCTTTAGATCGATAAATAAGTTAAAGGTCATTACATTCCACAGTCAAATCTATTGGTGATCGAATTTGATAACTATTTTATTGGAACAACTAAGAGTATTATTCACGTGAGATCAATGAGTCCAATTATTATAAATAATATATTGCAGGCATCGGTGGATACCCGATTGCCACATTTAGTGATCACGTGATAAACTGATAAAATGTCCAAAGCGTAAGTATGAATGTGGGGCGATAAGTGGTTATTACGTAATGTTGTTATAACAATGTCATCAAAGCAATTTCTATAATTGAGTGTCCTGGACGTATGCATGTTTTTGGCTAACTAATTATCGTGTGAATGACACAGTTTATCAACCTTAATTGATACTAACCCGTTTGTTCAGACATTAAATCGATATGTTTTCTGAATAGCATATAACTGTGAACGGGGAAATAATATAATTCATTTGGTAAAGCAAAGGTGTGAAAGACACATTGTTACCACCAATGTCGCGTGTGTGATTGCGTGTACAGCGAATATGACAATTCATTCTGGAAGGTTGTAATTTCACATTACAATTTTCGACCGTTAGTGGTTCAACATAGTACATCTCAATACTTCCAATAATTCACGATAATACACACCTGTCATATGGGATAGAGAGAGTGTAAAGAATAAACGCTCTTTATTATTTATGTAAAAGTAATGGTGTCTATTTTCAGGTATGACAATTATATGAACTGCGTCCGATAAAACACTGGAATGTATGCATTCATATCGATGGTCACAATGTCCAATAAAGCTATTTTCTAAACATCGATTAATAAATTCATGAAAAATATTTGAACAAAAAAAAATAACGAAAGATATTACACGCAAATAATTTAACATTCGACATTTTTTAATATCGAGATTATCAGAAACCGAAAACTCGTTATAAATTTTTTATTTAAACTTTTTTTGGAGAAATAATTTTGAGGGTTTTGAAATTTTTTCTTTTGAAATTTTGGGGTTTTGAAATTTTTTGGAAGTTTTGAAATTTTTTGGAAAAAATAAATTTTGGAAGTTTTGAAATTTTTTTTTGGAAAAATAATTTTTGGGTTTTTGATATTTTGGGAATATTTTAGTACAACCAATTTTAGACCCCAAAGATTCTATTTTTAGATGTGACACCAACGAGACTCCTATTCTTCTGTTAACGCAAACAACTGTGAGTTTGGACACAAATTAGGTGTCTGCTTGTTTGAAAAATAGTATAGCATATGCTCGTAGCTGCCAAAATGCCATGTAATATATAATTATCCTAGTTTATTACCCTTTTCCTCGTTTCTTTAGCGTTTGCGATCGCTTCGGCCATTTTGAATGTGTGTTACTCGTCAACTCGAAACCACGTGATTCCTCACCGTAAATATATTCAATGAGTATTGAGTATAGTAAGGGTTAAGCATGTCGTTATAGCCCCAACGATTGTGTGTTTCAACTGGATGTGGGACATATTATTAACTTATGCCATAAGACAAAACATTCATATCTTATGCCATACGACAATATGAACTATGAAGATAAATTTCAGACTAATATGTCAGTGTACACTGTACACACATTTTTCGTAACTGCAGTCATTATACGATATCTTCAAGAACGTCGGGGAACATAGTAATTTGACATATGGATGTCAATTTTGAACACCGCATGCCTCGAGTCAGAGCCGATGGGTTCAAAGTTGAGTAGAGGTAAATATGCGACATCGGAATGGATATTATAGATAAATCTTAACGGGAAGATTCACATTGATGCACCAGTTGATAGTGAATACAGATTCGTGCAGTCGAATTGGAAAATCTCCGAGCTAGTGGAGGGTCTGCAGTCTAACACATACTTTTATATACGAGGTTATTACGTGGCTAATCTAAAATCGGCCGAGAAATATCAGGCTGATAAGAAATTACCTGGGGCCGATATCAATGAATGTATCATATTATCATTGATCCAATTAACACTACCACGATCTTAAAGTAGCACATACTACATGTAGCAGACCCCCCCCCGGACGCACAGAGATGGACCCGACACCGTCATGTATATACATCTGTTATATCACAATTCCATATATAGTGTATACTACTTTTTATACAAGGATCGTAACTTACAATATACTTATGTAAATATCATGTTCTTTAAATTATTGTCGGGATCGAGACCAAGATAAGTTTTGTAACCTGTGTCTCAATCCCTGTATTTAATTACGGATGCAAATAAATATGTTTGCATCAACACTTCCATGACTGGAGCTTCCTGCACTGTTGCGAGAACTCTGTGCCAATACATTCTCAAATATATTTGCGAGTCTCCCATAGGTAACCTTGCATATATAAAATAAGACATTCGTATACAAATTCGTATAGCCTCTAAAAATCCGTATTCACCTTAAGCACGGTATAAACCGTCTCCATTCCTGCCGATATGTGGTCGTGCACGTGACAATGTAGCAACCAAGTGCCCGGATTGTCCAACTTCATTTCGACAACAGCATTTCCGCCGGGGAATATGGTTGTGACGTCATTCCTCTTCCGCTTGATCTGGTCCCGGATGTGTGTGTGGCCATGAAAATGCACCGTGTGGATGTCTACTTCTCCGCCAAATGACAGCATATACCAAGCGATAGTCTCTCCATCTGTCATCTGTAACCCTGTTAAAATATAACATATACCACGTGATGGTCTATCCATATATTATATGTAACCATGTTAGAATATAACATAATTATACCACGTGAAAGTCTCTCCATCTATTATATGTAACCATGTTAAAATATAACATACTAGCAGGGTTACCCGGTGTTGCCCAGGTTAAAGTGATGTGAAACCCTCTGCATATTGTGGATATATGATGGGAATAGAGGGTACTCTTGCCCAAAGCATTACATATATTCTCATAAAAGATATATCCAAATAGCATCACAAAACATGATTCTTACACACGGAATATAAGTAGTACTTCACCTTGTCGGAGCGATTGTCATTTTGTTTATATTTGATTAATCCGTCCAACCAATAAAGAACTATTTATTTATTTACAACTACGTATACTTCAGACGTTATAGCATGAAACATGAACATCATAAACACATTAGTTCGCAAAAATAAAAGACGACAATTGAGTTTTACATAGAGATGTATCAATCAGTCTAGTGGGTTTGACTAAGATTTTGAGGACACTTCGTTGTCATATCTCCCTGAAGATACAGATGTTTGAAAGAAATGTCCAGGTGCCCCTCTGTTCATTGTGCTGTATACTGGCTAATTTTTCTCAGTTTAAAAGAAATGTTGCTATGCCATAATATCAGCTACATGTGCCCGACACAGAGCGAGATTTTGAGTTGTTTATGTTAGGCGATGAGTCTGTTCTAAAACATGAAATATATCCTCTGTATATTGGGCAGATATAACCGTGTCAGGTGTCAGTATTGGAGGATCCTGAAAAGTCACGTGCCACTGACTCCGTTTTCTTTTATCTCAAAAGAAATTTGACTGCACACTGTGACCACTATTGTTGAACAGGCCTTCTATACATTTCCATATCTATTTTAACTTTTTCGTGGAAACTATATTGAATGGGGCAGACTCAATTGTGTTATAATATTAACATGAGCTATTCTAATATTTTAACATGCACCATTATTTTCCTCATAAAACGTTACCACTGTTAGAACGCCTTGGTGCCATCTCGATTGTAACCCGTGAAGTTATATATAGAACACATACAGACAGACATATCTTTGCAAATATATCTAGGCACCAAATGTGACTTTTTTAACTCGCACGATTTGATTCCCCTGTATCATTTGAGAAGAACATGTATGAATTTGATGCTAATTGGCACTAAACATATTTCTATCAGTTGTAGTGACCCGCCCGTCCCTACATGTATTTCGAACTCAAGCGGCGCTACATTTGACATCATTATACCACAAACTTAGACTCATTATGGAGATGAATATATATATATAAAATTGTTGAAAATTGGCGAGTATACAAATTTGTATCAATTTTAGGGGCCTCCATATCTCTCACACAAACGGTACTAATTTGGCGTATTTAAACAACACGGTTTTAGATTCCTCGTATCACGGAGAAGAATATGTATCAGTCTGGTGGAAATCGACGCTAAACATATTGTTTATCCATTTTTGTGTCTCTCTCTTACCTCTGTGGACCCCTGTCTTTAAACCACACAATTAGACTCCTGATATCATGGAGATAAATATTTATAAGTTTGGTGCTAATCAGCGACTAAATTTTTTTTTTGGTCAAATTTAGTGCCCACCCCACACCATCTCTCACACAAACAGCACCAATATAGCGTCTTTAAATCACATGATTTGATTTTTGATGGATAAGAATGTGTATCAATTTGGTGGAAATCGGCGCTAAAATTATTGTGTATGAATTATGGTACCCCTCCCCTTTTCAGTGCACCCATGACTCGAATGACGCCACGTTTAACAGTTTTTAGACTCCTCATGCCATGTTGATGATTTTGTGCAAGTTTGGTAGCAATCGGTGAATAAACCATTTCTTATCAAATTTAGTGCATACCCCCCCCCCCATCTCACATCCAAACGACACAATTTGGCGTCTTTAAATAACACAATTAGATTCCTTGTATCATGGAGAATAATGTGTATTAATTTGGTGGAAATCGGCGCTAAAATTATTTTTATCAATGTTGGTGCCCCTCTCCCTTTCAGTGCACCCCTGACTGGAATGACGCCACCTTTGACAGCTAAAAGCCACCCCATTAGACTCCTCATACCGTGTGGATGATTTTGTATAAGTTTGTGTATAAAATTGGCGAGTATACAAATTCGTATACAATTTATGGCCCCATATCTCTCATCCAAACAGCAACAATTTGGCGCATCTAAACCAGACGATTAGATTTCTCGTATCACAGAGAGTATGTATCAATCTGGTGGAAATCACCACTGAACATATTGTTCATCTTTTTTGTGTTCCCCTCACCCTCTATGCATCCTGACTCGAATGCCCCCACTTGTGACAGCTTGTGACATCCCTAAACCTCAAAATTATACTCCTGATATCATGGAGATGATTATTGATAAATTTCGTAAACCAATTTTGATCAATTTAGTGCCCACTAACCCATATCTCTCACCCAAGCAGCAACAGCATGAGGTCTTTAAATCACACGAGCAGACTCCTCGTATAATGAATAAGAATGCATATAACATTGGTGGAAATTGGCGCTAAAATTATTGCGTATCAATTTTGGTGCCCCTCTGCCTTTCAGTTCAACCCTGACTCGAATGACGCCACTTTTGACAGATTTAAGCCACACCATTAGACTCCTCATACCATGGGGATGGTATTATATAAGTGTGGAGGCAATCGGCGACTAAAACCATTCTTATCAAATTGAGTGCCACTCACACAATATTTCATGCAAACAACAGCAATTTAAATCGCATAATTAGATTCCTTGTATCATGGAGAAGAATATATATCAATTTGGTGGAAATCGGTGATAACAAATATTGTTTTAAATTTTGGTGCCCCTCTCCCCTTCCGTACATCCCTGATGTGAATGGCGCCATGTTTGACATATTTAAAAAAACACCATTATATTCCTCATGTACAGGGAATGATTATAAAAAAGTTTCGTGGCAATCGGCGGCAAAAATGTTTTCTATCCCTCCCCCTTTTCTGCCCATGACAACGGCGTCACTTTAGAAAATTCTAACCCACACCATTATCTTTCTCGTAAAAAGTTACTCCTAATAGACCGTTTGGTGCCATCTAGATGGTCCCTCGGCTCTAAACTTAGTTTATCAATTTTGGTGCCCCTCTCCCCTTCCGTGCATCCCTGACTCGAACGGCGTCACTCTTGACATATTTAAATGACACCACCAGATTCCTTATATCATGGGGATGATTATATATAAGTTTCGTGGCAATTGGCGACAAATATTTTTTCTGCCCCTCCCCCATTTCTTCCCCTGACAACAACGGTGTCACTTTAGAAAATCCTAACACTCACCATTATCTTTCTCGTAAAAAGTTACCCATAATAGACCCCTTTGTTGTCATCTAGATGGTCCCCTGCGAATTTCTATAGAACACAGACAGACAGACAGACAGACATTCGCAAATATAGATATAGATACCACGTGAAAGTCTCTCCATCTATTATATGTAACCATGTTAAATTATAAAATACTAACCAGTACCAACTAAAGCCCACGGCTCCGCCCCTGCGGGCGTCGCGTACGTGTAAGCAGAAAAAAAACATCGTAGATGGCAACAATATAACAAAAACAAGATATTTACCTTGAACATTCACTGCAAAATTTATTATTTCATGATTCATTGTAAAGATGTGCTCGGACTTAATTTTCGAATAATTATAAAATTTGCTATTCTTCCACTAAAATAATGACCCATTCAGCAAAGGGGTTACTTCGTTTGGTAAGTGATTCCAAAAAAACAAAACATATTTTGCTTAAAAATAAATAAATATTTTGCAGCAAATACTTTCAAGTTGCCTATAATCGTGGTAAACATATGGTTCTGCCATGTCCCCTGATCCTTAACTTATAACGACTAGGAACAATGTACCTTCCGTCTGCAGTAACCAGCAATAGTTACAGTAATCGAGTTTTGAAATAATGATTGATATTTAGTTATCAACTACATGAAATGCCATCAGGTGGGAAGTCATATGGGAGCTGTCTATTTTAATTTTCCAATCAGATAGAAAATTGGAGGTATCGGTCAGTTGGAGACTTGTACATATTGCATATATACTATACTATCATTATCATACCACCAACTACTTGTTGTAAATATTTCTTCTGTATCTCAATGTTCGCATGGAACGAGAGAAATACAAAATTGAATTGAATTGGAAAATTCAGGGCAGGGGGCAATTAAAGTATCCTAGAATTGTGGATGTTGATCATTATGGGGGGGGGGGGTACTGGTGGCAATAATGACGATGATGATCACGATTATCACGACCATTGTGATGACGATGATGATGGCGATGACAATGACGACGACGATTATCTTGATGACGATTATAATGGTGATAGTTATGTTGATTGCGACGACGATGATGAAGATGGTGATGGTGACGAGTGATGGTGACAATCATCATGATTTGAAGATGGTGGTGATAAAGATGGTGATGATGATGCTGATGATGACGACGACGATGGTGAAGATGGTGGTGATGATGATGACGAGTGATGGTGACAATCATCATGATTTGAAGATGGTGGTGATAAAGATGATGATGATGATGCTGATGGTGACGATGACGATGGTGAAGATGGTGGTGATGATGATGCTGATGATGACGATGACGATGGTGAAGATGGTGGTGATGATGATGACGAGTGATGGTGACAATCATCATGATTTGAAGATGGTGGTGATAAAGATGACGATAATGACGACGATGGTGACGATGATGATGAAGATAGTGATGATGATGATGATGATCACGACGAGAACAGTCATGATTATTTGATGATGATGATGGTGATAAAGATGACGATGACGATGACAATGAAGATGACAATGAAGATGACGAAAATAACGATGTAGGTAATGATACCTATATTGTAAATAGTGTACAAATGTTCCTGAACTCTTTGTTCATGTTAAGGAATATTGAAACTCAAGGTTCGAAAACTTCATATAAAAAATGTAAATAAAAAACAACATTTAGCTGTATCCCAGTGTGCCTACCCGCTAAACCAGCTAGATAAAACATCATAATTGATAATTTTGACACCGGAAACTATCAACGTATTTCAATTTTAAGACTTTGAAATTTCATGTTGCCTCATATCCAATGTAAACATGGGTCAATAAAAACTCTCATGGACATCTTACAACCAGACCAGATGGCAGGCAGTTCAGCACACATGGATCATCTTGATTAGATTAGTCTGTCTGTCAGAAAACCGATCGACCACCCCTCTGATTGGATCAGGTGACAAGGAAAGCATGTATGTCCACTGGAAGTGACCTCTTTACAACAATATGATACACACTTGTGACCATGGCCCTCTGACTGGGCTGACTCTTTTCAATCACTGTTGACACATTTGAAAATTGAGATTCCATAGTCCTTAATTCATGATTGAGTCATTACATAATTATAATTAATATTTAATGGTGACACCCATTCCGCCCAAAGACCATCCACACGTCGTGCAATAGTTATCTTACGTCGACACAATGTCGTGCATTTAATCAGTATTGTATTAGTGTATAAATTGCAATATTCCTAAGTAGTTTGTTTATTCCACAAACATTATAGGCCTATATACTCCATTGATTTCAACATGTATTACTTCCACCAACCTTGATTATTGGCGAATAGGAATCCGTTGATGGAGTGCATTAGATTCGACTCTTCGAAGTCATCGTCCCTCTGATTCAGATTCTTCCGAGCAGAAGCACGCTGGTCTATATTCTTTTCTAGGTAATTACTCTGATTTTCATCGAGTACTGCGAACGTTAGCACAAATTCGCGGTCGACATCTGCCCTTCTACCTGCCTCGTCGAGAACTCCCCGTCTGCAAATAATAAGCGGACCGAAAAGACCAGAGAATGGGTCCTTGACTTGATCCCTAGCAGACATATACAACCAAGGTATGCAGTTCGGATCATTCGGCCCTGGTCCACTTCTTTCCGGTACTTTCCACGTATATGTCTTTATATGCCCTGGCAAAACTGGTTCCCTTCCACTAGTCGTTGTCGCGTCGTCATAGAAACTGCCTTCGTTGGCTTTGTCGTAGAAAGCGCCATGCGGGTGGATTGAGTAGGGAATTGACGCATCGTTCTTCAGCATAATTTTGATTGTATCTCCGACATTTGCGGATATTCTTGGCCCGTTCAGTCCGAGATGGACGTTCCTACTGGATCTGATGGTTTTGTTTGTAAAAGAGCTGTCCGTGTAGTCCACAAACCTCGCTTTCAAGTATTCGCTTCCAATGAACTTATTGCTGTCTCGAAGGAAGATGTTCCCCTCCCTGTGAAGACACAATTGTGAAAAAATGTATTTATGCGTCTCTTGTCCAAATTCAACTCAACTGAATTCGGTTTATTTATGTTCATCAACATGATCGTTATACAAGAACATAAGGTACATTATATACATGTCACCAAAATAGTCACGTAATATAACACGTAGCGAACAATTTCACACGATGCATACATGCTGGGTGTTCATTAAATTTATGTTTGTGTGATCATTTCAGACTCATTGCGCGGAGAAATGAAATGCACATATATAGAGGATATGAAATGAGTGTTTCTCTCATATGATATTTTTGAAACGAGTCTAAGAATTTTCAGTTTTCTCTCGCCGGAGGCTCGAGAAAACTGAAAATTCTTAGACTCGTTTCATAAATATCATATGAGAGAAACACGAATAACATATTCTATTTATCATATGCCACCTATAAATTGATTATGATGTCCAAAACGCACACAAATCACTAAATAGCTATATGACATCGGCAGCAAAAAGTTAATGTGACGTCACTTCATTGCACCGGAAGCCCAATTACACCTGGTGAACTAGCAGAAATAATATGCACGCGAATATATAGTGCGCTTTTCTGTTCTCAGTTTGTGACATATCGTATGTTTATTAGATAAATACGAATTACATATTCTATTAATCGTATAATAATGTCCAAAACTAGATATTTCAAGATTATAATTGCGAGAATTTCGGCATCGCGTTGATTCGTGTATTTGACGGGCACGAATTTGACCTGCATTTAGTCTCGGCCCCAGGCTGCCATTCAGCCAATCAGAACACACTTTTTGTCAACAAACCAATCAAATTATCGGAAGGTGATATGAACTAGTAATTGATATGAAATTGATTTATGACATAGTAAACAACGTAAATAATGATTGAGTCATATGATAAAAGTATGTACGTAAGTAAGTATATAACGTATGCCACATTTAAACATTTCAGCCTGATTCCATTTTTTTAATTAGGACATTTGATTGACAAGGAGCACATTCTAACCCAAAACGCACTTACATACGGAATTTACCAGCTTTTTTCACTATTTGCCCGAGGTTCACGGAGAGGTGCAGGTGACAATGTAGGGCTGAGCACATTCGAATGGGAAGACATATAATAGATTTATTGAGTGGCATTGTGCACAAAACCAGTCACGGCAACATACTCATTACACCACAGAAGATACACGCGCATTGGGTTAATTGGGCTATTTTCCCGCTGTGCACAAGTATAACGCGGTACTGACACAATTTCGTTCAAATAATTCGCAGGATCAATCTGATTGTCCGCTGTGTATATTCGATATTTAGACATTAGAATACCTAGAGCGTATCCACACTTTTTGGTTGGATATGTGAATTATCTCATGAGTGATGACCAAAAAAAAATGAATTTCCACGAGTGGAATAGGCACGTTTTAGTTCATAGACACATGCGATTGGCACCACATGTATCTTTATCTGTATTTATTAGCACAACTTCCTTATAGCACGGAAACCAATCGTCGTTGGCGTAAGCAAAAGATCGTATCTCCAAATAATTTATTGCTTTTTAAAAGAAAACGAGGGAGTAAACAGAAACAATATGTGGTCCAATGGACAGCTAATGTCAGTTTTCATTGGGATAAATACAACAATACGTCATGCTTTGTCACCATTAGGAGAAATGATGTCTGAAAACTTCAACCTTCATTTTCTCAGAAAGTTGAAAATGTAGGCTACTACCTTATGGCACTGATGCGACGCCATGTCTCAACTCGAAAGAAGAGTAAACAGTGCAAATTTGTAAACTCAATCACAGCCATGGTAATGAGCTACATGTTACGCATATCAAAATAGTCTTGCAGATAGAATGGTTGAGGGGTAACTAGGCTAAGACTACAGTATGTTTAACACAAATATTTAATTGATCACATATTACAATTGTTTCAACCTGAACACTCAGGGACTTTTAGCACAGTCTTCCATCCTGAACCGAATCACTTTTAATGTTAGCGCGGATGGCCACGAGTGAGATATCGGTATCTCACTAGACGGATAACGGTTTTTATCTGATGCAAAAATTATACTATTTGACGATTCTCTCGGCTTGTTTGTTGTAGCATTACTTACACATTTGGATCAAGCAGATTATCTCCGTTGATTGGGCTGGTTTTCCGTGGTGCATAATCCCATGCTATCTCTTCGATTGCTATGAAATAGTTCCGAACGCGTTTCGGTGCAAACAAAGATAGCCAATTAGTCAGTTTCGGCAGTTTAATAATCCTCTTGCCGCAGTCATTTACATTGTATAGCGCCTGCATTCCAGACAGAGTGAATTCAGCCGTGTGGCATGTCAGCAACCAGCTACCTGTTGATGGGAATATTCCAGTTTATAGAATGAAATCAATCAAGGAATGGCGGGGCTGTGTTGGTGGGAGGCTGTATATCCTTCACTGATTTGCTTGAAATAATGTTAACTGTGAATTTCTTAACATACAGGATGTGACCATGCCATTTTTAATTTAGACATCAAAGTTAAATGATAATCCATATGTTTTAAAGATAATGGCGGCCTTCGCCGTGTGTATATCTGTTAACTTAGTCACATCCGTTAAAACCGCCGTAGGCAAAAAAATAGTATATAATATACAGATATTGTTCTTATACCAGTCATTGAGATCGCGTACATTGCTTGTTATTGTCATGTTTGTACGCTGTGTTATGTAAACAAACATCAAAAACGTTACAGAACAAATTGTTCATAGACAAACAAACGGAGCTACCGGATCGTCCAATGGAAATGTTCCATTGCGCTGTGTGATGTTAATGTAACATTATTGGCGCCATCAACAATCGCATTCATATCAATTTTTATTGTAATCGACCAATTCTACCCCTGACAGTTCAAAATCTAGCTAATTCAAGCTACTTTATGATTGGGAAACGATCCGACAGAAAACGTGTACATAATATAATTGTTCTTGTAAAGAGATGAATATATTTCAATCCAGTTAGTATTTTATCCTAACCTATATATGGTAATACAAACCAAATAAGCAATTTACACTGATAGTATTGTGAGTCGTAAGTTGTAGACGTACCGAATTAGGGGTTTTCCAACCGACGTATAATGCGAGCGAATCTAAACAAGGAAATGACGCTATATCGTGACTGCTTATAAACAATTCACTGAGACAATTAACACGCGATCTGCATTTTCTCTGAAACAAAGTTTATTTCGTGAATATAAATATCGCATTCATATCATCATTATGCTATACTATTAGTATAATCGTGAGGAAATTATAATAATTTTATAAGTTTTATTTCTAAATTATAAGCGAAGGCCGCCCGTCCCTTTAAACACAGGAAAAAGAGCAGAGGGGCTAGGGTTATATTCCCAGCCACCTGGTAGGAGATCTGAGATTGAAATATATCAAACCGTACAACTACAGTCGACCTAACGTAATGAAACTTCGTGAACTATTTAACTCTAGCGGTACGAAAGCTATGAAAAAACTATCAATATTTATCAAAAAGGCCCAGCGTGAGATAAACCACTCCTGTGGCTTACCAACGTGTTACCCCCCCCCCCCCCCCCCCCTCCACCCCATCCCCTGACGAAATATATGCACATGGCTGCCAAATTACGCCAACCTGTCTTATGAATACACAAATATCTCGTTTAATCCCCAATATATTCATATATTCATACATATATCATTGTGATTTGCATGCACTGACAAATTTCTTCCCAATATGTATTGTTATACGATGAGAGTATCTAATAAATTGAATTGAATTGAATTGGTACGCATTAGCGTGATGAATGGAGATATTTTCTCTTAAACCTGATGTGCAAGACGCCCGTATATCGGGCTCCTTCGTGTGTGTGGTAGAGATAAGAAGTTTTCCAACTGTCCAATACTGTCGCTACACTGTGGGCTTTCACCAGTGGCTCATTCATACGATATATACATGACATGCGATATGAAATTTGTCGCCAGAACAGAACAGCTGTTACATACAGCGGCAACTCCTCTACATACATGTAGGTCGATTGTACGTGTTCTGGCACACGAGTCAACTGACTCAAACTCAGATACGAAATTGACCCCGTAGATGTTGTGAACGTGGCAAAAGGTGTGGTTAGATCACTCATCCAGGAAATGACTTTGTTTCGGTTCTATTACAATGAGTAGGAAATATAATTGATAAATACCCAAAACATCCCTGTTTAGAGCCAACCAAAATCGTCTATAGATGACTTGTACATTTAGATTGTTAATATTTCACAACACTCCCGTCTTCGAATATATTAGAATATGTTCGCTTTTGTAAAACATGCATTGGTACAGTACACCCTTTGCCTACCACACTGTATTTGGAAACCAAGAACCGTTCACGAACTGTGTGACTTTTCTGTTGAAACAGGTTGACTGGTTTTGGGACCCTCCTCGGCTGCCACTCTGGGCCACCCCTGGCTAATGGTCACACCGGGTCATGGCGCATATAGTGGCCCCGAGCCAGCGGTGCCCCAGAGTGGCAAACGAGGAGGGTTCGCCCCATAGTGGCAGTTGATGAGTGGTATAGGCACTGTCGTCTGTCACACAGGGCCATGGCCCAGAGTGTCCCCGGGCCAGAGGGGTGGCACAGAGTGGCAGCCAATACTACTTAAAACAAGGGAGATAATTAACATACGTTTGTTTCTCACTCACCTTCGTTGTCCGGTTGCATGGACGCCGTTGACGTTTTTCCGGGAATCAGAAGTTCGGTGTCACCACGTCTGCCTTTTGAAATGAATGTGTTCCCGAAGAATGAGGCGGTGTGTATGTCAGTTTCAGATCCCCACCCCATGAGATGCCACGCCACATTGTCGTTTACGCACATGTCTAATCCGTGGAGACCCATGTTTCTCTTCCCGTTAATTCCTGTAAGATCGTGTACAACTGGTTATGGATTGCTTGAATGGACATAAGGCACTAGTAAAGTTGATCAATCATAAAAGTGTGTACAACCTTCGTCACTAAAAAGAAAATGGTTAAATATATAGAATCTATTCTCATTTGTATTGACAACTCCTCATTGACGAGACATCACGTTTTAAAAACCCTTGTCATATATATGTAACTATTACTGTTACAATGCCAGCATAAATATACTATATCACCAAACTGTTACTCCTTATAGCCAAAATGACAAATTTGATCAACTTCAGCATCATATATATTGACATGTTGACATTGTGGACATTACTTCAGCAAAGGGGTCATATTAATGAGGGATTTTGGGACGTTTACCAGCGGTTTTACGATGGAAAATACAGTTTTGTCCGCGACGCGATGATCCGGTAAAACGGATGTGTCATCGTAAAACCCACCGATATAAACGTTCCAAAATCACACCAGACAACATGTTTATCCCCACTCTAATTCACACCGACCAAACCATTCATGCTATAGACGCGATAAACTGCCAAAGAGTTGCTGACGTGGACATGATTGACAGTTTTGCAATTAATCCATATCACTTCCTGCTAGAAATTGTACTCCACGAGGATTTAGTTCCATATTTCGAATATCAATAAACCGGGGAATCCAAATGTACCCACAATATCCATCGACTCTAAATCTCACCCCTGGTCAAGTGGTCCTGGTGATATGCTATGATGCTGTTAGGGCAAACTGATGCCGTTACCAAAAAGTACCGTTATTTTTTCTAAAGTTGTCATTTTCGCGGTGTTTGGCTAATTCGAGCGATTTGATAAAAAAAAACAGTGTGTGTATGAAAGATTCAAGAACATATATAATTTGTATTCCAGTATTGAAAATGTTTCGCAATAAATATGTGTTTGAAAGTTTGATAAGCATATTGGCTTTTCCTGGATATGTTCATATTATCGGAACACCGCGAAAAAGAAAAAAAAAACTAACGGTACTTTTTGTTAACAACATCAGTTTGCCCTAACAGCATCATAGCAATTCAGCAGGACCCGACCGCACCATAGCACATTAGCAGGACTACTTGACCAGGGGTGAATCTATACCAAACCCATTGGACATAGCGTCGCATCAATGGTATAAGGTCGTAACTCCATTTTGGCGGGAAATGAGTATTTAATATCATTCGAATCGTGAGAAAAAATCAAATCCGATGGTCCGAACTGTTTTTGCATTGGATGGCAAATATTTTCACAAACCAGTTACACAAATGTCGTATCTCCAGCGATCTTCACAATTATTCGTGCTACTGTATAAGGTCGTATGTCCAACAAAAACCAATCAGATGCTTCAGATTGTCCACGTGACTTCTGTTTTGTGTTTGTAAATTTTCAAATGTGTGCTATATGGTCGTATCTCCATGTTAGTCACGTGATCATTTGGTGATTTAAATTTTGTGATTGTTCCACAAATTTCTGTATGATGATGCACATGAGTGAATATTCATAATGTAGAATAGGCACTGTTTAGTTCATAGACACATGCGATTGCCACCATATTTATCTTAATCTGTATTTATTAGCACAACTTCCTTATAGCACGGAAACCAATCATAGTTGGCGTATGCAAAAGGTCGTATCTCCAAACAAGTTATTGTTTTTTAAAAGAAAACGGGGTAGTAAACAGAAACAATACGAGGTCCAATGGACAGCTAATGTCAGTTTTCATTGGTATAAATACAACAATACGTCATGCCAAAATGGCAAGAAAATTTCAACAAAGACTGCTAGAATAATTAATAATTGCATACAAAACTCCAATCACCAAATAGCTTATTGTCTTGTTGCTATGAGAAGAGGCTTCATTTGTATCATAATGTTGATACTGATTTTAGTTGCATATTATAGCATCATTCCCCCCATATATTATAATAATAAAGCAGTCACAAATATTCCAGCTCAATGAAAACAAATGATATACAATGTGGTCCACTCAAGAAGGGATCAATCTACTATAATTAGGCCACAGTGTTAACAGATATAGCGGTGAGCTTTAACTTGGTTATGAACCCATGGCCCACAACTCATCTTAGCCCAATTTTCCATTCCTAGACCGGCATAACATGAATATTCTCAAATATAGAACATTATTTATGGGTAGTTGCCCTTCTCAAGGAAAATAAACAATAAATTTCACGCATCGGGAATAAATAAGTCTCCTCTCGTGATCTTGAGATATCTGGATATATGAACTGCACTTTTGAAAGAAATATGTTTTACATCAGTTCTTGGTACCTGGAAGAAGTGAAATTTTAAAGTAAAGTGAATGAGGCTATAATATCCAATTTTTTTTACCCTGTGCCAATAGGTCGCCTCGCATATATAAGAGAATGTATTGGCCTAACATTTTTTTACAATTTTAATAATTTGTTCTTGTATTCTTTAACAATTTTATAATTTCACCCATACAGAGCCCCAGGCAAACATGAGCAGACGACACTCTTCTATATGCTTCTATATATGTGTGGGGCTCCCTGCAGGGTAATGGATGTTTTTTTTATTTTATGTCCTAAAAATTGTAAGAAACATATATTTAAAAAAAATGATAAAAAATTGTTAGGCCAATGCATTCTCTTATATATGCATTGGCACAGGGTAAAAGTAAAGTAAATGAGGTTATAATATCCAATGTTTCGATGGTTCCTAAATACTATGCCAAAATAATCGCTCGCACGAAAATTCACAAAGAACTTCCATGCAGATTTTGAGATAATCAATTTCAAAATACCAGCAACTTTTGGCAAGACGTGCGTCTGACCCTTAAGCGGTAAGCAGTATTCACCCCTGTCTGTGTCAACATATATTCAAGATTCAGGGGTGGGGGATGACATTATCATTAGTATTTATGACTCTTTGGAAACTTTCTCCGTTCATGTGACATTTCTAACCTGCAATCTTGTTCGATTCTATGAAATCTTCGTCTGTTGGGTCGGCTCCAGGGGCGAATCGCGCAACATTGTCACTCAGGTACCACGATTTGTTCTCGTCGAATGTAGAGAACAACAAGACGAACAGCCTATCCTGGCCAACCTGTTGATGAAGACGTTAACGTGATATAAGACACTACCAGTTGATAAATGCTAAGGGACATAAGGCGCTCACAATTAAAGTGAAATATGAAGTACCTCATTTTGAACTTCAAAATCACAATATACAAATCATTCAACGATTAAATAGTTATATATGATCTGCTTATTTAGCAGATACATGTAGGATACTGGTAACTGGTGTAATATAGAGGCATACGTGGATCGTAGGCTAACTGACATGTCTCGCAAAAGTAATACCATCAATAAAAATCCACCCACCCCAACCACAAATTAGCGTAATTACCTTCTGGCATGGTTTTGGTTACCATAATATGAATCGTACGTGACACGTAGTGGAGCAACCACACATACTGTGCCTCAAATTTGCCTTTTATCGGCGACATAAGCTAAGTATAATTTATGTAACATCACGCAGTGATCACGACGGGGACGACATGCCAAATTGACAAGACGTGTCGTGGATTGTAAAATCTTGTCTGTATTATCGTCATGACTTCTTCATTTTTCGTTTTCATTAAAGGCACGTGCGGCCTTAATTGTCGAAAATATTCATATTTGTTCCAAACACCGTAAACAGAAAAACATTAAAACGCATACAGTTCCGTTCATATATACCATGACCATCGCGTAAACAGCATGTTATCACAAAGACCTACTATATTTTACCTAAGCAAGAGCCTGATTGTGTTCCAGAAGACAGCACAATGCTACTGGCTAATCACACACAAATGGCATAAACGCTCTTTATTAGCTCCATATCAGGTATTCACCAACAAAGAACGCTCTTTATGTTTACCATCATAATATAAACAAACACCAGAAAAGTAACTTTTTATGCCTTTGTTTACATAACAATGGTCAAAGATATGACAATAACATACTGTTTATGCGATATTTCTTATTTGTATACGGACAAAGTCTATCTACATTTTGATGTTCTTTCTGCTTGTGGCGGTTTTTGACGGGTGGAGATATTTTCACAGGATACCCACCACCAAGACCAACCGTGTCTTTAAGCTGACCAACGAAATTGGTCTAAATGAAATTAATAGACTTAAATCACATGTGAATTCTTCGTAAGTTGTGAAGTAGATACTTTGATTTTTATCGCGATGCATCATTTCCAATTCCGCGTTTTTTTTTAAATCTCCACACGGTTGCTAACCGGAAGTCACGTGACAATTTCTCCAAAATCTATACCCGCAATCTTGAAAAATCACTGATGGATATAGAAACAATTATATGACGTCATTCACCTGCCTTAGGTATAAGCACCCTTGGTGGTTGCTATTAAGCCACCGCGATTTGTTTGTGATATATTGTGGAGTTGAACTGTCGCAATGCCTAGCAGTACAAGTACTATAACTAAAATGTCAAGACACATCCAATGATGATAAATACATACTACAGCGATTTTACTGGAAAATGTGTTTTAATTGTAGACCTGCTAGGCAACATGTGTACCAAATTCCGTTTTGTGACGTTGAATCTGATGTTTTGCTACATTCGACTGCAACAAACAATTAGCAACTAGCAACAAGCATTAGCATTCGGCTTTCCGTATATTATTTATCTGTTTAGATGTGTTTAAAGTGGTGTGAAACATTCCGGTAGGGTGATCAGATAGAAACGGAGAATAATCTTTATCAAGGTAGTTATTGTTACATTATATCCACATTGACAACACACACCGTCATTTTTATAATTTCAAGTGACTCTCGATAGCGAAATCATTTTCGTTTGTTTATCGTCAATAGTTGCGTCCCGAATCGAGAAGCATATATTAACAATTGAGCGAAATTCGGACGACGTTATCTATGGAGTAGATTTCCGGCGATGTTAGTGGAATGTTACAATCTGTTGACATCGCGCCTGAATACTAACTTATTAATTTCACGCACCCGAAGAAGTGCATAATATGTCTTTAACCTGTCTGCGAAAACACGAACATGATGGCTGGGGATCGATATGCAGTACCACTTGTTACCATTTCGATTTCTATTTATGTTCACTGATTCTCCGGCATGTTGCGTTCTCGTCATCTCATTGATTGATACTCACTGGTGAGCCAAACACTACTGTCACTGTAGAATTACCAATACTAGTCCACTATGATACCAGAGTTTAATCAAAACTTGTCGGAAAATATTGGAAATGATATTGGCATAATAATATTGTTCCATTGAACAATATTCTGATAATCATATTCGAACTAATATAATTTACTTCACGATTAGTGGTGTTTGTTGACAAATCACTGTAACAATTTTGTTTATATAACAATGGTTTCATTGCTCACCATGTCGTTACTGTAGAACTATTAATAATGAATACAATAATTGAGTTTATTTTATTTATCAATGTACTTAGTGGTGATGTTTAAAAACATACTTGTATATGTTTCTGTGTATACCCTACTACGAGTGCCTTCATTGCCTTGTGTATATTTAATACAAACCAAGCGAGACATGTGTAAAGCATTATACAACGTACCGAGTCTCCCTGTTTAAATCAAAAAGAGCGTTTCTCTGTTTAACAGATCCGATCAGTTACATATACAGATCTAAATTGGATCAATACATTTATCCACCGCTCAATCTATCTCTATGTTGCCTGCATAAAGCCAACCTAATACACGTGACGTTTATTACATCAAGGTAGATTTATTAGGTCAACATACTTGATTATGTAGGAACTAATTTCATGACTAAACTGTATAAAATTATGCAAATTGCGCTGGTAACTGTGGACGTCGACCTGCCTAAATGACGTCATTGTGATTTTTTGACGTGTTATCGTACACAATTTATACAAAACAATATATAAACCATTAGAACAAGGCCAGCTTAAAATAAATATTAAAAAGTTAACGAACTATTTCGCTATAATTATGCCGCACTTCGGTTTTTTCACTTCATCAATACTAACCAGTTTGCTTGACCTCATAAATGTAAGGGCGTCATCAAAGTAAAGAATGGAAATTACATACCCCGCCCCCAAAACATGTAAGATTTGAGCAATGGATAAATAACATATGTAGCTAATGATGTCTCTTAAACTGCATAATTATGTCCGGTCTGTGATTTGGCATCTACTGAGCCTCGCCCAATAGATGATCAAATTCGTCCTTGTCTAAACCTACATTGGCGGTCCAATAAAGCAGGCTCTAAGGGGGCGTTTGTGGTCGTTCGGTGGCTATATACAGTAATGCTCTAATTAATCGACCTCTTAACCACAGCTGAATTATGGGTAACTTTTCAGGATTTAGTCGGAAATATGGCTTGTTGCCATTCATCGGAAAGCTCTCGCCGAGAGCTTTCCGATTAATGGCAACAAGCCATATTTCCGACTAAATCCTGACAAGTTACCCATAATTCAGCTGTGGTTAAGAGGTCGATTAATTAGAGCATTACTGTAGCTTAATCTGAGAGATGAGCACGCAATCAAACGACCCAGTTAACAGGCGACCACAATCAGGCCATTATAATGGTTAATGGCACGCCCTCAATTAACGAGAACAAGTGCACGATTGCAACAACTCTCGTGTGAGAACGAATGAAATGTGAAATGGTAACACCAATTAAGTCGCCACTTTCACCTTATCGATATGCCGTAAATCTAGATTATTTACATATCCATTAATGGTCGTACAACAACTATAAACTGCGGTCCAGAAAAGTTGGTCTTGTGTCTAGACCGTCTGATTATATGATTAATTGCTATATACGCCAAACATCGCAGTATGCCCTATCACTAACTCGCGGCCATTTTTGATCCACCAGGTCCGGTTCCGTGGTTTCATATATTCATCCAGCCCCGGTTCCGTGGTTTCAGTGCTACAGTTCAAAGTTTTGGAGTAGCATTTACATATATGGAGCTTTTAAATTAGTCATTACTTCAATGTATGGAAAGTTAAGTAAAACCACGGAACCGGACCTGGTTGATCCAAAATGGCCGCGAGTTAGTGAGAGGGCATACTGATAAATAACTTACTCCCAAACACTTTGCTGCGCTTCTCTCTTATAAATTATCTCTTATCAAAATATCCTCTGTGTTAGCGAGGTTCGCTATTGATAGCATGTTACAATCAACTAATTATTGCCCATAGGCGGCAGTGTTAGGGTTAAGCCATACCCACGACTCATTACGACACTGAGCCACACTTGAAATATTTTGGGGTTTAGAACTCCACGTCGGACATGAGTTGGCAAAAAAGAAATGGTGCCTTTCCATACTTATTCCCGGAAATAAATTGGCATTTCCATAACTACCCCCATTTTGTGCACACAATTTCAGTATATTAAAATACCCCACCCCTACCCAACTTGGCGACCAACGTAGCCCAGATTTAAAACCAGAGATGACGAATACGTCACTTAGACCTGTTGTCTCGGATTTAAACCGTGTATTTAGCTGTCGAAAGACGGTTTGAACCTTGAGGATTCCGTAAACCAGGTTTAAACCGGAGATGACGAATGCTGCCAAACGGTTTAAGGACTATGGAATCGAAAATTTAATATATAAAAAAATGTGAATAATAAAAAACTAAGGTTATCCAAGTGTACCTGCTAAACAAGCTAGATAAAACATCATAATGATACTTTTGACACCTGAAACTACAACGTATCCCAGTTTTAAGAGGGAGGTAAAGTGGCAACAATTAAATGGGGAATTCAGTGTTACTTTTCAAGACAAGATTACTAAATATTTACAAACCGTAGAATAATGCTTCTTGTCTTGTTGGAATGTTTAAGCATATTTATAGTGACAACGCGAAGCAGATTTGTCTTTTTATGTTTTGTTTTGTGACATTTGATGCAAATATTATAAACAATGATAAACAATGGTGAACTACTTTTTAATAATGTCCAATAATATCCAACATGGGATGAAAATCAAAATTCCGCTTCGCATTGTCACTAGATAAGTCTTCAAATTTTTCAAAAAAAAGGTATGATATGATCACCTGCGCTTTGTAAGTTGTGATCAATCAATCTTTTCTCAAAAATTAACACTGAATCCCCCCATCCAATTGTTCCAACTTTACCTCCCTCTTAAAACTTTGAAATTTCATGTTTCCTCATATTCAATGTAAACATGTGTCACAAATAATCCCAATAAAACATCTCATGGATACCTTTCAACCAGACCAGATGGCAGGCAGATCAAAATACAGGGATTATCTTGATTAGATTAGTATGTCTGACACACGCAACCGACAATCCCTCTGGTTGGATTAGGCGACTTGGAAAGCATGCATGTCCACTGGGAGTGATCTCTTTACAACAATATGATACACACGTGTGATCATGGCCCTATGACTGGGCTGACTTTTTTCAATCACTGTCGACACATTTGAAAAATGAGATTCCATAATCCAAAAGTGACTAGCTACGTTATACAATATACAATTTTGGACAAGCTCAGAGCATCGCTTTTCCCTTCCCAGTCACAAAAAATGGCACCGTGGGGGTTAACACACCAACGCTCCTTATATCTTCCATGTTGAGAGATGTAACCGGTTAACGCTCTTTATAGTCATCGACGTATTGATCTAAGAGGCGTAACTCTACATTTGTTATTAGTTTTCGCAATGTGATTCTCACGTCTGGGTCTCTAACGCGGATCGGGTCAGTTTTTCCGCCCTAGGTGATTTTCACCTTGAAACGGGTACCCACAAATTATATATATGCGTGTTGTGTGATTCTTACTTACTTAGGGCTTCATAAGAACGCTGATCGGGTCAGTTTTTCCGCCCTAGGTGATTTTCACCTCGAAACGGGTACCCACAAATTATATATATGTGTGCATGTGTCCTTTATAGACTCGAACCGATTGCGCTCATACTTGATACCTATGGGAAGTGTCATGGACGGGTTAAATTGTGACCCCGACCTGACCTTGAAATTGAAAATGATCAATTCAAGGTCAAATCGGGTAAAATATTGAAAAAAATTAATTCAAAAATATAAAAAAAAAAAATTTAATTAATTAAAAAAAAAAAAAATTGTCATGTTTCTGACGAACGCCGCCAGTGGCGGGCTAACCTGCTAGTCTCATATATATTTTGAAGACCTCTGTTTGTCTGTCTGTCTGTCTGTATGTCTGTCTGTCATTGATACAAATCTACGATTCTCGACCGATCTGGACGAAACTTGGTACGTGTGTGTAGTTTGACCAGGCGGTGGACGTTGTCGTATTGGCGAGCCCGTGCGGCGCCCGCTTCGCGCATGCGCAGACCAGATCTAGGAAACGGGTACAGCTATCGACTTGAAATTTGCTATGTGAAAGTATCTTCCCTCGGATACGAATTTTATCGGGTTGCCGAGCCCGTGCGACGCTAGCTTCGCGCATGCGCAGACGAGATCTCGGAAATGGGTGGAGCTATCGACTTGAAATTTGCTATGTGAATGTATCTTGCCCCGGATACGAATTTTATCGGGTCGCCGGGCCCGTGCGACGCCAGCTTCGCGCATGCGCAGACCAGATCTCGGAAACGGATGGAGCTATCGACTTGAAATTTGGTTTTTGAATAGCCCGGACAACGTCGGGCTCATCGGCTAGTCTCATATATATTTTGAAGACCTCTGTTTGTTTGTTTGTATGTCTGTCATTTATACAAATCTACGATTCTCGACCGATCGGGACGAAACTTGGTACGTGTGTGTAGTTTGACCAGGCGGTCGACGTTGTCGTATTGGCGAGCCCGTGCGGCGCACGCTTCGCGCATGCGCAGACGAGATCTCGGAAACGGGTGGAGCTATCGACTTGAAATTTGCTATGTGAATGTATCTTGCCCCGGATACGAATTGTATCGGATCGCCGAGCCCGTGCGACGCCAGCTTCGCGCATGCGCAGACGAGATCTCGAAAACTGGTGGAGCTATCGACTTGAAATTTGCTATGTGAATGTATCTTGCCCCGGATACGAATTGTATCGGGTCGCCGAGCCCGTGCGACGCCAGCTTCGTGCATGCGCAGACCAGATCTCGGAAACGGGTGGAGCTATCGACTTGAAATTTGGTCTTTGAATAGCCCGGACAACGTCGGGCTCATCGGCTAGTCTACTATATATTTTGAGAACTACGTATATATATATAGAATCGAAAACGGCTGGGCGGATCGAGCTCAAAGTTCGTATATAAGGGTAAAAACCCACGGGGATCGTCCACGTCGCATTTTGGACAAGCTCAGAGCACCGCTTCTCCCTTCGCAGTCACAACAAATGGCACCGTGGGGGTCAACACACCAACCTCCTTATATCTTCCATATTGGGAGATTTAACCGGTTAACGCTCTTTATAGTCATCGACGTTGCAGCTAAACGATCACCCCATGCGTACGAAATACGGATGCAAAACGCGAAATGCATTTATCTCGATTAAAAAGGCAGAATTGATCTAAGAGGCGTAACTCTACATCGCTATCGATTCACGACCGATCCATGAGGCGTAACTCTACATTTTTATATCTGTATGACGGGAACTACATAGCCGTGATTTGTTGGCGAGAAAATTGCTCCCAAGCCGTGAATGCCAACAACAATGAATCTTTTAGGGACGAGTACCATTAGTGAATATAGCTGTGAATGCCAACAACAACGACATAATTCTAACAACAACGACTCTTTTAGGGACGGGTACCATTAGTTAATATAGCCGTGAATGCCAACAACAACGACATATGCTATTTTCTCTTTACGGCAATGTGAGAATATTCCAGTGGCCCCCAAGCGTGAATGCCAACAACAACGACATTGTTGGCATACCTCTTTTAGGGACGGGTACCATAATTTCTCTTGATTAAAAAGGCACAATTAACTCATTGAAAAGCAAAAAAATGTCATGTTTCGGACAAAAGCCGCCAGTGGCGGGCTAACCTGCTAGTATTATAAAATTCACATATGTTTTTTTCTGATTAATACGTTTTCTGTTTATGCGTAAACCCTCACCTGTGTATGTGTCCCCAATACACGATTTTCAAGATGTTGATGATTCCATAGCCCTCCAAAAAGCTTGTCCCAAGCATTCTCCAGAATCTAAATAATTTATGTAGTATTGGTTTGTAGCAAGCCCAGCATGTTTATGATTTTTATGTGGATATAAAATGTATTTGGTCAAGATTATTTGGATGACGTTATGAGTTATGGACTTTGCTAACCCAATTTTCCCCAAATTTAATGGAGTCAAAATAAAGGATTATGTTCACTTTTATCAGTCATCACGGTAACCAAACCCATTGATGCAGAATTTTAAGAGAATAATCAACGATGGATTATTTTGGAAATACTAAATGTGATATTTATAGAGGTTTTTAAAATCTATTTTTTCGAACCTAAATCCAACAACACAAAGTCCATATCTAAGAAAAAATATGGGAATGTGTACTGAACACTGCTAAGAATGATGAACAATAAAAATATATTCATATTTACAAATCGTTCTTTGAAAGATTTACTCAGAACTACTTGTTTACAAATGGTAGACTATTCCATGATTGGTGACCTATTTAGTGGTTACAGGGTGGTGTGCTAAATGGAAACTTAAGACATTATATTATCAACTCACCACGGTCAATAGTTAATTAACTGCTGCCAGCTCCCTGTCAGCCAAGTTTGGGAAGTGAATCTATCATTTGTAAACAGCTGGTTTTAATTATGTTTTTTTTAAATAACACTTGGTAAATATGAAAATAACTTTATTGTTCATCGTTCTTCTCAGTATTCAGTACACATTTCCATATGTTTTTCTTAGAAATTGATTTTGTGTTTGTTGGATTTGGGTTCGAAAATAATATTTTTTAAAACCTCTATAAAGTTCACATTTTGTATTTCTAAGATAATCCATCATGAATAATATGGTGCATCTATGGGTTTGTTGCTGTGATTGCTAATAAAATTGAACAGAATCCTTTATTTGGACTCCTTCAAATTTGGGTTTAAAATGGGTTAGCAAAGCCCTTAAATATAGATTGTCACCTCCATATGGGTTTCCGAGATCCGTATCAGATCGATCGAACGCCCTCCTCTGGGCCGCGTCTATCGACGAGTTCTCCAGGACGTGTCGATTGCGCACAGAAAAGGTGGCCAGAACTGGATGCAATTACGAGAAACTTTGGATGTTGATAATCAATTTATCTTACAATTCATTCCACAAGGTATCGAACAAAAGGTACATTGTCATAATAATACGCCATTTCGCCGATGAAATATAGAACAGACGCATATTATTTCTGGATATCGAACGAAACCACGAACGGGATTGGCCATTTTAAAGCTCGTGGGGTAAGTCGCCAATCTCACAAGTGGTTTAAATTCGTTATTCAGAAACACTATGCGTGTATATTTGTTTATACCATGATCCATTCTTGTTATAATTTTAACCCCATTTCAAACAATAAAAATGATATTAACTTAATTAATAAGTAGGACATGTCGATTGCACCCAGACAAGGTGGCGAGAACTGGATGCAATTACGAGAAACTTTGGATGTTGATAATCAATTATCTTACAAATCATTCAACACGGTATCGAATAAAAAGTACCATGTCGTGAGAATACGCTATTTGCAGATGAAATATAGAACAGACGCATAGTGTTTCTGAATATCCATCTAAAACCGCGAGTTGGATTGACGATTTTAAAGTTGTGTGAACCACTCTGACTGGGTGATCAAATAGAAATGAAGAATAATCTTGCTCAAAGTAGTTATTTTTAACAAATAGTATATCCAAATTGACAACACGCACCGTCATTATTATACATTAATTAAATGCAGCGATTATCGATGACAAAATGGGTTTCGTTAGTTTATCGCCGATAGATGCGTCCCGAATGAAATAGTAAATATTTACAATTGAGCGAAGTTCAGACGATGTTTTCTATGGAGTGGTACGGTCGATTCGCTTCAGATTTTCGACGATTTTAGTAGAACTCCTCCAGTTGGCATAGCGCCTGAACACTAACTTATCAGCTTCACGCACCTGAACAAGTACATAATATGTCTTTTGTTCGGGTGCGTGAAACTGATAAATTAGTACTCAGGCGCTATGTCAACTGGGGGGAAATAGCATTCTGCTAAATCGCCCAAAATCTCAAAGCAATCGAACATACAACTCCATAGAAAACACAATCTGAACTACGCTCAATTGTAAATATTTACATCTCAATTCAGGACGCAACAATCGGCGATAAACTAACGCAAATTATTTCGCAATCGATACTCATTGCATTGAGAGAGGATCTATAACTCGTCCCCAGTTTATAGCGAAGTTTACAAAACGAGTCCAGTAAATTAGGTCTGGACCGAGCCTTTGGCGAGGTCCAGACCTATTTTACCGCACGAGTTTTGTAAGTTCCGCTATAAACTGGGGACGAGTTATAGATCCTCTCTCAATGCAATGCAAATATGTTGCTCCCGATTTAAGTTTATGTACGACTGGCGGTATTCACTGATTGTAATGTATCTGTACATCGCCAAATCCCAATGAGTTTATTATATATTTTTGGACATCTGAACATTTCCATCATTGGGAAGTGAGACTGGTCTACACAATAGGCCAATGTATTATCTTATATATTCGAGGCTCCCCGTGGGAGATTCACATATATAAGTATGTAAGATATGCCTTGACACAAGGTGTTCGCTTAAGTTCGTGGAAGGGTTAATAATTTAAACTCCTTAATGGACTAGAACTAAAGACTTATCTATAAACGTGTCGGGTTGGCGCCGTAAAATCACGTGACTTTTCCCACCAATCATATCTCCATAGTAATAATTAACACAGTAGTACGCGTCATAAGTTAATCGTATATGTGTATCTATAACCATGGGTACTGACTCGAACTAAACTCTTATCTGTAACGTGTAGGGTTACGTAAGATCACGTGACGTTTCCCACCAAACGTATCTCCATAGTAATAATTAACACAGTAGTACGCGTCATAAGTTAATCGTATATGTGTATCTATAACCATGGGTACTGACTCGAACTAAACTCTTATCTGTAACGTGTAGGGTTACGTAAGATCACGTGACGTTTCCCACCAAACGTATCTCCATAGTAATAATTAACACATTAGCACGCGTCACAAGTTAAACGTATATGTGTATCTATAACCATGGGCACTGACTCGAACTAAACTCTTATCTGTAACGTGTAGGGTTACGTAAGATCACGTGACGTTTCCCACCAACCGTACCTCCATAGTAATAATTAACACATTATCACGCGTCACAAGTTAAACGTATATGTGTATCTATAACCATGGGTACTGACTCGAACTAAACTCTTATCTGTAACGTGTAGGGTTACGTAAGATCACGTGACTTTTCCCACCAAACGTACCTCCATCGTAATAATTAACACAGTAGCACGCGTCACAAGTTAAACGTATGTGAGTCTAAACCTGGCTATATACAGACTAGATCTAAACACTTACCGTGGCTATTTTATGTTGTCCGATGCTGAGTGTCCCTTTCTTGCACAAACATAGCGGTCCTATGATACCGGAGGCGGTATCACGTACAATGTCGACGTCGGAGAAGTATGGTTTAACAACACAATCGTCATCGTCGGCCGTCAGCGCGTCGTGTGGTATGGTAAATGTGTAGTTTCCGGTCTGACCAGGGAGTGTTGCGCCTGTGAAGTAACCGACATAATTAACAATTAGGCATTAGATAACTCAATGTTTTACCTATTTTGTATCATTGTTTTCATCTTTCTTACATTTTTTAACAATTTTTTTTATTTTGTATCATTATATTTATTTCATTTTGTACCAATTTTGCGTCATTTTTAAAAATTATTCCTTAAATGTTTTAACAATTATAAAACATAATATAAAATTGGTTAGGCCAATGCATTCTCTAATATATGGAAGGCGGCCTATGGTCGACTCGAATATATAAGAGAATTCATTGGCACAGGGTTTTCGCAAAAATGTCAAGAAGCTCCCGTCATGAAAGGGCTAACTATATATGGAATGTACTATTGACCAATACAATATGTTTAAACCAAGCTCCTGGCACCTGGCTGTTTGGTGTACATGCATGGATGGTACCACAAGGAAACACTCAATGTATATCCTCTACTTATAATTTTGTTAATGTTAACTATGGGGTGAATTCTTGCGAAATAAAATTAACCATTTGGCCTCAGATAACTAAATTTTGTATCAATGTTGTATACTTTTTTTCATTTTTTCTTACAATTTTTAATAATTATAAAACTAATATACAATTTGTTAGGTCAATGCATTCTCGTATGTATGCGTGGCGACCTATGGTAGACATGCATATATAAGAGAATACATTGGCACACGGTTTTCTATCACTATCATTTATGTATGTAATATTTCGGTTTTTCGTGAAATATATCCTTGCGCCGTCCGCATATCACCCGATTACAGATTCTTGATTAATTATAAGATGCACGTTGTTTTCTATCTGTCGTGTTTATATTCCCTTTACCGTGCATGTGGAATGGTTAAAATTAAGAAATGAGTGGAAGATCCATTTAGGGTCATTGAACTTTGACCGGCAGAGTTTTTAAACAAAGTGTGTGAGTCCCCAATTGATGATGAATTAATTACTCTCCTGGTCAAAACCCAATGACCATAATGGATCTTCCATGCAGGCATGCCGTACAATCATAATACCATAATGGATCTTCCATGCAGGTATTGACCACATTGTGATAGTTACAATTATGCCCTGTGCCAATGCATTCTCTTATATATGCGAGTCGACCATAGGTCGCCTCGCATATATAAGAGAATGCATTGGCCTAAACAAATTCTTTTTTAACAATTTTTACCATTTTTTCTTACATTCTTTAACAATTATATAATTTGTTCTTACATTTTTTAACAATTTGATAATATTTTTCTACATTCTTTGACAATTTTATCATTTTTAATATGTGTTAAGCCAATGCATTCTCTTATATATGCGAGTCGACCATAGGTCGCCTCGCATATATAAGAGAATGCATTGGCCTAAACAAATTCTTTTTTAACAATTTTTACCATTTGTTCTTACATTCTTTAACAATTTTATAATTTGTTCTTACATTTTTTAACAATTTGATAATATTTTTCTACATTCTTTGACAATTTTATCATTTTTAATATGTGTTAAGCCAATGCATTCTCTTATATATGCGAGGCGACCTATGGTCGACTCGCATATATAAGAGAATTCATTGGCACAGGACGTTATGTTGCGTAAAGGGTTAAACAAAGTGTGTGAGTCCCGAATGATGGAATAACTCATTACTTTGCCGGTCAAAACCCAATGACCATAATGGATCTTCCATGCAGGCATGCCGTACAATCATAATATCATACTGGATCTTCCATGCAGGCATGCCTTACAATCATAATTCGTACATTCGCTGGCATCACTGCAAATAAAACTGGACATGTCCTGATATATATGTATGATTTTTTTGCCAGTATTAAAATGGTTAACTCATATCGCACCGTAAATGAGCCCAAAATCAAAATTTAAGTTTCAACGGCCTCTTTTTCAAATATCAAATTCCTCTATTTTTTACCGGCTTAAAGCAGCCGATTGGAAAACGCAACAACTGGAGTCGATAGTGCACCAATCTAAAACCACGCGATGAGATGAGAGCGTGTTCGATTTGAATTGACGTACGCTGTTTTTATGAGTGAAACCTTTACACTTAAACATTTATTGTGTCATGAACCTCGGAAACATTCTTGTATACCGTATGACGAATTGTACTGATTATTACAGGCCCTAACTGTGTGAATGTAGAGGGTGTGTGATTATATAAGTATACATGCATATGCATCACGTTAGATTATATGGGAATGTTAACTCGAGAAGTTAAACAAAGTATACCCTTATAATTTATAACCGCAGATCTAGAACCTTGTCCAACAAACTACATACATTTTGCAACCCTCCAATTTCGGTTTGAAGTTTAATTAGTATCTAACACTTTCCAAAGGTTGGATATTAACAACCCGACACCCGCTCATCCGCTGGTTAACACATGTCGAACTGCTGACCATTTCAATCAAAAACATATACTCTTTTTTTTTTTAAGTTGTTATTGATCAAAATTAAATGTATATAAATATATATTGTAACAAAATTAGCAAAAAGATGATCTCACACAAGCTCTTTCGTCCCCAGGCTATCAATAACTTGCACACATCCTTTCACTCACATGCTCTTTCACTCGTCGTGACAAGTCTATAATTATACACGCTTCAGGTATGGGTCCCGCAAGCTATGTTAGACATAGGTTTAGTCAAAGAGCTAATTGGTCCAATGTTTATAAGATATTAACATATATATATATAGCTCTTTGCTAATTATAATGGGATCTAGTGAAATAAGTTTTTTTCCCTTTCTGGTGGATGAACTCGGCGGTTCCTCGGCACTTATTCCTCTGGCCAATACTTGTGAGTTTGAGAGATAAAGTTGGGTTTCGGTGGGAACGATATTTTGAAAGAGGGTATTTCATTTGGCACTGTGCCAACAATTATTCCTGTAAATATCTAGATTGCAGTTCTGATAGAAATGAATTTAGTGATAACATAGCAGGATTAAATTTAGTTTTATATATGTATTGTTTTATCACTAGCCAAAACAGATTCCTCATAGAGTTATCGCCCAAAATATACTGATACGAAAATCAAACAGCCAGAACAAATTCTTCAACCTATATATATATCTTGGTTAACCTGTTTTAATTAGCCTGAGTACTCAACAGTCAACTGTGAGTATGTGTTCAACAGTGATAATTCCTAATTACATATTATCAGCATCCCTATATCCAAAGAATTGATGTCTCCTTCCCGGAACTCTTGCATCAAAATATACTGATACCAAAATCAAAAAGCCAGAACAAATTCTGCGAAATGTATATCTTGGTTTGAATTTGATGTTGTGTCTGTACTCTGAAATGAAATCTCCAACTGTTTGAAATTTTACCGTTTTCGGGGAAGAGGCCTCGGGGAGGGGCCTCCCGCTTGCCGTGCGTCCGACTTCTCCTTCAGATACTACTCACCTAACACTCCATGTGTAACGCCTTCCGGGTGTACGGAGTATCCCGATGATGGCTTGCTGGCATCATTCTTGAGAAACACTGTTATCTGGTCTCCAGCCTCACCATATATGGTCGGGCCGAGAATACCGAAATGGTCAATTTCTGGCAACTTCGCCCCGAAACTTGGGGCTCCTGATTTCCCATCACATTCGTATCCGACGTACCTGGCTTTCTTGTATACGTTTCCGATCTGACCAGGCGTTGGTATACTTTGACTGTTGGAAGACAATTATAATGTGTCAACGAGACTGATTTATTGATTGAGGTTTAATGTCGCATTCAGCAATTAATATCATATCACGACATTTAAAGTTTTAGTGGAGGAGGAAATCCGCACACTTACGGCTGATCTAACAGTGATTTCAATGGCTGATAAACTCGTCGACCATGTGCGGCAAACCACCGGCTATCGGCGAGTAACTGGCAATTCCAACAGATAATGATTTCCAGTTACAAAGTCCACGATGAAACATGTGAAGTTGAACCCTTATCGCAGCGCTGGAGGGCGAACGGAGTGCAGTTGTACCCCTAACCGACTGAGCCTCCGATACCCCCCCCCCCCTGTTTCAAGGAGAACCGACCGGCATAATAGACGTATTATCCACAGGGACACACCTTTTTGGGTTTCAGTTAATGTCCAACTGCACTCCTATTCGTTCCGTGCAGCAAGGTGCCACAATCTTGGAGGAAACATATTTTATTTCTCAATATTACACTCCATAGTTAACAGTTACACAATTATAAGTAGAGGATATAAAATGAGCGTTTCTCTCATGGTACCATGCATGTACACCAAACAACCAGGTACTCAAATATTACACTCAATTGTTAACAGTTACATAATTAGAGGATATATTTCTCAAGAGTACACTCCATAGTTAACAGTTACATAGTTATAAGAAGAGGCCATAAAATGAGTGTTTCCCTCATGGTGCCATGCCTGTACACCAACAGCCAGGTGCCAGAAGCTTGTTGTAAATATATTTTAATCCCAATAGTTAATCCCATATATAGTTAACTCTTTCACGACGGGAGCTTCCTGAATTTTTTGTGAAAACCCTGTGGAAATGCATTCTCTTAAATATGCGAGTCGACCATAGGTCGCCTCGCATATATACGAGAATGCATTGGTCTGACCAATTTTACATTATTTTTTATAATTGTTAAAAAATTAAAGAAAAAAGTTAATAAATGATACAAAATTGGTAAAGAATGTAAGAAATAATGATAACAAATTAAAAAATTGTTAAAGTATGTAAGAAAAATAATAAAAATTTATAAAGAATGTAAGAAAAAATTATAAAATTGTTAAAGAATGTAAGAAATAATCATAAAATGATATGTTAATGAATATAAGACAAAATTATAAACATTGTTATAGAATGTAAGATAAAATAAAATTATAAAAATAATAATAAAAATTGTTAAAGAATGTAAGAAACAAATTATAAATTTGTTTTTATAAATAATTGTTAAAGAATGTAAGACAAATTTATAAAACATTGTGTAGGCCAATGCATTCTCTTTTATATGCGAGGTGACCTATGTTCGACCCGCATATATATATATATATATATATATATATATATATATATATATATATATATATATATATATATATATATAAGAGAATGTATTGGCACAGGGTCTTTAATGTTGCGAAGGGTCAGCTCCCTCTGTGAAAGTGTTGACAATTACTTATAGGTAGTAGCAGGGGATATGAAATTAGTTTTTTTTTCATAAGAAATTTATTATAAACCAAGAAAGTTCGACAAAACGGGAAATAGGAGACGAGTTTCATACATTTCATATGATAGGGACACGAGTTTCATATTCTGTATATTTACACTCACACATGCATTCGTATTGTGGAACATGAATGCAGGACGTTGGTTGGTCGAAATTACGTCACATGACGTCGCGCGCTGACCCCAACTTGCATCCATTTTTGTGTAGACGCAACTTGCTCCGAGCCACGATAATAACGTTGGAAATGGACGCTTAAAACTATTTTAATCTGCCAATTGACTCGGTTGAGTGTAAATATAAGTAATTAATTAATTATCATTTGACTCGATTTGAGTTGTTTCCGTGCGTATCATACGTTGACAAGGCAGAAATGTTTTAAGCTGAAATAATTCAGCCCGTGCCTAACGCGCGTCAGAACGCTTCGAAGCGAATAGATGTGTCCGCTCATAAAACTTAGTTCCGGGTTTAGATAATAATTTTCTGCAAGTTCATTGACTCACATTTTAATCATCTTGAACATAAAGCAATGAACAATTTATATATATTTTTTTTAACAAAATGGAAATAAAACAATCGTAATGGGTTTGTAAATTTGTAAATTCGAGCACGATTTTGGCAGGGTTCGCTTGATCCTCACTGAGTACGCAGGATTTACTTGATGTGGATATGCACTTGATGCGATGGGGCCTATTCGCAACGGTGTCTGTGTCAGTTTATTTGAAGCCACGCTTTATTCTAAACATTATTATTCGAATACACACACACCTTCGACCTCAAGTTATATGATGATTAAAACATACCATGCAGATTTTGTCCATACGATTTATTTTTAAAATTCAAAGTTACATCTGTAGCTCATGTGCGCCATCGTCTCAAGTCAACATTTATGTATATGCATGTCGCTATGACATTATTCCTATGTAAATGACGCGAGTGTATCAAATACATAGATAGTCTTATATAGTAATGGGCAGATCCACCCTGTTATGGGTGGGTGTGCCTTTAATGAATGCATTAATATTACATATACTATAATATAATTATGTACCTGTTAACTGTGCTTTTGTCATGTATTTGTATTTAAATTTTGTATATCTCACATACCATGATTATTGGTTTATTGAGATTAAAGAATTGTAATGGGTTTGTCAATCGGGCTATTAAATTCCTGTTGTCCAAATATTGAAATAATACATTAGCCTGGTTTTAGGTCAAAGTGACCATGATTAATGTGGGTTGTACCATGCCTACCATATGTCACAGCGTGAGAAGAAGCTTGGAACTACAGTATCTAAATATTTCATTTGCAACATGAAATATATACTGTGACATGCCAATCCTCCCACCCGCCCACACCCATGCATACCCGTCCCCAAAACGTTATAGTAATCGCACAACATTGCACCACATGTAAATATACACAACAACTTTAATAATGTCAATATAATAGTAATGTATTATATTTGTCCAAATTTACATTAGTTCAGCTTTTGTGGGGTTATGTTATAATTATAGATAATGTTATTATTTGAAAATAACAAATAAACTTATTGAAACTTAGAAACTTAAAGTGACTGGTTTAACCCTTTCAGTGCCAGGGGCCGATCTCATCGGCCCTAATTTACGGTCTGCAAAATCGGCCCTAAAACAATAAAAAAAATATATATATATATTTGTTTAGGTTGAATTTTGTTTGGGTATGCTTAAGCATGCTATAGCGAATATAAAAACAAATTGGATAAAACCTTAGGGGCATGTTATAACTAAAAACTATCACCAAGTATTCATAGTAATAATTTTGATGCCCATGAAAAACGTAAGATTCCATAGCACTAAACCTACAAAATAAGTCTGGCACTGAAAGAGAGTAGAATATAAGAAAAAATTATTAAAATTGTAAAAAATTGTAAAAAATAATAACAAATGATGAAATATTGTTAGGCCAATGCATTATCTTATATATGCGAGGCGACCTATGTTCGACTCGCATATATAAGATAATGCATTTGCACATGGTATATGGGGTGATACAAAAATTGGACCTGGCACTGAAAGGGTTAAGAACAACATTTCCTACCAAAAAAGGGGCCATGAGGTGGAAATGGAATGGGTGGGGGTTTGGTTTGGTCCAAATGGTGCAATTTAAAGCTGTACGCCCCAAACGGACACCCTCTAGCCAAAACCCTGCGCGACATGTACCAACGCCTCCGTGCATTATAGTCTGACATACCTTCCATCACTGTAATCCCAATCGCCGAGCTCGACTCCCATACAGAACTGTCTGATCTTTCCACCTGCGTTGCCTCTAGCCACGAAACCCGGACAAGTGTTCACATCAATCTGCGCCTGCATACCACCTGAAAATATATCAATTTAACTTAATTATAATTACATTATGAACACACACATGTCTGGCTGTTTGCGCTTTCATGTTCCTAGCCGAAAACATAAATCAGATTTTTTGATCAAATATTGCCTTCGCCATTTGTGTGACCCACACACCCATTTTTTTTGCAAACAACATGGCAATTATAATGAAAATGATTTCATAAGCATGTTCATTATACTTACCATGTGTGTTGCATCATTCAGATAGCACATGAATATATGTTGTTCTAATCCGTGGCTCACATTAATTCATCTGTTGAATATATTCTGTTGAGTATAAAAGTGGACGGTCCCATAAATGGCCGAATATATCGTACAATATCCCTTTAAGAGTAGCTATGAAATGTGTATTTGCATATGGTGTATTCATCGACATTATCATTAGCGACATAACATCTTCGTAATTCAAAACACAATTTATTGACAAACGTTACTCATCTGATGGTACCTAAATATAAGTATTCATATTACAGGCCCCTGATACTAATCATGTTTGGATATTGATATGATAATTTATTTACAATACACGTATGAATTATACAATGATAGTAACACATAACACTGTAATACTGTATATTGCTGGGGGTAAGCATGCCGGGCTGTCTTATGGTACGTTCATACGCTGGCAATATTGCTCCGCAAACTGCAAAAATGCCAGCTGCAAAATTGCCAAAACGGATTAATTTCTGCCAGTTGTCAACAAATCAGCGTTAGTATTGATCATGTGTGACAGAGGTTTTTTGCGTGATTGCTGATATTGCTGAGCTGTTTTCAATATATTAAGAACACATGCAGTGCGCGTTGGTACTCTTAGGCCAGTTAAAATAATGTCACTTGATATGTTGGAATGTGAGATCGCCACGGCCAGCTCCATTGATGGGATGCCGCTGATATATGAGTAAAACGTCACCCAGAGATATGGTCGGTCCACACTTAGCTCAACGAAGAAAACCTATGACTTTCCGACTTTCGAGAATTCCCATTGGTACCCGCCTTGCATGTATTGGTGTTTTTTTAACGGGTACCACAAACTTTCAAACTGGAAATTCCTAACCTAACATCCATGATTGGTAATTTACTCCAAAAAATATCACTGGGTGCATGCAACGTACCCGTGTAACATACATACATTATTTAGTCTGAATCTGTATTGTCAAAGTTTCCAACTATTGGAAATTCCCATCGTAACGTCACCTATATGATTGATAACTCTCAACTGATTGCTACATTTCAGTACACAAATGCTTACTAAAAACAACAAATATCAGCGGTGGGTATCCTGTGAAAATATTTCCACCCGTCAAAAACCACCACAATCATACAGAAAGAACATCAAAATGTAGACAGATTTTGTCCGTATACAAATAAGAAATATCGCATAAACAGTATGTTATTGTCATTTATTTACCATTGTTATTTAAACAAAAGCATAAAAAGTTACTTTTCTGGTGTTTGTTTATATTATGATGGTAACATTAAGAGCGTTCTTTGTTGGTGAATTCCTGATATGGAACTAATAAAGAGCGTTTATGCCATTTGTGTGTGATTAGCCAGTAGCATCGTGCTGTCTTCTGTGACACAACCGGGCTCTTACTTAGGTAAACTATAGTAGGTATTTATGATAACATGCTGTTTACGCGATGGTCATGGTATATATGAACGAAACTGTATGCGTTTTAATGTTTTTTTTTACGGTGATTGGAACAAATATGAATATTTTCGACAACTAAGGCCTCACATGCCTTTAATACTGTTTGGTATATCAAATTGTCATGCAGCACAAATTTCACACTATTTTAGTTGGAAATTTCCAACTAATGTTGTGTAATGTTAAATGTCCAACTGTTGTACTGTGTGGGTCCACCCCTGACACACGTCCCTGGTGGTAAATATTGCCTTGATTGAGATAGATTTATGAAAATAGGTTTATGAAAATACTTGAAAATGTTCATATATATATATAATAGCCGATGAGCCCGACGTTGTCCGGGCTATTCAAAAACCAAATTTCAAGTCGATAGCTCCACCCGTTTCCGAGATCTGGTCTGCGCATGCGCGAAGCTTGCGTCGCACGGGCTCGGCGACCCGATAAAATTCGTATCCGGGGCAAGATACATTCACATACCAAATTTCAAGTCGATAGCTCCACCCGTTTCCGAGATCTCGTCTGCGCATGCGCGAAGCGGGCTCAACAATACGACAACGTCGACCGCCTGTTCAAACTACACACACGTACCAAGTTTCGTCCCGATCGGTTGAGAATCGTAGATTTGTATAAATGACAGACAAACAGACAGACAGACAGACAGAGGTCTTCAAAATATATATGAGACTAGCCGATGAGCCCGACGTTGTCCGGGCTATTCAAAAACCAAATTTCAAATCGATAGCTCCACCCGTTTCCGAGATCTGGTCTGCACATGCTTGAAGCTGGCGTCGCACGGGCTCGGCGACCCGATAAAATTCGTATCCGGGACAAGATACATTCACATACCAAATTTCAAGTCGATGGCTCCACCCGTTTCCGAGATCTCGTCTGCGCATGCGCGAAGCGGGCGCCGCACGGGCTCGCCAATACGACAACGTCCACCGTCTGGTCAAACTACACACACGTACCAAGTTTCGTCCCGATCGGTCGAGAATTGTAGATTTGTATAAATGACAGACAGACAAACAGACAGACAGAGAGACAGACAGACAGACAGATGTCTTCAAAATATATATGAGATTAATTAATTGGGCTATCTGGCGTTGTCAATGCGAGTTAGAATGTATTTGTGTTTGCTCTATGTCAGAACTAAACTTACATACTAGTAGCCTATACATATATACATAATAATTGACTGCATAGAATGACGAAGCCGAACCATTATCACGAGTGTCAAGGCCCCCACCATGAAACAAGCAGCATCACTTTCAAAACAACTATATTAAATCAATACAGTGGATACGATCATCGCAATCTGGGCTAGACAATACAATATATGTTGGCACGGGTTCCATCCCCGACATGGGCGAAAATCTGGACAGCTCAATGTCCAATTGCGATCGATACATACGTGGCAATGTCGATAATAAATGTGAAATTATTCAAGTTCATTGAACTAAGCACATTTGAAACAACGAATACTCATACTGAGTACGTGCCTCCAAAAATATTATATATCTTTAGTGAAGTTGGCGACACTGGTTGTGTACAGTTTGCCAGCCCCCTTCACCTATCTCCAACATTTCTGAAACTTCTTGAAATTTCGGAACTCTTTATACCACGTGATGAGATTCCTCGCATATACATGTACAGTTAAGTATGAATATGACAATAGCTGAGAACAAACTGTTCTATCAATGCCTCTCCCTGATACACAATTCGAGTCAAGGACAACACGTAATTATTGTTAGTGGCCTCGTTTTGTTGGTACCGGCAAAGAGGTAGACGCCGTTATCTCATAAATCGTCGTTGATTGTTGGCAGTCAGCCACGACGGATCATGAGCTAGTCGGCATCCTGCAAAAATGCCAGCTAACAAAACGACAATCGGGCATGGTATTTTTTGCAGTTTGCAGTGCAATTTTGCCAGCGTATGAACGTACCCTTAATGTTACCCCCAGTGACAGCAGATGTCGTGCCCTAATCTATAACAATCCAGAGTAGAGATTTATAGAATAATTTGTCGGGGTCTTCAAGTGTTTGTTTCAAACCTTCCATATGTTCAGCCACAGCACATTCCATCGTCCATCGTCCAGGCGTCACTGGTTCAAAGGAGGCAGCAACGAAGATAGCTGGATACACAGACACAGACGTAGTGCTGTCGATATGAAATAAAATATAGATAAAAACAGTGTTCATCAGCACAATTATACCAACATGTCCTGATATTTCAAAATGGATTATCTCAAAACTGTCAGAAATTTCTTTTTGAAATCAGGTAAACGCGATTATTGTGACAGAATATTTACGATCCATTTAAGGTGGGAAATTATATAATTCAATTTATCACATAATTTGGCCATAAAAGCAGTTTCATAATTATCGGTAATAGACACGTTTAATATCAGCGCGTGCGATGACGTCACGGCGTTCTTCAAATAACTTGCGATCGCTGTAGTTTATGATTGTTGTTTTCGATGAATATTTCGCGTTGCTTCAGGTTTATTTGATCATGTGATAAAAGGTATCTCACACTCGTCCTATTTTATACGTAATGTATCAACCTCGTCCTCTAAATTCTATTTGAGCCTCGGTAAACCTCGGCTCAAATCGAATTTAGTGAACTCGGTTGATAAATTCCGTATAAAATAGAAACTCATGTGAGATCCTCTATTTACTATACGTTTATGCATGAACAATATCTAACATTTCGCTCGCAAATGTTTACGGTGTATTTATGGGCATTCCGTCGTAGAACATGACATGGTGTCAGCATATGAACGGCAATATGCATATGACATGAATCTGTACCACAGCTAACTTTAAATATACATGAGAAGTATTTATAATTTTTGTGTAGTTTTGAACAGTTGTTCATGTTATTAATGTTCTATTGAAGTGTAATGGTATATGATTATAACATGGGCGCTATTGAAGTGTAATGGTATATGATTATGCTTATAAGGAATGACCGACAGAGTAATTAAACAAAGTTTAGCTTTGTTTAACCCTTTACCCAACAAACCGGCCAAAACCGGCCAAATAAAGCTTCAACAGCCTAAAATATCTTCGGTCTGTCTCAATAAAACCATACAAATATGGATATCATTGGAACCGGCTCATTTACCACATTGTGATGGTTATAGCTATGCCCTGTGCCAATGCATTCTCTTATATATGCGAGTCGACCATAGGTCGCCTCGCATATATAAGAGAATGCATTGGCCTAAAAAAAATATTTTTTTAACACTTTTTACCATTTTTTCTTACATTCTTTAACAATTTTATAATTTGTAATGTGTTAAGCCAATGCATTCTCTTATATATGCGAGGCGACCTATGGTCGACTCGCATATATAAGAGAATGCATTGGCACAGGGCCCTTCTGTTGGGTAAAGGGTTAATGACTCAGCCGGTCAAATTTTTTTTACAATAATCGATCTTCCAGTCATTCTAATAGTGAAATATTCAAGAACTTGCTAATATCGGAAAATAGTTTCAATAACAAATGTGTCAAAGCTAATTTGCGACGACATGATGTAGTTATAAACCGACCCGCCATTTTGTTCAACCTGTACCTATATCGTTAAATACCTGTGGCTCTCTGCGACCAGATGTTGCCCGTGGACCATTAGGCTGTGAATGTCGATCTCCGTTCCCAAGCCAACCACGTGTAAAGCGACTCTGCTGCCTTCACATAGTTGTGGGCGTGGCATGTTACCATAAACGAAGCCATTAATGGCATGCATCTTGTTACTCTCGACGAAGTCCTCGTCATCGTCTGCGAACAGACTCTGGCATTGTGAGGAATTGCCGCATTTCTGTATGTTAGCGTCCATAAGGTGACTTAGATTTTCGTCGACAATTGATAGCACCAATGTCATTTCCTTGTCAACATCCATTCGGTCTCCATTCGCATCAAGGATTCCTGTAATACAAAATAAGTACTATTTTTCGCTCAGTTTTAAATTCGCGCACTTTAAATTCGCGCACCCAGCTGCGCGAATTCAAAACTGACAAAAATATTTTCGAAAACCATCTTGTATCTTATGACAGTTTCGGTTCTTAGTTATACGTGTGTGTGTAAAAGATATTCTCGAATTTACAGCGAATATAGTACAAAGTCGGTGTCATACTTTTGTTGTATATATGGGTGCTTATGATCCAAATAATCTTTCTGATGTATAATACATATTTATGGAAATTATGGAATTGAACTCGAAAGAAGTAAAACCATAACCGTGCGGATGGGCCGCTGACTTAAGAAATTAAATCAACTCACGATTGTGTGTATTTTAAATAACTCACAATGTTTTATCATGGTGTCACCCCAGCACAACGCAGGGTTGTAAATACGGAAACGTGCTTTCGTGCACCTTCCGCCAGGAATGTGTGTATTTCTTAGAAGCATTAACTCAACATCAAAGATCTAAACATGATGTATCGTTTCACATATACATATGAATAATTACGTTGAGAATGGTTGCCCGCAAGTAAATATATTTTCCCTATTAGCTATCTAACATAACCCCCTTAGTTTCCATATTGTTTGGTATAAACTGATGAGTCGGACTATTTTTCGTTCACTTTTAAATTCGCGGGCAAATGGGCGCGCGAAAAATAGTACTGCGCAAATTTAAATACGAGTAAGGTATAAAAACTCGATTCTACTTTAAATACCATGCACTCTTATAGGAATTATTTAATGATGCACCAGTACAATCACGCTGTCCAGGCGCATGCGCGTTAATAGGTGAGAATGGACCCCATGTGCGGTAACTCTGATCATATTAGCATCATAGTCTGGATATCTGATCACGATAATTCCGCATTTTAGGTCAGGCACACCCACCACGCACTTCCGTTCGGCAAACATCGGCATTTTCCGTACTCTTTATCTGAAATTTGTTTAATGGCTACCGAATTTCACCTATAGTTATACATAAAATATGGCATATTTTTCGATATTGCCTCACCGGGTAAAAAATGGCATACACATTCATCGATATAATTAATACAGTTAGAAACCAAATTAGTTGCGAAATTTTCATTAACTCACTTCTAACTGTTCTTGTTAAAACAGTTATGTGAAACACTCTGGTTGGGTTATCAAATAGAAATGGGTAATAATCTTGCTCAAAGTTGTTATTTTTATGAATATTAATACATATTTACAACACACACCGTCAGTCTTAAATATGTATTAAATGCAATGAGTCTCGATGGCGACATCATTTGCATTAGTTTATCTCCGATTGTTGTGTCCCGAATCTAGATGTAAATATTAACAAATGAGCTTAGTTCAGACGGTGTTTTCTATGGAGTTGTATGGTCGATTTCTTTCGATATTTTGGGCGATGTTAATAGAATGCTACATTTCCACAGTTGGCATGGCATCTGACTACTAATGTATCAGTTCCACGCACCTGAACAAGTCCATAATATGTCATTAATTGTGTCCATTCAAGTAACTAGTTGTCCGTTATTTAGTTAAGTTATCATCCCATATGATTTCGATATCATCGAGCAAGTGTTTTAACAATTAAAATTGAATATTAAAGCGTATATCTAATGAATTAACGGGCAACTAACAACCACGCTGTCTTGTTTTTTCTTTTGCAGTTTAACTTTGGATTACTGAGTTACTACTGACCACTAACAGTCCAAACTCCACAGTTGCGAAAACTTCTTCAAAACAAAAATCGATTTTCCAACAATAACATAACGGTTACATAAATATATAAATGATCACTACTGTGTTCGGATCTAATTGACTCAAAATTAAGATTTTTATTTTCAGCCTCAGTGGTCCGAAGTTAACCCTTTACCCAACAAACCGGCCAAAACCGGCCAAATAAAGCTTCAACAGCCTAAAATATCTTCGGTCTGTCTCAATAGAACCATACAAATATGGATATCATTGGAACCGGCTGATTGACCACATTGTGATGGTTACAGTTATGCCCTGTGCCAATGCATTCTCTTATATATGCGAGTCGACCATAGGTCGCCTCGCATATATAAGAGAATGCATTGGCCTAAAAAAAACTTTTGTTAACACTTTTTACCATTTTTTCTTACATTCTTTAACAATTTTATAATTTTTAATGTGTTAAGCCAATGCATTCTCTTATATATGCGAGGCGACCTATGGTCGACTCGCATATATAAGAGAATGCATTGGCACAGGGCCCTTCTGTTGGGTAAAGGGTTAAACGGCAAATTATAAAACAGGTTGCATCAATTATTGTTATATTGGTGGTGATTCCACCCTCGCCAAGGGTCATGACCGATGTATGGAAGAGATAAAAACAATAACAGGTCGCCGACCACGATGTCCCACGAAACGGCGGCTAACTCAAGATGACTAAATTCATGGCGGCTAACTCAAGATGGCTAAATTCATGATGGCTAACTCAAGATGGCTAAATCCAAGGCGGCTAACTCCAAGATAGCTAAATCCAAGGTGGCTAACTCCGACATTGGCAGTGTTGAAATCGGTTAATATTTGTTCGAGTTATTGTACTTATGACACAAAATGGCGAGAAATCGTCAAACTAATGTGCATAACTTAGGTAATAAAAATCGGACGAAACTGGTTTTCGAACTCGTCTAAGATATTGAGGCAACCAACTCATAAATATAGTTATTGAAATCTGTTAATATATGTTCGAGTTATTGCGCTTACGATAAAACAATGGCGATAAATCGTCAAATTAAGGGGAATAACTCTTTTAAGAAAAGTCGGACGAAACTGGTTATCGAACTCGTCCTTAATATTGTAGCAACCAACTCATAAACCAAAACATTATTGAAATCGGTTAATATTTGTTTGAGTTTGTTGCGCTTACAACAACAAAAATGGCGAGATATCGTCAAAACTAACGGGCATAACTCAGGTAAGAAACATATGACGGAACTGGTTTTTGAACTCGTCCGAGATATTATGGCAACCCTCATAAAACAAAAATATTTAAATCGGTTAATATGTGTTCGAGTTATTGCGCTTACGACAAGAAATAAATAGCGAGTAATCGTAAAACTAAGGAGCATAATTACTCAGGTAAAACAAATCGGACGAAACAGGTTTTCGAACTTGTCCGAGATATTGTGGTAAGGCCCGTTCCAAACGACGGATTTTTGTCGACTCGAATCTAATTGTATTAAATCCGTCGGTGATGCGACTGCGGCCAATTTTGTTTCAGACGGACGCATCTTCTTCGCGTCGAATCTAATACATCGGTCCATTTATTTAAAGATGGATTCCCGGATACCGTCACAAAATGGTCACGCGTAGATATAGAGGCCTATATATACCGGTGTGTTATACATATACATATATATACAGTATAAATTATGTATAAATATATTCGCGATTACAGCGCGAATATATATGTGCATATGTATATGAGGATGTATATAGTACATATAGTTATATCATATACTAAAAATGGCGCTACAAATAAATGTTATATCGTGCAACCAATTGCCATATATGTGTATACCATGCATGTAAATACAGGTATACAAGAATTATTATAAATCAGAGACTACCACCCCTACCCTTATAATAAGGAATACCGGAATATATGAATTATTATAAATAAGAGCACCCCTATACCCCTCATAATAAGTAATGCCGGTATATATGAATTATTATAAATAAGATCAGTGGTACCACCCCTACCCCTAATAATAAGGAATACCGGAATATATTAATTATTATAAATCATAGGCTACCACCTATATCCTTTATATAGGAATACCGGTATCTATGAATTATTATAAATCACAGGCTACCATCCCTACCCTCATAATAAGTAATACAGGTTCATATGAATTATTATAAATCTGAGGCTCCACCGGTACCCCTTATAATAAGGAATATTATACCATTATCATATCATTATCATATCATTTTCATTCGTTCTTCGGCAACTTTCGGTTCTTTTCGTCACATGTATTAGATTCGAGTCGTCAAAAATCCGTCGTTTGAAACCAAGACGGATTTCAGACGCATCACCGACGAAGATTCGTCTGAATTGGACGGAGATTCGTCTGTGATGCGTCTGACACGGATCTAATTGTTTCAAACGTCGCATTTTTGACGCATTTAATACAATTGTGGGTCTGGTATTAGATTCGAGTCGACAAAAATCCGTCGTTTGGAACGGGCCTTACCCAACTCATAAACAAGAAATTATTGAAATTGGTTAATATTTGTTCCAGTTATTGCGCTTACGACCGGATCGGACGGACGCACGTACGGACGGGCGGTGCTGATTTCTATAGTCCCCCGAAATTAATTTTCGAATGGCAAAAATAAATCTTGCTAACATGTAGCCTGATCAAACTTGAAATGTATTCCAGGAGTTTAGTGTTCAACACGTGTGGGGTGGTGGACACATTCAACAGCGACATTTTAAAAATGTTACGCCAACACATGTACGTGTTTAGCCCAACATATTCAAGTGGTTACCAGGTTACCCAAAACTTAATAACCCAACACCTTCAAGTGGTTACCAGGTTACCCAAAACTTAATAACCCAACACCTTCAAGTGGTTACCCAAAACTTAATAACCCAACACCTTCAAGTGGTTACCAGGTTACCCAAAACTTAATAACCCAACATCTTCAAGTGGTTACCAGGTTACCCAAAACTTAATAACCCAACACCTTCAAGTGGTTACCAGGTTACCCAAAACTTAATAACCCAACACCTTCAAGTGGTTACCAGGTTACCCAAAACTTAATAACCCAACACCTTCAAGTGGTTACCAGGTTACCCAAAACTTAATAACCCAACACCTTCAAGTGGTTACCCAAAAACTTAATAACCCAACACCTTCAAGTGGTTACCAATACATTAATAACCCAACACCTTTAAGTGGTTACCAAAAAATTAATAACCCAACACCTTCAAGTGGTTACCCGCAACTTAATAACCCAACACCTTCCAGTGGTTACCCAAAACTTAATAACCCAACATCTTCAAGTGGTTACCCGCAACTTAATAACCCAACACCTTCCAGTGGTTACCCAAAACTTAATAACCCAACATCTTCAAGTGGTTACCCAAAACTTAATAACCCAACACATTCAAGTGGTTACCCAAAACTTAATCATGAAAGTGTCACAACACCTTCAGCGGTTACCCAAAACTTAATCATGAAGGTGTCACAACACCTTCAAGCGGTTACCCAAAACTTAATCATGACAGTGGTTACCCAAATCTTAATCATTACAGTGTTACAATTAATTTTCCAAAACCGATATAGTGTTAAACTTGTCTGGGTATTGTTCGTACACTCAAAGTGCTGTCACTGTACACAATATTGGAAAGTGTCATATATAACACTTGAGTTTTAAGAGTACATGTCCGTAACATAATCTTGTGTAACGAAAATATCATCATCCGCTAGTGTATCAGTGTGACTCACCTTTTCGGCAGATACTGATGACACCAACAAGTCCTGTGTTAATATCAGCCGGTGTGTTCATATGACTGTGATAGACGTAAGGGATGCAGTTAGGGTCACCGGAACCAGGCGCCATGTTCTCTGTGACGTTCCAGTGGACGGTGTATGGAGGGTCCGACGATGACGCGACGTCACCGAATTTCTCACGGCCCGTCGTCCCGTCCTCGTAAAAGGCGCCTGTCGTAAGACATAATAGAGATGTTTCGGAAACTCACGAATGATAATTTAGCATTTTACAATATATTATTTTTTATTTCTAACAAGTATAGGTAACTGTGTGGGTCTGACCAGGTAACATGACTGCCAGACTAACATACTACACTGGAAATATCGATGACTAAAATTATACTCAGCAATTACTCAACCGTACTGTATGTATAACACAAAGTAACGTTACTCAACCGTACTGTAAGTATAACACCAAGTAACGTTACTCAACCGTACTGTAAGTATAACACCAAGTAACGTTACTCAACCGTAATGTAAGTATAACACCAAGTAACGTACTCAACCGTACTGTAAGTATAACACCAAGTAACGTACTCAACCGTACTGTAAGTATAACACCAAGTAACGTACTCAATCGTACTGTAAGTATACCACCAAGTAACGTTACTCAACCGTACTGTAAGTATAACACCAAGTAACGTACTCAACCGTACTGTAAGTATAACACCAAGTAACGTACTCAACCGTACTGTAAGTATACCACCAAGTAACGTTACTCAACCGTACTGTAAGTATAACACCAAGTAACGTTACTCAACCGTACTGTAAGTATAACACCAAGTAACGTACTCAACCGCACTGTATGTATAACACCAAGTAACGTTACTCAACCGTACTGTATGTGTAACACCAAGTAACGTTACTCAACCGTAATGTAAGTATAACACCAAGTAACGTACTCAGCCGTACTGTAAGTATAACACCAAGTAACGTACTCAACAGTACTGTAAGTATAACACCAAGTAACGTTACTCAACCGTACTGTAAGTATAACACCAAGTAACGTACTTAATCGTACTGTAAGTATAACACCAAGTAACGTACTCAACCGTACTGTAAGTATAACACCAAGTAACGTACTCAACCGTACTGCAAGTATAACACCAAGTAACGTACTCAATCGTAATGTAAGTATAACACCAAGTAACGTTACTCAATCGTACTGTAAGTATAACACCAAGTAACGTTACTCAACCGTACTGTAAGTATAACACCAAGTAACGTTACTCAACCGTACTGTAAGTATAACACCAAGTAACGTTACTCAACCGTACTGTATGTATACCACCAAGTAGCATTGACTAAAGTGTTGAGTAAACAATTTCTGCTCAACGAATTGAATAAAATTTATATTTAAAACTGAAAGTGAAATTGTTCAACAACCGATTGATTTCGCTCAACGGTTGACTGTAAAATGTAGCTTTCTTCGTTAAGAAAGGGAGTTAACTAGGAATATTTGTTGGAAGAATTCTCGAATCTGAACTGGATGATATATCCAGAATCAGCGACCGAATCAGAATCGGAAACATCGGGAAATTTATAAAATTCACGATATAGTATCCGATAATGGTCTGTTGGAAGATATTACATTATTATGTGATATAATTTGATTCATATGGTCCATATGTATGGATTGTGTGCGGCGCCAATGGAATTAGTGTAAGTGTATGTGTCTGGTCAGGTAGCATGACTGCAATGCAGGGTAAGCAAACGCCACAACTATAGTATGGCACTCAACTGACAGAGAGTCAGATTATAATCCATGGCAGTTTTCATATACATTCCCCACACCCTGTAATACTGGTGGTCCAAAATGCATGGGCTGTGTTGAACTACAGTAATGCTCTAAATAATCGACTCCTTAACCACATCATAATTGTGGGAGAGAGAGCTTTCCGATGAATGGCAACAAGCCATATTTCCAACTAAATCCTGAAAAGTTACCAATAATGCTGCTGTGGTTAAGGAGTCGATTAATTAGAGCATTACTGTATATACAAGCAGTTGTCATAGTAACCCATATTTCCCATACATGCACATATTAGGGTAAGGCATTCTGAATTTCCCATATAACTACTATAATGTTCGAGATACATGTATATGGCATGCCAGTATATCTTAACGCACACCAATGTGCGTCACGGGAATGAATGATTTGGGGTAGTCTAGTATCCCGTACAAATAGCCATAACATATGGAAAATCAGACTTAAAACTGTTAATTGACTAATTTAAAACAATTATCTTATATTTAGCATGTGAAATTGTCTAGTTGGTAACTTGGTAGCTTGGTAACCTGGTATCATGACATCACGGACCAGACGACTATATAGGGCTCAAAGATAGATTACTTAGCAATTTGCCAAAATATTATAATTCCGGTGCCCTATCAGCCATAAAGCACAAACATGGATTGTTCCAAACTATTCTGATATAAAATGCAATATCGTAATCTGATATAATTTCATGTTTGGCTGAGGTTATTGCCAATACATGAAATCATGTTCGCGAGAAATTTCCGGTAGCAGGTCGAACCATGTTTTAAAACAGACTAGTTCAACATCTATTATATATTTTGGGAAATCTGTCTCTCTGTCTCTCTGTCCCTCTGTCTGTCTGTATTTGCCCGTGCGACGTGACCTTGACCTTGAAATCGGGTCAATTCAAGGTCAAATCGCGAATTTTTATGGGATTTCGACGAAATTTGATACATAGGGTTACTTTTGTCCACTGAGTGTTTTGGACGGATCAAATCTTGACCCCGACCTTTCCTTGACCTTCAAAATGACCAATTCAAGGTCAAATCGGGTAAAACCGGATGGATTTCAACGGGTACTTTTGTCGGGTACATTTGTCCGGGTAGTGTTTTGGACGGGTCAAATCGTGACCCCACCTCACCTTGACCTTCAAAATGGACAATTTAAGGTCAAATCGCGCAATTCGCTGAAAAGCAGAGGGGAAACAGCCCGGACGAAGTCGGGTCCACCTGCTAGTATCTATATATACTAATTAAACTCAATTGTGTTTGTTTGTTTGTCCGCTTATAGGCGACTAAACGGCTCGACCAACGGAGCTGTAAATTTGTATATAGGCGTAATTTGACCCGGACAATCTTGTTAGGTAGGTCCAGTTGACCTCAGATGTCATTAAAAAACCACACGCAGTGCAGTTAGCAATTTGCACACATAAGCGAACATACTGCTCTTTATTCATACCATATGTGAACGCTCTTATCGTTAGTCTACACATAGACCGCAATCAACATAACGAATAGCTCGAATAGCACAAGCGAACGACCAGAACATGCTTTATCCATCAATATCAAGAATACATTCCGGAATTTTCGAGCGTGATTGTTTTGTGGCACCATGCTTCCAAAACGCTTCAAGTTCTCAAAACAAAAAAACTAGCAAATAGAGACATTCTGCTACACGAGCAGCAGAGGCATCAGGAGACACTAGATCGTGCCATCAATCTCGGCTATGGCTAACGCTCGTATAGATCATATTCCACCAGTACAAACCCTTGGAACGTTTTGAAGTTTTGACAGGGAACATTATAAAGTTGAACAAAATAACACAGGGAATATATTTCTTAGTTATTATCTGTTCCTTGATAATGTACTTCACTGTAGGTAAAAGTCCCAACTCGAAATGTCACGATTTAAGTGACTTTTCCAGTGATTTTGCTTTGCGTCGCTTACAATTATGGAATTACTCCTGGGTAATTAGTCCAATGTTTATTACAATATCGGCTCACAAAAGTCACAGAAAAGCATGAGATTTCGAGTTGGGACCTTCTTCACAGATAATAACTAAGAAATATATTCCCCATGTTATTTTTTCGACTGTATAAGGTTCCGTGTCAAAACATCAAAAAGTTCAAAGGTTTTGTACTTGCGGAATATGATCTCTACGGACGTGATCAACTGAGACACCGGACGAACATCAAGATCGACTAAACGATGTGAGTACCCACATGGACAATCGCGCGGATAGTCGCCCGGATAGTGGCATGGACACTCACATGGACACTCACATGGACAATCGCGCGGATAGTCGCATGGACACTCACATGGACAATCGCGCGGATAGTCGCATGGACACTCACATGGACACTCACATGGACACTCACATGGACACCCACATGGATACTCACATGGAGAATCGCGCGGACACTCACATGGACACTCACATGGACACTCACATGGACACTCACATGGACACTCATCTGGACACTCACATGGACACTCACATGGACACTCACATGGACACTCGCACGGACACCCACGTGGACACTCGCACGGACACTCACATGGACACTCGCGTGGACACTCACATGGACACTCGCACGGACACCCACGTGGACACTCGCACGGACGCTCACATGGACGCTCACATTGACACTCACATGGACACTCGCATGGACACTCACATGGACACTCGCACGGACACTCACATAAACACTCACATGGACACTCACATGGACACTCACATGGACACTCGCACGGACGCTCACACGGACGCTCACATGGACGCTCACATGGACGCTCACATGGAAGCTCGCACGGACACCCACGTGGACACTCGCACGGACGCTCACATGGACGCTCACATGGACACTCACATGGACACTCACATGGACACTCACATGGACACTCACATGGACACTCACATGGACACTCACATGGACACTCACATGGACACTCGCACGGACACCCACGTGGACACTCGCACGGACGCTCACATGGACGCTCACATTGACGCTCACATGGACGCTCACATGGATACTCACATGGACACTCACATGGACACTCACATGGACACTAACATGGACACCCACATGGACACTCACATGGACACTCACATGGACACTCACATGGACACTCACATGGACACTCACATGGACACTCGCACGGACACTCACATGGACACTCACATGGGCAGTCACATTGGCACTCACATGGACACTCACATGGACACTCACATGGACACTCACATGGACACTCACATGGACACTCGCAGGGACACTCACATGGACACTCACATGGACACTCACATGGACACTCACATGGACACTCACATGGACACTCGCACGGACGCTCACATTGACACTCACATTGACACTCACATGGACACCCACATGGACACTCACATGGACACCCACATTGATACTCACATTGATACTCACATTGACACTCACAATGACACTCACATGGACACTCGCACGGACACTCACATTGATACTCACATTGACACTCACATTGACACTCACATGTATACTCACATAGACACTCACATGGATACCCATATGGATACTCACATGGACGCTCACATGGATACTCACATGGACACTCACATGGACACTCACATGGACACTAACATGGACGCTCACATGGACACTCACATGGACACTCACATTGACACTCACATGGACACTCACATGGACACTCGCGTGGACACTCACATGGACACTCGCACGGACACCCACGTGGACACTCGCACGGACGCTCACATGGACGCTCACATTGACACTCACATGGACACTCGCATGGACACTCACATGGACACTCGCACGGACACTCACATAAACACTCACATGGACACTCACATGGACACTCACATGGACACTCACATGGACACTCGCACGGACGCTCACATGGACGCTCACATGGACGCTCACATGGAAGCTCGCACGGACACCCACGTGGACACTCGCACGGACGCTCACATGGACGCTCACATGGACACTCACATGGACACTCACATGGACACTCACATGGACACTCACATGGACACTCACATGGACACTCACATGGACACTCACATGGACACTCGCACGGACACCCACGTGGACACTCGCACGGACGCTCACATGGACGCTCACATTGACGCTCACATGGACGCTCACATGGATACTCACATGGACACTCACATGGACACTCACATGGACACTAACATGGACACTCACATGGACACTCACATGGACACTCACATGGACACTCACATGGACACTCACATGGACACTCACATGGACACTCACATGGACACTCGCACGGACACTCACATGGACACTCACATGGGCAGTCACATTGGCACTCACATGGACACTCACATGGACACTCACATGGACACTCACATGGACACTCACATGGACACTCACATGGACACTCGCAGGGACACTCACATGGACACTCACATGGACACTCACATGGACACTCACATGGACACTCACATGGACACTCGCACGGACGCTCACATTGACACTCACATTGACACTCACATGGACACCCACATGGACACTCACATGGACACCCACATTGATACTCACATTGATACTCACATTGACACTCACAATGACACTCACATGGACACTCGCACGGACACTCACATTGATACTCACATTGACACTCACATTGACACTCACATGTATACTCACATAGACACTCACATGGATACCCATATGGATACTCACATGGACGCTCACATGGATACTCACATGGACACTCACATGGACACTCACATGGACACTAACATGGACGCTCACATGGACACTCACATGGACACTCACATTGACACTCACATGGACACTCACATGGACACTCACATGGACACTCACATGGACACTCACATGGACACTCACGTGGGCACTCACATTGGCACTCACATGGACACTCACATGGACACTCACATGGACACTCGCATGGACACTCACATGGGCACTCACATGGACACTCACATGAACACTCGCACGGACACTCACATGGACACTCACATTGACACTCACATGGACACTCACATTGACACTCACATGGACACTCGCACGGACAGCCGCACGGACACTCACATGGACACTCACATGGACACTCACATGGACACTCACATGGGCACTCAGATGGACACTCACATGGACACTCGCACGGACACTCACATGGACACTCACATTGACACTCACATGGACACTCGCACGGACATCCACATGGACACTCACATGGACACTCACGTGGACGCTCGCTCGGACGCTCACATGGACACTCACATGGACACTCGCACGGACAGACCCACATTTTGCCCCTTATGTGTCTACAAACTTAAGTGGCTAGAAAAAATGGTGTGACCTGTGAGACTACTTGTTTTTACGTGGCTTCAAAAGGGGTTCTCACGAAATGCTACTTGCGAGGCTGCAAATCAAGTGTCAATGTATTCTGTGACTTACGGTTGGCGCATATGAAGTAGTCAGCAGATTGTATTTTTTCAACCCTTCATTCACAATTTAGAGAGTTCATTAAGAAATAAAGCGTGATTAAGAAAAATATTGTATATTTGTAAATAAGGTTGCTAATGTGGCTAGCCACTTAAGCCGTCCGTCCGTGTCCATAGAACACTGGTTGGACATCCATATTGATGGACAAATTGTTTCAATTTATTAAAGACAATTTTTTCAAGTGACTTTCTCAGGCCACTTAGATCACATTTCAGCTGTCAAATGAGGTTGCTTATGTGACTAGCCACATAAGCAATCATTTGAGTCCAAATGGTATTTGAGTGGCTTCGAAGACACATAAGTGGCATTTTGTGGGAACGGACACTCACATGGACACTCGCACGGACACTCACATTGATACTCACATTGACACTCACATGGACACTCACATGGATACTCACATGGACACCCACATGGATACTCACATGGATACTCACATGGACGCTCACATGGACACTCACATGGACACTCGCATGGACACTCACATTGACACTCACAGGGACACTCACATGGACACTCGCACGGACACTCACATTGATACTCACATTGACACTCACATGGACACTCACATCGATACTCACATGGACACTCACATGGATACTCACATGGATACTCACATGGACGCTCACATGGATACTCACATAGCCACTCACATGGACACTCACATGGACACTCACATGGACGCTCACATGGACACTCACATGGACACTCGCATGGACACCCACATGGACACTCACATTGACACTCGCGTGGACACTCACATTGATACTCACATTGACACTCACATGGACACTCACATGGACACTCACATGGACACTCACATGGACACTCACATGGACACTCACATGGACACTCACATGGACACTCACATGGACACTCGCACGGCCACTCACATGGACACTCGCACGGACACTCACATGGATACTCACATGGACACTCGCACGGCCACTCATATTGACACTCGCACGGACACTCACATGGACACTCGCATGGACACTCACATGGACACTCGCGTGGACACTCACATTGACACTCGCACGGACACTCACATTGACACTCGCACGGAAACTCACATGGACACTCGCATGGACACTCGCATGGACACTCACATGGACACTCACATGGCCACTCACATGGACACTAGCACGGCTCCTCACACGGAGACTCACATGGTTTGCCCTAACAGCATCATAGCAATTCAGCAGGACCCAACCACATCATATCACATTAGCAGGACCACTTGACCAGTGTTGATATTATTTCATACCTTCGCTGTCTTTGAGGTAGAACATCCCATGGGGATGAATAGTGTTACTGAATTCCGGAATGAAGTTCTTGAATGTGATGTTCACGAAATCTCCAACTTCTGCTCGGATGAGAGGCCCAATATAACCGAGATATGGGTCATGTGGCATCTGTGTGCTGAATGTGCCATCAGTGAAGCGCCGGTATGCCGCCTTCTTATAAACGCTCCCGATCCTGTTGGCAGAGTTTGCTATGTATCTTGATGGATCCCTGAACATGGAAGACAAAATGTTTTATTTAACCCTTCTGTGACTATTTAACAAGATCCAATAAACTATAATTATGTGACCCGCCATATCAAATCCAGTCGTAAGTCTGGAATGTTTTACCCTGTGCCAATGCATTCTCTTATATATGCGAGTCGACCGTAGGTCGCCTCGCATATATAAGAGAATGCATTGGCCCAACAATTGTTTATCATTTTTTTTAAATAAATGTTTCTTACAATTTGTAGGACATAAAATAAAAAACATCCATTACCCTGCAGGGAGGCCCACACACATATAGAAGCATATAGACGAGTGTCGTCTGCTCATGTTTGTCTGGGGCTCTGTATGGGTGAAATTATAAAATTGTTAAAGAATACAGGAAAAAATTATTAAAATTGTAAAAAATTGTTAGGCCAATGCATTCTCTTATATATGCGAGGCGACCTATGGTCGACTCGCATATATAAGAGAATGCATTGGCACAGGGTAAATTTTCGAAAACCCTCCCGATCCTGTTGGCAGAGCTTGCGATGTATCTTGATGGATCCCTGAACATGGAAGACAAAATGTTTTATTTAACCCTTCTATGACTGGAGCTTCCTGAAAATTTTCGAAAACCCTAGCTGTGTCAATGCATTCTCTTATATATGCGAGTCTCCCATTATGATCCTCGCATATATTAGAGAATGTATTGGCCTAATTATATTCACACTTTGCTTGTAAGCCAGTTCATCTATATCTATATTTGCGAATGTCTGTCTGTCTGTCTGTCTGTCTGTCTGTCTGTCTGTCTGTCTGTCTGTGTTCTATAGAAATTTACAGGGGACCATCTAGATGATGCCAAAGGGGTCTACTAGGAGTAGCTTTTTACGAGAAAGATAATGGTCGGGGTTAGAAATTTCTAAAGTGACGCCGTTGTTGTCAGGGGCAGAAAAGGGGGAGGGGCAGAATTTTTTTTTGTTGTCGATTGCCACCAAACTTATATATAATCATCCCCATAATATGAGGAATCTAATGGCGTGGTTTAAATATGGCAAAAGTCGCACCGTTCGCGTCAGGGGTGCCCGGAAAGGGGGGGGGGCAGATTTTTTTTCTGTCGCCGATTGCCACGAAACTTACATATAATCATCCCCATGATATGAAGAATCCAACGGTGTGGTTTAAATATGTCAAAAGTGGCGTCGTTTGAGTCAGGGATGAACGGAAGGGGAGAGGTGCACCAAAATTTTAGCGCCGATTTCCACCAAATTGATATATATTCTTCTTCATGATACAAGGAATCTAATTGTGCGATTTAACAACGCCAAATTGTTGTTTTTGGATGAGAGATTGGGAGGGGGTGGGCGCTAAATTTGATAATAAGTCGCCGATTGCCACCACACTTATACAAAATCATCCCATGGTGTGAGGAGTCTAATGGTGTGGCTTTTATCTGTCAAATGTGGCCTCATTCGAGTCAGGGTTGCATTGAAAGGGGCACCAAAATTGATGCACAATGTTTTAGCGCCAATTTCCACCAAATTGATACACGTTCTTATCCATGCTACGAGGAATCTAATCGTGATTTAAAGACGCCATAGTGGTGCTGTTTGGTGAGAGATGGAGAGGGGAGGGATTGGCACCAAATTTGATAAAAAAAATTGTTTAGTCGCCGATTATCACCAAACTTATAAACAATCATCGCCATGATATCATGAGTGTAATCGTGTGATTTAAGGATGTCACAAGTGGGGCCATTCGAGTCAGTGGTGTATAGAGCTGAGAGGGACACAACAAATTATATCTATATGTTTAGTGCCGATTTCCACCAGATTGATACATATTATTCTCCGTGATACGAGGAATCTTATCGTGTGGTTTAGATACACCAAATTGGTGCCCTATGGGTGAGATATATGGGGACCTTAAATTTTATACGAATTTGTATACTCGCCAATTTTCACCAATTTCATATATATGCATCTCTAATCTCTAATGAGTCTTAATGTGTGCAGCTTGAGTCCGAAATAGGGACGGGAGGGTCACCAAAACTGATACAAAATATTTTTAGTACCAATTACCATCAAATTCAGACACGTTCTTCTCAAATGATACAAGAAATAAAATCGTGCTGTCTGTCTGTCTTTTTGTCTGTCTGTGTGCGTTCTATATATAACTTCACGCGGTACAATCGAGATGACACCAAGGCTTTCTAAGATGGGTAACTTTTTACAAGGAAGATAATGGTGCGGGTTAAACTTTTCTAAAATGACGCTGTTGGTGGGAAGGGAAATTTAAAAAATATGGTCAAATAGTTTTGTTGCTGATTTCCACCAAACGAATACATAATCACCTTCGCAATATGGCGTTGTTCGAGTCAGCGTTGCATCAACAATTGTTTTAATAAACCAAATTCCACCAAATTCATACACGTTTTTCTCTAATGATATACCATGAATTAAATCACATTTGGTGTCGTTTGCGTTACGGATGGCGAGCGGATGTGCACTATCATTGATAAGATTGCTATTCGCCAATATCCACATATAAGTTATATACAGTCACCAGGCCATATCCATATCATTTTAAGTAGTTGGGCGTTCACATTTCACAATCCCGACATATGGTGACCCACATAAGTCACTTGAACAATTACATCTTCTTAACAGTCATATTTATATGGAAATGGCAATCAAGGCATTCACACAATGAGCTAGCAAAAAGAGATAACTAGAAGAAGCATTAAACGTATATTTATCATTCTATTGAAGAGGTACATATATTCGTGCAAACTGAGAGACCTCGAACCGTCAGAGGATTGCATATATATAATAACAAAATTTAGTCTGTTCCATTCAATACAGTTTCCACAAAAAGTTACAATTTGTCAAGAGATATGGAAGGCCTGTTCAAAAATAGTGGTCACAGTGTGCAGTCAAATATAGTTTCTTCTGATATACAAGAAAATGCAGTTAGTAGCACAAGACTTTTCAGGATCCTACCAATACTGACATCTGACAAGGGTTTTAGAACAGACTCATCGACTGACATAAACAACTCAAAATCTCGCTTTGTGCCTGGCACATGTAGCTGATATATATGCGCAGCAACATTTCGTTTCATGGAGATATGATAGCCAGGTGTCCTCGAGATCTTAGTCCAACCCACTAGATTGATTGATACATCTCAATATGTAAAACCCAATTATCATCTTTTATCGAACTAATGTGTTTATGATGTTCATGTATCATATTATAACGTCTAATGTATACGTAGTTGTAAATAAATAAATACTTCATAATTGGTGGAACGGATTAATCGCGATAAACAGAATGACAATTGACAAGGTGAGCCACTACTTATATTCCATGACTGTAATAATCATGTTTTGTGATGCTATTTGAATTTATGAGAAAACGTATAACACTTTAAGCAAGGGCATTCTCTATTCCCAACAAATATCCACAGCATACATTAACCTGGGCAACGCCGGGTAACCCTGCTAGTTCTCCTATATATACGATGCTCGCCATGGGAGACTCGCATATATATGGAAATGAACTTGCACATGATATGTAATGCTGTACCAGCGCAGCTCCAGTCGTGAAAGGGTTAAAACGCCACAACCGATTTGACACTATATAACAATACATGTACCGTAGCTACGCATTAGATTAGATTAGATTGTATTTGTACAATAACAATAGGTATAATTTTACAAATGATATATAATAATAGTTAATGCACAGGAGCAGCGTGGTCATAGTTGGTCGTCTTCCTGCTGCCCCTAATATAACACATACTAATACAAAAGATGACGGATGGATTTATGAATATGAACGAATGAAGTATAAATTCTGTTCCAGACTTGAGTAATAGGCGGATGTTGATAAGATTGTACAAGTATCTATGATTATCAATAAGGGCACTGTGTTATGTATGCAGGTGTTACCGTCGCCATATAATTCCTGTTAGGAAGAAATATTACTAAACAATCAAAGCGACTAAGGCCAGATATTCAGGAAGAATTTATATACATGCAGTTCAGGAGCTTAGTATACTATATGTGTATTAAACTTTGGTATTGTTGCAACTATAACATGTTTTGTTAGTGCAATTGGCACTATCTGAATAGCTTGATGATATATAATTAGTTAGACTTCTTTTCAAATTATGCCTGTATTTACAGTCTTTAAATTGTTGCTCTAGTGCATTCCAAATTTCTGGAAAACGATGTTTTGGGAGTGCTGAAGAAAAACTGGTTCTCGGTGTTTGCATTCTTTTGCTATTAGCCCGTCGTGTATTAACATAGTTGAGATATTCGTATGAATTAGTAAACGATTTTGGCAGATCGTTACGAGTCCAATCATACATAAACATAGAGACATTTACAGTGTATAGGTCTCGAAATTTCAGTATGCGCTCATCGTATACATTATCTTCAATAAAATACCTAGATAAAGTGGTCAGATATTCACTATGAAACGAGATTGGACAGTTACTTCTGGTTTACTGCACATTTAACAAACGACAGTAGTCGCAGCTATACCTCAGTAGTTTAAACACAGTGTGTCATGGTTAGAAGGAACTAAATAAGTAGAATTACGTCCCTTTCGTTTTTACACCCAATCTCGAATACGAGTTTAAAACATTCTGGCACGCGATTGGCGTATAATGTTTCAATTATATTTACAAATTAAAAAACTATAATACCTATGGCATGTATAAATGTGGGTTTTCCCCAGTCTTAAATGTGTTCGTGTCCAAACATTGACGTCAGCTTTTGTCAGCCGTTCAAATGTTGTGCAAACAGTGGGGTAGTGTGAAAAACATGTGTTGAAAAGTTGAAAAACGTGTGGCTCGGATAGTACTGATACATGGCAAAATATGCCCGAATGGTTGGGCTTCACGAAATTTACGATTTCGTACAATTGGTATGTAGCAAATTTATTGGGCTGGGCCAAACTTTAACACTGAGGCCAATGGAAAACATTTAGTTCCTTCTAACCTCATGTGTATACCGTGGCAGGCGATAACTCTGTATGCGGGCGATAACTCTGTATACGGGCGATAACTCTGTATACGGTAAATTGCCGGAAACATTGTCATGCATGTTGTAAACCTGCTACGCTTCCGTGGCGCAATACAGTTTGGTTTTGAGCGCAACTTTAATGGAGATCGAAATATGGCAAACACTGGCGATATAAGCGCGATATTTGGTGCTAACGTAGCGCGCTCAGTATATCACTTGTTCTGATTGGTACTGTAGATCTAAATGTACATATGCACATGAATACGGTGCTATTGGCTATATGTAGGGTCATAGTTCGTTTACCTGCCATCGATTTGATTGGCTCCAGTCGGCGCATAGTTCCAATCCAGTTCAACGACCCCAATAAAGAACTTCAGATCTGTCCCTATAACGAGAGCATTAATAACAATATAATGACTGCATGCATCTCTTCCCATGACTGTATGCATATATTCTGGTATTTAAAGACATATTATGGACTTGTTCGGGTGCGTGAAATTGATAAGTTAGTACTCGGACTCTATGCCAACATGGAGAATGTAGCATTCAACTAACATCATCGAATATTTCAA